>CM040423.1:73083912-74283912 GCA_022702705.1 Papilionanthe hookeriana x Papilionanthe teres
AAAAGCTTTATTTAAATCAAAATCAGCAGAAGTGTTTACAGCATTACAAAACAATGAAAAACAATACTCGTTTTTTGCTGAAGAAAAGAAAATCTTTCCGCAAAGAATCATCAAATTCCTTGCATATGAAATCTGATCAATCTCTCCGAAGAAAATGTAGAGATTTTACATTTTCTATACACACACACGCACGCCTATCGCACGCTGGCTTCTCGTAAAATACTCGCTCGCTCATGGGGAGCCAGCTCCTCATTTATAGGAAACGAGCTGCTCATTTTTCTACTTTTTCACTCTGGGAACATGCTGGCCCCGGCTCTCTCTCGCCCGCCCGACTCATTGAGAAGGACGCTCCTCTAAAATCACCAAAAGTAATCTAAGCTTCTCTGAAGGATTTCACCAAGCACCGGTTACGGCACCTGGCGCCCAACACAGCAAGAGCACTGCAGTGCTTAGATGTCACCCTTCAGAAAACTCCACTATTTCACCCATTTCACTTCGTTTTAGCTTTGTTTCGTCTTATTTCAGCTCCATTGTGCTCCAGATTGGTATACCTACAAGATAGACATGAAATAACATTTCTTTAAAGTATAATTTTATTCAAAATATGTGATAAATATAGATGAAATAAAGCATAGAAAGTCATATCAAAATGCGCAAGATCAAAATTTTCTTCTTTGCTCAATTTGGCTCCAAATTGCAATGTTATTGCTTCATTTTCAGCAAAATTCTATTTCTTGTAGCTGAAGATAAAAACATGCAAAATACATTCCTTAAATTGTAATATCATTAAAAATGTACTTAAAATGAGCATGAAATGTACACTAAAAATAGATAAATTTTAGGTGGATCAGTAATCGACAGTTACGGAGGCTGAAAGTTATTATTGGGCATTCAATCCAAAAAAATACTACATTTGACTCATTCTCCTCTCCCATCAAGTGAAGAGGGGGTTTATTTATAGCCTTCAGGGAGAAGCATTTTGGTCATTCAACGAATAACTCTCATAACTGTATGATTGGATGACCCAGGTTAACCCCCTTAATCATATATTTTTTTATGATTTAACGGCCTTAAAATTTAGAGAGCTTTTGCTTAACAGATTCCTATCGTCGAGAATCATGATTTGATTATAATTATCTTAGATTTGGAATTCATTTGACCATTTATATAACAATCTGAAGCATTCAAATGTACTATAATGGCTTGATCTATACTTGCTTAGACATGGATTGAAACAGTTTTGGTATCGCCAGGTTTTGTCTTGTCGCAACGGTCAATTTGACTATAAGCATTTTGAAATTGGGACCCTATATGATTTTGAATTTGAACATTTTTTGCTCAAAAAATACATCGAGATTCATGCGAGATGATGAAATTTTATTTTGAAACATTAATAGAAATGTAGTAATAATAGTGATAATTAGGCTGAAACAAATATAATTATGGGTTATAATAACGATAGTTAGCCACAAAGGCTTAAGTTATGATTATAGTTGTTAAAAAGACAATATTTTGCTGTAAAGATTGTATTCAGTGGTTAAAAATTACAATGATAGTAGTTGTTTACAAAGGTGTAGACAGGGGTTGTTGGAGGCCAGCGATCGACAGTGGCAGGTAGTGACGACCAACCTTAGTTATCATTGACGACAATTGTTGATGGTGGCCGAGTACGGAGGCTAGTAGTTATTCTATAGATCTTCATATAGGCGCTATACACTATAACTGTATTTAGAATGCAATAGTTGCAAATATTGGTCACCTTGTATTTAGAATATAATAGTTGCAAATAGGGGTCACAGACAGCTGGTGATCGACAGCGACATGTGATGAAGTGTTCGGCGGTGGATGATGGGTGATGGTCGAATGTGGTTGGTGACTACAGAGACCAACAATAATCACCTGGTCTTTAATACATGTGTTAATGCAAAAGTTGCAATTGAAATACAATGATACAAGGGGTGTAAACGAACCGAACACGAAATAACAGAACCAGTGTTCGTGTTCGGTTCGTTTGAAATCTGATTTGTTCGAGTTTAAAATTGTTTGTGAGGTTAATGTTCGTGTTTGATTTGATTTGTTCAAAATTAGTTCATATTGTTCGTATTGTTTGACTTGTTCGAAATGTTCGGAATGTTCGAATCGTTTGAAAGGTTTGAAATGTTCGAATCATTTGCCTTGTTCAAATTGTTCGAAACTATTTATATTATGTATGAATTTTCTTTGTTATGCTTAGAAAAATAATAGAAAAAATGCACATTAATGCAATAAAAAAAATATGAATGTATCTAAATCACTATAGAAGTTTATTTACATAATCTCCTGTTCAGTTTCTAATCATTAACGAATTCACTAAAACGGATTACATAATCTCCTGTTCAGTTTCTAATCATTGATCAAAAGTGAACATATATGATATAAGTGGACTATTACATAAGGTAACAATATATTTACATTTCAGAACACTATTACAGAAGTTTATTTACATCAGCTACATTGACATTGTTACTGGAAACAACCTATCCAGTGGACCAGTAGCGTGTAAATTCCTCCACCTAAAAGAAGTGCTCCGCTGCAAAAATTAATTATGATTTAACATTAAAAACAATGGAGGTACAAATCCTTATAAAAGCACACAATTCCTATTTACTTACATATCTAACACCTAACTTTTACAGTTATATCACCAAAAATCCCTTTTTCAGTGGGATGAATCCTCTCCCCAGTGCCATGAACAATCGGGTGAATCCTCTCCCCAGAAACCTGATGATCCATCTGCATTCAAGTCATTTGGCGCCTCATTACAGCATGAATCTATTAAGCTATATGACAAAGTACAATTTAATAAAATAAAGAACTGCCTTACTTTCCTTGAGGCCCACAGGTTTTGCCACTAGAAGTGCATTCACAAAAGCCCCAATATTTTCACGTAAATTCTCCTCAGTGAAGTTAAAAAAAAAACTATTTAAAGTGCTAGATGCGATAATGGGGAAGAATCGGTTGGTATGCATATAATATTAAAATTTTGGGTATCATATAAGAAAATCAATAAGAATTGTGTGGTATGTATGTAACTCCTCTAAAATTGTATTTCTGAAATCATACAGGAAGTTAAACACTTCAAAAATAAAATGAAAATTTTCATTTTCAGTGACGAATGATTTTAAAACAACAAGAATGACGACATACAAAGTAGCAGTTTGGGCATCCTTTGATCCCTCTAAAAATGTGTTATACATTATTAAAAAAAATAAGATGAAAAATCATTTGATTTGATGAAACAAGTAATTAATTACGAATAAACCTTCCATGATGTACAAATTACCGAATTAATCATGCTCGTGATACAGAGAATTTTAGCGGGTGAGAACTTACATAGGAGTTCGTAAGGGATAGCTTTGGGACTCTCATTCCAATCATCTATCTCTTCGGGAGCCTCAAGACATCGCCAACTAAATGCAAGGATCCAGTCACCAGAACTTGAATTTATAACACATAAGTTAAAACTGTGAAAATTTTCAATTTACATAGATACCTCTTAATTATTATGTAATTAACATATTTAACACAAACTTCAATTATATATATATCCAGCTTACCTATGCATGAAAATGTGTATTTCAGTTCTAAAATAGTAAGCATTTCTGTTGTGATATTAGAGATTTTGTTTGCATAAATGTAAAAGGTAAGCTTTAGGTGTTAAATATGTAAATGGGTTGTATGAATGTAAATGCACATAGAATAAATGATGGTTCTACTTAGGTCTGAGATTTTAGCTATTGGAACTTTCCTTTACTTTCCTTCTATCCAATCAAAGCGCTGAAGTTTGCCTCGCTAGATTTATCCATGCTGAGAACTTCCTAAGCGAAAGTAAACTCTGAAATTAAAAAAACAAATGGCCAAATTAATAAAATTAATAATATTGTAACAAGAAAATAAATTTAACTTAAATTGTATTGTTCCTTCCAGTCCTTGACTGTAACATAGCTCTAGAAAGCAGAAAAGTGCACTTTCTTACCGGAACTTACCGAACTCACCGAACTCAGCTGAACGTTGTGTGTAGAGCAATAGACTCGTAAAGCGAGTGTTGAGAACAAGAATACAAAAGAACAACTGAACTTGCATTAATGAAAATAAACTTGCTGAAAAGATCACATGATATTTTTCAAGATCAAAATTAGCATCATTTTTCCATATATATGAAAGAACACATGTAATTCCTTCATAGTAAACAACAATCTGAATAAATTTTAACCACTCATGGACAATTCAGCAAGTAAGAATACCTTCTTCCCTGGCCTTACAAGCCTCAATGCAATCTGTGCAACAATAAATGCATATTAGAAATTGAAAGTTTTGGAATTAAGGAAATAGATGTCAGGCTTTATGCAATCTGTGCACCATAAGCATTGCTGCACAAAGCTTTCACTGCTACACAAAGAGGCATTTACATATATAGAAGCATTTACATATAGAGGCATTTACATATATAGACATAGCAACACAAATCTTTCACTGTTCCACAAAGATTTCACAGATTCATTCTAGAGGCATCTATTTATATATACATACCAACCAAATCCTATGTATTAACCTATTTGATACCAAAACATTACTTTTTTATGAATACCAGAACTTCAGTCGCATGTGTGTCAATTCTAAGAATATGAATGTATTGCTTGACATCTAAACAGTTCCCCACCAATGTTAAGTGAAAGCATTGGAACAGTTCAAGAGCTCCACTGATCATTGCAGGAAGAAATTGAGAGGTATTACTTGAAGGAAAAAAATCTTAAAATGTGTAGCCCATCAATGCAAGAGCTATCACTTGAAGGACAAGCAATACAATTCCCCATACAGAAAAAAAATAACCTTTCAATTGAAGCTATAGTTAAAAGTGTCTCCCAACATGAGTTATAGTAAAATGGATGGTATGTATGAAATTTCAACAAAAGAAATACAAACAGCCCCAAAAAGATCAGAATGCCTTTCGTGCAGCCTTCAAAATATATGAAAGACAAAGAAAAGTGCCATGTGCAGCCTTCAATGCTAGCCTTCAAAACTACACTTCAAAAACTGAAGCATTGATTTTCAATTCTGCATCCAATTAACTCAGCAGCTTATGATTAACGGCAAATACAAGGACAAAATGTATGGCCTGAACTCAGCTTCATACTGCACGCATAGAGCAGCCACTTTCTGCTATCCCCCTTCCCCACTGGCCCACCCCCGACCTCATCAAAAAAATTTTTCCACTTTTTGCAAGCTCATTAGAACACTGTTAAAAGGAGAGATTGAACAAAGCTAATGATAAAAATAATGATTATTGTGCTAAAAAAGGAGAGGAAAATACTGTTCCAGTATCCCAAATATAATAGTAACTTCAGGCAGTACCAATTTCAGTCCACATTGTAAAATAAATGCTAAAAATCAGGAAGGGGAGAGAGGTGAACAACCCTCTCACCAATTTTGGGAGTTGTTGCACCTCTCCCAAAACCTCTAAAATTAGAGTCACAAAACTAATTAAGCAAATTGTAGATTTCTTTTCCACATTTAAGCTAAATCGTGCAAAGCTAATTGAGAGTCACAAAATTAAATTAGACCTAGATAAATCTATGCATAAGCCAAACTTCAATATGCATAAATGATTACAGAACTTAAAATCTTCAGTAGTCGCTCACTAAGAAATGAGAATTCAACATAAAACAATTAATAGCCCTCTCATCGATTATGGAGTTGTTGCTTCTCTCCGACTCCCAAGCATTGAAGTGTCAATATATACATAATAAAAAGTCGAAAGGGTCGATACAACATATATGAGCGAAAAGAAAACAGGCCTAAGAAGGATGTACTAAGCAAGGCGAGTCTAGGAATAAAACCCGTCTCAGTTAAAAGTACAATAATAACATAAATTCTTAGAAATAAAAGGTATTGTATGGAGTAGACTTGGCTAAGTTGGCTTCATAAGTGTGGTAGTTGAATATTAAGCTTCTCCCTGATCCACTTAAAAAATACCCATTTTTATGCCTTATTTATGATTCAATTCTTAAGGATATTATGCTTTAATGAAATGTATTTTTATGTTTTTGGATGTAGGTGATAAAAAAAGAGTTCAAGAAGGAAAAACGAGTAAAAAGGAGCAAAAATGGAGCTTAAAAAGCAAAGTTGTCGAAATTATAGGCCTGACGCCTAGGCGACAGAATCCCGCTCCTAAGTGCCAGTTCGATACAAATGCAGACAAGATTTTTGACGACTTTGGACAGTTATTTTGACGGTGTTAAGCGGGTTTTAGAGCTTCTAGAAGACTGAAGTTACTTCTAATATATAGGACATGTGATACAATGCATCTGGACATAGGAAGACAGTTTTAATCACGAAGAGGTGTGATCTAAAGTGAAGAGGTGCGAAGACCTGGTCACGGAGTCCGGCACCAAGGCGCGACAGTTAACTTCTAGAAGATACATTGTATTTGGATGAATTTTGAAGAGGTGCCTTAAGCAACACCTGGTCAAATTCAGAGCTCTATAAATATGAGCCCATTCTAAAGAGAAAATGGCCCCTTTCACCCCTTCTAGCATTCTATAGTCCCCAAGCACCATATAACCATCCAATTATTTTAGGGAGCCACCTTCTTTATTATTTAGTGAGTTTATTTTTAGTTTATTTTGAGTGTTAAGTGTGAGATTATTAGTTTTACTGCTGTTGAAGTCTTTCATTATTACATCGGAGTCGATAGAGTCGGCGGATCACTTGAAGGAACATTCCAGATAAGTATTTATAACTTGGTTCAAAGTTTTATAAATATGTTTTGTTCTGTGAATTCAATGTGTTCTGAGTAGTTAGTTTTCTTTCTCATTTCAACTATGAAAATATAATAAAATAATTAAATTTTGTTGGAGAATTTAACTTAAAATATTTATAAAAAATGTGATGATATTAATACCTGATCTTAGTTTACTTTTTAAACTAGCCATTTAAATTGTTAAAACCTGTTGAAGAATTTTGAGACATATCCGGAGATGAGTTCTTAACTAGTAAATATCACATGAATCCTTGGGTAGTTGAAGACTTTATGCGGGTTATTCAAGGTGAAGTGTAAATAATGAAATAAGTAGGAAGATATGATTTATTGGGCGCAGAATTAATTAGTTTTTAGAGTGACAGACTAAATTCTAATAATTTGGTTTATAGAAAGGGAACGAGTCACTGGTAGGGCCGACCATAGCCACCCTTGGATATCTAGTAGTGTGAGCCTAGATTAACCCATTCTACTAATAAAACATCCTAAACTGATCTATAGATTAGTCAATGTTCTTTATGCTTGGACCAAAGGGTAAAGAATAGGAATGCTTCTATTTGGCACAATACCATAATCTAAATTCTCCATAAATGATAATTATTCTAAAAATCTTGGATTAGTTGAAAAGGAGAAAGTTGCTTTGTTTATACCTGCATTAATCTTTATTTTATTATTGCTTACTTACATTTAGTATAAATTTTATTAAATATCAATTCTAAACTTTGAAAAGAAATAAAAATAATAATTACTTTTAATTTGAAAAATATAAAAAAATTACTTAATATTCTCAAAATCTTCCCTGTGGGATTGATAACCAGGACTCCAGTAGAGCCCTGTATTACTTGATATGATACGTATACTTGCGTTTGAAACTGTGACTTTTACAAAATTATTATAAAAATCTAAATATAAATTCATAAATTCTTTCATAAGTAGAAGTTGAGTCACATCAAATTTTTGACACCGTTGTCAGGGATTAAATCTTCTAACAGTGGTATTAAATTCTTGTATTTGAAAGTATATATAAAGCCCTGTTAGGCTGAGTCACATCAAGTTTTTGGCGCCGTTGCTGGGGAAGATAAGGAAAATAAGTAAGAAAGTTAAAAAGACAATTTTTACATTTTTTTTTAAAATAAAAATAATTTATACACTTTTATTTCTTTAAAATAAAAATAAATAAATATATATAAACTTAAAATACCAAAAAGATTTTAATTTTATGTGTAGTTTTGGATCTGAAGGATTATTACCTTTTGATTCTGAATTAGAAAGAACAATTAAAAGAATTAAAAAAGGAAAACAAATTCAAAAATATCAGGAAATGACTAACTTACATAACAATAATCAAAATCCAATAGAAATCCATGAACAAAATGTTTATAAACTATTAAGGGATTATGCAAACTCTACAACTCGATGAACTTCATATTAGTATTCAAATGCCGAGCTGTAGATGCTTAATTCTTTGAGCTTAAACCTTCTATTATTCAAATGGTTCAAAATAATCAATTTGGAGGAACACCTAATGAGGATCCAAATTTACACCTTGCTAGTTTCTTAGAACTTTATGCTACCTTTAAATATAATATTGTTTCTGATGATGCTATTAGAATTAGACTCTTTCCTTTTTCATTAAAAGATAAAATAAAGATGTGGCTTAATTCATCAGCAACTTTCTATTAAAACTTGGGCATATATGACACAAAAATTTCCTGCCAAATATTTTCCTCATTCTAAAACTGCTAAATTAAGAAATGATATAACTTCATTTACACAATTTGATGGAGAAACAATTTATGAAGCTTGGGAAAGATTTAAAAAACTATTAAGAAAATGTCCTCATCATGCTTTGTCAGATTGGTTAATTATTCAAACATTTTATAATGGACTTACTAAATCACTTAGATCTGTTGCAGATGCTGCTGCTGGTGGATCTTTAATGGCTAAAATATTTGAAGAAGCTTATACTTTAATTGAAGAAATGACTAATAATAATTTTCAATGGCCTTATGAAAGGGTTAATTCTAAAAGAATGGCAAGTATTCAAGATAATGAAGCTTTTTCTATTTTAGCTTCACAAGTGGCTACGATATGTAAAAAATTAGATAATTTTGCTATTAATATATCGCATGTAAGTAATGATGATTCTGCAAATACTGATGATTCTCAAACAATGAAAACTTTGCAAGCTATTGCTAGTAAAACTAATAACCCTTATTCTAATTATTATAATCCCGGTTGAAAAAATCATCCTAATTTTAATTGGAATAATGAACATCAACAATGGAGTAATCATCAAGTTAATCCAAATTGGAATAATCAAGGAAATTCAAACTTTAGACCAACTTATCCTTCTGGTTTTAATAATCAGCATAAAAAGTTATCTATAAAAGAATTGATCTTGCAACTAGGTAATCAGCTACAAAGTCAAAACAACGTTATTCGTAATATTGAGAATCGAATGGGTCAAATTGCTAATTTTATTAATTACGGACCTCAAGGAACACTATCTAGCGATGTCAAAATTAATCTTAAAGAAATCCGGGAAAGAACATGAACAAGCAAAAGCTGTACAACTTAGAAGTGGAAAAGAATTAAAAGAGAAAATTCAGAATGAAATTGAAAAAGAGAGAGAGGTTGAAGAGATTGAAAAACCTAAAGAAACTCTTTCTCCATATAAAGATCATACTGTAATTCCTATTAAAGTGGAAGTTGAAAGGCTACCACCACCTTTTCCTCAAAGACTAAAACAACATAAGCTTGACCATCAATTTTCTAAGTTCTTTGAGATTTTTAAGAAACTTACCATAAACATTTCTTTTGCTGAAACTTTGGAACAAATGTCAAGCTATGCAAAATTTATGAAGGATATTTTAAGCAAGAAAAGTAATTTTGAAGCTTATGAAACTGTTGCATTAAGTGAAGAATGTAGTGCAATAATTCAGAAGAAACTACCTCAGAAACTTAAAGATCCTGGAAGTTTCACTATACCATGCGCTATTGGAGAAAAATTTTGTGGAAAAGCCTTATGTGATTTAGGAGCGAGTATTAATCTCATGCCATTTGCAATCTTTCGAAGGCTAGATTTAGGAGAGATTTCTCCCACCACTGTAACCCTTCAATTAGTTGATTGATCTATCACTTATCCTAAAGGAGTTATAGAGGATGTTTTCTTGTTAAGGTAGATAAATTTATCTTTCTCGTGGATTTCATTGTGCTAGATATGGAAGAAGATAAAGAAATACCTATTATTTTAGGGAGACCTTTTCTAGCTATCGGATGTGCTATGATTGACGTGCAAAAAGAAGAATTAACGATGAGAGTTAATGATCAAGAGATAACATTTAATATTCTGAAATCAATGAGGTATCCTAATAAAGAAAAATGCTATCAGATGGATATTTTTGATTATATAATTGAAAAGCATTATCAAAAAAATGTAAGGTCATTTCTGAAGATAAAGATGATGAATGTGTGATATATAATGAGTCATTAACTGAAGAAATTAAAAAATTAAATGAAGGAAAATTATCTGAAGAAAGTCATTATATTCATGAAAATTTGGAAATTTTAGACACAACTAAAAATGATATACTTTTAACCTCAATTGAAAAAACCCCTGAACTGGAATTAAAAATGTTACCTTCACATTTAAAGTATGCATATCTTGGAAATTCATTAACTTTACTCGTAATTATATCTTCGAATTAAGCAAAGATCAAGAAGAAAAATTAATAGGAGTTCGAAGAATTATAAGAAAGTTTTTGGTTGGACTTATTGCGTAGATATAACGAGAATAAGCCCTTCGATCACGTATGCATAGGATTTTAATGGAAGAAAATTAGTAAACTCATTATTAAACCTCAAAGAAGATTGAACCCAATTATGAAAGAGGTTGTAAAGAAGGAGATTTTGAAATGGTTAGATGCTAGAATTATTTATCCTATTTCGGATAGCCAATTGGTAAGTCCTATTCATTGTGTTCCGAAGAAAAGAGGTGTAACTGTCATTGTTAATGAAAAAAAAATGAATTAATTCCAACAAGACAAGTTACTGGATGGCAAATTTACATTGATTATCGAAAATTAAACAACTCCACTAGAAAGGATCATTTTCCTTTACCTTTCTTGGATCAGATGTTGGATAAACTAGATGGACACTCATATTTCTATTTTCTGGATGAATATTCTGGTTATCATCAATTACATGTTGCTCCTGAGGACAAAGAGAAAACAACATTTACAAGTCCTTATGGAACATTTGCCTTTAGAAGAATGTTTTTCGGTTTATGCAATGCACCTACAACTTTTCAAAGATGTATGATGTCAATATTTTGTGATTTAATTGATAAAACTTTTGGGTCGAGGATTTTACATCCAAGACTGCACTGCTTTAGGATTCTTCCCCTATTGCACTGAAATACATCAAATCAAACTCTTGAGGTTAAGGATTTTACATCCAATACCGCATTACTCGAGATCTTTCCTCATTGTAATGATCCAATCCAATCGATTCGATCTTCTTTTGGGGTTGAAGATGTTACATCTAAAACTTCAAAATTCCGATTTTCATTTCAAATCGAAATTCCTTCAAATTAATCTTGACAAACTTCAATCTAAATTGAAACTCCAAATTGAAATCTAAACTCACATATCATGACTTGAACATGAAACAAAATAAAATCTAAATCGAAATTCTCCTGCGATCATGTGATTTGGGATTCACCTCCTTTTCCTTTCCCCAGCGAGAGTTCGAGAATCTCCGGCTCGAGATATACTTGACACTCCCCAGCGGAAATTCTTCTACTTCGTCCCAGGTTTGTTACTCGGACATACGTGTTGGTTACGGTGATCGCTTCGGTCAACACCAATACGCGCGGCGTGCTCCGTCGACTCACCACACCTATTGGTGATCCATTTGTTGACCTCATTTTTGATGAGGTCTTCTCTTCTTCTCTTAAGTACTTAGGATCTAGCCTTAGGCTTTTCCTTTGACTATCTTAGAGGACTAGAATCGGGATCCACCATCTAGAATTTTAAACCACTTCTTAACTCCCTGCAAACTCCATAAGCTCGGCTCGTAGACCCCTAATCACCTAGAGGGTTGAAATCGAATGTGGAAGTTTAAAGGATGAGTTCCTATGGGACTCTTTGGCCTTAGGACCGCTCCGGTAGCCCGGTCCGAGTGAAGGGTCGACTTGCACACACACTACACTTTCACACACCTCCTAAAAACACACCCATACCCGACTTGACCTCCTGACTCATGTAGGTGATTCACATGGATGGTCCCTAACCCCTAAGCCTGCGCTTGAAGGGTTAGGAACAACATGGTGAATGCCTCAAAATGAGTCCCTTCATGGCTTCGTGTGGGCTTGATATGGCTTCATGGCTCAACAAAAATGATTTCATTTCACTTACATCCACCCAATCTTCAATTTTCCAAATTTTCAATTTTCGACCCGGACCCAACACCCGCCAACCTACCCAAAGCTCCGAATAGCCTGAATTTCTCAAAAAATTTCCAAATCACCCAAATTTCTCCAAAATCAATCTCAAACATTTCCACATCACTTAAATTGATCATCCATAACCAAAAATGCCAAAAATTCCAAAAATACCCCCCAATACCTTCCAAATACCCAAAATACCCTCTGACTCCAAAAATCCAAAAATTCAGAAAATTCCCAGAAAATTCCAGAAAATCCCAAATATTCCCAATTTCATTTTGTTCAACTACACCATGGGCCAATTTTGTCAATTTACCCCACTTTTATCAAAACCCACGATTCGACCCATTTTAACACAAAGTAAACCTCGATGCCAAACCAAATCTACCCAATTGACCCCAATTTTGGTCCAATTCAATTCTAAACTTCAAATTCAACATCCCCAACACCAATCTAGACCAAATACAAGCCCAATTTGAGTGGCATTGGGATCCAATTTCACTTTTGGCCTTAAAGCCCAATTTGGACCTATGACCCAAACCTAACCCAAACTCACCCAATTCAACTCCAATTAACCCCAAATCTTTTCTAAACCTTCCTTGACATCCCCATAAACAAAACACTAGCATGATTTGCCCAAAATTTAGACCCAAACCCCACTCAAATTCAACCCAAAATCAAAAAGCCCAATTTTGACCTAAACCTAAACCTAGCCCAAATGAGCCCAAATCCTAAAATCAAAACCTAACCAAAGCCAAAACCTCTTTGAAACACTCCCATAAATATTTCTCAACATTTATTTTACATCAATTTCAACCCTAGCCCAACATTGGCCCAAGTTAGCCCAATTTGACCTACATAGGCTCACTTGCCAATTAAACCCAAATTCAAACCAATTCAAACCCAAATCACCTCAAACTTGTTTTAAATCACTCATGAAGCATCCCTAAACCAAGCTCAACAATTATTTGGCCCAAGCCTTTACCAAAATCTCATCCCAAAATCCATTTTAAATTTAAAAAGCCCACTTCCCTAAACCTCCCTAAAAGCCCATTTCCACCAAACATAAAAGCCCAAATTTGGCCCTAAAGCCCACATGACATTTCCATTTGTCATCCATTTAATCAAAGCCATTCCCTAAGTTATAATTCCATCATCAAACAATTCCAAATCAAGCCCCATACAAATTCACACCAAAATATCCAAAATTCTTAAAACCCATTTTTATGAAATTGACCCAACCTTTTCCCAAGCCAAATGGAGCCATGAACAAGCCATTCTCAAGCCACATGAAGCCATGAGGGCTTTGACTTGTCATTAGTCCATTTATGGCAAGAAGAGGGGGTTCTTTCTTAAACCTCCTTTAACCTTTTTTACCTTAAGCATGTCACACACTAAACCATGCTTAGCCACCTCACCATGGATGGAGACTTCACCACTCCACAGCAAGTGACTCAACCGATCCTCTCAGCCCAAAATCAGGCCATGGGGAGGTGCACCCAACCCAAACCAATGGGTTGACCAAATTGAAGCCAAAATGACCCTTTCCCCATTCCATTTTGATTCAACCACTTTACACATGGCAGCCACCAATTGCCTTCACAAACATCAAGCCCTGACCCACTCGACCCCGAGGGTGACCCATGCCGTCGGCCAGCCACCGCCGGCCGGAAAACACCATGGCCGAAAGCTCGCATATGAGCCAACATTGGAATTCTCCATTGCCGACTTGTCCCAACCCAAATGGATAGCATGGCTGTTCTTCCCTTGACCTAAGCAGCTGATCCCAACCATTAAACCCCCCTGGGAGAGCCTCCAGCCATGCCTATTTAAACACCACCCCCTCACGGCCATAAAAGAAGAGTTGCAAAAACCTTGCCAAAACTCTGCCAAAATTGTTCCAGACCCCTCCTCATACACAGAGCACTTGATCCCCAGTGAGATTCCCCTGCCATTTCTTCTCTGTGAGCTCAATTTCAGAGTTGAAATCCAAGCCCAAAACCAGGACACTCCTCCACAGTGAGCCAATCCTCAAATTGATTGTCTCTACACCTTCACCGGACCAAGGGAAGGTGTCCACCGATAAAAGCCCCATCTCCGAGTCACCCGATTGCTCCGGCCTCCAAGCTTTGTGATCGGCCGTGGTCGAAGTCCAACTCAGACAATTCACTGGACCGGGAGACTTCATCCGGAGCTTGCTAGGACCCAATCGAAGGTGCAAGCAACTCTCAGATCGAAGCCACACTTCTCTGAGCAAAGGTATGAGCTAATTCTTCATCCCGAGCTTCTGGAGATTCTCCATTTCAAATGCCTTAATTTCAATGCATGTTTACCGTATGGATGTGTTCGTCTCTTCAAGACGAATCCATAGAGCATAAGAACACGAAAATCCATCGAGAATCGAGCGAGTTCTTAGGGTTGAGAGTGTGGACGGTCACGGGATCACACCGGTCATGGACGATGAACGGATGCCGTCCATTTAATACACGCGCGCACGGACGGCCGGGATCGCGCCGGATGAGAAGGCGGAGCGATACGGCGGGTCCCGGGGCGGCGACGCGGATGGCGGCGTCGAATGGAATCGTGACGCGTGTGCCTTCGGAGACGTTAAGGCTGACGCGGCGCCGCGTCACTTAAGTAGATAAATAGGGATATTTTCTATTTATTTAATTCCCAGAACTTTAAAAATTCATAACTTTGTGTAGAAAAATCACAAAAATAAAATAAAAATACCCTCTTGCTCAGTGAACAGAGGAGAATAATGTGGAAAAGAAATTAATCAATTTTATCCAGTATTTTATTTTTAATTAATTATTTACTCCCTGCATTGTTTTAATTCCCCATGCATGTATACAATTCACCATGGCATGAGACTATAGGGCTTTTGAAGCCTCCGAACTTAGGGACATTCCCTCGAATTTTTCAAGGTCGGAGGCCATCTCTGTGAAAAGTTATTGATTTTTCAAATGCATGTTGCTGCTTTAAGTATTTTAATTTCAAAAATTAGCATGTTGTGAAATAAATTCTAGGAAAATTTGGTGATGTTCCTTATGACCAGAGAACCCTAGGAAAAATAGGATTTGAGTTAATTCACTTAGATTAACCCTAATTGGCTTAAACACCCAAAATAGGTTTCTAATTAATTAGAGTTAACCATAGATCAAATTGACTTGAAATCAATTCTCCACTGACCTTTAGGATCAGAGGAACCCATCATAAAAATTTGAGGTCAATTGGACTTGGTTAGCCCCATTAATTGGGTTAATTAAGCCACTTAGTCATTTTAAATTTTAAAAATTCATAACTTTCAAAATATCTTTCAAAAATTCACCAAATTAGTTTTGGAGTCTCTCTGATATCAGGGGAGTTTAAGAAAATTAAAATTTCAATTTTCTAAAAAAGTTGATTTTTAATATTATTTTAATATTTTTAATAATTAAAAAATAATAAAAATCACAAAAATAATAAAATTCACCAAAATGTCATATTTTGAATTTCAATCACTTAGGAACAAGTCCCATATTTTTCCTAGGTCTATTTAGTGAGATATTAATTTTTAAAGCTCTAGAGTAATTTTAAAATTAAAAAAATGTATTTTCTAGCATTTTCACCAAAATAATTATAATAAATCAAAGAAAAATCAGAAAATTGTAAAGTTTGGTTTTCTGGAATCCTTGATATCAGAGAGAATTTTAAAAATTATAAAATTTATTTTTCAACATTTATTTTATTTTTAAATTAATTAATACTCCAGAACTTAGAATAATTCTAATAAATAAAATATAATTCAAAAAATTACAAAATTTGGTCCAAGTGGTCCTCTGGTCATTAGGAATGTCCCCTAATTTTCTTAAGGACAGAAACTTTCCCTTGGTTATATTATTGAATTTTCCTTGGAAATTTCTATTTTCTACAAAAAATAATTATATAAATAAATTAAATACAAAAAAAATCACATTTTCTCCTCTCATGTCTTTATTGACACATAAATGAAGTCACATAAAAATTTCAAGTTCATTTGAGTTCAATTTAGTGAGTTATGAAATTATTAGGCTTAAAGGGCAAAATGGTAATTAAAATTTTAACCCTTAATTAAAACTTTAGGTTTAATAAAAATTAACAAGTAAAATATTTGATCCTAATCTGATTTGGATGATTGAAATTTAATAATTAAAGGGTAGAAACCCATTAAGCAATTTAAAATGATTAAACTTTAATTAAATAATTAATTGAATTTGGAAGAATAATAAAATTGGAATTATTAAAATAGGGATATTATTAGGAAGAGGTTTATTCTTTAATTTAAAAATCCCTAAATTAATCATCTCATTAATATTCAACTCTTAATTAAAATAATAACTCAAATTTAAAATATTAAAAGACTTAATCATTAAACTAAAATTAAATCATTAAACTCTTTCAAAAAAATTTTCAATTAAATTAAATTAAATTAAAATTAAATTAAATTAAATAAACAAATTAAATTAAATTAAATGAATTAAATACATTAAATTAAATAAATTAAATTAAATTAAATTAAATAAAATTAAATAAATTAATTAAAATTAAATAAATAAATTAAACTAAATTAAATAAATTAAATTAAGTTAAAATTAAATTAGAATTAAATTAAGAAATTAAATCAAATAAATTAAATTGAATTAAATTAAATCAAATCAAACTAAATTAAATTGAATTAAATTAAATTAAATTAAATTAAATTGAATTAAGTTGAATTAAATAACATCACCTAAGACATAAGGAACTCAAAATAAATCTAAGATAACTCGAACACTATTCCGAACTTAAATCATTAATTTGAACTTAAATTTGAATCACAAACCATTTGAACACCAATTTACCCTCAAGAGCTTTAGTTATCATAACTCCTAAACTTACTCTTCTTTAAGTTGAATAATTCTATTCTTAAAATCAATCAAAGTTATTAAAATTTTGGTTAAGTCTACTAAATTATTTATAATTTCAAAAATTTAAGTGATCTTAAATAGATTTTTCATTCTTATGTTATGTTAATTATTTTTTTTATTAAAGAAAATATTAGCACTTAAGGACAAATAAAATTTAAATTTGCATGTATTTTCCCTTCCCCCAAACTTAAGTTTTGATATGTCATGAAATTTTTTTTAAAGTATGAGAGAAAGAAAGGCATAATTTTAAAATTTTTATAAGTATGTAAAAACGATCTACAAAGAAAAATTTACTTCTACACATGCTTTATGAATATTGCGAAACTAATGAAGCATATATAAAAGTAAGCAGGCTCAATTTTTATACCATTAGCTAAATTAAACGACTATACTAATCCGGTAAAACAAAACAACATCACTAACTATTCAAGAATACTAAACGAGTGAGTGAAACAAAAATAAACATTTATCATAGAAAATGATAAAAATTCATCCATATTTCGGTCTTAAACACATATCACACAAAGATACTCACAAGAATCTCAGCATCAAAAAAAAAATCCACACAAAGTTACTTAAAAAAATTAACACAAACTAACAACAAAGCCCAATCGATCTTAATAAACAAGAAATAAATTAACAACGGAATCAATAATCTCAGAGGTAAATCAAGCTACTAATCACTATACGCTGGCCTCGTCATCGTCATCATCAAAAAGAAAATTCCACATCCTTTGGATCAACATAAGGTGAAAATCTGAGACAGACAGGGAAGCTGAACATCATGCTCACCCTTCAAGAATCTAACTAAAGACCGAATACTCGGCATCATAATCCACTGTACAGCTTTGGGTGTATTCGGATGGATGATCAATCTTCTTGTCTATAGTATCTACTGCGAGGAGTTAGAAATAACTCATTCGCACGCTCCGGAAATTGATCATGCATAAATTCCCGAAACTAGATGGTGGCTCGGCGGTAGAAGTAGAAGGTCTAGAAGTAGAAGCTCTACGGAGTAGGTACGAAGTAGAAGGTAGTAGATCTCTTCCCACGAAGATGATCATAAATACTAACACTCTCTTTTGCCCAATAGGCTTTATAGTCTTGACTTCTCCTGCGAAATATCGGCAATAACTCCATTGCTCATGCATAAAATATACTATCAAGGATAGAATCCCTAATCCCATGATGTCTTTGTGGATCATGCAATCGATTTTACATAATCATAGATAATGCGCAACATCCTCGGCTTCCTCTTCTAAATACGGTAGTTCGGGTAGCTTTATCTCTTGGTAACTTCACTCGGGTGGTTAGAAGGAAGTAGTCTGCCAGAAATAAAATAGTGCGGAGCCTTTGAAATACCATTTAGCTTAGAAGATTTAAAGTTTACGTTTGTCATTCCGGATCTTGACTCCGATGCGTCGATCGGATATCCAATAATCATCTCTAGATATCCTTGAGGAAGGAGATAAAAAGACCCCGAGAATAGTAGCACTCGACGATAGGAGGTAGGCCGTAGAAAATATTGATCCATTCCGGAGTGAATCCCACTCCGACACCTCTAACGAAGACTTTGTAGTCTTTCGCATCCATAAAGTTGGCATAAAACTCTCGTACAATAGGAATAATAGCAACGACAGTGAAATAACAGAATCGCTGCCAGTTATGTGCAACGATCGTGTTCACGATCATTTCCCCAAGATTGTAAAAACTGCGCTCCGAGATAAATTTCCTTGATGATTCAAATTCATGAAAACGAAAGTGTGCTTCCGCAGTAGCGAACTTGCTACTGTCAAAATTTTCTCGTGCTTTTTCGCTCTTAGATTTAGGTGCCATCTAAACGTGAAAGAAAACACAAATAAATTAAGGAATCAAATATCTAAACTCTTTTAAGCTTGAGAAACTCAAAATGAGTTAAGAAAATACATGGAGAATTTCTAAAAATCAAAATTTTTCTCCAAAATTTTGATTTTTAGCAAAAATAGGAAAATCCATGGTAGAAATAAAAAATAAATGGATTAGAAGGTAGATCTAACTTTAAGATGAAGAAATCGAGTGGTTTCGAGCTAAAAAACGTGATATTTTGACCTCAAGATGGATCTAGGGGTGTATTTTCACGAAAATGAGGAAGGAGAAGAAGCTTAGGCGTCGGCCATGGTTTTTGGGGGTTTAAATCCTGATTTTCGGGTTATAGGTTGAACTGGCACTTATGCACCGAATTCTGGCGCCTAGGCGCCAAACTCCCCTTTCACAAAAATCATTTTAAAAATTTAATTTTCCACCAAAACTCAAAAATTCAACTTCTAATTACTCATATGAGAGTATTGCTTCAGTTTCCAACTTCTAAAATAATTTCCAAAAATTTTAAAAATTAAAAATTAAATCCATCAATTTAACACAAGTTTAAGTCAAACTCTTCTAATTCCACTCATAATCTTCAATTTGGCTTAATACAATACAGATAAGTATAATAATAAGATTCAAGTCCAAACAAACAATAAAAAAACACAATTTCAAAGTAAATACAACACACATTGAACATTAAAGCAAACACACAAACAACACATTTGATTCACTAAATCGATGCAATAACACACTAGATAAAGTCTTGATCTAACCTCATTACTATCTAATCTTCAAATTAGAAGTTTTTATTCTCATTGCAATGAAGATTACTCGGCCTACTTGGGAAGAACACTAACGCCCTTGGAAAATCCGTAGCCGTTTTCTCATCGATCCATTTGTTCTTCGCATACATCTCTCTACTTGAGCATCTTGATAGGCCGCTAGATGATCGAATTGAAGCTTTCCTGCATTCCGGATGTTCAATTTGATGATACATCTCATGGAGGCGATCTCCGATACTTTTGAATTTCGCTTCAAACTTATCTAGGCGACTCGAAAATTTCTCCAAACTTACAGCAATAAAACCATTAAAGAAGAGTTGATGATCTTAGAACACTTATCTCTAGCCTCTTCTCCGCAGTTTCTTCTCTCCATTTCTTCAAAATCTTCTCTTATCTCTCGAAATGAAGTGTAAAGGTCGTAACTATGGTTGCTTAGGGATTGGGAACGAAGATGGGGTAGTTTATAGGAGAAAATCGTGTGAAAAACTAAAAATTTTCAGTTTTTACCGACCCGATAGCTTGTGGCACTTAGGCGCCAAATCTGGCGCCTAGGAACCATGTTCTACTCTGTTTCTCCTAATGTTAAATTTCAAAGTTTTGATCTCCAAATTAGGTAAATGATAAGATCCATATAGACATAATAATAAAAAAATTATCTCAAATAATAAACAATCATAATGAAGGTTAACTTGATCTCCTTTTTACTCACATACTAAATGAAGTGATCCAAAGTCCAAACTTTATATACTTTGAGATCATCTTTTGCTTATGTCAATTAAGACTGTTAGCATCGATTTTTCTAAGGTATATAAAATTAGTCAAAGCTGAGGCATAACCTTACATTAAAAATGTAAAAACACACAAAAATAACTATGGGTTGCCTCCCACAAAGTGCTTGGTTGCTCGTCAGCCGGTCTAGTTAAGTCTTTAATTAGGTAGACTCGGCACAAGTAAGCCTCTTTATAAATTATTTTTATTTCTCCCGAATAAGGCTTCGGTCTTAATCCATTAACTTTAAATATTTTTCCCGTTTTGGGATCTTTAATATCCACAACTCCATAATGGTATACTTTCTCAATTATATATGGTCCCCATCCATTTAGATCTTAATTTTCCAGGAAAAAGTCTTAAATGAGTATTAAATAATAATACTTCTTATCTAGGCTTGAATATTTTTCCTGAAATCTTTGTATCATGTAATATCTTCATTTTCTCTTTATAAAACTTTGCATTTTCATATGACTCATTTCTTATTTCATCCATCTCATTTAATTGTAATAATCATTTTTCTCCTGTAGTATTCAAATCAAAATTAAACTCCTTTATCGACGATAAACATGTTCTAGTCAACGGAGTGAGTGACAATGTTTACCATAAACTAACTTAGGTAATGTGACATTAGATTGGTATCTTATAAGGCTGTCTATAAACTGCCAATGTAGAATCAAATTACATCAACCCAATCGGTTCTTTTAGGATTAATAGTCTTCTCTAAAATTCTTTTAATTTCTCGGTTTGATACTTTAGCCATTCCACTTGTTTGTGGGTGATAAGCGATTGCAATTAAGTGTTTGATTCCAAAATTTTCCAATAATGATTGAATTCTTATATTTGCGAAATGACTTCCACCATACGTGATAATTACCTTAGGCATTCCAAATCTTGAAAAAAATCATTTTCTTTTAAAAATTTTGAAACACTTTTGGAATCACAATTAGGTAAAGCTACAACTTGATCCACTTTGAAACATGTCCATTTGCTAATAAAATATAAATCTTTACGGATGATGTACAAAATGGTCAACAAAGTCTAAACCCCATATATGAAAAATTTGACTTCCAATATATAGTTTAAGAGCATTTCATCTTTCACAGATATATTTCCTATCCTTTGACATCGATCACATGTTTTAACATAATGTCTCACATCCTTAAATAAGGTAGACGATAAAATCCTAAATTTAAATTTTTAAATGGGGTTTTATCTACTCACAGTATCTCAAAATCAGAATCATGACATTTTTGAATAATAGCAAGAAGTTTTGCTTCATAAGGTACACATCTTCGAATTAGAATCTCTTCCTAATTTAAATAAACCGAGGATCTTCCCAAATATAAGATTTAGCATCATTTTTAAATTTCTTAATATATTTGTTATTCAATCCTTAAGGTAGAAGATTGCTAACTAAATAGTTAACTATATCTGCATACCAAGGTGTTTGGCATCCTTGAATAACATATAAATGTCAATCAAGAAACTTCTCATTTATATTTTCTCCAATAATAATATCATTCTTAATTCTGAATAAATGATCGGCAATTTGGTTGTCGAGTTCCTTTTCTATCCACTATTTGAAAATTAAATTCTTACAGAAGTAAATCCCATCTTATCAGTCTAGGTTTAACATCCTTTTTTGACATTAAATATTTAATAGCGGAATGATCAGTATGAACTATGCATTTAGTTCCAAGAAGATACAGTTTAAATTTATCAAAGGCATAGACTATAGCTAAAAAGCTCTTGCATTAGTAGTGTAATTTCTTTGAGTTTCGAGAAGAGTTTTACTTGCATAATATATAACTTTAAAAAATTTCTCTATTTTTGTCCCGATATAGTTCCAATTGCAAAATCTTGTATGCCTTAATTCAAAATGTTTATTCCAATTAGGTCAATAATTGCAGTTATTAATTTTTCTTTTAAAATATTGAAAGCATTAACACAATCTTCATTAAATTCAAATTTAGCTTCTTTTTCCAATAAATGACTAAGAGGTTTGTCGGCATTATTTTTAGGTTGTGTGTTGTATTTTGAAAAGAGGTCGCCTATAGAAATTGTTGTCTAATTTTAAATTTTAAGTTTAATTTAAATATATATATATATATATATATAATTTAGAAAGTAGCGTTTGATTTTTGAAAATAATTTTAAGTTTGAAAACTTTAAGATATGAAATCAAACCGACCTCACATCCTAAATGGTTATATAAACGAGCACCGCACCACAAACCGTGTATCTATCCCAAAGAATAGAAACAACGCCGGTGATGAGGCTCGGTTAAATAAACTAGAAGATTTGTGACATCCGTTTGGTACGAACCAATTTTTTATGAGCCGACGAGTTCCCACTTACTTAATATGAAGGAATTAAGCAGGGTTTATATTACACGGGTTCTTAAACTTCCCCTGGGGTAAGCCCCTATAGTTAATTACACCTTAAATGACGGGAATCATTTAAGAAAACTCTTGATAATGATCGAGTGGTTTTCTCTCCAAAATTTCAAGTTTAAGGTTTTCAAAGCATTTGAGTTTTTGAAATTTCAATAGGAATGGATCAAATTTGTAACAATTTATTTTAGGAGTCAAAAGGAAGAGAAGTAGGGCAAGCCCCTATTGTTTGGCTTCAATTTGAGAAGATGTTATTTAATGTTTCATCCTGCCAATTTTAATTAATTAAGACTTATATTTGTATGATAGAATCACACAAATAGCCTCAAAGATGTGAGGGTTTATGTCATACAAACAACTACCTCGAATCCTAAAATTTGGGTTTTAGGGCTTAATTTACGTAACATGATTAAATGTAAATGCTAACAAAGAGTTGAGGATTTATGTTGCACTAGGCAAACTACCTCGAAGTCCCTTATGGCTTGGTTGTTTAATTCTATGAATGGTTTTCTTTGAAGTAGACACATGTTTTGCGATGATGATGGCCGTACTACCCACTATGCTCCAAGCTTCTTGTTGTTGCAGAGGTTTAGTTTTAGAAGGTTAAAATCAGGGGATGAGAAAAGTTTCTTGGTTTAGAGAAATCTTAAAGTCCAAATGTATTTGGTGTTTTAATTAAACAAATCTTGAAGTTGATTAAACAGAACCGATTAAGATCCCACGGTTTCGTCATCCCAGCACCGTTATTTTCATCGAATTCACTTAGTCCACATGAATTTGCTAAACTCAACTGAATGAGTTTCACACATTCATTTAGACCGTGGGAAATCCCGTTAGCAACATGTAAGTTTACATCATTGAAATTGTTAAAGTCATTCAACGAGACGTTTAATTTAGTTAAAGTTGTGGTTTTATTATTTTGTTTTTGATTAAATTTTGAGTTGTTTTATATTTTAGATGTGTTGTGTAACTTTTAATTTAGTTTGGTTTCAGTTTCTTGGCTATCCTAAAGTTTTTAGTTTCATGCAACAATCTGTTTTATCATGCAAGAAACGTAAGCGCGGTGGGTAAATGAAAGTTACTTGATAAAGTAAATTGCGATAAGGTAAAAGCGTGCATTTTGGAGGGTCTTCTCGTCATTCCAAGCTACACTTAAAACACATGTTAGAACATTTAAGTATTTGCAACAAGTACCTAGAGTATTAAGGAAAGGTTTTGGTTGTCTACGAGATCCTGAAATCCTACTACTAGTGTGTTCCTATGACGTATATAGGTTCTTTATATTTTGTGGATGATTTTCTTCACCAAAGAACAATTCAGTTCAATTCATTATGCTTAAAACACCTCATTGTATTTAGGAAGTGCTTAGAGCAGGTTCTAAACAACTTTTCAATACTTAAAGGATTATTTCGAGTCTAAATGAACTTTTATTGTAGAGATGAATCAATCATCCGGAAATTTTGAATTAAGTTTTAACTCTTGCTCGATGAACTTAGGACATTTGATTATCCCATGAATGAAGTGACATCTCACTTGATGCTCTATTTAGGAGTTACAATGATAAAAGTCTTTGAGGGAAATGATATTGATTTATTAAGAATTTGTGATTTAAAATTAGAATTAATGTTTTAAGGTGATTTAATTTAGTTATAAAATTTTAATAAATTTAAGTTTGGAATAGTGTTTAAGTTGTTTTATTCTGAAGTGTTTTAAACTATTTGAATTAAAATAGGAGTTTAAATTATTTAATATAGTCTTTAATGATTTAATTTTAATTTAATTGTAATATTCTAGATTAACTTTTAATTGGTTTGATTTTTTTTTAATTAAGAATTCTTTTTTGAAATTGATTTTGATGTTTCAAGTTTGTTTGAAATTTACTTTCAAGTGATTTTTGAAATTAATTTTTTTTATGTTTTAAATTTATTTCAATTTAATTATCAAGTTATTTAATGTTTTAAGTTTTAATTTAATTAAGGGTTACCTTTTCTTTATTATTAATTTATTAATTTCAATTATCATCTTAAGTTTAATTAAGAGTTAAATATAATTAAAGTGATTCATTTGGGGATTTTAGTTTAAGTGATTATAGTCTCTCTAAATTATATCCCCATTTTAATAATCCAAAATTTTTAAATATTCTTCCAAAATTCAAGTTATTTAATTAATTAAGGTTTCATTTTTTTGGTTTATTAAAAGTGATCAATGAGTTCCTACCCTTTTATTTTCTAAAGTTTCAATCATCTAAGAAAGAATTATGATCAAATACTTTACCCCCCATTTCGATTAAACCTAAAGTTTTAATTAAGGGTTAAAATTCTTAATTATTAATATGCCCTTTTAAGCCTAATTATTTCATAACTTATCAAATTGAGCTCAAATGAGCTTGATATTTTTTATGTCACTTCACTCATCTGTCAATTAAGACATTAGAGGAGAAAAAGAGATTTTTCTGTTTTTAATTTAATTTATATATTTATTTTAATAGAAAATAGGGATTTTCAATGGAAATTCAACAACATGAACAAGTTAAGGTTTCTGTCCTTAAGAAAATTATGAGATATTCTAATGACGGAGGACCACTTGGACCGAGTTTTGGTGATTTTTTGAATTATATTTTATTTATTATAATTATTTTAAGTTTTGGAGTATTAATCAATTATAAAATAAAATTAAAGTTAAAAAATGGATTTTATATTTTTCTTAAATCTCTGACCTCAAGAAGTCCAGAGAAAGAGGCTATAATTTTCTGATTTTTCTTTGATTTATTAGAATTAATTTAGTGAAAATGTTTAGAAAAAATCCATTTTTAATATTAAAAATTGTCTTAAGGTTTTAAAATTCAATATCTTTACTTTCAGGCTTAGGAAAAATATTTGGTTTGTTCCTAAGTGATTAGGAAGGTGAAATATGACATTTTATGATTTTTAATATTTTTGTAATTTTTATGATTTTTTAATTATTAAAATATTAAAAATATGATTAAAAATAAAAAAATTTTTAGAAAATTCCAATTTTAATTTTCTTAGACTCCTCTATTACCAGAGAAGTCCAAAACTAATTTGGTGAATTTTTAAATGTATTTTTGTAGTTATGAATTTTGAAAGTTTAATTTTACTCATGTGACCTAATTAATCAATTTAGTGGGGTTAAATATTTCTAATTGATTTCAAATTTTAATGTGAGGTACCACTAATCCTAAAGATCAGTGGAGAATTGTTTTCAAGTTTTTTTGATGTGTGGTTAACCATAATTAATTAAAGATCAGTTTTGAGTAATTAGGCCAATTAGGGTTATTCTTAATGAATTAACTTAAAACATAATTATCCTAAGGTCCTCTCGTCATAAGAAACTTCCCCAAATTTTTCTAGAATTTTCTAAGTAATATGTGTCATTATTAAGTTAAAATACCTGAAAACAGTGACATAAACGTGAAAAATACATAACATGCCATAGAAATGGTCTCTGACCTTGAAAAATTCAGGGAATGTTCCCAAGATCAGAGGCTTTAATAGCCCTATGGTCTCATGCCATGGTAAATTGTTTATGCAAATGGAGAATTAAAATATTGAAATGAGTAAATAATTAATTAAAAATAAAGTATATTTAAATTAACTCAATTCTTTTTCCACATTATTCTCCTGTTCAACGAGCAAGAGGGTATTTTTATTTTATTTTTGTGATTTTCTACACAAGATAATGGATTTTCTAAGTTTCCAACGCATTTAATTAAATCATAAATTCCATATTTTCCTTTCACTTATCTGACTCAACACCACGTCAACCTTAGCGTCTCCGAAGCTCCACTCGGCGTGCTCCCATTCTTCGTCTCCATCAGACTCTGTGCTACGCGGCCCGCTGTTCACTTATTGTTCCCTGGTCCGACGCAATTTGAGTCGTCCATTCGATACATGCTCGATCAATGAGTGTTTGTTGGTAATCCAGGCGGAGTGCACCCGTGACCGTCCACCTCAAACGTAATATCTCCCTCATTTCTCAATGGATTTTCATGCTCTTATACTTTATGGATTCGTCTTGAAGAGACGAACACATCCATATGGTTTACATGCTATGAAATTAACTCAAACGAAATGGAGAATTGTTGGAAGCTCGGGTTAAAGAGAAGTCTCCATACCTTGGTTCGAGGTGAGGCCTCGGCGGAATGTGCTCGGCACATTCGTTGGAGCTGGAAGAGCCTAGGGATGAAGCCTGCGGCCCTGGTGAAAGATCTAAGTATGAAAGTGACCGGAGTCCGATTTCGGACTTTGGAGGTAGAAGCAATTGGGTGGCTGTGGAGAGGGGGCCTTCAGCCAGGGAACTCCATCTCTTGGTCTGTGCGGTGTGGTGAGTTTAATTTTGATTTTTGGTGGAGAGTTTGAGAGATGTCTTTGTTACGGCACGAGAATTGAGCTCCAAATTTAGCTCAATCAATGGGATCCCCAACGCGGGGGAGAACGGTGGGGATGGTTGCTCTTGTCGCAGGGGATGCTGCGACGGGGAGTTTTGGAGGATTCTATGAAGGTTGATTTCAGCCAACCTTTTGGGCCGAGAGGGGTAGAATTTTGGTTTAAATAGCCATGGCCGGGGCTTCCCGAAGGGGGCAATTGATGGTTGGGATCGGTTGCACAGGGGAGAGATGGAGAGCGTGTGGTGACGATTAGAGTGGGGGCAGCTCGGCAAGTGAGAATTGAAATTTGGCTCATTCGAAGCTCCTAGACCATGATGTTTTCCGGCGGCACAGTGGTTGGCCCATTTCGTCGAGTCACCATTTGACTCAGGAGTCATGGTGGGGTTTAGTGCAGTCAATTGCCTTTGGACATGTATAAAGGATTGAATTTAAGTGGCATGGGGAGAGGGTGATTTTGAGTCCCCGAATGGGTCAACCTATGGATTTGGGTTAGGTTCACCCCATGACTTGATTGAGGCCGAAGGGGATCGGTTGGGTCAGCCTCACATGTGTGGTGAAGTCCCCATCAAGAACTATTTGGATTAAATTTAGGTTAAGGAGAATCATGTAATGGGTTAATGACTTTTAGGGAGTGCTTAAAGGATCTCCTCTTTTTTCCATTTAGGGAGTGATGACAAGTCTATGGCTCCTCATGGCTTACATATAGCTTGGGCATAGCTCAGTGCTTGGCTCATTTACATGAAAGTGGGTTAGTTGGAATTTTAAAAACTTTGGATTCTTTTGATGGGATTTGTCATGATGCTACAAATGGTTGGATTTCATGATGATTTAAGACTTTGGTCAAATAGTATTATCAAAGGAATGATGAAGAAAAGGTTTCATGTGGGCTTGGGAATGGATTTTGGGCTTTTGGTTTGGTGAAAATGGGCTTTTAAGAATGGTTTAGAAAGTGGGCCTTTAGGTTTGAAAAAAAATTGGTGGATGGAAATTTTGTGAAGGATTGGGCCAAACAAATGTTGGGTTTAGTTTAGGGATGTGTCATGAGTGATTTTGAAACAAATTTGAGGTGATTTGGAGTTGAATTGGGTTTGCTTTGGCACTTTTTTTGGTAAAGGGGCCAAAGTGGGTCAAATTGGGCTAACCTGGGCTAAGGTTGGGCTAATGTTAGATTTGATGTAAAATTAATATTGAGAAATGTTTATGGGAGTGTTAATAAGAGTTTTCAACTTTGTTTGGGCTTTGATTTTGGGATTTGGGCCCATTTGGGTTCATGGTGGGTTTAGGCCAAAATTGGGGATTTTTGGTTTGGGTGGAGTTTAGGTTTAAATTTGAGGCAAATCAAGTTAGTGTTTTATTTGTGTGGATGTTAGGGAAGTTTTAGAAAAGTTTTGGGGCTAGTTGGGGTTGAGTTGGGTAGTTTGGGTTAAGTTTAGGTTATGGGCCAAAATTGGGTTTTAAACTTCAAATTGAAATTTGATCCAAACGTCAATCAAATTGGACTTGGATTTGGTCTAGATTGATATTGGGGATATTTAGTGAAGTTTAAGACTGAATTGGATTAAAATTAGGATCAATTGCGTTGATTTGGTTTGACATTAGGTCCATTTGGGTTAAAAATGGGTCAAATTGGGGATTTTGGTAAAAGTGGGCTAAATTGACAAAATTGGATTTGGGTGTAGTTTAACAAAATGAAATTGGGAATATTTAGGATTTTTTGGAATTTATTGGGAATTTTTGGAATTTTTGGATTTTTTGGTTAAAAAGGGCATTTTGGATATTTGGAGGGTATTGGGGGGTATTTTTGGAAATTTTGGTATATTTCGCTAAGGATGATCAATTTGAATTGTGGGAAATGTTTAGGATTGGTTTTGAGAAATTTTGGGTAATTTAGGTGATTTTGAAAAATTTTGGACAATTTAGAAGGCATTTGGTAGGTTTGGTGGGTGTAGGGTCCCGGAGGATAAAAATTGAAATTTTGGAAAAATAAAGATTGATCAAGTTTGAGTAGAATGGAATTTCTTTTGTTGAGTCGTGAAGCCATATCAAGCCCATAAGAGCCATGAGAGGACTTATTTGAGGCATTCACTATGTTGTTCCTAACCCTCTTGGCCAAGGGCACAGGGGTTAAAGGTCCATCCATATGAATTACCAACCTGAGTCATGAAGTCAAGCTAGGTATGAATGGTTTTAGGATTTAGAATGTGTGTGAAAGTGTAACGTGTGCGGGTCATCCCTCACCGGACGAGGCCGCCGGGGTAGTCCCTAGGCCCGAAAAGTCTTATAGGGAACTCATCCTTTAAACCTCCACATTTGATCTTAACCCACCAAGTGACTTAGGGGTTTACAATCAAACTTATGGGGTTTGCAAGGAGTTAAGAGTTGTTTGAATTTATAAGTGGTGGGTTCCATTTCTAGTCCTCTAAGATAGTTAAAGGAAAACTGGGCTAGATCTGAAATCTTAAGGAGAAGAGAAAAGCGCCGTCAAAAATGAGGTCAGCAAAGAATGGACCCCCGATAAGTGTGGTGTGCTAACTAAGCACACCGTGTGTATTCGTACTGACCGAAGAGATCAACAAAAGCAACCCAGACGTCTAAGTGACACACTTAGAATAGAGTAGAAAAAAATTTCTGCTAAGGAGTATCGAGTATATCTCAATGGAGATCTGAACTCTCATTTGGGGAAAAGGAGGTGAATTCAGATCATAAGATCGAAGAAATTTGATTTAAGATTTCATTTCATTTTCTATTAAAGGTTTTTTTAATGTGTGAGTTTAGATTTCGATTTGTTACGAGTTTCAATTTTGATTGAGGTTTAATTTAAAATCAATTCAAGGAAATCTGGATTTGAATTGAGTGGAACCCTAGGTTCCAACCTCGAGATTGCGAAGAGAACTGGAATTTAGGTATCGGCCTTGGGTAAATTGGAGTTTAAGTATCGATTGAAAAGGATGAGAATCGAATTTAGGTACGAGTCTCGAAATAAGATCTGGAATTTGGTACCAGTCTCGGAAGGAAAGACTTGAAATTTAGTATCAATCTCAGGAAGAGAGTCAGAATTTTGTACCGACCTCGAAAGGAGAGAACTAGAATTTGGTACCAATCTCAAAGGTTTAAAGAGTTGAAATTTGGTATCAACCCGAAAGAGTAGGAATTTGGTACCGACCTCGAGAAGCTGGAATTTGGTACTAATCTCGAAGGTTTAAAAAATCTTGGAGATACGGATTTCGATATCGAAGGTTTAAAGAGAACTAGAATATGGTTCCGGTCTCGAAGGTTTAAGGCGGAATCTGGTTCCCGATCTCGAAGGTTTAAAGAGAACTCGAATGCGGTTCCGGTCTCGCGAGACTCGAAGGTTTAAGAGGATTAGAATCTGGTTCCGATCTCGAAGGTTTAAGAAAACTGGAATCTGGTTCCGGTCTCGAAGTTTTAAGAAAATTTGGAGATACGGATTTCTAGTCTCGAAGGTTTAAAGTCTTGGAATGCGGATTTCCGGTCTCGAAGGAAGTTTAAGGGCGGAATGCGGTTCTGGAGTCTCGAGTTTAAGGGCGGACTTTGGTTCCGGTCTCGTAGGTTAAAGAAGGCGGGTACGAGTTTCAATCTCGAAGGTTTAAAGGCGGAGTACGGGTTCCGGTCTTGAGTTTAAAGAAGGCTGGAACCTGGTTCCGATCTAGAGGGGACCCAAAGAAGGCGGAATGCGGTTCCGGTCTCGAAAGGTTTAAAGTGTTGAAATTCTTTGTGGAGATTTGAGTTTAGCGGATGATTTGGAATGAGAAGTGAAAGTGTTTCAGGTCCCACGACGATCAATCAAAGTCTGATTATTTGGCGAAGGATGTGAATCCATGCCGTCATAACCAAATCAAAAATTTTCATGGATTACATTTGATGAGTCAGTCGACCTTCTCAAAAGAGGAAGGAAATATGAAGAGTCGAAAAGAGATTTGAGAATAATGAAGGCTGGAGATTTAGATTCGAGAATTTGTCTTAGTCGCTTGTTGTGATTTGATTTTAGCTTGATTTTCAATTTAGGATTCACATTTATTTGGGGTTGGTTTTGACTTTCAGATTTTTAAAAGAGTTCTCATTTATTTTTATTTTCCTTTTGTTCTTTGTTCGAAGTTCATTTAACTTAATGACGTTTCCCAGTCAATTTGCACAAAAAGAGGTGAAGGCAAAACATGACATGGTCGTTTTCATTCCAATCTCGTCGAAAATACATCATACATCTTGCTCCAAAACATGATGATATTTTCTTTGAGAATATCTTCATATAATCCATATAAATCCAACACGGATTGTGTAAGATTCTTTAAGTTTCTTTTAAAAGCAGCTGTCAAAATCCATGTCTGAATAGTAAGATACATGGACAATAACATCACCTTCCAAGTCATCCTTGGCAGAAATGTCGCATGGATGTACATTGGAGGTGTGATATTTCCCATGTAAATCCATGACTTGTGAAGACCGGAGACTCCCAACCAGTCTGGCTGAAAGTGGAAAGGCATTTTACGCTCATCCATTCTCTGAAAGTGAAGATTCATTCCCACGGCACTCACGGAATGCAATGTTTGCGATGTCTGCTCTGTTTCCTTTCAACACCAGGACGGAACCTACCAGTAGTGGTATTTCCACTGGCCCTCGGAACTCACCGGGGCACCCGTCCGGAGGTCGGATCGAACATGATGTTGCATTGGTTGACAAAAGACCTTTGTGCGAAGGTGCGACGAAGTCATGATGGTCTATGTGTGTGGAGGTATGCGGTCACGCTCCTTGTAGATGTTAATGATGCAGCTGTTGGGTATGCAATGCAGGCAATACCCTCCATGTTATCATCCTTTTTACCATTCTCTTGATAATTCTTGGCATGGAGATCCACCTCAACGAGGACGGGTATTCTGGTGGATTCCCTTTCTGTCTACCGCGAAGTTGTGGCAACATTGGCATTGGATTGTAATTCTTCCTTTTCTGGCATCCATCTTCGGGGGGTTGAATGAGTCTTTTCCCTCGGGCGGGTGGCTCGGCCCATTTCGAAGTTGATGACACAATCTACAATTTGTTGCTGCTCGTAATGCGAGAATACATGCGCTGTGCAGCTCGAGGCCTTCTAAGATATTGATCCTCTTGCCTCCAATTCTCTCAAAGTATTCAAAAGTTTTCTTTTCAACATTCTGCATTCTTTCCAACTCATATTCTGGAATTATACTGCCAGTCGGCGAGTCCCCAATGCTTGTCTTTGAGATGTATAGTTCGAAGCCCAGCACGCTCTCCTGCATGTCTTGGTTCCTTGGGGATAGTCTCTGTCGGGACATCCTCGGGGGTTGCTTTCGCAACAAGACTCTTCGGAAACACGAATTGCATACGGCAGCGTCGAGGCGTTGATTCTATTCTGCTCTTCTTGGAATTTCCTTTATCTATTCTGCTTTCCTTCGAGTTGATCTCCTCCTTTTCGGTTCCCGATGAACCAATTTCTTTGGAGTATTTGTATTGACGGTAGTAACTGTCTCTTCATGTTGATCTGCTGCTAACTTGGTTAACATTTTGCGAATGCGGTAATTCTTATTCCTCGTGGGTGGCGGTGAGTAGCTCTCCTTACCCCTCAGACTTCTGCGGGCGTGGCGGCAGCAAGCACACGCCCCTGTTGTAGCAACAACGGACATAACTTTCTTATCTTCTCTTTTGTTGCATGAGTAGGCGTTTGCTTTTCTCTTCTTGTTGGTGGATTCTTGACTTGGGCCACCCACTTTCATCAACTTGTATGGCTATGGAACTCTTCCACAGATCGTCGGGGTCCAATCATTTTCTTCATATTGTAGCCGGGGCCGGTGTGAAGTCGAGTCGATCTTAATCACGGTTCCATCCCTCACTCTCTTTTCATCAGGTACTGAACTAAACCATTTTTAAAGTTGGAGACAACCGCCGGTTCGACATTTCCCTGCGAAAAAACAAGGAAAGGATCGGGGCTGTACTAAGAACAACAAGAACAATAAGAAAAATATTTATTAATGAAAAATTCTTATTTATCTCTTTAAAATTTTTAAAGAAAGTAGGAAGAGATGAAGATCCGAATGAATTGATTTAAAAGGAAAGATTGACATTTTATTATTACAATTTCACACGTTTTTTTAACACATTTTTTGTTAATGATTTTCTTTTTTATCATCCATTTTTTTTCTTAAGTTTTGGGTTCGGACCCAGTCGCAAATGATTACTCTACTCGTGCTTCTAAGAATGAGACCTCATTTTTAAAGTTCATCCATCGAAACATCAGGTTGCGTAATACTTCTTTAAATATCGTCCATTGATTGGAAGTATAGGTCGTTCTCCACAGCAATTAACCAGTTGGTAGGATCCTCTTGAGTAGACTGTCTTGACCACGAATGACCCTTCCCATGTTGGCTTAAATATACCTCCTATATTGCGGTGTCCAAGAATAGGTCTTCTGAGAACTAGAACCAAGTCACCGACTTTAATTGTCCTTGGACGGACTAGTTTATCGTGTGTCTGGATCATCTTGGCTTGATACGGTTCCAAATTCCTGTTGTCTTTGAAGTCTTTTTCCTTCAAGCTTTCCAATTCTTCCAATCATAATTTGGCATTTTCTTCTACGGTGATTTTGTTTGCAGGGTTTGCAATTACGAGTGAAGGAAGAATTTGTACTTCCAAGGGTAAGACGGTCTCGGACCCGTACACTAAAGCGTAAGGTGTGAATTTGAGTAGGAGTTAGAAAGTCGTCCTATAGGCCCATAAGGCTTCTAAAAACTTGTCATGCCAATTTCTTTTGTCGTCGTCCAAGGTTTTCTTTAGGATTTGAACGAGAGCTTTATTAAAAGCCTAGGCCAAGCTTTTTGCTCTTGGGTAATAGATCATCGAATAGTAACGATCGAGTCCGTGTCTTCGAAAAAATTGTTGATCTTTGTACTTCGAACGTGGACCCAATATCGAAATGATTCGTGGTACGCCAAAACGGTAGACGACACGATTCTTGGAGAAAAGCTGCAACAAATGGTGTGCTTTCACTTTTACGAGTGGTATAGCCTGCCCATTTGGAAAAGTAATCTGTCATTTTACAAGAATGAAGAGATGTCCTTTTGAAAGCGGTTATCGGGCCCACAATATACGTGCCCCAACATTCGGAAATGGCACGACACAATTGTTGTATGTAACACATTTGGAGGTTGATATGCGATTTCCACTCCATGTACTTGGCAATGGTGACAACTTTTGGCAACCTTCATGCGATCGGCTATCATGAGGGGGCCGGTAATACCCTAGTCTTTTAATCTTTATTTTACATCTTGAGACCCATTTGATGAGTGCCACAAAGTCCTAAGTGTACTTCTTTGACGGCAATTTCACGGAGCCTTGGACCCGCTCGGGCATCTTAGCCACATCGATCAAAAGACCTTATGTATAGCGTGTTGTTTATTAATGCGTAAGACGAGTTCTTTTCTTGATTTGATGGGCTATCAGCTTATCATCTGGTAGGTTTCATTTTGTTGCAAAGAGTAGTCACATTAGCGTTTATCGACTTATTATTTTCTGCATTTTCTATTACTGCCGTAATTATTTCTTCTGCTTTTTCTCATTTGTTTATTGTATCCATGTCGAGCTGTGAGAGAACCTACCGTCCCTGAACTAACATTTCAACTTACTCATCCTGTAAGCAGGCAAATTCTTTTGCAAGGCGGGCTAACTCATTTGCAAGAGTATTTTCTCTCACAGGAATCTTGTGGATCGTTACATTTTGGAATTTTAACGAGTTTCATGGCATACGCGAAAGTACTGCTCGAGATGTAGCTTCAAAGTCACATGCTTGTGCCGCAACTTGCGGAATGATCAAGCATGAATCTTCGTAGATATTGATGTCTGTTATTCCCATCGAATGGTTAATTCCAGTCACGGTATGTGGGCTTCGTATTCGCCTCGTTATTCGTACACGATTGTTAAGTGATATGAATACCTTAACATCCCCCGCTCCGGTGTTATAAAGATTAGTCCGATTCACCTTTTCACAGGAACACTATCGTTTGTGATTCTTTATCTTTCTATCTTGTCTTTCTGTCGAAGTACATTTACCAACTCGATCATCGGGGTCTTTTAGGCTCATTATACGCTCGTACGGCAAGTCATCGTTGAGAGGCGATTCTGCCGGTAAAGGGTATCTTTGCAAGGAAGTCGCCGGGACTTGTCCTTACGGCACGAAGAGGCACGAAGGTTATATCAAATTGCAATAGTATCATTGACCACCTAGCAAGTATGCGGAAAGTGTCGGACGGGTCATAAAATGTCCACCCAGCAGATTAAACTTTGAAATAAGGTTGACCTTATGAGAAAGCATGTAGTGCACGAGCTTCGGTGCGGCGAAGATCGGGGCTAGCCAGGCTTCTCGGTAGGAGGATACTTTACTTGTCGGGGTGGAAGCGACGGCTTAGGTAATGGGCGCGTTTTCTTTTCTCATTATTGACACAGGCTAACGAGCTCCGAGAGAGTCGTATAAAGCCGCGGTATAAAGTATCAGTAGTCGTCCGAAATTTGTTGCTAAGATAGGAGGTGTCATTAGGTATTGTTTGAAGTTATCGAAGGCATGTTGACATTTGGAGGTCAGTAAACTTGGCATCCTTCTTACTAAAGCGGAAAACAGCGGCACCTTCTGACAAATTCGAGATAAAGTGTCGAAGATATGCAATTTCCCTTGAAAGGACCGTAGTTGTTTCAAGGAGTTTAGGAAGGTGGCATTTCTAAGATAGCTTTAGTCTTCTTCGGATAGATTTCAATTCTACGATGTCGGACGACAAATCCTAAATTTCCCGGAGGGTGACGCCTAAGGCGCATTTCAGGGGATTCATCTTATGGTTAAATTTTCTTAATCGCTCGAAAACAATTCTCAAATCATACAAGTGATCTTCCTTTAATTTGCTCTCGATGACCACATCATCCACGTAAAATTCGACTTGGTTGTGAATGAGATCATAAAAAATCCTCGTCATTGCTCTTTGGTAGGTTTCTCTGGATTTCATCAATCAAATGGCATCATTGTGTAGCGATTACGCACTCCGATTGGCGTTACGAGGCGCGGGCTTTTAATTTTTCCGGTGCTATCTTTATCTAGTTGTATCCAGAAAGATCCATCCATGAAAGAAAAGATTTCATGTGTTGAAGCGATGTCGATCATCAATTCTGGAATTGGTAGTGGGAATTCATCCTTTGGATATGCTTTATTTAAATGTCTGAAATCCACGCAGATTCTAATCTGACCATTCTTCTTTCTGACTGGCACCACATTGGCTAACCAAGTCGGGTATTGCTCTTCACGGACAAATTTAGCTTCTATTAGCTTCTTAACTTCAGCTATTACTTGTTGTTCAATCTCTAGACGCATTCTTCTCGGAGCTTATACGATTGGAACAACGTGTAATCCACTCTAACTTTGTGGTATAACCTACGGAGCTAATCCTGGCATTTCGTCGTAACTCCAAGAAAAATAGTCTTTGAACTCCATTAATAGCTTGATTATGTTTTTGGAGTCTTCTTTATTGAGTAAGAAGCTAACAAAGGTCGGTCTAGGATCTTCGCTAGTACCTAAGTTAACTCCCATTAACTCGTCTATTGTAGATTTAATTTCTTCTTCGAATACTGGTGGAGCATCTCTGATTTGTAGATCTTCGAGATCTTTTGAAGCTTCCAAGAAGTCTTCCAGTGCCATTGTAAGTGACAACCAAACAAATCTCCGAATCGACATTTGATCCTACCGTCTTGTCAGAGACCATGTTTTGAATTGGGAGGCAGTGGCATTATTCCATGATTTTTCAAAATGTTGTGATTGACATTTTGTCCATCATCAAGGTAAGACATCACGTTGAATTAAATTTTTAACACAGTACCACTCGAAAGGCGATTCCATTAGTTCGGATAGACGACATCTTCAAATTGTACATCATTTTCGGTTTGGAAGAAGAAGCACATGATAAAACTTGATTGGTTTAGTACCACCACCATGCACTTCCTTGACCATCATACCCTCGACCTTATTAGGGTGGATCGGGGTTAGGGTCATAGTAAGTACATAGTAGTTAATCTCCTCGTACATTGATTTATATTCTTCATTCTTTTCATCTTCGAGAGAGATCTTAAACGGGGTTTCTTCTGATTTATCGCCGCTGCTTCTTTCTTGATTTCTTCTTTTTTGGAACTGTTCTCCTAATCCAACGTCGATGTTGGTTTCTTCGCCAACTGTTCCAACGTCTCTTCCATGACCTCATCCCCGGCCTCGACCTCGGGTGCGAGTTACGGAGAAACCTTCACCATCTCACCGTAAGGGAGTTGTGAGTAACTGTTGGACTAGAATTTCAGGTTTTTAGTCGTCTTGCACTTCTTTTACTTCATTTGTTATGACATTTCTGGAGAAGATTGTTTTCTTCGGAGGCGTGTAATAAGTTGCATCTTCATGAATTCCAATCTCATGTACGGAGAATGGTTGCAAGTCACCTTTAATACCTTTGTTCTCCTCCTTTGTAATATTTTATGCCTTTGGTGCGGAGACGACGGTACAATCCGGTTTTCATGGATCCATGGTCGACCTAGTAGAGCATTGAACGATGTATTAGATACAATTATATGGAATTTTGTGGTTGTCTTTGCTAAGTCACCGGTTTTCATTAATAGTGTTATCGATCTGAGAGCTCTCTCTCCTCTCTGATTGAAGCCTCTCGATAACATCTTGTCGCTGCTTCAAGCTCGAGCATCAATTTCCAAATATGCTAGCGTCGAAGATTCATTATGTTGATTGGTACCTGGATCAACCAACACTGCGGAAAGCGTAAACTTTCCAATAGTATTTGAAATGTACAACGGTCGGTTTGTGATCGGCTATTCTGATAATAGATCATTGTCGATGAAGGTGACACCTCGGCTTGTTCTTTTAACAACAAACCTCGTCGAGGGAATTGCCGGTCATTTAAGCTAAACAAATCTGCGGATCAAGTAGAGCCTTGATTAGAGCTTCCCTCATCTCCTTTGGCAGGATGAGGACGTCGTATATGCTCGGTTTGATGCAGTAGCTTCCTAAGATGGGCTAGCACGTTATAGTCCACTTTATTACCTTGTTCCTCGGTTTCTTCCCGAGCAACCACCTGCTTTCCTTTATCCTTTAGACCCATTCTCGAAGGTAGAACTTCTCCGCTTCTTAGGTTGACTTCAGTTACTTGTTCTGAGTTTGGTCTTTGGATCTACCGTTGTTTCCCCTTGAATTGGAATAGTGGCTCTTCTGGAGTTGCTTCGGAATGCAGTAGCTTTCTGATTACATCACGATTGGAGCTCCTCGAAATTCACGAAATGGACTCGTTGCTTGTTGAGCTTTCATATCCTCCTTTATGAACATCTTCTTCGTCGTGGTCATCGAGTTTGTGTATGATTTGAGAATCGTTATTTGTATTGGAATCGAGATCCGGATTAAGTCGGTTGTCGCTAGTTACATAATCGTTAGAAATAGTTAAAATGTAGCCAACGCCATAACTCTTATCATTATAAGATCCGTGGAAACTGGCTCAAATAATCATACGAGTTAGAAGTTTGAGGGATTTCTCCCCTGAATCGGAAACAACCATCCTAGGATAGCGGCCCCTAGTCTGCCCTTCGGAGCCTACGATCTTTTCTCTTCACCACAATCTTCTCCTCCTTACGAGGTGGTTCTTTGATCGCAAGCGATAGCACCAGCTCGACAGGTTTCAAACTCTAAGTTGAAGTGCGTACTGAAGCGGTCTGGATGTAATCCAAAATTTTCTTTGAAGACTTTGTCCAGACGGTACTCCCTCCATCATCGGTCATATACGGGTTTATCGGAACAATAGGATCCTTCGAGATAACATTGACGGAACCTCCTTTTTGGGGTTCCTTCATGTATTCCTTCGGGATCGTTATGTTCCCTTTACGAAGATTGTCATCAAGCTAAATCTTGAAAGTGATGCAATCCTCTATCTTGTGTCAGAGCATTCGGTGGTAAGGAGCAATAGTTCGGATGATCTTTCTTGTTGACTTCTTCCGGTCTCTTGGGCCTCGGTAGGCGAAAATACGGTGTCTTCATTAAACTGCGGAACATCTTAGCTATAACTTCAGTTTTTGAATGGATATTCCTTATTCAGAAAATCTTTTAGGGTATCTTGTGGACGGCGGTTGTTCATAATGCTGAGGCGACTCATAGCTCGGTCGAGAGCATTGATAACTCCTATTTGAGGTTGCGATAGGTATTTGCGGTTGTTAGTATGTCCATTACGATGGTTGATAACTAATTTGTGGCCGCTGCGAGCCCCGTATGCGAACCGGCGGCTTGCCCTTATCTCTTGCCGCGACGATTCCGGATTTCTTTTAAAATGCTTTTACGGGCTTTTCTTATCGTTATCCATGAAACTTAACTGCTTTGCCTCTTCTTGCAAGCTCCCAGCCTTGCTAAGCAACTACTCGAAAGTCTTGATTATAAATCCTTTAAGGAGAAGTGCTATCGGGCCACAGATAATCTTAAGCAAGATGCGGGAAATGCGTATTGATGTGCCCGAAGTTGTGGTTCACATAGTGTAAGTTGTTCGCCATCCGAAGTATGTAATCCATAAAGTCTCGTTCGGTTTACGGTGCTCCACCACTAGATCAACGATGGTGATGTGGTGCGGGCCCGACAAACCGCTTAACGCGAAGAGGTTTTCAATTTTACAAAGGTCTTAAGCGAACTATTTGGCAATTCTGGCATTTCGGTCGAAGGCGATCACGACCAATGGCGACGGGCGATGGAAGAGTAAAGTGTCACTCCCGGCATTGTAGCAACTAGCAAGAAAATGTGCAACATGCTGCCCCCATTCCATCAAAAAGTCTTAAGCAGAGGTGATACAAAGCCTTTCGGGTATTGGACTGCATCGAACTCTTGAGGGTAAGGTCTACCGTATGAATGGAAATGCTCCGCTCTTAGATTGTGCTAAGGCTTCTCACACCTGGCTTTGTTGTACCATGTTTTTAATGTCCTTTTCGGGGAATCATATTACGTGTAGAATCCTTCTTTGGTGGCTCATCTCCATTGACGGATGTGATCTCTTTTCCTCCATACACCCAATATGGATGATCTCACAGGGGTGTTTCTTTCTGAGGTTGTACTTGACTCTGGAGGTGGCTAGGCCGGCATCCATCTCTTTATCCTCTTTGTCATGCGGGAAATTGTGTCTTCTCTTTCCCGAAGGCACATTGCTCTCATCACTACCCGGTTCATCTCTTTCCATAGATTTGCGGGAGCACCTTGCGAAGGGCGATGATGCTCGTGTCTCAACCATATTGATCTCGGCATACTCCTCATCCATGAACTACGATGAATCGACTTCATTTTCCAACTTTTCTCCTCTTTCTTTCGCCCAACCGCCGAATATCCGTCCTTAGCTTTCTGTGGCATCCTGGGGGGTCTCAACCGGACGGTCCTCGCGGTTGTCGTGTGATGGCTTGTTGAACTTCTTTTCGGGAGTTTCTTTTATTGCGATGGCAACAGCCGATTCGGGTTCTTTGACGAGGCTTTTCTTCTCGGGACGTTGTGTTGATCTCGGCTCGGTAATAATGGTCGCCACATCCTTCTTATGGCGGAAAGGCCTAGAGTGGGCGGTCTGTCGGCTATATGTTGGTAGGTGGTGTCCTCCCTAATATGATGGCCAGATACAACAACGGAGTGAACTAGCTCTTATTTTCTTCCTTGGTTTCTCTACGTTTGTGACGGGGCTCTACTCGCCGGTACGGTGGGATCCTAGGCGGCACTCGTTCCATTCTTCTTAGGATTTCTGACATGGGGCATCTTTCTTTCTTTGCTAATTTTTCTATCACAGCTTGTAGCCGAGCAAATGGCGTGGTCTTAACCCATTTTCTTTTGAAGTTACTATAGTATGCAGGTCGGGGTAATGTAGCGGCAATCCTTCAGATGTCTTCTTCATCCGATGCAGCAGAGAGGGGTGAAACCTACTTCCTTCCAACAAAGGTGTATACTCGGGCAATTCGGGGATCTCTTCTAGGAAAGCAACTTCGGCGGCCTTGGCTTTCTCAGTCTGGCTATCTTTTACTTGCTTCTATTTCTCCTTTGAGTCCGAGTTAGGGGTGCAACTCTTGGGCGGACCCAATCGAAAACGGATGGTATTGTAAAATATGTACCCTCCGCGGTGACGGGGCTCATCACGAGACTTGGATTTCCTTCCCCTTCGGTTTGGCGAAGGGCGGGGTAGGTGTAGAGATGACTAGGCCAGGGTAGGGGTAGAGACAATAGTCCTCCTACGAATAGCGGTACTTCTTTCGAGTGGAACCCTTTGTGGGGAGGAATTCTTGAGTCGACTTCGGAGTTGAACTCAATCGGGGAGTTTCTCGGTTTCGGCACTTTGTCCATTAGTGCGAAGAGAGTGACGTCAGCGAACTTGATATCTGTATTACCGAATCCTTGTCCAAAATGGATGATCCCATTGTCGAGCAGCTCATCCTTGTAGATAGCCAAGTCTAGTCCGTTGGTTAAGGAGAAGATTAACTTTGGGGCAGTCATTTACGCGATTCCGAACGTCGATCCTTAATTATGCTTCTCTTTGTCGCAAAACTTAGGACGAAAAAGAAAAGAGTCCGAACACATTTTCGTTTATCCGGTATTTATGATTTCTAAAAAATTCATTTATTAAAAGAGTCGTTTGTTGAGGTTATTTGATGAGGAACAAAATAATTAAAGGAGGAAGGTTATAGAAAAAGTAAAGGACTGATTCAGATTTGGAAAGGAAAAGAAAGTCTAGCAAAACTTCTCAAACCCGAGGGACCGCTCTAAGCTAACACCTATTGGGGTCCACCCCACCTGGAAAAAGAGGTAAAAGGATTTCGGAACTCTGCAGTGCAGGCAATTGTCTAAACGGTGCTCCTAAATCCTAGAAGTTGGCTATACCTATTCAAGATAGAAATGAACATGGTATGCCGATGGAGAGAATGATAGTTTGCTCCACTAGGGACATGAATACACTTCCGATTTATGAAAGAAAAACCATCGATCAAAATGGAGAGAGATGATAGGTCGCAGAAATATATCGGCATTATTTTTAGGTTGTGTGTTGTATTTTGAAAAGGGGTCGCCTACAGAAATTGTCGGTGAATTTTAAATTTTAAGTTTAATTTATATATATATATATATATATATATATAATTTAGAAATTAGATTTTGATTTTGAAAATAATTTTAAGTTTGAAAATTTTAAGATATGAAATCAAACCAACCTCACATCCCAAATAGTTTATATGAACGAGCACCACACCACAAACCGTGTATCTATCCCAAAGAATGATGGGGCTCGGTTAAATAAACTAGAAGATTTGTGACATCCGTTTGGTCTGCGAACCAATTTTTATGAGCTGACAAGTTCCCCTAACTTAATATGAAGGAATTAAGCGGGGTTTTATATTACCTGGGTTCTTAAAGTTCCCTATAAGGGCAAGCCTATAGTTAATTACACCTTAAATGATGGGAATCATTTAATAAAACTCTCGATAATGATGTTGAGGTTTTGCTCTCGAGAATTTCAAAGTTTAAGGTTTTCAAAGTTTGAGTTTTGGAAATTTCAATAGGGAATGAATCAAATTTGGAACAATTTATTTTAGGAGTCAAAGGAAAGTAGTAGAAGGCGGGGATCCAAGAAGAATCTTGGCAACTTCCTAAACTATCCTATTGTTTGGCTTCAATTTGAGAAGATGTTATTTAATGTTTCATCACCGCAATTTTAATTAATTAAGACTTATATTTGTATGATATAATCACCTGGAAATAGCCTCGAAGATGTGAGGGTTTATGTCGTACCAAACGACTACCTCGGAATCCTAAGACCGGTTTAGGGCTTAATTTACGTAACATGATTATGCAAATGCCTAACAAATGGGTTCCACACTTTCATTTAGACCGTGGGAAATCTTGTTAGTAACACATGGGTTACATCATCCGAGGTATTCCTGATCATTCAACGAGACGTTTTAATTTAGTTAACGTTGTGGTTTTGTTGTTCTGTTTTTGATTAAATTTTGGGTTGTTTCATATTTTAGATGTTATGGTGGTGAATTTTATCTTGTGTGAATTTTAATTTAGTTTTGCTTTCAGTATTGTGGCTATCCTAAAGGATTCAGTTTTCATGCAACAATCCTGTTTATCATGGAAGAAAAGTAAAGCGCGGTGCGAGTAAATAAGTTGCAATGAAGTAAATTGCAATAAGGTAAACGTACTGGAGGTCTTCTCGTCATTCCAAAAATGACACTTAAAACACATGTTAGAACATTTAAGTATTTGCGGCAAGTACCTAGCTAAGGTCAGAGAGTTTTGGTTGTCTGCAGATCCCGTCCTGCGCTGAGTAGTTCCTATGAAATCTAGGTTCTTTATATTTTGTGGATGATTTTCTTCACCAAAGTACAATTAAGTTCAATTATTCTTCTTAAAACACCTCATTGTATTGAGGAAGTGCTTAGAACGGGTTCTAAACATCTTTTGATAACCACGAGATTATTTCGAGTCTAAATGAATTTTTATTGTAGAGATGAATCAATCGTCCGAAATTTTTAGTTAGTTTTTAACTCTTGTTCGGTGAACTTAGGACATTTTGATTATCCCATGAATGAAGTGACACCTCTCTTGATGCTCCATTTAGGAGTTATAATGATAAAAGTCTTTAGGGGCAAATCAATTTATTAAGAATTTCAACTATTTAAAATTAGAATTAATGTTTTAAGGTGATTTAATTTAGTTGCAAAATTTTAATAAATTTAAGTTTGGAATAGTGTTCAAGTTGTTTTATTCTTAAGTGTTTTAAACTATTTGAATTGAAAGAGGATTATTTAATTTAGACTTTAATGATTTAATTTTAATTTAATTGCAATATTCTAGATTAACTTTTAATTGGTTTTGATTTTTTTAATTAAAAATTATTTTTGAAAATTGATTTTGATGTTTTGAAGTTTGTTTTAAATTTGCTTTCAGTGATTTTGAAATTAATTTTTTTTATGTTTAAATTTATTTCAATTTAATTATCAAGTTATTTAATGTTTTAGTTTTTAATTTAATTAAGGGTTACCTTTTCTTTATTATTAATTTATTAATGTCAATTATCATCTTAAGTTTTAATTAAGAGTTAAATATAATTAAAGTGATTCATTTGGGGATTTTAGTTTAAGTGATTATAAGCTCTCTAAATTATATCCCCATTTTAATAATCCAAATTTTTTAATTATTCTTCTAAAATTCAAGTTATTTAATTAACTAATGTTTCATTTTTTTTTGGTTTATTAAAAGTGATCAATGAGTTCCTACCCTTTTATTTTCCAAAGTTTCAATCATCAAGAAAGAATTAAGATCAAATGTTTACCCCGTATTTTGATTAAACCTAATGTTTTAATTAGGGATTAAAATTCTTGATTATTAATATGCCCTTTTAAGCTTAATTATTTCATAACTTATCGAATTGAGCTCGAATGAGCTTGAAATGTTATATCACTTGAGTCACATGTCAATTAAGACATTAGAGGAGAAAATGTGATTTTTCTATTTTTAATTTAATTTATATATTTATTTTAATAGAAAATAGGGATTTCAATGGAAATTCAACAACACATTGAGTAAGGTTTCTGTCCTTAAGAAATTTTATAGGATGTTCCTAAAGAACATAGGACCATGAGGACCAATTTAGGTGATTTTTTGAATTATATTTTATTTATTATAATTATTTTGAGTTTTGGAGTATTAATCAATTATAAAATAAAATTAAAGTTGAAAAATAGATTTTATATTTTATTAGATGTCTAACCTCAAGAAGTCCGGAGAAACAAATTTTATAATTTTAATTTTGATTTTTCTTTGATTTATTAGAATTAATTTAGTGAAAATGTTGAAAAATTTATTTTTAATATGAAAAATTGTCTTAAGGTTTTAAAATTCAATATCTTTACTTTGAGGCTTAGGAAAAATATTTGGTTTATTCCTAAGTGATTAGGAGGTGAAATATGATATTTTTATGATTTTTAATATTTTGTGATTTTTATGATTTTTTAATTATTAAAATATTAAAAATATGATTAAAAATGAAAATTTTTAGAAAATTCCAATTTTAATTTTCTTAGACTCCTCTATTACCAGAGAAGTCCCAAAACTAATTTAGTGAATTTTTAAAATGTATTTTTGGAGTTATGAATTTTCAAAGTTTAATTTTACTCATGTGACTAATTAATCCATTTAGTGGGGTTAAACATTTCTAATTGATTTCAAATTTTTATGTGAGGTCCACTCTGATCCTAAGATTAGTGGGGGAATTATTTTCAAGTTCTTTTGATGTGTGAATAACCTAATTAATTAAAGTTACGATTTTGAGTAATTAGGTAAATTACAGTATTCTTAATGAATTAACTCAAAACATAATTATCCTAGGGTCCTGCGAAAGTCCTGAAACTTCCCAAAATTTTCTAGAATTTTCTAAGCAATATGCTAGTGTGGAATTAAAATACCAAAAACGGTGATTGACATAAACTTCAAAAGCCACATACCTTGCCATAGAGATGGCCTGCAACCTTGAAAATTTCAAAAAATGTTCCTAAGATCGGGAGGCTTCAAAGCCCATGGTCTCATGCCATGGTGAATTGTCTATGCAAATGGAGAATTAAAATGCGAAATGAGTAAATAATTAATTAAAAATAAAATACTCATCAAATTAACTCAATTCTTTCCACATTATTCTCCTCTATTCACGGAACGAAGGTATTTTTATTTTATTTTTCGATTTTTCTACACAAAGATATGGATTTTCTAAGTTTCGGGCACAATAAGATCATAAATTCCATATTTTCCTGCTTATCCGACTCATCGCCACGGCGGCCTTAGCGTCTCCGAAGCTCCACGCGGTGCGCTCCGTCGCCGCGCCATCGACTCGAGGCGCCGCGGCCAGCGGTCGCGTGCGGATTCCACAGTCCAGCGCAATCGAGTCGTCCATTCGATACACGCTCGATCCCGTGGCGGTGGTCGTATCCTACGTGGTGTGCACTCGTGACCGTCCACACTCGAGCCAAATATCTCCCTCATTTCTCGATGGATTTTGGTGTTTATACTCTTTATGGATTCGTCTTCGAAGAGACGAACACATCCATACGGTTTACATGCTATGAAATGGAGAATCGTGGAAGCTCGGGTTGAAAGTCTACATGCCTTGGTTCGAAGTGAGGCCTCAGCGGAATGTGCTCGGCACATTCGTTGAATCTGGAAGAGCCTAGGGATGAAGCCTCGACGCAGTGAAAGATCTAAGTATGAAAGTGACCGAGGCCCCGATTTCGGACTTTAAAGGCTAGAGCAATTGGGTGGCTTGGAGATGGGGCTTTCAGCTGGGAACTCCTTCTCTTAGTCTGTCAGTGTGGGTGAGTTTAATTTGATTTTGGTGGAGGTTTGAGAGATGTCCTATTCGGCACAGTGTTGAGCTGCGAAGTGAAACAAATCAGTAGCGATTTAGGGGCGGGAGAACGGTGGGGATGAGATGCTCTTGGCTAGGGAAGCTGTGAGGAGTTTGGAAGGATACTATGAAGGTTGATTGACAGCCGCGCACAGCTGAAGGGGTGGCTGGTTTTAAATAGCCATGGCCGCGGGGGCTTACCGGGGGCAATTGATGGCTAGGATCAGCTACCTTCGGGAGATGGAGAGCTTTGGTGGCAAATTAGAGTGGGACGGCTGACGGTGAGAATTTGAAATTTGGCTGCCAGTCGGAGTCACCATCGGCTCAGAAGTCGGGGCACAGGGGTTGGTGCAGTGGTGCCTTTGGACATGTGTAAAGGATTGGATTTAAGTGGCATGGGGAGAGGGTGATTTTGGGTCCAAATGGGTCAATCTATGGATTTGGGTGGGTTCAAAAGCCCCATGACTCAGATTTGGGCTGAAGAGGATGAGTTGGGTCAGCCTCTCATGTGTGGTGAAGTCCCATCAGGATTATTGGATTAAATTTAGGTTAAGGAGAATCAATTAATGGGTTAATGACTTTTAGGGAGTCTTCCAAAAGGATCTCCTCCTTTTGCCATTTAGGGAGTGATGACAAGTCTATGGCTCCTCATGGCTTACATATGGCTTGGGCATGGCTCATGCCTTGGTTTACATGAAAGTGGGTTAGTTGGAATTTTAAACTTTGGATTCTTTTGATGGGATTTGTCATGATACTATAAATGGGTTGATTTCATGATGATTTAAGACTTTGGTCAAATATTATTATCAATGAATGATGAGAAGAAAAGGTTTCATGTGGGCTTGGGAATGGATTTTGGGCTTTTGGATTTGTGAAAATGAGCTTTAGAATGGTTTTAGAAAGTGGGCCTTTAAGTTTGAAAAAAAATTGGTGGATGGAAATTTTGTGAAGGATTGGGCCAAACAAATGTTGGGTTTAGTTTAGGGATGTGTCATGAGTGATTTGAAACAAATTTGAGGTGATTTGGAGTTGAGTTGGGTTTGATTTGGGACTTTTTTTGGTAAAGGGCAGAAGTGGGTCAAGTGGGCCTAACTTGGGCTAAGGTTGGGCTAATGTTAGATTTGATGTAAAATTAATGTTGAGAAATGTTAATGGGAGTGTTACAAAGAGTTTTCAACTTTGGTTGGGCTTTGATTTTGGGATTTGGGCCACTTGGGTTCATGGTGGGTTTAATTTGGTAGAGGTTACAGTTTGGGTGGAGTTTAGGCTAAATTTTGGGGCAAATCAAGTTAGTATTTTGTTTGTAGGGATGTTAGGGAAGTTTTAGGAAAGGTTTGGGGCTAGTTGGGATTGAGTTGGGTAGTTTGGGTTAAGTTTAGGTTATGGGCCAAAATTGGGTTTTAAGCTTCAAATTGAAATTGGATCAAATGTCAATCTAATTGAACTTGAATTTGGTCTAGATTGATATTGAGGATATTGAATTGAAGTTTAGAACTAAATTGGATCAAAGTTAGGATCAATTGGGTTGATTTGGTTTGACATTGGGTCCATTTGGGCTAAAAATGGGTCAAATTGGGATTTTGGTAAAAGTGGGCTAAATTGACAAAATTGGCTTATGGTTTAGTTAAACAAAATGAAATTGGGAATATTTGGGATTTTGTGGAATTTATTAGGAATTTTTGGAATTTTTGGATTTTTTGGTTAAAAAGGGCATTTTGAGTATTTGGAGGGTATTGGGGTATTTTTTGGAAATTTTGGTATGTTGGCTAAGGATGATCAATTTGAATGGTGGGATGTTTTAAGGATTGGTTTTGAGAAATTTTGGGTAATTTAGGTGATTTTGCAAATTTTGGGCAATTTCAAGGGCATTTGGTAGGTTTGGTGGGTGTAGGGTCCCGGAGAACAAAAATTGAAATTTTGGAAAAATAAAGATTAATCAAGTTTGAGTAGAATGAAATCACTTTGGTTGAGCCATGAAGCCATATCAAGCCAATAAGAGTAATGAGAAGTTCATTTGGGCATTCAACATGTGAATTTCTAACCCTCTTAGCGAGGGCCAAGGGTTTAAGGTCCATCCTTATGAATTACCTACATGAATCATGAAGTCAAGCTAGGTATGCATGGTTTTAGGATTTGGAATGTGTGTGAAAGTGTAACATGTGCGGAGTCGGCCCTCACCAGGACGAGGCCGCTGGGGGTAGTCCTAAGTCGAAAGGTCTATAGAGACTCATCATTTAAACCTCCACGTTTGATCTTAACCCTCCAGTGACTTAGGGGTTTACAATCAAACTTATGGGGTTTACAGGGGAGTTAAGAGTTGTTTGAATTTCTAAGTGGTGGGTTCCATTTCTAGTCCTCTAAAAGATAGTCGAAGCCTAAGCTAGATCCTAAGTACTAACGAGAGAGAAGAGAAAAGACCTCATCAAAAATGAGGACAATAAGGTTTAGCAATTTTAGAAAAATCCTTTATATATCTTCTATAAAATCCAGCATGTCCCATAAAACTTCTCACATCAGTAACAGTAGTAGGTGGTTGCAGTTCAATAATAATTTTCACTTTTTCTTGATTAACTTCCATCATTTTTTGTGAAATTTTGTGACCAAGTACAATGCCTTATGTGACCATAAATTGACATTTTTCCCAGTTAAGAACTAAGTTTGTTTCTTCACATCTTTTCAGAACATTCAAAATATTTTCCCAACAAATTCATAAGAAATTCCAAAAACTGATAAATCGTCCATAAATATTTCAATTCCTTTGTCAATCAAATCACAAAATATTGACATCATATATCTTTGAAAAGTTGCAGGTGCATTACATAAGGCGAAGGCATTCTTCTAAACGCAAATGTTCCATAAGGACTCGTAAATGTTGTTTTGTCTTGGTCTCGGGAGCGACATGTAATTGATGATAACCAAAATATCCATCCGGAAAGCAATATGATGTCAACTAATTTATCAGCATTTGATCTAAGAAAGGTAAAGGAAAATGATCTTTTCTAGTGGCGTTATTTAATTTTTGATAATCAATGCAAATTTACCATCCAGTAACTTGTCTTTTAGGAATTAGTTCATTTTTATCATTAACAATGACAGTTACTCCTCCTTTCTTTGTAACACAATGAATAGGACTCACCCATTGACTATCCAAAATAGGATAAATAATTCCGGCATCTAACCATTTTAAAATATCTTTTAACAACCTCTTTCATGATAGGATTTAATCTTCTTTGAGGTTCAATAGTAGGTTTAAAATCTTCTTCTATTAAAATCCTATGCATACAGATGGAAGGGCTTATTCATCTTATATCAGCAATAATCCAACCAAAAGCTTTCTTATAATTATTTAACACTCCTATTAATTTTTCTTCTTGATCTAAGCTTAGTTTAGAAGAAATAATAACGAGGTAAAGTTAATGTGAATTTCCCGAAAATCATACTTAAAATGTGCGAGGTAACATTTTTAATTCCGGTTCGGGGGCTTTTTTAATCGAGGGTAAAAAGTATATCATTTTTGTGTTATGTCCAAAATTTTGATTATCTTTAATATAATGAGTTTCTTTAAAGAATTCTTCTTCTTTTAGTTCTTCATTTTCGTCGATTAATAATTCAATTTTTCTTCGAAGACGCTTTACATTTTCTTGATAATGTTTTTCAATTATATAATCAATAATATCCATTCGATAACATTTCTTTATCAAGGTACTTCATTGATTTAAAGACATTGAATTTAATCTCTTGATCATAACTCTATGATTATTTTCCTTTTTGCACATCGATCATAGCTCGTGCGATAGCTAGAAAGGTCTCCCCAGAATAATAGGTATTTCTTTATCTTCTTCCATATCTCAAATTAGTAAATCCTCATGGAAAATAAATTTATCCACTTTAACAAGAACATCCTCTATAACTCCTTTAGGGTAAGTGATAGATCGCATTAAGCTGAGGACTGCAGTCAGTGGGAGTAATCTCTCCTAAATTGACCTTAGAAAAATAGAAAATAGCATGAATTAATACTTGCTCCTAAATCACATAAAGCTTTTCCACAAAATTTTTCTCCAATAGCACAAGGTATAGTGAAACTTCCAGGATCTTTAAGTTACGGGGTAATTTCTTTTAGATTATTACTCATTCTTCACTTAATGCAACGGTTTCAAAAAAGCTTCCGTTTGTTTCTTACTTCAAATATCCTTCATAAATTTTCCATAGATTGGCATACATTTCCAAAGCTTCAACAAAAGGTATGTTAATACTAAGTTTCTTAAAAATTTGAAGAACTTAGAAAATTGATGATCGAAGCACGATTGTTTTATTCTTTGAGGAAAAGGTGGTAGTGATTTTTCTTCCATATTAATAGGAATAACGATTAGATCTTTACTAGGAGAAGGAGTTTCTTTAGGTTTTTCAATCTCTTCAAACTCAATCCTGTTTTTCGGTTTCATTACGAGATTCTTTCTTTTGGCTTCCTTTCCACTTGGTTAAACGACGCACGCATGTTCATGTTCTTTCAGTTTCTTTTGAATTAGTTCAACATTACTAGGAAGTGTTCTTGGAGGTCTGGTTATAAGGTGGAAGTCTTCAGGGGCAAATTAGTTTGTTAAAGGATTTAACCACAAAGGTTGAATTGTTATATCAAAACAGTTTAGTTTAGTTATAAAATTTTAAATTGACTTTTTTTTAAAATGTTTTACAATTGTTCAAGTTAGAGAGGTATTTATATCGCTTTATTCCATTAAGTTTTGATGATTCAAATTTGTTTTAAATGTTTTAGATTGATTTTAATTATCGCATCTTGATTGTAAATTATTTTGAAATTAATTTTTAATATTTCAAATTTGGTTTAAGTTAAGTTGTAAGTGATTTCAAATTAACTCCGATGTTTTAGGTTTATCTTAATTTAATCATTAAATCATTCAATGTTTTAAACTTTTAATTTGATTAAGGATTATTAATTTCAATTATCATTATGTTGTAGAGTTAATTAAGAGTTTGAATATTATTAATTCATTTAGGGACTTTAAATTAAAGAATTAGTATCTCCTTAAGCCACATCCCTAATCTTAATAATCCAAATTTTAATTATTCTTCTAAAATTTAAATGAATTAATTAATTAGGATTTCATTTTTTTTTGTTGCAGTTGATCAATGGGTTTCTACCCCTTCATTCCCTAAGTTTCAATCATCCAAGAGAAAATTAAGATCAAATATTCATCCCTCCCTTTGATTAAGCCTAAAGTATTAATTAGGGTTAAAATCATTAATTATCTTTATGCCCTCTTAAGCTTGTTCACTTCATAACTCACTAAATTGAGATCAAATGAACTTGAAATTTTTATGTCACTTCACTCACATGTCAATTACGACATTAAAGAAGAAAATGTGATTTTTTCCATTTTTTATTTAATTTATATATTTATTTTAATGAAAAATAAAGATTTTCAATGAAAATTCAACAACATGACCAAGGTAAAGTTTCTGTCCTTAGGAAAATTATGGGATGTTTCTACTGACCAGAGGACCACTTGGACCAATTTTGGTGATTTTTTTGAATTATATTTTATTTATTATAATTATTTTAAGTTTTACAGTATTAATTAATCATAAAATAAAATTAAAGTTGAAAATTATGTTTTATATTTTTCTCAAGTCTCTCTGACCTCAAGGAACTCAGAGAAATAAATTTTATATTTTTCTAATTTTTCTTTGAGTTTTAAGAATAATTTAGTGAGAAAGGTTAAACATCTATTTTTTTTAATATTAAAAATTGCATTAAGCCTTTAAAATTCAATATATTTTCTTACGGACTTAAGAAAAATATTTGGTTGGTTCCTAAGTGATTAGAAGACCAAATATAACATTTTTGTGAATTTTATTATTTTTGCGATTTTTATTATTTTTTAATTATTAAAATATTCAAAATAGGGTTAAAAATAAAAATTTTAGAAAAAATTCAATTTTAATTTTCTTAGACTCCACTGATACCAGAGAGGCCCCAAAACTAATTTAGTGAATTTTTTAAAAGTATTTTGGGTTTTATGAATTTTTAAAGTTTAAAAGTGGCCACGTGATTTAAATAATTCATTTAGTGGGTTAAATCATTTTTAATTGGTTTCAAATTTTTATGTGAGGCTCCTCTGACCCTAAGGATCAGTGGAGAATTAATTTTGTTTTATTTTAATGAGTGGTTATCCCAAATTATTTTAATCTTAATTTTAGGGTTTTGACCAAATTAGGGTTCATTTAAATGATTTAAGTCCAACAATAATTTTCCTAGGGTCCCCTGATCTAGAGATACTCCCCCTAATATTTCTAGATTTTATTAATCATCATGCTATTTATTGGAATTAAAATACTAGAACAGGCATATAAAGTTGAAAAATAGATAACTTGCCATAGAGATAGCCTCTGGCCTTGGAAAATTCAAGGAATGTTCCTACTATCAGAGGCTATAAAAGCCCTATAGTCTCATGCCATGGTGAATTGTATGCATGAATGGAAAATTAAAATACTCAGAATAGTATTAAATTAATTAAAAATAAAATACTTAACAAAATAACTTAATTCTTTTTCCACATTAATCTCCTCTGTTCACTGAGCAAGAGAGTATTTTTAGATTATTTTTAGGATTTTTCTATGCAAAGATATGAATTTTTAAAGTTCTGGCTATTTAATAAATTCAGAAAATCCCTATTTTTCTACTTAACCACGCGGCGCTGACTGTATCCTCGGCAGCTCCGAAATACCACGCGTCGCTCCACCATTTGACGCCACCATCCATGTATTTGCCTTGTCAGCTAGCGCTTTATGTCTCGTGGTTCTGTCCGACTTCATCTCTGCCGTCCATCCGATACACGCGTGATCAGACGGTCGCTGGTCATTATCTCCATCTGGTTCATCGCGAGAGTTGTCCGCCCTAAAACCTTAAGATCTCACTCCAAACTCAACCAAATCACGTGTGGTTGGTCTCTATCGATGCGTCTAGCCTAGACGAAGCTATCCATACGGGTAGCATGCATTAAAATTGCACAGAACAAAATGGAGAATTGTTGGAAGCTCGAGAGGAAGTAGAGGTCAATACCTTGGCTCTGAGAGGTGAAGCCTCAATTAGAGATGCTTGGCACGTTCGTTGGAGTGAGAAGAGCCTCCGGATGAAGTCTCTGGTCCTGGTGAGCTGCCTAGGTGTGACTTTAACTAAGCCCGATTCCAAGCTCTCGCCGATAAAGCAACTGGGAGGCTAGAATAGGGGGCTTTCACTAGAGAACTCCTTTCTTGATGCTGTGAAAGTGTAGGTGAGTTTAATTTGGTTTTGGTGGAGTTTCAAGAGGTGTCTCGTTTTACGGCTCGAGATTGAGCTGCGAAATTGAGCTCGACCGGTGGGAATTAGGGCGAGGAAAATAGTGGGGCTCTTCTTCTGCAGAGTCGGGAGAAGGTGCGGGAGCGATTTTGGAGGGATTCGTGAAGAAATTTTTCAGTACCTTTGGCAAGGCTGAAAGGTGGTGGCTTTATAGCCATGGCCAGAGAGGGGAGCTCAGGGCCAGGCATTGAGTGCCCTAGGCCGCTTAGGGTGAGGGCAGTGCAGGCAGGGTGGCTAGTGAAAGGATTGGCCACTGCCCAGGTTCAATTTTGAATTTTCAAGGAAAAAGGGGTGCTCGGCGTGACTGCTCCGGCGGCTGGGGTGGCTGGCAAGGACGGTTAGGCGGCTGAGCAGGCTGAGGAGGAGTGGAGGAGGAGTTTAGCTCAATTAATTTGGCAGAGATGGTTGCTTAAAGGGAGATTAAGGATGTGACATGGCCTTAGCCATGTGGCTTAGCCCATTGGTCCAAAGTGATGGACCATTGGTCCATGGCTCATGAGGCTTGGGTTGGTCAGGTTAAACCCACCCTAGGAGGTCTAGGGTTGACAGCCAAGGGGTTGGTTTGATCAATTTTGGTTTGGTTTGATTTAATTGGGTTCATGTGTACACATGGGTTCACTTGGGTTTGAGTTGGGCTAGCTTGAGTTTGGGTTTCGTTTGGATTAAATTGATTGATCAACGTTGTGTAGATGATTGTAAGAAAGGCTTTTCATGAGGACATGAAGTGGATTGGAGTTTATTTGGAGTTTCAATTTGGAGGATTTTGGAATTTTGGTTAATTTTGGAATTTTGGTTAATTTTGGTCACCATGGGTTAGGTTGGGCTTAGGTTTAGCTAGAGTTTGGTTCAAGGCCAATTGATGGTTCAAAATGTTTCAAATGATTGTTAGGAAAGGTTTAGGATAGAAATTGGGTGGAAATTTTGGGTTTAGGGGATTCAAATTGGAGATTTAGGGCTAGGTGACAACCTTAAGGAAAATTTTGGGGATTTTGGCTTCAAATGATTTTGCATTGGGTTTGGGTTTAAATTGAGGGGAAATTGATGTTTTATTTGGTGTAGGGATGTATTAGGAAGAGTTTGGGATTGAGGAAAATTGAGTTGAATTGGGTTGGTTTGGGGTAAGTTTGGGTTTAGGCCAAAAATTGGGGTTTTTAGGTTTGGGTTGAAATTGAATTCAAATGTGAATCAAATTGGGCTTGGATTTGGTTTAGATTGGTACTGGAGATGTTTAATTGAAGTTTATAATTGGATTTAGGTAAAATTGAGGTCAATTGGATTGATTTGGTTTGACAATAGGTCCACTTGGGTTAAAAATAGGTCAAATTGGGGATCTTGATAAAATTAGGTTGAATTGGCAAAATTAGATTATTGTATAGTTGAACAAAATGAAATTGGGAATATTTTGGATTTTCTGAAATTTTTTGGGAATTTTTGAAATTTTGGGCTAAAAGGGGTATTTGGGGTATTTGGAGGTTTTTAAGAGGGTATTGGGGTATTTTGGTGGATTTAAAAGGTGGGAATTGTTTCAAAATGATTTTAAGGATTTTTAGGAATTTTGGTTAACTTTTTTGGGAATTTTTGGACGATTTTGGTGGTTGTGGGGGCAATTTAGGTAATTTTGGGTAGTTTAGGGGACCCAATGTCAAAACCAGAAATTGGCAAAATGGATGGGGTTTCAAATAAGGAAGAATGGGATCATTTTATTGGAGTCAAGATTGGGTAAAAGGTGATTTAGAATGGAATTAGGGTTTGGAATCATAAGTCATGGACTTAGCCAAGTCCAACCACTTTGGGACCAAGTCTAGCCAAATGGTAACCACTTTATGATCCTTCACATGTTGACCTTAGCCATCTTAATCAAAGACTAGTGGCTTGGATTCAATAATGTGAGTTTCATGAACGGTAGAAAGGCAAGGGTTCAGAGTTTAGGTTAATTGGCGTAGGGGGGTGTGTGTGTGCAAGAGGAGCCCAAGTCACCCAAGGTCACCCTAAGTCCAAACAATACTATAGGAACTCACTATTGGTTGTCCATATGGTGGTTTTAACCTTCCAAGGTGATTTAGAGGTTTGCAACCATCCAAGTGGAGTCCCAAGAGGAGTCAATAAGTAGCTGAATTGCTAAACGGTGGGTCCCAATTCTAGTCCTCTAGGATAGTCAAGGAGAAGTCCTATGGCTAGATCCTAAGCACTAAAAAAAGAAAAGACCTCACCAAAATTAAGGTTAACAATGTCATAACCTAGTGGGTTCCTGTTCATTTGTTTAAGGATGATTTTCTTGAGCAAAGACATAATAGGTTCAGTTGTCCACCAAGACATCAAAAAGACTATAAAAAGTGTTCAAGGTGTAACCCTAAATGACTTTTGAATCATCTCGAGTTCTTCCAAAATTATTCTGCTGCTAAATCATTCATTCACCATCAGGTTACAGTTTAATGGGTATATTTTAACATATGCTCAATGAGCCTTGATGTTTTAGTTATCCCTACTAGTGGGGTAACTATTTATTCATTTGATGTTTCACTTATGAATTATGTGGGTGAAGTCCCTTAAGGACAAAAATATGTTTATTAAGGAACCTAACTATTTTAATCAAAGTCGGGCTAGTAGTGTTTTCAAAGTATTTTTTATTAATTATTGTTTCCTTTTCTAAATCTCATCAAACAAATTTGAATTAAGTCTAGCTCACTACTAAGCCCTTAAGGTTTTAAGGGTAGATTTGTAATTTTTAAAAATATAGAACGGAGGTGAATCTAATCCTTATTAGAGATTGTATTATCATCAAACTATTGACTAGGAGTTTTGAATTAGTGAATTATAACCTTCTAAAATCAAACTCCTCACTCTAGGATCATTCAATTTAATTAACTTCACATTATAATAATTAGGGGAATTACAATTTTACCCTTGTTATGAAAAAGTGAGGAATTAGTTTCTACCTCTTAATCCCTTATATTTCAATCATCTAGAAAATTTTATTATGATCATCCATTACTTATTTACCCTTTAACTTAGCCTAAATATTAATTAGAGTGTAAATTCATTAATTACTATTTTGCCCTTTAAGATTTTATCATTTCATAATTCTTTAAATTAAACTCAAATAACCTCAAAATTTTTATGTTACCCCACTCATGGGTCAGTTAAAATATCAGAGGATAAAATATAATTTTCTTATTTCTATTTTGTTTTTGGAATTATTTTTAACGCAAAATTAGATATCTTTCAAGTTAATTCATTAACCTATCAAAAGTACAATATCTATCCTTAGGAACATTATAGGAGGTTCACCTAGGTCAGAGGACCACTTAAACCAATTTTCATGATTTTTGAGATTTTATTTTAATTATTATAATTATTTGTTGATTTTGAGTATTAATTAAACATAAAATATTTTTAAATTTGAAAATTGCTTTTTATATTTTTCTTAAATCTCTCTAATTTCAGGGAACCTAGAGAAACATATTTTATATTTTTCTAATTTTTATTTTCATTATTATAATCATTTTAGTGAAAATTTAAGGAAAAGCCATTTTAAGCCTTTGAAAATTCATAACTATTTTTAGAAAATGAGGAAAAATATTCTAATTCCTCCCAAGTGATTAGGAAACAATTGAGAATATTTTAGTGCATTCTTATATTTTTATGATTTTTGAGATTTTTAAATTACTTTTAATTATTTTTCAATTAAAAATTAGCTTAAAAATGAAGTATTTATTTTTAATATCCATTTTATTTCTCTTAAGTTCCTCTAGTCAAAATGAACTCCTAAAACTATTTTTATACTTTTTAAAATTATATTTTATTTATTACAATTATTTAAATGCAAAAATTTTATTTAACTTAGAAAGTCAACTTTGGTGGTCAAATCATCTAATATTAATTTTAAATTTTTATAGAGGATTTCTCTGATTTTTATTAGGTTAATTTTTGTGATTTTAATAATTATATTTTAATTTATTTAATTTTTCTTAAGTTTTAATGAGCTAAATACATAAAGCGTTAATTTTAATTATTTAAACCCATTTTGTATTTTTCTTAGGGCTCTCTGACCACAGTAAACCATCCAAACATATTTTTATAATTTTCTGATTTGTATTAAAATTTTTATAATTTTTAATCAAAATAGAAGTGTTTTACATTAAAAATTAGGGCTTTCATACTTAGGGGTGTCCTTTGTTCTTGGAAAATCGGGGAACACACCTAAATACATAAAGTTTAAACCCTCCAAATTTCTTTTTATGGTGATTTATATTTAACGAGTTATGATTTTATGTAGGTTTAAGCTATTTAATTAATTTAAAAATAAATATAATTCATATATTTTTTGTTTTTATTCCACGTTATCCTCATCTATTCACTGAGCAACAAGGTTTTTTTTATTTTTAGTATTTTTCTACACCAAGTTATGAAATTTCTAAGTTTCTGAATTAAATAAATCATTTAAATCCTAATTTTCTACTTAAACCAGTCAGCGCTAAGTCATATTATGGCGGCTCCGAAAGACCATGTGGCACTCCTTCATTCGATGTCACCAGCCACGTAGCTACCTCGTTAGCCCGTGCATTATGTAGTAAGAGTTCAGCCGGTGAGATCTCAGTCATCCATCTAATACACGCTTGTTCCAATGGTGGAGCGTCTTCGTCCCCAACTGGTGCAAACAAAGAACCGTCCACCTTCTAACCCTATGATCTCTTTTGATACTTAACTAAATCAGGTGGGGTTTATTCCTACACCATCATCTAGCCATGGCGAAACCTATCTATATAATTAATCATGCATTGAATGTAAAATTTTTCATAAAGACCCAAACCAAGCTCGATTTGGGGGAAAATAGTGTATACCTTAGTATGACAGGTGAGGCCTCAATCAGATGCTTGTAAAAGCTTAAGTGGAGTCTGGCGAACCTGCTGGAAGTATTGGTTCAAGCTGAGGTTGAGGCTGTGTAAGACTTCCTCCTACAGGTGGTGTGGCCTTAATTAAAATCTGGTGTAGAGGGCTGAGGAGAGGGGGCATTCACTAGGGAACTTCCTCTCTTGCTCTGGTGAAGCTTGAGAGTCAATCAATTTGAGGATTGGTAGGGTTTTGGGTGATGGCAGTGAGATTGCCCTATTTTCGAGCTTTAAAATTGAGCTCGAGCAGTGGCTATGGATGGCTGAGGATAATGAAGTTAAACTCAAGAGGGTTAGGAGAAGTTATGGAAACAATTTGGCAGAGTTTTCTTAGGGTTTGTGCACACTTCTTTGTTTGGTCATGAGGGGGTGGAGTTTTAATAGAGGGGGAAAGGGTGGCCAGTTGGGCTGGCCAGTGGGTGAGCTCTGATGCTTAGGTTGAGGGAAGAAAGGTGAAAGTAATCAATCAGGATGAGACATCTTGGATGGGTGCAATTGAGTTTGAGTCATGGGCATGGCTCTCTCGGTTTGGGGTTTTTTGGCGACTAGGTCGACTAAATAGGCCAGGGCTGGTGGCTAACTAAGTCAGGGGAGCCAGTGGGGAGTTTAATTGTGATCAGTTGGGTGGTTAAATTGTTAGTAGCAAATATCCCTTTTGTGTAGACATTTTTTGGAGGAAATCTCCTAATTTGGGGGAACCTTGGTCCATGGCTCATGTAGTGTGGGCTATGAGGATCTAGATCTGTTCTTCGGGTTAAATGATGGTTTTCGTGTCCAAGATTGGGCTAGACCAAGTGGTTTGAGGTGGACTTGAAGTTTGGGTTCAAAATCATGGTTTTGGTTTGGACTTAGGTTTGGGATTGGCTAAGGCTTAGATTTAGGTCAATTGATTGTTTGATTTGGTGTAGATTATTGTCATGAAAAGTTTAGAATTCAATTGGGTGGAAATTTGAGGGTTTGAAGGGTTCAATTTGGGAGATTTTGAATTTTTGGACAAAATTGAGGATTTTAACTTGGGTTGGATTTGGGCTAGGTTTGAGCTTGGGTCTAGTCTAATTTAAGGTTCAAATTGGTCTAGAAGAATGTTATGAAGAGTTTGGGAAGTGAATTTGGTGGGATGGAATTGATTGTGAGGTTCAATTTAGTGGATTTTAAGGATATGGTCAAATTGGGGATTTTGAATTGAGCTCGGATTGGGCTTGAAATTGGGTCCAATTAAGCTTGGATTTGGTTTTGATTGAGATTAGACATGATGAATATTTATTTGGAATTGAAATTGGAGAAATTTGGAATTAATTTGGTGGAAATTTGAGTGATTTCGGGATGTTGGGCATTTAGGGGCAATTTGGGGATTTTGGTCAAAATTGGCCAATTTTGGTGCAATTAGTGTCAAGGAGTGATTCAAATTGATTTTCAAGACATTTGAAATGATTTTGGAGATTTTGGGAATTTTTGAAATTTTTTTGGGCATGAGGGGCATTTTGGTAATTTTGGCAAATTTGGGGTATTTTGGAAATTTTGGGTAGTTTGGGTAATTTGAGTGTTTTGGGATGGTTTGAAACGATTTTGGAGAGAATTTTAGAATTTGGGCAACTTTGGGAAATTTTGAAAAAATTAGGGTTTCAGGGGCATTTTGGTAATTTGGCGAAAGTTTGGGGCTAAAAGGTCAAATTAGGAATTTGGCAATATTGGGATCAATTGAGAAAGTTAATCATGGAATTACCTCTATTGAGCCATAGGACCAAGGGAAATCCCATTTTGGATTCTCCATGCGTTGGTCTAAGCCAAACCCTACCCTAGTGTTAAGGTTACGGAAACCACCCACATGAGTTTCCAAAAGAGTGGGGAACCAGCTTAAAGGTGATTAGTTTAGGGTTTTAGGTTGTAAGTAGAAGTGTGGTGTTGTGTGTGTGCAAGACTGACCAAGGCCACACCACCTAAGGCTAACCCTAAGGTCAGGTAATCCTATGGGCACCCTCCTTGAGTTCCCTCATATTTGGCCCTTATCCTACTAAATGCTAGAGGTTAGAACCAAATAAATGGAACTCCAAGAAAGTAAAGAAGAGTTTGGAATTTTTAATGGGGAATGTTTTAATCACTAGTCCTCTAGGATAGTTAACAGGAAAGTCTTATGGCTAGATCCTGTGTTTCTAAAGAAGAAAGACTATAACTCAACAAATGTGAGGTCAACGAAAATATAAAATAAACATCTCAAATCCTACTTAAGATCTGTTTAGGGCAGTTGCATCTTATCTAGCTCATCCTGATAAGATGGGTGGCTGTTTGGGGCAGCTGTTTGAAAACAGTTGATTTGCGGTTGTTTGTGGATAAATGACCACTTTGCTTCTGTTATGTAATGTTGTTTGCAACATAATTATCTGACAATATATTTGATACTAGAGAATCAGAAACTCATACAGAACAAATAAAAAAAAAGAAAAAGCCCTCACGGTGAGTATCAAGATTGACTAAAAAATAAATAATTATTAAAATGACAATTAAAATTATGATAATATTAATTTAAAAAAAACATATAAAGATCAAATGAAAAAGATAGAATGAAAGCATTTAATTTATTTTAAGATATAATTTAACTATATTTATCATATTATTTAGTTAATATTATTATAATAAATTTTAGTTAAATATATTCATTATACTAAATTAATATGCACACATGTTATATAATTTAGTTAATACTTATTAAATGAATTTCAAATAAATATACAATAGTTTTAACTATATATCTATAACTATTAGCATATTATTAATATAAAAATACTTATTATAGATATAAAAACACTAATTATAAAAACGCAGTGACCATATATATAGTTTATAAAAACACTAATTATAAATAAAGTTTATAAATAATATATAACTATTTAATTATAATATAGTAAATTAATATTTATAAAATTAATTATAAATTAATATAAATATTTAATTTAATATATATAATAATATAAAAAATTTTGTATAAAGTCAATCAAATAGATTTAACTATTATAATTTTAACTTTACGTTTAATATTTATATATTTAAAATTAATTATAATATATGTATAACTTTAAAAGTAAATGTTATTATATTCAAATTAACACAATATTAAATGAATTTGTTTAAATGTTAATGTATTAAAATTATATTATGAAATACTTAATATTATCTATATTTTAAGTATGTTTATAAGTTAATATTTAACATTTAATAATTTAAAATTAATAGTTTTTTATAAATCGTGCGAATAATATTGTAATAACATGTGAATACTACCTCAAATAACACTGTGAAACACCACCAATCAACGGCTGACAAAAGGCACAAATAATACCCCGAATAACACCACAATAACAAATGAAAACCACCGCAAATAACATTGGGATCAACGGATGCTCGACTGCATGAATAATACCGTGAATAACATCGAAATAACACCAAAAAAATACTGTGAATAACACCGTGTAACACTGGGAATCAATGGACGCGTGACTACACGAAAAATACGTCGAATAATGCCGCGAATAACACCTCGAATACTAATACACCAAAAATATATAGTATTTTTATACATTTTTTTACACCTATTTTTAATGATATTGCACTTTAATGGAATGTATTTTGTGTATTTTTATTACAGGTATGATTAAATGGATGATTGTGGTGAAAATAGTGAAAAAAGATCAAATTAGAGCAAAAATAAAGAGAATTGAAAAATTGATCTGTGGCGGCTAAGCACCATAACATGCGCTTACGGGCCAAGGCCCTGCGGCTATGCGCCCAGATCTAGAGCTTACGCGACAGTAAGCTCGCGGCTAAGCATCGGAACCCTGCGCTTACACATCGGCAGTTACTAATGATGAGTTATATAAATTTAGGCGTCATTTTGAAGAGGTTTTTTAGGCATCTCTTGGTAAGAACGTGGGTAACTCCCTATTGGCACCAAAATTAAATTAAATCTCTCTTGAATGGATACATCTCTTGGAAGATACGTTGAATTTGGACACAATTTCAAGCGATACGAAGACAACTATTGAAAAAGTATAAAAAGAAGATTTGAATATCAGAAATATGGTTGTTGTTGGAGGGTGTGGTTTATGTTTAAGAGTGTGGTTTATGTTAGAGAGTTATTTTAGAAACACTTCACTCCACTTCACCATTTTTACTTTACTTTATTACAGTTTGTATTAGGATTAGAAGTGAGAATTGGAGTCCTCAGAGTTGGGCGCCAACCTCTAGAGAGTCTTGTAAGGGAAAACAAAGTTTTCAAATGAACTTCAAGAGTTTGGTGGAGAGGATTTTCATATAAGTCTTTATCTTTGTTATTACAATTGGTTTTTAATTAAGACTTCTTTGTTTTCACTATGATTTCTACTTTTAAACTAAGTTGTGATTGTATTTTCTCCAAGATTTCTGGGTAGTTTTCTTTATGTTTTTCCCTAAAATGATGAAGTAATAAAGTTATGAAAGTATGTTGTGTGAAGTATAGGATTTCAATGTTGGAAAAAGTTGTAATGATTATAAACCTTGCACTTCATTTACTTCTTTATTTGGCCAATTAAGATGTTAAAATTATTGTGAGACATGTAAGAACCGGTATGGTATTGGTCAATAATTGGAAAGAATGACTTATTACTGATTTATAGCATCTCTAGTAAGGGTAAAGAATATAATTTATCTTATTTGGCACAACATATTTTAGATACTTCCACAACAAAAAAATTCATGACTTATTACTGATTCATACTAAGGAAAAAAGATATTTCATTTGCATTAGTTTCAATCTTACATAAGTTTAGTTAAATCAATTACTTACTTTCATTTCAAATTATAAAAATTAACAAAAAAATCAACTCTCATTTCCTAGAATATTATCTTTAACTTAAGCAAGATCTTTCTAAAAAGTAAAAAGTTTTTTTTATGTTTTCTTTACTAAAAATATATTTTCTTTATTTAACACTTTCCCTGTGAGTTCGATATCTCGGTGCTTAATCGAAAGCTCTATACTACTTGATAACTATATATATACTTGCATAGTATCCACATTATAATATCATTATAAATGAGTATTAATTTATATATATAACGTAAGCATAAATATCAGTGGATCAAGTTTTTGGCGCCGTTGCCGGAGAACAGAAATAAAAATAAAGAAAATTTTAAGAAAAATTTATTTTTAAGTTTTTAAAGTCTTATTTAAACTTGTTAAGATTTATTTTAGGAAGTTGTTATTTTTGTTGTGTGATTTTATTTTATTGTGTTTTATAATAGTGTATGCATAATTCAGGTTCTAAAGGACTTGTGTCTTCCGATTCTGAATTATAAAGAACTATAAGAAAAATAAAAATAATTAAATATACAGAAATAGACAAAAATATTCAAGAAATGACAAATCAAAATGCTGAAATCCATCAAGAATTTAGACCTTTAAGAGATTATGCTAACCCTACAGTAGATGAATTTCGTGATAGTATTCAAAATCTTTCTGTAGTGACTAATTCATTTGAACTTAAACCTGCTATTATCCAAATAGTATCTAATATTCTGTTTGGGGGAGCACCAACTGATAATCCAAATTTAAATCTTACCAATTTTCTAGAATTGTGCGCTACATTTAAATATGACGGTGTTTCGGATGATGCAATTAAACTTAGACTTTTTCCTTTCTCATTAAGGGATAAAGCTAAAATACAGTTACATTCGTTAGCACCTGGATCTATCAGAACTTGGGATGATTTATCGCAAAAATTTCTTGCTAATATTTTCCACCATCAAAGACTGTTAAGCTTAGAAATGATATTACTTCTTTTTGTCAATTTGAATGGGAATCTATTTATGAAGCATGTGAACGTTTTAAAGATCTGCTAAGAAAGTGTCCACATCATTCAATACCAGATTGGTTAATAATTCAAACTTTTTATAATGGATTAGTTGGATCTCTTAGATCTATTATCGATGTTGTTGTTTGTGGTTTATTGATGTCTAAACAGTTTAATGATGCTTGTGCTTTAATTGAAGAAATGGCTACAAATAATTTTCAATGGCCTTCTAAGAGGGTAAATCCTGTAAAGGTAGCCAGTATTCATGAATCTGATGCTTTTTCAATGCTAGAAAATCAAGTTGCTGCAATTTCAAGGAAGATAGACCAGTTTGGAATGAATTTTTCTCAAACAATATCAATGATTGAAGAAAATTCATTAGGCCAAATGCAGATTCTCATACTTCATTAGAAACTTTAAATGTCATAAATAAGCCTAATAACTCATATTTCAATTATTATAACCCAGGTTGGAAGAATCATCTAAACTTTAACTGGAACAACAATAATCAGGGTGGTAATAATCAACAATGAGGGAACAATTAGGTAAACCCATTGGGAAATTGGAATAACCAAGGGAATAATGATTATAGACCTACTTATCCTCCAGGTTTTAACAATACTTCACAATTCAAGGAGAAGAAGTTGTCTATAGAAGAAGTGGTGTTACAAATGGGAAATCAATTACAAAGTCAATGAGCTACAATAAGAAATATTGAGAATCAACTGGGACAAATAGCCAATTCATTAAGTAATAGATTCCAATGAATACTTCCAAATAGTATTGAGATAAGTCCAAGAGATAAAATAAAGAGCAAGTAAAAGTTGTTCAACTGAGAATTGGAAGTGAGTTGGAAGGTAGAGTTCATAAAGAGATTAAAGTAGAGAAAGAAGAGATTGAAGAACCAAAAGAGGACGCTCATAAAGGTTTGGGAAGACCTATTTCTCCAACTAAAATTGATTTAGAAAAGCCACCACCACCATTTTCTCAGAGATTTCGACAACAAAGGTTGGATAAGCAATTTTCAAGTTACAATTAATATTCCATTTGTTGAATCCTTAGAATAAATGTCAAGCTATGTTATGTTTATGAAGGATTGTAGGCCGTTAAAAACTCTTGTTATTGTGAGGTGAGGTTTGATATTTTTGAAAAGGTTTAAAGTATAGTTTCATAAATAAAATATAAATTTGATTTAATTTAATATATATATGGATTTTTTAAAATAATATTTTTATTTTGGCGGATGTTAAATCAAACAGATCTCATATAAATAATAGTTTAAATAATCAAGTGCTTCTTCACAAGACATGTATCTATCCCAAAGAATAGATATATGACTTGGGATGAAGCTTGATCAAATAAACTAAAGAATTCATGACATCTGTTTGATCTGCAAACCATTTTGACTGACAATTTCCCCTATCTAATATGAAGGAATTAGATAGGGTTTATATTAATCTGGGGTCTTTAAGTTTCCTTTAAGGGCAAGCCCCTATAGTTAAGTACATCTTAGATAACCTAAGTCACCTAAGAAAACTCTTAATTTAGATCAGGAAATATTTATATTCATGACTTCCAAAGGTAAGGTTTTCCAAGAAAATGTGACAGTCGGAAATTCAATAGATGAATAGCTCAAATTTTAGAACATTTTATTTTGTCAGAATCCAAAGGAGAGAAGGCTGGGGGAAGAACACAGACTCAAGGAGGAACCCCAGTGTCTTCCCAAACTATCCTATGATTTGGTTTTGATTTAGGAAATGAAGTTATTTAAATTTCAATCCTGCCAATTTTATTTAATTAGGGCTTGCATCTTCATGAATAGCCTGGAAGATATGAGGATTTATGTCGTGGCGAACGAAAACCTCGGAGTCCTAAGACGAGTTTAAGGCTTATATTGCGCAATAGGGTTGTGCAAAGGCCTAAAGAAAAGGTGAGGATTTATGCTGCATCAGGCAGGTTACCTTGAAGTCCTATGACTAGTTGTTTAGTCTAAGGAAAGGTTTTGCTGATGTTGACAAGTTTTGGTGTTGAAGATGGTCGTGATGCCCACTATGCATGCTCCAAGCTCCTTGTCGTAACAGGTTTAGTTTAAAGAAGTGTCAATTGAGGAGAAAAGAGAAGTATCACGTTTTAGAAATGTTTAAATTGAGGTGTCCTAATGTTTTATTAGGGGGAACATTAAAGCTGATTATAGAAACACCGGTTAAGATCCCAATGGTTCCATCATCACAGCACCACTATTTCCATCGGATTCACTTAGTCCAAATAATTTTACAAAACTCAACTTAATGAGTTCCATACTTTCATTTAGACTGCGGGAAAACCCTGTTAGCAACATGATGCAACTTATTTATATGCAAGAATTTATGACCCCAAATTTATATATTTATAATGATTTTATAAAGTCACAATTTCAAATGCAAGTATACGTATCGTATCAAGTAATACAGGGCTCTATTGGAGTCCCGTTTATCGATCCCACAGGGAAGCGACGTAAAAAGGTCCTTAGTCAAATTCTAGTCTACTACTATCAGACTTTAGTTTGGAAGGTCGATAAAAGTGGTTTTTCTTTAACAACTACTCCTAAAGGTAAATATTAATTTTAAAATAACTAATAAATACTCCTAAAAGAAAATATTACTTCTAAGGATAACCCTTTTTGGATAAATTGGTTTGGTAAATTTTGAGATAATAAAATCTACTGATCTTATGTAATGAATTGGATAAAGTTTAGGAATGAGATACATTAAATATTGTATGTGTCAAATAGGAGCATAAATGTTTCTTTACCCTCAAAAGAGTACATCCTCTTCCAAGCATGTAAAGAACATTGACATATCCTAAGTTCAATCACTAAATCTAAGGCTAAGGTCGGGAGGATACCGGCTCTCACCACGAGCTCCCACTCACCCTTCACCCGAAGGCTAACCTTTAACTTTAGTTACCAATCTTCGGACCGAATTGGGGATCTCAGTCTGTCACCCTGAAACCTCCAATTTGAATCCTATCAAAATACATTTCTTTATTTATTTGCACTCAATCCCCATGAACTACGCAATTCATTGAATGTGGTTCCACTTTGTTGAGAATTACACCTCCCCTTTTGGGTCAATGCAATTACAACAAATTTTAACACTACAACAGACCTTTATTGTAATGTAAATGAAGTGCAAGTAAAAACCATCACATTTATAATTAAAACATCTTTTAGGAAGCATCCCAATATCCTAATCATGAACCCTACTCATTGCAAAAGAAAAGTAGAATGAAAACAATGACATAATCTTCTTATGCCACTATTTTTAAAGAAGAAGAAAGAGTAAGAGAAATACATCGCAAAGCACAAAAAAAACACAGCGGAAAACTTCATTTCAAAGAAAATCCACAAAATAAGTGTTTAAAAAACCATAAGATGATGAAGAACACAATACTTAGCTTTTTTTTCCCTTGAAAGAAAGATGAAAATCTCCCACACAAAGTCTCCCGTCGATCCATGCATGCTAGAACATTCCCTTACATATTCTCTCAAAATCCCCTCTCTAATCTCTCTAAAAAGGTAGAAATCTACATTTCTACTCCTATTCTAATATCTCTAATCATTCTCTACGTTTTCTAACTTCTAATCTCCTCTTTTTGGCTTCAAATTCGGTTTAAAATAGTGTAGGGACGAATTTCCCAAGAGGTGCATTGAGAAACCTTCTAAAAAGCATCCAGATTCAATGTATTTGGCCAATAACCGCTCCTGGCGCCGCCGGCGCCGTACTTGGGTGCTGTCGGCGCCGGCGCCCAAAAATCATGGTTGCGGGTTCCTGGCGCCGCCGGCACCCTATTCTGCACAGCTCCACCATTTTGCTCCGTTTGGCTCTGTTTTAGCTCCGATTCGCCCCGTTTCAGTTGTGTTGCGTTCCTAACAGATAGCTCTACAAAATAAGCATAAAAACACCCTTTCTTTAAAGTATAATCTCATACAAAATTATGCAAGAAGTGTAAAAGAGATTAAGCATAGAAAGACCTATAGAAAGGTGTTAGGCCAAAATTTTCTGTCTTGCTCGTTTTTGCTCCAAATTACACCGTTTTTGCTTCTTTTTCTCCAATCACCATTTCTTGTACCTAAAATCACAAAACATACAAAATACCTTCCTTTAAAGTGTAATATCATAAAAAATGAGTAAAATTATATAGCAAAAAGCGTATAAATTTTTGGCGTATCAAATACCCCCAAACTTAACAGTTACTTGTCCTCAAGTAACACTATAACTTTAAAAACCAAATATATTGACTTGTGATTGTGGGTTTCAATAGAGTTTCCTATAATTTCATCTCAGAAATATTATAGTATAACATAGGAGAAATTCTAGCAAATAAACATATGACTAGAGCGTAAGAATATCTCATATTCAACTTAGGAATCCTAATTTTCTATTTACTTCAAAAGTTATTGAAACTTGTCGAACTAAAGATTCAAAGAAAGTATAAAAACAGAATTTAAGCACCTTATTTATACCAATTTGACCAATACTTTTTGAAATAAGAATTAACTTAGGATTCTTTTTAAGTTTTTTCATTTAAAAAGATTCAAGTGAAACCAATTTTTTATTAGGCTTCTCCTCAAGCTTCTCCTCACTTCTTTTCTTTTCTTTTTTTTTTCTTTTCTTTCGGGATCATTTTCAATCCCTTTTTTTCACTTCTTTTTTTTTCTTTCAGGATCATTTTTAATCCATTTTTTTCTCTTTTTTTAATGTGAGGATTTCTATATCTAGATAGGCCTTTAATAATTTTGAATTTCACTATCCCCTTTCTAAAGTTCAAAACTCAAAACTTTCCCTTACTTTTTATAAGTGTAAGTATTAGATTGAAAAAAAGTTTTCAATAATGACTTAATTCTCATTAAGTATAAATCTAAGAATTTTAGCTTTTCAAATATTCAACTCCTTTCTACCATAAATAGCAAAATCATTTTCCCAATGTTTCCTACAAAATATCTTAACTCAAGAACAGTTTCTTCACATAGGATTTCAACTAAGTTATTTTTCTAACATTCCTAAAATCAAAATTTTAGTAACCTAAAGGTAACACCACATACCACAAGTCATTTTAAAAGTAATATTAAATTAAATACAGGCTTCTGAGGACAAATAAAGTTTAACCTTGAAAGTTATTTTTCTTTCTCCCCCCAAACTTAAATTTTTAAATATTTTGCAATTAATTCCATAAAATGTAGCAGGAAGAAAAAGTAAAAACTGAATCTACTAACTACTACAACATCCTATCAAATTCATATACATGCAAAATCAGGATAGAATGACTGCAGGAGAAAGTAAATCTAGCCTAAAACATGCTTACAATAATATTACACTAAAAGAAAGTATTTTCACTTTAAAATTTTATTTTTCTTCCTACCACCAAACTTAATTTTTAACATATATAGCATTTAGTACAGAAAATATAAGCAGGAAGAAAAACAATTTAGAAATTCTATCTACCACAAATGTCTATCAAAAACATCTTCAATTATTCATCAGGACAGAACAATATGCAACAGAAAGTAAATCTAAACTAATCTTGCCAGAATGAAGTTCACTAACTAAAATTTTAATTAGCATAGCAGGTATCAACAAGGGAATATATAAATATTCTTCAAGTCTTATATAAAGTTGTAACACAAACATAAACACACATATGATAAATGAGGACAATTCTTCCTTTAACTTATCACATCTCACTAAATTACCTCCAATTTCTAACGGAATCACTACACTAATAAATTAGGTACTTTTAAATGATTTTATAGATTATAATCCCAAAGATAAAATTATCTCTGATGTATTGGCTCCTAGGCACCAATCTTAGGCATCATCTAATCTCTTTAATTAAGCACCTCTAACAATTACAAAACGTAGTGTAAGATCATCCACAAATTATTCATCAAATAGGTTCGCGAATCCTACCAAATGAAATCAAAGTCATAGAATGGAAGTAACAAAATTAAGATGGATTTGTTACAGTTTAAATTCATGATGTCTCTTGTAAAACTTAAATCCGGGTAAGACTCAAGTCATAGTGGACTCGTCAATCCAACTACTACAAGAGAACATAAAAATTTAACCATAATAAGAAGTTAAGGAATCAACTCCCTCATGACACACAAAGATCAAATAAAACAACAAACAATCCAAACATCTATCAACAACAATCAAACTTGAACAATCCACACTAAAGCAAGCATAATACAACACTAACAATCATGACTCTCAAGCACACTAAATCAAAGCACACTGATAACTATGGGTTGCCTCCCATAAAGCGCTTGGTTTTAACGTTGCGGGCCCGACAAATGATTCCTCCTGGATTAAAATTCCAATTAAGTAATCCTCGATCAATTGCCCAATCTTTTTCAGATCCTGGGATTCCTACAGAATTCTCAAATTATAATTTTTCATTCAACTCTTCTTTTTCAGATTGATTCATACCATTGTTCCTTATATTTCTTTCTAGATCCAATATTCTTCTATTGATTTTCTCAATCCACATATTAATATCATACTTGAAATTTATAAGAAATGGATCTATATATGATAATTCAATATCTCCCAAATTTTGGATCGGATTCTCTCTAGTTAATTCAGATTCTAGATCAAATTCTTCTACGTTACTCTTATGATTTAAGTAATCTTCCAATTCTTCCCCTTAGTACTGAGTAAAGAGTTAAGGTGGTCTTTCTATATATCTATCTAATTCCTTTGGAATTTCTTCCATTGGACTTTCAATCTCCTTTTCTTCTTTTCTCAACTCATCATTTATTTGAATCATATCCTCAAATTCAATAACTTTAAATTGCTCATCATTCATCTGCTTAGGGTTTATCTCAGGGTCACTAGGTAAAATCCCTTGGGGGTAACTGTTAATTGCATTCATAATCTGCCCCAACTGGTTTTCTATATTCTTCATAGCCATCCCTTGACTTTCTAGCTCACATACCAATTGAATCACATCCTTTTCTAATAGTAATTCATTTTCCTCATCTTGTGGGTTAGAGTGAAATCTATAAGGAAAAGAAATTCCTTCGCTAAAATCGTCCTGATTATTCCAAGCACATATCTGATTAAATTGATTATCTTCCCAAAATTGATTTTCTTCTCCAAAATTAGTATTCCAGTTAAAGTTTGAATAATCTTCCCAACCTAGATTGCAATAATCAAAATAAGGATTGTACATCTCAGGGTCAATTTCAAAATAGTTAGGCTCAATCAATTGTCCAAATGAATTTTTCTTTATAACTTGGAGACCTTGAGGATAACTCTTTATGTATTGATCTAACTTCCTCTCAATATCACCAACCTAAGAATTTAATAAAGTAAGCATATCATCTTGAAAATACATTACTCTGTTAGGGTTTACTCTTTCAAAATTACTAGAATTATAATCCAAATCTGAATATTCATTATATTATCGATCCGCCATTTCTACATTAAATTCATGGAGTCATTTCTAATTCATCATCCTCCTAAAAGTTCTCTCTAAATCTGAGTCGTAAGATTCAAGCTCTGCAGCTCCTGAACTACGCATACAAATTTAAAGACTTAACTAATAGGACAGATATCAAAAATATTTTTGGTATTTTGGATTTTTTCTTTAAAATAAACACACTATATAGTACTATAAATTCCAAATCTAAGTCTTATAGGTTTAGCTAAAATTCTCATAAAGTTCTTACCGAAGCTTCCCCGACAACGGCGCCAAAAACTTGATACGACTTATTTATATGCAAGAATTTATGACCCCATATTTATATATTTATAATGATTTGTAAAGTCACAATTTCAAACGCAAGTATACGTATCGTATCAAGTAATACAGGGCTCTAATGGAGTCCTGTTTATCGATCCCACAGGGAAGCGAGGTAAAAAGGTCCTTAGTCAAATTCTAGTCTACTACTATCAGACTTTAGTTTGGAAGGTCAATATAAGTGGTTTTTCTTTAACAACTACTCCTAAAGGTAAATATTAATTTTAAAATAACTAATAAATACTCCTAAAGGAAAATATTGCTTCTAAAGATAACCCTTTTTGGACAAATTGGTTTGGTGAAGTTTGAGATAATAAAATCTACTAATCTTATGTAATGAATTGGATAAAGTTTAGGAATGAGATACATTAAATATTGTATGTGCCAAATAGGAGCATAAATGTTTCTTTACCCTCAAAAGATTACATCCTCTTCCAAGCATGTAAAGAACATTGACATGTCCTAAGTTCAATAACTAAATCTAAGGCTAGGCTGGAAGGATACCGGCTCTCACTACGGAGCTCCCAGTCACCCTTCACCCGAAGGCTAACCTTTGACTTTAGTTACCAATCTTAGGACCAAATTGGGGATCTCAGTATGTCACCCTGAAATCTCCAATTTGAAGCCCATCAAAATACATTTCCCTATTTATTTGCACTCAATCCCCATGAACTACGCAATTCATTCACGGACATTGAATGTGGTTCCACTTTGTTGAGAATTACACCTCCCCTTTCGGTTCAATGCAATTACAACAAATTTTAACACTACAATAGACCTTTATTGTAATGTAAATGAAGTGCAAGTAAAAAACATCACATTTATAATTAAAACAACTTTTAGCAAGTATCTCAATATCCTAATCATGAATCCTACTCATTGCAAAAGAAAAGTAGAATGAAAACAATGACATAATTTTTTTATGCCACTATTTCCAAAGAAGAACAAATAGTAAGAGAAAGACATCGCAAAGCACAAAAAGAACAAACTGGAAAACTTCATTTCAAAGCAAATCCATAAAATAAGTGTTTACAAAACCATAAGATGATGAAGAACACAATACTTAGCTTTTTTTCCCTTGAAAGAAAGATGAAAATCTCCCACACAATGTCTCCCGTCGATCCATGCAATGCTAGAACATTCCCTTACATATTCTCTCAAAATCCCCTCTCCAATCTCTCCAAAAAGGTATAAATCTACATTTTTACTCCTATTCTAAGATCTCTAATCATTCTTTACGTTTTTCTAACTTCTACTCTCCTCTTTTTGGCTTCAAGTTCGGTTTTAAATAGTGCATGAAGAAACCTTCCAAAAAGCGTCCAGATTCAATGTATTTGGCCAATAACCACTCCTAGCACCGTCGACGTCGTACTTGGGGGCTGCCGGAGCCCAAAAATCATGGTCGCGGGTTCCTGGCGCCGCCGGAGCCCTATTCTGCACAGCTCCACCACTTTGCTCCGTTTGGCTCCGTTTTAGCTCCGATTCACCCCGTTTCAATTGAGTTGTATTCCTAACAGATAGCCCTACAAAATAAGCACAAAAACACTCTTTCTTTAAAGTGTAATCTCATTCAAAAATATGCAAGAAGTGTAAAAGAGATTAAACATAGAAAGACTTATCGAAAGGTGTTAGGCCAAAATTTGCTTTCTTGCTCGTTTTTGCTCCAAATTGCACCGTTTTTGCTTCTTTTTCTTCAATCACCATTTCTTGTACCTAAAACTAAAAAGCATACAAAATGCACTCCTTTAAATTGTAATATCACAAAAAATGAGTAAAATTATATAGCAAAAAACGTATATATTTTTGGCGTGTCACAACACATGGGTTACCTCCTCCAAAGAATTCTCGATCATCGAACGAGACATTTTAATTTAGTTAAAATTGTAGTTTTTATTTTGTTTGTGATTAAGTTTTGAGTTGTTTTATATTTTGAATGTTGTGGGGGTGAATTTTATCTTGTTGTGATTTTTTTAATTTAGTTTTGGTTTTGGTTTTATGGCTATCCTAAAGGTTTCAGTTTTCATACAGGGTAACATAGTTGTTTCTCATGTAAATTGCAAGAAAAGTAAAGTTCTGTAAAGAAAAAACTGGAAAACAAAGTGTTGTAAACTTATAAAAGTGTACCTAGCGAGTCTTCTCGTTCCTCCACTTGAAACTTTAGTATTCTTTGCAATAAACATTTATGTTTGCAGGGAAGTCAAAGCTATGGATATGTTCGTTACAGGCCTACCAAGTCCTAGGTTATAACCAGGCGAATCCTATTTGTTTTGTTCATTTGAGAGATATTTTCATTTAATAAATATGATCGGTGCAGTAGTCCTGCAGGGTGTCCAAAAGACTTGTGAAGAGCCTCTAGGAGATACCTAAATGTGTCGGTCATTTTTTTTTATGAAATAATATGAAATTTTTAAATTTAAATTTAATGTATAATATAATTTTGATTTTGAAAATGATGATATTTTTTATTTTGAAAATAATGAGACCAGATAGATCTCATATATCTAATAGTTTAAATAGTTGAGCACAATACTACAAGTGACACATCATCCCGAAAGATAAGCGTACCATTTGTTAGTAGGCTTAACTATCTAAACTTAAAAGTTTATGACTCTATTTTGGTCTGCGTATTTTATAGCCGACAAATTCTCCTATCTAATACACAGATTAGATATTAGATTAATCTGGGTTCTTAATTCCCTATAGGGGCAAGCCCCTATAGTTAATTACATCTTAAGCAACCGAAGTCACCTAAGAAAACTCTTGATAAAGATCATAGGCTTCGTCTTCAAGAATATCAACGTTTAGGTTTCCATGATTGCTTGAAGAAAAATCAAATGGGAGAGGCCCAATGTGGAACAGTTATTTTCAGAATCCAAATGAGTGAAGAGTAAGAGATGTCGAAGATACTGAAGAAGCTTCAGTGACATCTCAAACTACTCTATAGTTGGGCTTTATATCTTTGAAAATGAAGTTAAATTTGATATTTCAATCCTGTAAATTATTTAGATGTTCGGGACTTATATTTGCACATCATATGCGAATGGTCCAAGAAAATAGGAGAATTTATGTCGTATCAAACGACTACCTCAGAATCCTAAACAGTTTAGGACTTATATACAATCATATAAAGTCCTAAAAGATGGTGAGAGGATTTATGTCATATCAAACGACGACCTCAGCGCCCTATGGGTGTTATTTAAATCTATGGAAGTCTGATTGAAAATCCTTCATTCGTCCTCTGTCGTCCGATCCACTGCATGAAGTCGAATCGTCACTTGACCACGTCGTCGTCTCGTCTCGAGAAAAGGAGAGAGAAAAGAGAAAAAAGAAGTCATGCCTCGAACGGCCTATCCTAGGGTCATATGTGAGTATGCAAGAGAAGTAGTGACTAAAGTAGACATATGTAATACAGAAAAAATCATGCCCTAAATTGTCTATCCTAGGGTCATATGTAAATATGAAAGAGAAATAATAATTAAAAACATGAGTACAGGTAAGTATGTACAATAATGAAAAGTAAAGGACTGCACTACAATATATAGTAAAGAAAGTAAATGAGCTATGCAGTAAAATAAAATGTGTACCTGGCCAACTTTTTTGATGCCTCGAAAGCAAACTAATAACTACAAGGGTCTGTATAGTTAAGTTTAGTTATAAACATATGAAAAATCAAAGTGGGGGAATAAGAATTCTATTTGAGGATGGCTCAGTCTATAGACTTCCTTTTTACCACACGATCCCACAGGCAACCCGAAGTATTGAAGTCTTTATATCAATCTCAAATAAAGTCACCAGCAAATCACCCTAGAGTAGGCAATCCTAATCCCTTCTACTTAATCGATGAGTGAACCAATGTGTAGTATCTGAACTTTGAAAGTGTAGTATCTGGTGTGTGATGTATAGTGTGTAGTAAATAATGTATAGTGTGTAGTGTATGGTGTTTGATATGTGGTGTTTGTTGTGTAGTATTTGATGTATGATGTTTATATGTTAAATTTAATGTGATGTATTTGGTATTATGAGTTTGATGAATTATATGTGTTGTGTTTGATGTGATGTGTTTGATGTGTTGTATATGTTGCATTTGATTTGATGTGCTAGTATAGTATCTGATGTCGTGCAAGTGCAGTGTTTGTTGTTGTGCAAGTGTAGTATATGTTATTGTAGTATCTGTTACTGTACCAGTGTAATATCTGGTGTCGTAGTATTTGTTATTGGTTCACAAATTTCTTAAAGATAGGAATTAGAACTACCCAAACTATAGGATAAAATGGGCATCTAAAATTGAGTATTGATTTTATTTTGTTTCAGCTATAAAAGCATGATATAGAAGTTTGTGCATCATTGCCTTTACCCCGCATTTACAACTTATACACCCACTTTAATATTTCATATGCATATCCAACAATTTGAGATATCTCTATCCAAATCAAAATGTTGCCACAACTTGCATTATAAAAAAAACAGGAAATTTTGCATATATACTATTCAGTTCTCGTGCATTTACATTTCCAATATCTAATGCATAAAACCAATTCAAGTCAGTTAAAGCTTGCTCAGGTATTCAATTCCAAAAACTCAGTTTTAGCAAATTAAATAAAAAAAACACAAAGCTGCCATAATTCAGCTCTAAGAAACCATCAAACATAATGTTTACATTATCTCTCTTAAACCGTATGTATGTATATTTAAATTGGGGAGTAAGCAAAAATATAATTCTGCAGCACTTCTGTATTCAATATCCCAAATGAGACATTCAATAATGTTCAGGCTAAGGCCAAATTTTAGGAGAAAACATCTAGGGATCAAGGCATCTTGCAGGCCAATAAATATTTAGTTAGTCAAATTATTACACATAATATAAACGAACAATAGCAAAGAACATTTATGTATACATTGTCCAATTTCCTTTGTATTTTCATTTTTGATATCAAAAAGTAATTCACTTTCACACTTATCTAAATCTTTTTACGACACAGCCAAGAGCCACACCTTAACAAGTCATTCTATCATTCTTTGATTACCAATAATTATAGGTAGACAAGATGAAAACTCCCATAAATAGATTAGCAGATCTACAAATTGCCAAAAGTTACTGCATGCTATCTTTCAACCCCTTTTTTTTTAACAGGATGTAAATTTATTAAATTAAAGGACGCTGAATACGTAAATATTTATGAATTGGGTGGTATGCATAAAACCCTGAGAATTTGTATATGAAGTATGTAAATATGTACGAATTGTACAGCTGGTAGATTTTACAAATGACATAATTTATCTTAATCAAAGATAAATGCAATTGCTGACAATTCTTGGCTAAAAAAAATCAGAAGAATTTCTAAACAGAATTCTCAAGTAAGTCACCGAGTCAAATAGCTATTAAAGATTAATGATAAATTCCTGTGCATAACATCCAATTCTTATGCTTCTGTATAATTAAATCCAGGTGTCGTAACACATAATACATATATTAAAACTACAGGTACACATTCGGATCAAATGCAATAAAGACTTAAACATGTCGGAGTTCAGTAAATCAAGAAATATGTCGAAATTCTGTGAATATAAAGGTAGATACGTTAAATTTCAGCAAGTAAATTTTTATTCAAAATTTCAGTGTTATTAATATAAATATATTAGGAAAAAAAAATCTGCAACCTCAATATAACTATATAGTTCAAATACAAGCATTAGTGACTTATCCAATCTGTCCAACATTCAATCTCTCATTTAAATATATATGCTTTTCAACTCTTATGCACATATTTGTCCAATTACTTTATACAGGAAATGAGAATTTCAACTCAAGGAACCCCAAATGCTTCAAGCAGAAATGTTTAGCGTAGGAAGAACCGGACGAATTAAGCTATATATATATTTATATATATATATATATATATATATATATATATATAAATATATATATAATTTACTAAAAGCACAAGAGCAAATAATCATGTAAATCCATCAGGTAGCAAACCAGGAATTCATCCATAATTCTTGATAATAAAAGCAGAATATAAAGTGCATGAAATTCTTCACTGTAGGATCAAGAACATGCACTTAAATGAGAATAATCCATAAAGTAGTATTTACATTTGACTAACAGATTTATAGAACAAGAAAGCTTAGCTGATAAAAAAAACATTGAATAATAGGACAGCCTTCATTTCTCAATATCACTGTAGTTCGTCAGCAAAAAATCGAAGCAAAACATAATGCAATTTCTTTGGTAAGCAATTGTACTTTCAAAAATAAAAGTGTAATATCGAAAAAACAGGTGTATTGATTCATAGATTTACCAGTTCAAGCCTTAATATGCATGAAAAGCTTTCAAGAAAAGCAACTAAAATCCTTCCTGATTATATGTAAAACGAGGAAGAAATCTTTACCTCCAAATACTTGCTAATTCAAGAACTTTAGAAAGGAAAGAAGAAATCCTAGGAACTCGAAAGAAAGCAACCTTCCAGAAAAGTTTCGCACAAATGAAGCATCATCAAATTCTATGTCTCAAATGGTATTTATAGCCAACGAGAGGTAGAGGAGCTTACCGGCAGTGAGAGACAAAACAGTGAGGAGAACACAACGATATGCAAGAAAACTGGCCAAGATCAACAAGAAGGAAGGTTACCTTAAGCATTTGGGCGGGAAAAATGGTTACAAAAGGTTACCGGAAGGGGTGACCGGTGGCGAGAGCACGATTAGGGAAGAAAGTGACCGGATCGGAGAGGGGCGACCGGCAAGGGTTTCGACCGAAAGGGGTGAATGGGGGAAGCCAGAGCTTTAGGGAGAATGAATAGTGTGCGTGATTTTTATTATTTTATAAGAAATGTCATTTTTTTATTTATTTTAATACTATTATTTTACTCGATTTTGTCAATTTATGCAAAATTTGATCCAATTCAAAACCCTATTGAATTATATATCCTACCCGGCTAAAAGTGACGTTCCAAACTCATCGGCGCGGTCCGTTTCGTCATATGGGACCGTCCGGACAAGTTCGTCGATGATCGAGTCAATTTAAATTCAAATTCGTGCCACGTAGCACAATAAAATTATTTTGACCCGACCGGAGCCATTTAACGAGCAAATTAATGACCGGTCTTCTACTAAGCGAGAACCATAGTCAAACATATTGCTCGTGGCAAAAAGTCAAACGTCGCACACAGTGGGGTCCGCCTATGGCTTTCAAATCCCTATAGGAACTCATCAAGAGTTTCAATATGTCGGCTTTTAATCGACTCAACTAGATGTCGAGGATTTAGAACCATCCATATGAAACTTCAAGGAGCGAGGAGATGGCTTGAATTTCTAAATATGGTGAGTCCCAGTCTAGTCCTCTAAGAGAGTCCAAAATAGGAAAATCCTAAGGCTAGATCCTAGGCTATAAAAAGAAGGGAAAGAAAGACCTCAAAAATGAGTTCAACAAGATGTTTCACTGTTCTTTTGAGCTTCCTTGGGGTCAGTTTGAACCTATCATAATTATTAAATAATTTATCTATTTTATACCCTTATGCTCAGTGAGTTAGTGTTTTAATCGTTTCTAAGAGTAGGGTAATTATCATTTGTTATTTCATTTAGAGAATATGGGGGTGAAAACCCCTTTAGGCAAAGTTAATTTGTTTGGGAAAATTAGCCAATTAATTTCATAACTGCACTTGTAGTGTTTTTAGGTGTTTAGAATTGGACTATGTTTGCTTTTCTAAACTTTTTTTAATAAGATTGATTAAGTCTAGCTCACTACTAAGCCCTTTAAAATTTTGATGGATACATTTGTAATTCTTTTTAGAAAAATTTAAATGATTTTAATTGATCTTTATCATAATATTGGGCTATCATTTAATAGGAGTGTAAGTTAGTGGATTATTAACCTCCAAGACTAACCCCTAACCCTAAGGATCATTTTGTTTAATTATCTTCCGAATTAGAATTAAGTAGGAAAATTCAAACATTTAGTTTTGATATGACAAAATTAAAGTTGGTTTCTACCAATTATCCCTTTAATGTCTTAAACATCCAATCATATCATTTAGGATCATTAATTTCCCATTTTACCCTTTGATTAAGAATAAATATTAATTAAGGCTAAAAACCCTTAAAATTACAACTTTGTCGTTGGGACCTGATCACTTCATAATTTCTTAAATTTAATTCAAATGACTTTAGAACTTTTATGTTACCTTACTAATGAGCTAATTAAAACATTAGAGAGAAAATGTGATTTTTCAACTTTTAATTTAATGTATATATTTAATTTAATGCAAAAATAGAGTTTTTTAGTGAAAATTCTATAAATTGATCAAAACAAAATATTTTATTATGTAATTTTTACTAGAGGTAAACCTTGACCAGAGGATCACCTGGACCAAATTTCATGATTGTTTGAGGTTTATTTTAATTATTAGAATTATTTAATTTATGGAGTTTTAATTAATTATAAAATATTTTAAGAGTTGAAAATTCAATTTAATATTTTTCAAAAATCCCTACTGGAGTCGGAAAACCCATAAAAACAAATTTCATATTTTTCTAATTTTTCTTTTAATTTTTAGAATTATTTTGGTGAAAAATTAAGGAAATTCATTTTTAGCCTTTTAAAAATTCATTTAAGCCGTTAACAAAAAAATCATATTTTAACTTAGAGACTTAAGAAAATTATGGGGATTGTTCCTAAGTGATTAGGAGACCAAAAGTGATAATTTAATGATTTTTAATATTTTGTGACTTTTAATATTTTTTTAAATTATTTAATTATTAAAATATGATTAAAAATGAAAATTTTATAAAAATACCAATTTTTTTTAAAAAATTTCCTCTGATCACAGAGAACTCCCAAAACCAATTTTATAATTTTTTGAGTGGTACTTTAATTATTAAAATTCAATTAAGTGCCAAAAATGTCATTAGACTTAGAAAAATCTTTTAACTTATTAAATTAATTCCAAATGACTTTCAAAATTTTTAGGGGAGTTCCTCTGTCCCTGAAGCACAGTGGAGAATCATTTTTAGGTTATTTTAATTTTTATTTTAGTGTTTGTTTTAGATCAAGTTGATGATTAGTGCATATTTTAGTGATTTAGGCCATGAAATAATTATTTTAGGGTCCTCTGATCATAAGAGACTCATCAAAATTTACTTTGTATTTTTCTGATTATTATTTTAATTATTATAATTTTATACCAAAACAGCCACAATAACTTGAAAAATAGAGATCTCCTCACAGAGATCCCCCCTGACTTTGGAAAGAACAGGGAACATCCCCTATAACAGATAGAACAAGACCTCCAAAGCTCAAGCCATGGTAAAATGTATGGATCAATGGAGAATTAAAAGACTAAAATCAATAATTAAATTACTAAAAATAAAATGTGCATCAAAAATATATCAAACCATTTCCACATTATTCTCCTCTATTCACTGAGCAACAGGATATTTTTCTTTTATTTTTCTAATTTTTCTAGGCCAAGATATGGATTTTTAAAGTTCTGGTAATTTAAATAATTCAGAAAACAGGGATTTTCCTACTTAACCACGTCGGCGCCACGTAAACCTACGGCAGGTCGAAAGCACACGCGTCTCCTTCTGGTTGGGCATTGCCTTCTAAGTCAGCGCCACGCAGCTCCGCGGTTTTGTTTCATCTTCCCATCTGGTGCCATCCTAGCCCTCCGTTTAATACACAAATAATCCAACGATGCTCCAGCTTCGTCCCCGTCTGGTCTGCACCCGAGACCGTCCACACTAGAACCCTAATATCTTGGCCTAGACTCAACCAAATCACTTTGGGTTTGATCCTATAGACTCTTCTAAGCATGGAGAACATATCCATACGGCTAATCACAGTTTAAATTAACCCTAATTACATGGAGAATCAAGAGAAGCTCGGGAAGAAGAAGGATGAAATACCTTGGCTCCGAGAAGTAAACCTTCAATCAGAGATGCTCTACACCTTTGTTGGAGTCCCAGGAGCTCAGGGATGTAGCCTCTTGCCCTGGTGAATTGTCTAAGTATGAAAGTGACTATACCCAATTTCGAGCTTTGATGGAAGTCTGGTGTAGAGGCTTTCTGTGTTGGGGCTTTGATGGGGGATCTTCTTCTTTCACTGCTGGGAAGGTGTGGGTGCAGTTAATTGAGATTTGGTGTTGTGTGGAGGTTTATTGGAAAGTGTACTGGTTTCCGGCCAAATTTAAGCTATGAAAGTGAGCTTAGGCAGTGGGAACCAGAGGGGGAAAATGGCTGGAATGGTCTTAGGGAGGTCTAGAGGAGCTCTGGTGAAATTTTGGCAGAGTTTGGTTAAGAAACTTTTAGCACTCCTGTTGGCCGTAAAGGGTGGTGGCTTATATAGCCATGGCTGGGGTGGCTGCCAGGGCATCAATTCAGGTGCAAAGAGCCACCTAGGTGGATTGCAGAAGAGCTCTGGTGGCAATTTTGGGTTGTGTTGGCCATAAGGTGAAGTTTGGGTTTGGCCAAGAGTGAGGTGGCTCTCGATTTTGGCATTTTCCGGCCACTAGGCCGGCCGGCCGGCCAGGCCAGGGGAGGTGGCCAGTGGGTCAGGTGCACCAGTGGGCAGGCCATGAGTGCAATGGCTTTTAATTTTAAGGCATTATGGCAAACATCTCTTGGATTTAACCATTTAAGGGATGAGATCCCCTAATTTGGGGGACCTTTGGTCCATGGCTCCACTAGGTTGGGCTAGGTGGGTTTAGCCCAGTCCCTAGGGTCAACTTAGTGGTTGTGGAGGGGTTGGTTTGCTCACATTTGGTTCAATTTGGTTAGATTGGGTCATGGGTTCATTTGGGTTAAAATTGGGCTAACTTGGGTTTGAGCTTGAATGGAGCCTAAATGTCTTAAGCAACATTGTGTATATGATTTTAATAAAGATTTTTCATGCAGACTTGGAGTGGTTTTGAATTCATTTGGGGGTTCAATTTTGATGGATTTGGGGATTTTGTCAATTTGGGCCAAGTTGGGTCAACTTGGGTTTAGGTTGAGCTAGGGTTGGCTCCAAGGCCAATTGAAGGTTTGAAATGGTCTAGGCGAATGTAGTGAAGAGTTTCCAACATCAATTGGGTGGAAATTTTAGGGTTAGGCCAATCAATTTGGGAGATATTGGGAATATGGTATGCTTTGGTCAAAATTGGGCATTTTAGATTTCAAGTGGATTTGGGTGAGACTTGGGCTCAAATTGGGGGCAATTGAGGGTTCAATTCAATTTTCAGAAATGTTATGAAGCGTTTAGAATTCAAATTAAGGAGAATTGATTGAGGCTAGGTCAATTTGGAGGATTTGGGCCAGTTTGGTAAAATTAGGGATTTTGGATTTCAAGTGGAATTGAATTCAAATGTGGGTCAATTTGGGTTTGGATTTGGTTTAGATTGGTATTGAAGATGTTGAATTAAAGTTTGGAATTTAAATTGGGCAAGATTGGGGTCAATTGGGTAGACATTGGGTTTAATTTGGGCACTTTTAGGTTAAATGAGTCAAATTGAGGCTTTTGGTTAAATTGGGCTAAATTGGCCAAATTGGGTCATGTGGTAGTTGAGAGAAATGAAATTGGGAATATTTAGAATGTTTTGGGAATTTATAGGAATTTTTAGAAGTTTAGGCTAAGAGGGGCACTTTGGTCATTTTGGGGATTTTTAGGGAAATTTGGTCATTTTGGGTGATCTTGGTCAATTTGAGTGGTAGGGGGTATTTTGTAATGATTTCTGAGAAATTATGGGTAATTTGGGTGATTTTGGAAATTTTGGAGGATTTTAGGGTTTTGGGGGCATTTTAGGTATTTAAGTTATTTTTGGTATTTTGGGGCAAAGGGGTTAGACATTTGAAATGTTTGGGCAAATTGAAATTGGTTGAAGGTGAGTAGTATGGAGTTGTTTAGGTTGAGCCATGGACCAAGGGTCACCCTCATTTGGTCCTCTATGTGTTGGTACTAGCCAAACCCTAGCGTGAGGCTAAATGCTTGGGAAAACCACTTACATGAGTTTCCAAAGAGTTGGGGGATCAAAAGGTGGTGTGCTTTGTTTAGGGTTGTGAGTGTGTAGTGTGAGTGTGGTGTAAGCTCCAGACCTCCCAGGGTAGATCCTATGGCCTTACCACCTATAGGAGACTTCCCCTGGGCTTCCTTATGCTTAGTCTCTTCCGCCCAAAAACTGGAGGCTGCCTTAAGCATATGAAAACTCCCAGTGAAGTATGAAAATTTTGAGTTTATTTGTGGAGTGATTCCATGACTATTCTTCTAAGAAAGTCATCAGGAGAATCCTATGGCTAGACCCTAGGCTATTCTAAAGAGAAACTAGACCTCAACCAAAAGTGAGGTCAACAAATGGACCCCAATAGGTGTGGTGTGTTGGACAAGTACACTGCACGTATTGGTGTTGACCGGCGAGATAACCAAAACCAATACAATTCTCTGAGTCAAAACTCAGATCAAACATAGAATTTAGCGAAGAAGTTTCCACTGGGGATTAGGTGATGAATCTTCAAGTCCCAGGAACTCTCGCTGGGGAAGGAAAATGGAATACCTTCACAAGAGAAGCTATGGATTTCAAGCTTCCAGTTTCTGAATGAGTCTGATCTGAATCGATTTGAAGTTGGAATTTAGATTTAGAATTAGGACTTTGATTTCAGATTCAATTTTTGAGTTTGAATTTTAATTCGATTTTGTGTTTTAAATTTTAATTTTAATTTTTTTGGAATTCACGGAAATTTCCAAATTTATGGAATCTTAAATTTGAAGATTTTAATTTCATTGGAAATTTTGAGTGAGTGCAAAGGGGGAAATCATAATTTCAGTACTAACCTCGGAAGGATGAAAACTGGAATTTAGGTACCAACTGATACACCTAAAACATATAGTGTTTTTATGCACATTTTTATACCTATTTTTGATGATATTACTCTTTAATAGAAGGTATTTTATGTTTTTCTTACAGGTATGATGAAAATGAGTGATTATGATGAAAGGAGCAAAATTGGATCAAATTTGGAGCAAAAAAATGAAAAATTGGACACTAGCGGCTAAGCACCGCCTGGTCGGCGCTTAGGCGCCACAGTTAAAAATTAAATTTTCTTCATTTTTTGCGCCAATTTCAAGGGGTGTTTGAAGCAACTTTTGGTGGTAACTTCCTTAACTTCCCATGGGCGGCAATTTTGAATGAAGGGATGCATCTTTTGGTATATACATTGAATATGGACATGATTTGAAGAGACACCAATGCACCTTTTGGAAAATTAAATAATGAAGACTTGGAATTAGTTTCAAAGAGTCCTCTTCTAGTTTTTCTTTTTGCCTTTTTATTGTTTATAGTTTTCAAAGTCCTTTAGAGTTAGTAGAGAGTAAGAAAGGAGAAAGGGGTTGGAGTGAAGCCTACTTCTCACCAATTCTCTTCCTTCCTTTTATTTAGTTTTTATTGAAGTTTGAAGTCAGTTTCTGAGTCATCAGAGTTGGGCGACCCACTGAGGAGTGTTTTAGTGGAAAGTCAAGTTTCAAAGGAATTTCCTGAGTCTTGTGGAGAGGATTTTCATATAAGTGTTTACTTCTGTTTTTATATTTAGTTTTTAATTAAAACTTGTTATGTTTTCATTATGATTTCTATTTTCAAATCAATGTGTACTTGTATTTTCTCCATGAGATCTGAGTAGTTTTCTTTATCTTTTTTCTTTCTTAAATGAAGAATTAATTAAATTATGCAAGATTGTTGTGTGGAATGTATAAGTGTTTAAAGTTGGAATAAGTTGTGAAGATTTAATTCCATGAACTTAATTTACTTCTTAATTTGGCCAGTTAAGATGTTAAAATTTGTTGTGAGACTATGTAATATCCAATGCGGTATTGTCTCAAACAACAATCGGTAAAAATCACATGCAATTATATGGGTGAGAATTGTAGTCCATATAATTGAATGCAAATATATTAGGAGATATGTTTTTAAAGGGGAGTAAAATTAGAGGACTTTAGAGTGACAGGCTAAAGCCCCCTAATTTGGTTTGATATTTTAAATTTTGTTATGAGAAGTTAGTCCCTAGGTGGAGAGAATCGAGGGAACTCTAGAGTGAGAGCTGGTATCTTCCCTGCCTAACCATTTTCAAAATTTTAAAATTTCAAATTAACCGATGTTCTTTATAGAACCAAGTAAGGGTAGAATAAATTTGCTCCTATTTGTCACAACACATTTAAATACTTCTACAACAAAACTTTCATAATTATTACTGCTCTATAAGAGAAAGAAAAAGATATTTTATTTCCTAGTCTTTTATATCGTGTTTTAAAGTTCTGACAATTTTAATTTCCTGTTTAGCTTTTTATCAAAAAAACCAAAATAACTTTCAAACTTTATAAATCAAAACATACTTTCAAAAGTCATTTAAAAAGTAAAAATATAATTTTCTTATTTCTTAAAAAAAATTTCCATTTCCCTGTGGGTTCGATATCTTGGGGCTTAATCAGAAAGTTCTATATTACTTAATAAACGATACATATACTTGCGTAATATCCCATATTATAAAATCATAATTTTCATATCTAAATCTTAAGCACATATATTTGGCGTGGGATCACCAGCCTCAAAAATGAGAATCAGAATTTCAGTATCGACCTCAGGATTTCGTAAATGTGGAAAAATTTCTCGAAAAGGAAATGGAAATGGAAAAATTAGGGAATTTCGGGGGGATCGGATGACTAAGCTCCGTTACCGGAATTTCATGGAAGGCGGAAACATTTCTCGAAAGGAAGATAGAAAATTAGGGAATTTTGAGGGAATCAGACGACTAAGCTCCGTTCCCAGAATTTCATTTAGGGCAGAAAAATTTCTCGGAAGGGAGATGGAAAATTAGGGAATTTTGAGGGAATCGGACGACTAAGCCCCTTTCCCTGAATTTCATTGGGGGGCGGAAAAATTTCTCGAGAGGGAGATGGAAAATTAAGGAATTTTTGGGGTAATCAAATGACTAAGCTCCGTTCCTTGAATTTCATGGAAGGCGAAAAAATTTCTCGGAAGGGAGATGGAAAATTAGGGAATTTTGAGGGAAATCTTGGAGAGGAAAGCTCAAGGACTCACATCCGGCCCAAGGTGTCACATCAGTAGGGAAAGCTCAAGGACCCAAATCCAACCTAAGAGGTGATAGTAGGGAATCAGAATTTAGGTACTGATCCCGGAATTTCATTTAAGGAGAATTGGGTAAAACTTGGTATTTGACTTTCAAAGAAAGCGATTTGGTGCAATTCGGCCAAGCTCGGTAGCCATTGCAAGATTTGTAGAATTTTGAGATATTTCAGATTTGTGAGAAATGGTGTTGTGTGAAAAGTGTCAAATTTCGCGGAGCACCCGCAAACGCAAGAGATTTGAAGATGAGTACAAAGACCCAGGATCGAGAGAGAGAGAGAGAGAGAGAAAGCGAATATTTTCATTTTATTTTGTTTCATTATGTTTCATTTGATTTAATTTTGATTTTAAATTTCAATTTTGATTTCATTTTGATTTCATTTTCATTTGAATTAAGTTTCAGGTTTATTTCAATTTTAATTTCATTTTGTTATGATTTTATCATTTTCTTCTTCATTATTATTTTTGTCCTTTTCGTTTTGGAACCAAACACATGGTTCAACGGCTTTCGACTATCGTGCTGAAAAGAAAGCATTTCTGAAAATAGAAATCTTCATTAATTTTGTTGAAAGTAGTACAACTGATCATTTGTTGACAAGCATCCAAAAGCATATCATGTGTACAAAATTTGAATAAAGCTGTCATATCACATCATCTGGCTGCTAAAAAAAAGTGGCGACACCGACTGTCATGACCCGCTGAAGGGGGTGGTAGATTTCTGCTATCTGAGACTGTTGCGGGGATGAGCCAATCTGCCAAGGTTACGCTCTGGAACAAAAGTCCCCTCGCGAACACCCGGAGGTACAACCATCACAGTGGCAAAGGACGGAGGTTCTCTAGCTGTGGATCTGGCTAGTAAAAAGGTGTTTTATCTTCATTCATTCTTCTGAAGGTGACTAACTCCCTTTTTCTTTGAACTCATGGGATGCAGTATTTCACTAAATCTGCTCCATTTCCTTTCAATACCAGTATTGATCTGACTGGTAGGGGAATTTCGACAGAACCTTAGAATTCTCCCCGTCCGATAATCTGGATTTCTCGTCCAAACAAGTTGTTGCTTTCACTTATAAAGGAGACCGTGCAGAAGGGTCTCATAAAGTCATGGTGGTCGATATGAGGCGGGATGTAGTCCCCGTCCTCATAAATATTTATGATGCAGTTGTTAGGAATACAGTCTGCAGTCAACACGAGCCACTCGACCATCCTCTTTATCATCTTCTTGATCTGTGGAGGCATTGAATCCACCTCATCATGCTGCAAGATCCATGGGGGATTGCCTTGTCGATCTATCATGAAGTTATAACAATAGCCACACTAAATTGTGACTGCCTTTTCCACGTTTCCATTTTGACGGATCTGTATATGTCCTTGGCTTCAGGTGGCCTGCTCTTCCCAATGCCTGTAGAGTGTCGATGCAGTACAAGATTTCTTCTTCATCCTTCCTCGAGAATACGTTGGTGTAGCTCAAGCCCTTCCAGGATATTGACAAACTTTCCTTGTATGTCTTCATAGTGTTGAAATTCTTGCTTTTTGATTCTGTTAATCTTCGTCATGATGTAGTCCGGAACTCCTTGTGACGGCGGCGGCGGTAGGACAAACTGCGGTACGAACGGCTCTACCTCAGGATATTCCTGGCTCCTAAATAGCATTGAGGCAGCTGCATATGCCTCGAATGTGTCATATTCTTTGAGCTGTAATACATGACATTCGCAGGCACTCTGAAAATGCCCCTAACACTGCAGGCAGTCTGGGTAAACCCGAGTTGCAAGTTGGACACCCAGTAAAATTTCTTCCATTGGATTAAATGTCGGCAAGGGATCATCTGCGGTCTCCGACTCAGTATCGGTGCGAGGTGAACTGTCGTCAGTTTCTGTCATTTTGGGATTGTAAAAATCTTCTGGAAAAGGTGATAGCACTGCGGCTAGTTCCCGAGCCTGTCTCCTCTCCATCCTGTCTAAGAGGAAACGCTTGTGGAGATTTGCATTTCTTCTTTTTGTACGTGCCAAAGGTGCATCTGGAACTCTCTTGGCTGAAGCACCAACAAGATCACCTTCTGGAGTAGTGATCATGGACGGAACCTGGTGTTGACCTCATTTTTGATGAGGTCTTTTGCTTCTCTCTTTAGTACTTAGGATCTAGCCATAGGTTCTTCCTTTGACTAATCTTAGAGGACTAGAAGTGGAACCCACCCTTTAGAAGTTCAAACACCTCTTGACTCCATGCAAACCCCACAAGCTTGATTGTAGACCCCTAATCACCTAGAGGGTTGAAGTCAAATGTGGAGGTTTAAAGGATGAGTTTCCTATAGGACTTCTTGGCCTTAGGAATACCCTGGGTGGCCTGGTCTGGTGAGGGTTAACTTGCACATACACTACATTCTCACACACATTATAAGTCCTAAAACCACACTCTCACCCAACTTGACTTCCTGACTCATGTAGGTAATTCATATGGATGGTCCTTAACCCCTAAGCCCATGGCTAAGAGGGTTAGGAACAACATAGTGAATGCCTCAAATGAGTACTCTCATGGCTCATATAGGCTTAATATGGCTTCATGGCTCAACCAAAATGATTCCATTTTACTCAAATTTGATCAATTTTTATTTTTCCAAAATTTCAATTTTTGACGCCCGGGGCCCTACACCTACTAAACCTACTAAAAGCCCTTGAAACTACCCAAAATTTACAAAATCACCTAAATTACTCAAAATTCCTCAAAATCAGTCATAAACATTTCCCCCCACCCAAATTGATCATCCATAGCCAAAAATACCAAAAATTCCAAAAGTACCCCCAATACCCTCCAAATACCCAAAATGTCCTTCTTAGCCCAATAATCCAGAAAATTCAGAAAATTCCCAAAAAATTCCAAAAAATCCCAAATATTCCCAATTTTATTTTGTTCAACTACACCATGGGCTAATTTTTCCAATTTACCCCACTTTTATCAAAACCCCCAATTTGACCCATTTTAAACCCAAGTGAACCCAATGTCAAACCAAACCAGCCAAATTGACATCAATTTTGGTCCAATTCAATTCTAAACTTCAATTAAACATCCCAAACATAAATTTAGATCAAATCCAAGTCCAATTTGATTGACATTTGAGCCTAATTCCAATTTGGGGCTTAAGGCCCAATTTTGGCCCATGACCTAAACCTAGCCCAAACTAGCCCAATTCAACTCCAATTGGCCCCAAATCTTTTCTAAAGCCTTCCTAACATCCCCATAAACAAAACACTAACAAGATTTTCCACAAATTTGAACCTAAACTCCACCCAAACCTAACCCAAAACCAAAATCCCTTAAATTGACCTAAGCCCAAACCTAACCCAAATGGACCCAAACCCCAAAATCAAAGCCCAATCAAAATTGAAAACTCTTTGTGACACTCCCATGAATATTTCTCAACATTAATTTTACATCAAATCCAACTTTAGCCCAACCTTAGCCCAAGTTAGCCCAATTTGGCCCACCTTGGCCCCTTTACCAAAAGACCCCACATTAAACCCAATTCAATTCAAAATCACTTCACACTTGTTCCAAATCACTCATGATACATCCATAAACCAATCCCAACATTTATTTGGCCCAACCTTTCACCAAATTTTTATCTAAAAATTCATTTGAAAAACCTAAAAGCCCACTTCCTTAAGCCATTCCAAAAGCCCATTTATATAAATCCAAAAGCCCAATTTTTTAAATCTAAGCCCACATGACATTTCTCTACATCATCCATTCAATTAAAATCATTCCCTAAGTTCTAAATCCATCATCAAATAAATCCAAATCAAGCCACATGCCAAATTACCCCTAAATGCCAAAAATCTCTAAAACCCATTTTCATGAAACTTGGCTAAGCCATTCCCAAGCCACATGAAGCCATGAAGCCATCCTTAAGCCCCATGTAGAGCCATGGAAGTTTGACATGTGACCATCCCATAAATGGAAAATGGAGGAGCCCCTTTCTTAAGCCTTCCTTAAGCCTTTTTAACCCCATCCATGATACACACTAAACCAAGTTAGCCACCTAATCCTTGATGGAGACTATACCATTTCCTCTTGGCTGACCCAAATGAACCTTTTCAGCCTAAATCCAGGCCTTACTGGTGCACCTAGCCCAAAACCATGGGTTGACCCATTTGAACCCAAAATGACCTTCTCCCCATGCTATTTCAATCCAACTCCTTTACACATGTCCAATGCCAATTGTTGGCACCAAACTCAAGCACTGACCTCCCTGACCCTGAGGGTGACCCATGCCTGGCTGGCCAGCCACCACAGCCGCCGGAAAACACCATGGCCGAGAGCTCCATGTGAGCTAAAATTTTCAATTCTCCCTGGCTGAGCTGTCCCAACCCAAATGGCCACTGGAGCTGTTCTTCTCCTCCCCTGAGCAGCTGATCCAAGCCTTCAAACCCCCCTGGGAAGCCCTCCAACCATGCCTATTTAAACACCACCACCTCTCGGCCAAAGGAGAAGAAGAACCAGACCTTAAGGAAACTCTGCCAAAATTGCTCCAGGACCCTCTCCTAACCCAGAGCAGTTGATCCCCAGTGTTCCTTTTCTCTAATCCCCATTGACAGAGCTCAATTTCTGAGTTGAAAATCCACCCAAAAATAGGACACTTCACCACAGTGAGCCAATCCCAAAATTGATTGGTCCTACACCTTCACCAGACCAAGAGGAGAAGTTCCCCAGCAAAGCCCCTCACCGGGCCACCCATTGCTTCTAGCCTCCAAGCTTTGTGATCGGGCTTGGTCACTTTCATACCTAGACAATTCCCCAGAGCCAAAGACTTCATTTGGAGCTTGCCTGGACCCAATCGAAGGTGACACAACTCTCAGATCGAAGCTTCAATTCTCACGAGCAAAGGTATGAACTCACTCTTCCTCCCGAGCTTCCGGTGATTCTCCATTTTGTATAAGTTAATTTCATACCTTATAAACCATATGGATGTGTTCGTCTCTTCGAAGACGAATCCATAGAGCATAAGAACACAAAAATCCATTGAGAATCGAGTGAGATCTTAGGGTTTTAGTGTGGACGGTCACGGGTGCACACCAGTTGTAGACGATGACCGGGAGCCGTTGGATCGCGCGTGTATCGAGCGGACGGTTCAGATTGCGCCGAACCAGGGAATGTTACGTAAATTGCGGGCCCCCAGAGCGCTGAGTCGGATGGCGGCGTCAAATTGGAATGCGCCGCGTGGGCTTTCAGAGCTGCCTATGTTGCACTGGCGCCGCGTGGATAAGTAGATAAATAGGGTATTTTTTGAATTATTTAAATGCCCAAAACTTCAAAAATTCATATCTTTGCATAGAAAAATCACAAAAATAAAATAAAAATACCCTCTTGCTCAGTGAACAGAGGAGAATAATGTGGAAAAGAAATCAAGTTAATTGGTTGAGTATTTTATTTTTAATAATTTATTTACTGTTTTCAGTATTTTGATTCTTCATTTGCTAAGACAATTCACCATGGCATGAGACCATAGAGCTTTTGAAGCCTCTGATCTTGGGAACATTCCCTGAATTTTTCAAGGTCAGATGCCATCTCTGTGAAAAGTTATTGAATTTTCAATTTCATGTCACTGTTTTAGGCATTTTCATTCCAATAATTAGCATGTTGTTAAATAAATTCTAGGAAAATTTGGTGATGTTTCTTATGACTAGATGACCCTATGAAAAAATATTTTTTGAGTTAATTCATTCATAATAACCTTAATTGGCCTAAACCCCTAAAATTCAATTTGAATTAATTAGGGTTAATCACACATCAAATTATCTTGAAAACAATTCTCCACTAATCTTTAGGATCAGACAGATCTCACATAAAAATTTGAAATCAATTGGACTTGATTAACCCTACCAAATGGGTTGATTAAGCCTCATAAGCAAAATGGAACTTTAAAAATTTACAAAAATATTAAAAATCATAAAAATATCACATTTTGACTCTTAATCACTTAGGAACAAACTAAATATTTTTCCTAAGTCTCTAGGATAAGATATTGAATTTTAAAGGCTTAATGTAATTTTTAATATTAAAAAAATGAATTTTCAACCCTCTTCACTAAAATGATTCTAATAAATCAAAGAAAAATTAGAAAATTATGAAATTTGTTTCTCTGCACTCCTTGAGGTCAGAGGGATTTAAGAAAAATATAAAATCTATTTTTTAACTTTTATTTTATTTTAAATTTAATTAATACTCTAAAACTCAAAATAATTATAATAAATAAAATATAATAAAAAAAACACAAAAATTGGTCCTAGTGGTCTTCTGGTCATTAGGAACATCCCATAATTTTCTCAAGGACAGCAACCTTTCCTTGGTCATGTTGTTGAATTTTCCTTGAAAATCCCTATTTTTCATTAAAAATAATTATATAAATAAATTAAAATCAGAAAAATCACATTTTCTCCTCTAATGTCTTAATTGACATGTGAGTGAGGTGACATAAAAAATTTCAAATTCATTTGAGCTCAATTTAGTGAGTTATGAAATAAATAAGCTTAAAAGGGCATAAAGGTAATTAAAAATTTTAACCCCTTTAATTAAAAATTTAGGTTTAATCAAAATGGGTGGTAAAATATTTGATTTTAATTTTCTCTTGGATGATTGAAACTTAGGGAAATTAAGGGGTAGGAACCCATTAAACACTTTGAAAATATCAAAAATGAAACTTTAATTAATTAAATAACTTAAATTTTGGAAAGAATATATTTAAATTTGGATCAATAAAATAGGGATATTATTAAGAGATCATTTATTCTTTAATTTAAAAAATCCCTAAATGAGTCACTTTAACAATATTTAATTCTTAATTAAAAAAAATTAATTAAAATAATAATCTAAATTAATAATTAAAACTTAAATTAAAATTAAATTAAATTTAAAATCAAATTAAAATTAAAGTTAAACTAAAACTAACAATTAAAATTAAAATTAAAAAATCAAAATTTAAAATGAAATTAAAATAAAATTAAATTAAAATTAAATTAAATTAAATTTAAATTAAAATTAAAATAAAATTCAATTAAAATTAAATTAAATTCAATTCAATTAAAATTAAATTAAATCAACTCAAATTAAATTAAATTAAATTAAATTAAATTAAATTAAAATTAAATTAAATTAAAATTAAATTGAATTAAAAATTAAAATTAAAATTAAAGTAAATCAAATTTAAAATCAAATTTAAATTAAATGAAATTAAATAAATTTAAATTAAATTAAAATCAAATTGAATTAAATTGAATTAAAATCATTTAACAATAAATCTAAATGAAATCATTAAGAATTAAATCTAAAATAATTTGAACACTATTCCAAACTTAAATTATTAATTAAAACCTCACAATTAAATTAAAACATTTTGAATCATTAACTCAAACTTTTAATTAAGAATAGTTAAAAATTCTCGATAAACCAACTTGCCCTTAAAGGCTTTAATTATTATAACTCTTAAATAGAGTATTAAGTGAGATGTCATTTCATTCATCAGGTAATCAAGTACCTAAGTTCACTGAGCAAGAGACAAAGTCTAACTAAACTCCTGGATGATTAATTCATATGTGCAATTAAATTCACTTGGACTTAAAATCATCCCAGAAGTATTGAAAAGATGTTTAGGACTCGTCCTAAACACTTCCTCAATACGATGGGATGTTTTAGAAGAACAACTGAATTTAATTGTTCTTTGATGAAGAAAATCATCCTTAAACCAAACCAACAACCTAGACGTCATAGGAAATGACTAGTTATAGGATTAGAAATTTGGTAGACAACCAAGACCCTTTCCCTTAGCTTCACCTAAGTATTTCTTGCAAAATATTTAAATGCATTAACATGTGTTTTAAGTGCAGCTTGGGATGACGGGAAGACCCTCCAGGTACGCTTTTATTTAATTGCAATTTACTTTATTGCAATTTACTTACATGCACTGCACTTTACTTTTTCTTGCATGTTAAACAAGATTGTTGCATGAAAACTAAAACCTTTAGGATAGTCACAAAAATGAAACCAAAACTAAATTAAAAGTCATCACAAGATAAAATTCACCGCCACAACATTCCAAAATATAAAACAACTCAAAATTTAATCACAAACATAACAACAAAACTACAATCACAATTAAACTAAAACGTCTCATTGAATGATTGGGAATACCTCGGATGATGTAACCCACGTGTTGCTAACGGAATTTCCCACGATCTAAATGAAAGTGTGGAACTCATTCAGTTGAGTTTAGCAAATTCATCTGGACTAAGTGAATTCGATGAAAATAACGGTGTCGGGATGACGGAACCGTGGGATCTTAATCGGTTCTGTTTAATCAACTTTAAGATTTGTTTTAATTAAAACACTAGATTTTCTCTGAACCAAAACACTTCTCTCATCTCCTGATTTATGACTTCTAAAACTAAACCTCTGCAACAACAAGGAGCTCGGAGCATGGTGGGCGGCTCGACTATCGTCATCAGCAAAACTCGGATCTACTTCAACAAAACTTTCTTAGAATTAAATAACAAAGCCATAGGACTTCGAGGTAGTTTTCCTAGTGCAACATAAATCCTCAACTCTTCGTTAGGCATTTGCATGATCATGTCATGTAAATTAAGCCCTAACTGGTCTTAGGACTCCGAGGTAGTCGTTCGGTACGACATAAACCCTCACATCTTCGAGGCTATTTGTATGATTATGTCATACAAATATAAGTCATAATTAATTAAAATTGGCAAGATTGAAACATTAAGTAAATTCCCAAATCTAAGCCAAACAATAGGATAGTTTGGGAAGTTGCCAAGATTCCTCTTGGATCCTCAGCTTCTCCTACTTCTCTTCCTTTTGACTCCTAAAAATAACTGTTCCAAATTTGATCCACTCCCAATTAAAATTTCCTAAAATCCAATCCTTTGAAAACCTTAAACTTTGAAATTCTTGAGAGCAAAACTACTAATCATTATCGAGAGTTTTCTTAAATGATTCTGGTCATTTAAGATGTAATTAACTATAAGGGCTTGCCCTTATAGGGAACTTTAAGAACCTGAGTAATATAAACCACAGCTTAATTCATTTATATTAAGCGGGGAACTTGTTGGCTTACAAAATTAGTTCGCAGACCAAACGGATGTCACAAATCTTCTAGTTTATTTAATCGAGCCCCATCGTCAAGCAGTGTGTTTATTCTTCGGGATAGATACACGGTTTGTGATGCGGTGCTCGTTTATATAAACTATTTGGGATGTGAGATCGGTTTGATTTCATATCTTAAAATTTTCAAATTTAAAAATTATTTTCAAAATCAAATGCTACTTTCCAAATTAAATACATATTTAAATTAAATTTAAAACATGAAAATTTGCCGACAATTTCTGTAGGCGATCCCTTTTTAAAATACAACACAAACCTAAAAATATGCCGACACCTGGCCGTGTCTCATGGCGAGGAGGTGTGAGTCAACGAACTCTCCAGTTCCTCCGTATCCTAATGTCTGTCCGGTCTCTCTACGACCATTCTTCCTCATCAACTTCATGTTTGTAGCCTTCTTTTGTGTGTTTCTTTTTCAAGATGCGAAGTCCAAGCTATTTATGGAAGCAAACACCAACTCGCAACCCGACACCACCTGCATAAGTAGCCAGGGGAAATGTTAGTGGGTGGTGTTGTGCACGAACAAGAACAAGGACAAATATCATTATCTTTCAAGTTTTAATAAGTTTTATAATTGTTTTGATGTCATTATCTTATTTAATATAATTTTAGGATATTTATATTTAGAAATTTCAGCAAGTATATTTTATTTTATGAGAAAATTTTACTTTATTTCATTTAAATTTATTTTATTACAAGATTTGGACCCAGTCACAGACAGTGTACCTATTCAACATCGAAACAGAAATTTTTTTCCAGATTCCTCATGTTGCATAGTATTTCTTGAGATATCGACCATTTATCGGCAACATGGGTCTCTCCCCTTGAGAATCTACCAACTGGTATGATCCTCCAGAGTAATCTTTTTCCACCACGAATGGTCCTTCCCAGGTCGGATCAAATTTTCCACCTATCTTGTTGTGTGTAAGAATAGGCCTTCTAAGAACGAGCACGAGGTCACCGATTTTGAACGACCTCGGGTGGACCAACTTATCATGGGCTTGAATCATCTTTGCTTGGTAGAGTTCCAAATTCTGCTGTGCAAGCAATCTTTTTCCTTTAAGACTTTCCAGTTATGTCAGTCGAAGTTTGGCGTTCTCTTCTATTGTAATTTGATTGGCAACAGAGATCTGGAGTGATGGTAACTGAACCTCTAGCGGAAGGACTGCCTCGGACCAGTACACAAGTGCTTATGATGTAGATCGTGTCGGCATTCTGACTATCATCCTGTAAGCCCACAAAGCTTCTAACAGTTTTTCATGTCATGCTCTTTTGTTGTCGTCGAGTGTCTTCTTTAGAATTTGAACGAGTGTCTTGTTGAAGGCTTCTGCCAATTCATTCACTTTGGGGCAGTAGATTGTAGAGTATCTACAATCTATCCCATGTCTTCAGACAAAGTTGTTGAAATTTGTACTTTTGAAGGCGGACCCGTTGTCAGAAATGATCCTGCGCGGCACACCGAAGCGGTAAGCTACCCGATTCTTGAAGAATTGTAGAACTTATTGTGTTGTAACTTCCCATAGCGGAACTGCCTCTACCCACTTGGAGAAGTACTCTATAGCTGCGAGTATTTATCGGTGTCCTTTTGAAGATAGAGGGTCTATAGGACCCACTATATCCGTGCCCCAACACTCGAATGGCCACGAGGTGATCGTGGGGTGTAGAACATTCAGAGGTTGGTGCAAGACAACTCGTGCACCCGGCATTGGTGACACTTCTTTATTGTTTCCATGAAGTCGGACATCATTGCTGGCCAATAATATCGGAGCCTCTTGATTTTCATTTTCATTTTTGGTCTTGACTGGTGAGCTCCACACAATCCGGCATGTACTTCTTTGACGATTTTCTATGCTTCTGCTCTGCTAAGGCATCTGAACCACATCTGATCGAAGGATCTTCTGTACAGAACACTGTAAACTAAGGCATATGAGAGAGCTCTCTTCTGAATATGATGCGTTGCTGGTTTGTCTTCTGGCAACTTTCCTGTTTGTAAATATTATATCAACGGCTGGTGCCAATCTTCTCTATCATCTACCACTGTGGTGGTTATCCCTTCTTTTCCAATCTTGTGTAGACTGTCGAGGTTGATTTGTGCCAAAATCTGACATCCTTGTACTGTAATATCTATAGAATCTTCGGGTGGACAATCCAATTCTTTAGTGAGTTTAGCTAAAGCATCCGCGTGGGCATTTTCTGCTCGAGGAACTCTATAGAATATCACACTTGGGATTTGCTCGAGCAGTTTCATCATGTACCGGTGGTATTCTTCCAATCTCAGTTTCAGAATTTTGTATTTTCCTGCTACTTGTTGAATGATGAGTTGTGAGTCAGCATAAATGGCAATGTCTGTAATTTCCATTAGTATTGCTAATTCCAAATCAGTGATTAGAGCTTCATATTCTGCTTCATTATTGGTACACAACTCTAACAAGTTGTAGGAGAATCTCAGCATGGCCTGATCCGGAGTCACGAAGATTAAACTGATTCCTGATTTGTCGGGTATCACTGTCTGTTGTCCTTTATCTCTTCGGGCCAATGACGCTCCGTCAAAGTACATTTCCCAATGACTAACATTGGGTTGTTCTATTTGTAGTATCTATTCATCTGGTAATTCGTCATTGAGCGGGGACCCAACTGGTGGTGGGTGCGCTGTAAGAAAATCTACTAGAATCTGCCCTTTGATAGCGCGAAGGGGCACAAAAGTTATGTCAATTTATAATAGTATCATCGACCACCTTGCTAAGCGTCCAAAAAGTGTTGGTCGGGTCATCAAATATTGCAATGGATTAACTTTTGAGATCAGGTTGACCTTATGAGATAACATGTAATGTCTAAGCTTTTGAGCGGCAAAAACTAAAGCTAGACAAAGCTTCTCAATAGGAGGATACTTTACTTCTGTTAGTATTAGAATTCGGCTCAGGTAGTAGAGTGCGTTCTCTTTACCCTCATCATTGACTTGGGCAAGTAAGGCTCCGAGGGACTCATCCAAAGCCGCAGTATAAAGTATCAACGGTCTACCCGGGATAGGGGCTACCAAAATAGGAGGTGTCGTTAGATATCGTTTAATGTCTTCGAAAGCTCGTTGACACGGCTCTCCCCAAATAAATGTGACATCCTTTCAAAGTAAGTTCGAAAAGGGGAGACACCTTCCTAACAAATTAGATATGAAGCGTCTTAGATATGCCAATTTTCCTTGAAAAGAACGTAATTGTTTCAAGGTTCTGGGGGGAGGCATTTCTAGTATCACTTTAATCTTTTCTGGGTCGATTTCGATTCCTCGATGATGGACAACAAATCCTAGAAATTTCCCAGAGGTAACGTCTAAAGCACATTTTAAGGGATTCATCTTTAGATTGTATTGTCGTAATCGTTCAAATACGATCCTTAAATCATTTAGGTGATTTTCCTTTATTTTTCTCTTGATAACCAAATCATCCACGTAGCATTCCACTTGGTTGTGAATTAGGTCATTGAAGATCTTGGTCATTTCTCTTTAATATGTTGCTCCTACGTTCTTCAATCCGAATGGCATCACGGTGTAGCAGTAAATCCCGATCGGAGTTCTAAATGTTGTAAGCGTTGCATCTTCTAGAGCCATCTTGATTTGATTATAACCTTACTATCCATCCATAAAGGAGAAATTTTTGTGTGACGACGCAATGTCGACCATTAATTCTGGTATCGGCAACGGGAATTCGTCTTTCAGACATGCTTTATTCAAATCCCTGAAGTCGACACACACTCGGATTTGTCCATTTTTCTTCTTTACTGGCACGACGTTAGCTAGCCATGTCGGATATTGTTCTTCTTGGACAAAGTTAGTGTATATTAATTTCTTTATTTCTGGTGTAACTTAATGTTCAATTTTGAGGCGCATTCTCCTGGGAGCTTGTTTTACTGCTATCGTATTTTGATCCACTCCTAGTCGGTGAATTGCAACATCTGGAGATAGTCCAGGAATTTCATCATAGTTCCAAGCGAAGCAATCTTTAAATTCTGACAGTAACCTGACCAAGTCTGTAACCTCTTTTTCGTTGAGCAACGAATTTATGAAAGTTGGTCGGGGCTACTCCTCGGTCCTGAGATTGATTTCTTTTAATTCGTACACAGTTGATTTGACATCTTCTTCGAATTCTGGTGGAGCCTCTTCTATTGGTTAATCTTCGTATTCTTCTTGGATGTCCAGGCAATCTTCCAGTGACTGACTAGTAACAACCATGCAAAATCCCGAGTCATCGACGGGTCCGATTGTACCAAACCCAAGACCTTCTTTTGAGTTTAGTTTATTTTCTTTGGTATTCCATAGTTTTTCGAACGATTGTAACTTATCTTTTGGCATTTGCTTTGGCACGTATCCCTATTGAATTAGCTTTTGTATACAAGGCGAAAAGTAACCAAAAGGTAATTACATTAATTCATTAGAATCGTTTCTTCGAGAATTACACAAGGTTCAGAAGTAGAAGGAGAAACTTTATAAAACTTGATCTGTTTGAGACCATCATTATGGACTTCCTTGACTTCCATACTCTCGATCTTTTGAGGATGGATTGGAGTTAGATTCATGGCTTGCACATAATGATTAATCCGATCATACATTGATTCATGTTCATCTCTTTTTGTGTCATCCGTAGAAATCTCGAACTGAGGCTTCTTCTGACTTATCATCATTGTTTCTTTATCCTCTTCGGAGCTTCCTTCTACTTCAATGTTGATCGAAGGCTTTGTCCTTTCAACAATCCGGTGAGTTCTTCCTTGACCACGTCCCCGGCCTCGAGCTCGAATGCGTGGGCTAAAAGAACTTCCACCAACTCCTTGCGAAGGAGTGGCGGAAGATCGTTGAACTAGAGTTGTATGGTCCCATTCTCGTAGTTCTTTTGAATCTTCTGCCTTACTTGTCATAATTTCTCTTGAAAGTATTGTTTTCTTCTGGGGACCATAGTAGGTGACGTCTTCGTGAATGTCTACTTCATGTATTGAAAATGGTTGTAAATCTCCCTTAATGCAATGTTCTTATCCGTCCTTGTAGTATTTGATGCACTAGCGAAGCGACGACGGGACCATATTGTACTCATGAAGCCACGGCCGACCAAGCAGGGTATTGAACAATGTATTCGCATGGATGACATGGAATTTTGCAGTTGTTACTAGATTTCCAACTTTCATTTCTAGCATTATAAATCTGAGGGCTCTTTCTCATTTCTGGTTAAATCCTCTTAGTATCATTTAATCCATAGACAGCTCTAGAGCATCGATGTCCAAGTAAGCTAGCGTCCATAGACTCATTATGTTGAGCGACGCTCAGGATCTACTAACACTCTGGAAAGTACGAACCTGCCGATGATACGAAAATTCGAGCGGACGGTTGTGATCGGCTGTACCGAGTAGTAAATCTTCATCGGTGAAGGTTACGTCGAGCTGTTCTTTTAAAGTGCGAACTCCATCTGAGGATGTGCTAGCCAACTGTGCTAAGTGAATATTCGGATTAAGCAAAGCCTTAATCAAATTTTCTCTCATCTCCTTTGACAGGATTAGAGCATCATAAATGCTTAGTTTGGCTGGCAACTTCCTGTGATGAGCTAGCACGTTGTAATCTACCTTGTTTGAATTTTCAATTTCATCTCAAACTTGTACTTCTTCTGTTGCTGGAGACACTTCTTCTTGAGTAATCGCCTGTATTCCTTTATCCATCGGAGCTGTCCTTGGTGGTAGCACCTTGCCACTTCTCAAATGTACTTCTGTTATTTCTTCTTCTTCTGGACCCGTAGATCTTGTATCCGGCTCTTCTGTATCTGAAAAGTCCACATTGATGGTAAGTGGAGTTCCTTTGCATTCGAGGACTAGCTCCTCGCTTCCGGTGCTATCGTAGCCGGTATTGTCGATATCCTCTTTATTTTTGTCAACATTCTCGTTGGGAACACTCATGATTTGAGGATCATTTTGGGAATCGAAATCGGGGTTAGAGAGGTTGTGATTAGTTACATCATAACTAAAGACAGTAAGAACGTAGCCAACATCATTTATACTATCATTATGAGACCCTGGAGAGGCATAAAGATAATGGTACAAAGTCAGGGGTTCGAGGGGTTTCACCCCTGAATCCGAAACAACCAATCTAGCAAGGTTAGCCTCTATCCAACCCTTCGCGCTATCATCATTAATTTCATTCACAATCTGCTTCTTCCTCCATTCTTGTCGTGATGACTTTCTTGGTGAAGCCTTCATATTGGACTGGGCTGGGGGTATACTCCGGACAATAGCATTCTTTGGAGTAAACTGGATCTTCTCCAAGACCTTCTTGAGCTCATTCCAAATCGTTCTCCATCCGCCTTAGCCAGTGTACGGATCAATCGGAGATATTGGCTCGGCTGAAATCACGTTTATAGAACCTCTTTCAGGTTCTTTCAAGTATTCCTTTGGTATTGTTATATTCCCTTCCTTGTAATTCTGCTCGAGCCAATCCTTAAAATTGAAGCAGCTTTATATGGTGTGTCTGAGCATCCTGTGGTAGAGGCAGAAGTTGGCATGATCCTTCTTGTCCACTTCTTCCAGCTTCTTCAGCTCGGAAAATCTGAACTCGAGCTTCTTCATTAGATTCTTGAACATCTTGGCTACGGCGTCATATTTGAAAGAGTAGTTCCTGCGTAGTTGTTCTGACATTGTTGGACTCTATCGTCCATCTATCCTGCATGACCTCTGCTGCTGACCAGGCTGACTACTCTGTTGTGCACGAGGCTAACCTTACTGCTGAGGTTGACTGTACTGAGGCGACTGACTGTGCTGCTGCTCAGGCTGAATCCCCATCATCTGCTTTCCTTTGTCGACCGTTACCACTACGCCATATCGCTTCTCATATGATTTAGCAGGTTTTGTTTTCTCTATTTTTTCTACAGGCTCCATATGCCTGACTTCTTCTTGTAGGATGATGTCTTTACTGAGTAGCTTCTCGAAGGACTTGATAGTGAGACACTTAAGCATGAAGGCTACCGGACCGTGGATACTCTTGAGTAGTATCTCGATCGAATGTTGTTCTTGTAGCTGAGGTTCACATTTCATGCTTAAGTTTCTCCACCTGAGAATGTAGTCTACCAAGGACTCATCGGGCTTCTACCACTCCACCACGAGATCTCCTATGGTAACATGATGTCGGACACCGACGAATCTTTTCACGAACAAGTTTTCCATTTCTGCAAAGGTCTTTATTGATCCATTGGGAAGCTCAACATACCAATCGAAAGCTATTCCTGACAGACTGGTGACAAACTGACGGAACAACAGAGCTTCACTTCCTCCTGTGTTGCAACAAGTAGCTCTGAAATGTGCTAAATGCTGACGAGGATTTTCTGTCCCATTGAACGTCTTGAAAGTCGGGGGCACAAAGCCTTTAGGGTATGGAATGGCTTCAAACTCCTCTGGGTAGGGTCTACCCTTTAAAACTGATGCACCTCCTTTGGACTGAGCCAAGGCCTCTCGAACTTGTTGCTCGACCATCTGTTTAATGTCTTTTTCTGGCAGATTCGGTGTCAGATCTATTCTTGGTGATTCGTCTTCATTGGCCGAAGTGACCTCCCTTCTTTCATCAAAGATGTGTATAATTTCAGGCTGGTTAACCTCAGGAGACGCTGTTGGTCGTGGTTGTGACTGTTCGTGGAGTGTAGCCATGGCGGTCATGGCAACGGTCATTGATCCACTTTTCAATATTTATACTTACAACTATGATATGAAAATAAACAACGACACCAAAAACTTGATCCCGCACTGAATATATATATATACTGATGATTTTGTTATGGATTTTATGATTTATATCGTGAATACTACGCAAGTATACGTATCATTATTAAGTAATATAGGGCTCTAATGGAGTCCTAGATATCGATCCGACAAGGAAGTTAGAGAATTTCAGAGACAAATTAAAGTAGACTTACTTACTAATCTAGTATACGGAAATTAAGAACACTTAGACTAAAATAAACTAATGCTTAGAGGTTTAATATAAGATTTCAGAAAAGTATCTTTCTCCTTGTTTGAGAGAATTAAGTGAATGAAGAATTAAATGAGTTTTTAATTTTATTGTGCCAAATAGGAGCATTCTTATTCTTTACCCTTTGGTCCAGGTGCAAAGAACATTGACTAGTCTTATGTTTGATTACTGAATTTGCGGCTAAGCTGGGAGGATACCGACTGCCACTTCAGAGCTCCCACGTTCCCCTCACCTGAGGGCTAACATCTACACTTCAGCTCCCAAACAATAAGACTGAATTGAATATTTTAGTCTGTCACACTAAAATGTTCAATTCTACGTCTGATAGTTAATATTTCCCTATTTATTTGCACCCTCCTTCCAAGCATTTTGACTTTCCTGAATCTTGGATGTAATCTTTACTATAGTTGATAATTCAACATATGTTAACAAATCAATTGGCCAGATTGAAAGTAAATTAAGATTTAAGTAAAAGATTAGCACAATTTCTATTTTCATATTTTTAGGCACAACTAATTTAATTCATCATTTCACGAAATCTCGAAATCAAGGAGAAAGACTAAGGTAACTTCTCAGAATGCATGAGAAAAATAACACAAATCATGGATTTCATTAAAGTTAACAAACAATAAACAAATATACTTATCTCAATTCTTCTCCCCAAGCAGACTCCTTGAAGTTCCTTTGACTCTTCCTTCTAGTACAGCACACTTAATTAAACTCACCAAGATGCTAAACTCACTTAAACACTCTATACTAAAAGACTCTAGAATGACACTTAATTATCACTCAAAATTGACACTTAACTCACACAAAACTTAGACACAATGACTAAAATTCATCTCTATTTATAGAAGGAGTCAAATCTCCAAAGGTTTCTTAAGCACCTCTTCAAAAGCGTCTAGATTCAATGTATTTTGGCTCTTTTCAACTGTCTCGCCGTCGGCGCTCTTCTAGAAGATGGACTAACTGTGCCGATCTCGCTGTCGGTGGACTCAATCTCGCCGTCAGCGGGTTCTTTATAAAATATTCAAAATCTCTCGGGAAAATCTCACCGTCGGTGGCTTAAATCTCGTCGTCGGCGGGACAGTTCATTTTTCATCATATTGAGTCCTTTTGCTCCAAATCCGCTTCTTTTGTGCTTTTTGCTTTCAGTACTTATAAATCTTCATTCTTGCAATAAAATAAAGAAAATACATTTCTTTAAAGTGCAATTTCATGTAAAATTGATATAAATTTCTCAATACATTTTTCTGTGGTCAAAATCCCCCAAACTTAACTATTACTTGTCGTCAAGTAATTTTAATACTACATAAAAGTAACGATTATTTGTAGTAAGATTTTAATTCAGAATTACTATGAATTAGATTTAAATAAGTATTATAGTAAGTTTTTTTAGAAATATTTTAAAATAATTAAACTAATTCTATAAATATAAGGCTATTTAGTTTTTAAGTTTAAGATTTCTAGTCTTCTATTTATTTCAAGAATGACTATACTTTTTAATACTAAATTACTTAAGATATTCAGATGATAGGAATTTCATGAAAGCACTACTTAGTAAAATACTAATCCATATATATAAGCTCAGAAATGTAATTGAAGTTTACCCTTTAGGTTGATTCAAATGAAGCCAATTTTTTATAAGGCATCTTCTACAAGCTTCTCCTCACTTTATATATTTTTTTCTTTTTCTTTTCTTTCTGGATTGATTTTCAATCTTTTTTTCTTTACTTTTTTTTTAAGTGAGGATCATTATTTTTGGTTAGCCTGTTAATAATTTTGAACTTCATTTTCTTCTTCCTAAATTTGAAACAGGAAACATTTACTTCTCTTATATGTATTTCAAAGTTTTTACTTCATTGAGTTTTAATCTTTTCTTTCTCAACTAAATACCTAAGAATTTTATATTTGAAAATATAGTTTTCTTTACTATAAATAGTTAACTATATTCTTATTTTCTTATACTAAATATCCGTAATCTAAAAAATTAGTTAATCATTAAAAGTATTTCTCTTAACTTTCTATAATAATTAAATAAATCAATTCTAGTTTACTGAATTAAAATTACTACAAAAATTCATTTTTATAATAATTTTGAAAATGTAAATTGAGAACAATTTAATAATTAAATTTGTATTTTTCCCTCCCCCAAACTTAAATTTTTCTATCTATCTATATAGGGTGAAAAGGAAATAAACTGTAATATTTAAATCATACCTTCGAGCTTTAGGTATTTCTTCTTTTTGAAGTTCTCGAGGCTTTTTCCATTACTTAATTAACTCGTATCGTTAGTATTTTTCTACACACATAATATTAAAGAAAGTGTTTGGGTAAAGAAGTTTAACACAATACTACCTCATTTTATACTAACATATTATACTACATCCACATACATTTACTAATTCAATCCAAGATTACAATAGCTGTCCGAAAACATTAAAAATTTAAAAACTCTATAATTTTAACAACAATATTTAAAAAGATCTACACCACATCATAATCAAGTTCATAAATTAAAACATTAATACTAAAATGTAAGACAACAAACGAACAATCACAACATTAGAACTAAACAAATAAACATAAAATCTAATCTTTCGCATCAAAGTCCCAAACTATATTGTCATTTCCTTGATCAGTTGGTGGATTAGGCTGGTAATGAGTATATCGGGGGCACTCAGGAAACACAACATCGAGCTCTCCTCTCCTATAACGATTCTCAGCATCATAATAAGCTATCTCATACTCTGAATGTCTCTGGAGATACTCGCTGTCATAATCATGTCTTCTCTCTAAGCCTCCGATTCTTCGATCAATATGCTCCAGCTTTTCTTCTATTTTCTCAAAACTTTTCCGCTGTGGAGTCATCTCATTCATCAAATCCTGAAGGGTAGGAGTAATATAAGGAGGAGGGTCATAACTGGTAGAGGGAATATCTCCACTCGAAGAAGGTACATAACTCCTAGTCCCAGATCTCCATCCTTCGTGGGATTCATATTTCTTAATATTAGCCGGAGTAATGGGTTTTATAGGCCCCACCCATTCCTCATCATCCCTTGCCTCTACCCCAGATAATTGGCAGAGTGCATAAATCAGACTGGGGTGTCCTAGTCCTCCTCCACTTTCACTTCTTGCAGCTAGGCTAATATATTCTTATAAATTATACTTCCCACATCAATACTTCTTTGGTTCTGAACATAGAAATTCAGAACTGCTCTATATCTTGTTACCTCACTTTGGTGATAAGTGGGTAACAAGGTAGAATAAATAAAATAGTGCCAGGCTTTAGATGATGCATTCAACATTGATAAAGGAAAGTTTACCCTTTCACGCTGCTTAAGCTTCCAAACTCCTTTCCCGTCAGTGAGAAAGTTGATCACTTCTTCCAGTGGTCCTTCCATAGTTCCAAAGTTATCGTACTCACTGGTGTATAAATCTCGTACTTCATAAAATGAATTGATCCTTGCAGCACTAGAATCTACCAAAAATCCTCTCACCTTGATTGGTGCATCTTCGATTGCAGTCAGGTTGGCATAGAATTCTTTTACCACTTCCACAGCAGCTCTGTTGGTTATATAACAGAAATTTTCTCATCCTCTTTCTTTTATTATTCACTCTACTTCACCTCTAGGATTTTTCAAAACTCGATCCTGAATGCATTTTCTGGCTTGAATATTGTGAAAATATCTTGATTGTGCCCTTGCATTCACAAAACGAGATTCGTCGTAATCCATTCTTCTCTTTTGTCGTGGAGCCATTCTTCGATCTATGAAATTTACAAAAATCTTAACTGAACTTCTAAATATTACTAAGATGGCTTTCAATAGTTATTAAAATCAATCTAAATCAAGTTCCATGAATTTCTTCCAAGTCTTTTCTTCTCATTTCAATTTTTTCCAAAATTTCTCAATGTAGAAGATATTCATGGTGAAAATCAAAAATTTTTACATAGGAGTGAAGCTCTTACCAAGGGAAGATGAAATCCGGCTTCAAAATGTGTTGAAATCGCTCCAAATTCCAGATCTATCAAGCCCTAGGTCGGTTTTTTGAAGTCTTGAGGAAGGGGATTATGAATAGTGTCGGTTGACCGGTTAAAATATAGTATATTTTGTGATCTCGCTGTCAGTGAGAAATTTCTCACCGTCGGCGAGCTAATTAATTCACCAAGGCCAAAGTTTCGGGAAAATCTCGCCGTCGGCGGGATCGATCTCGCTGTCGGCGGGATTTCTGAATTTTTAAAAATTTTTTATATTTTCAATTATGTTCAATTTAATTAAGCCTTGTTTTAATGTTCGGTCACTTAATTTGATATATTTTATAGATATTCTACTGATTTATATAAAGTTTACACAACACAAAAAGTATAAATTTTATAAATGAAATCCATGAACTTACAAACTTCAAATACCACAAAACTAACAAATGACTTATCAAATAAACTAAAACACATCAAACTCAACATTGCAATCCACACCACAATACTCTAAATGCTGAGACTAAACAAGCAACATACAATCTCATCTAAATTGAGATTAGTTACGTAAAGTTCAAACTAAATTCAAATCAACACACATACATATAATATGAATAGAAATTTCTGCTACTCATCGGAATCTGAACTGATCTCTTCTCTGATGTTTCCAATAGAACGCAGGTGCACAAACAAATTATAGAAAGGTCTGAAAGGGAATTCTGCAGTAGTGTCTTCTTCAATCCACCCTTTCTATCTCAATAGTCGTATAAAACTTGCCTCCAGATGTCCTAAATGGTCAAAGTGCTCCTTCATTCTCCAATCAATGTGATCAAATAAATCAGACATATTATCAATAGAATTCATCACATTTTGTAGTTCCTTCTCCAATCCTTTAAGTTTCCGTAAAATGAGGTTTGTTCTATCAGTCAGGGGCTTAATTAAAGGATTGTTTTGAGATGCTTGATCAGAAATAATTATTGTTTCATCATTGTTATCCAATGTAGAAAACATATCTATCGGATCTAGTGGTTTCCAAGGCAATAACACTTTTTCCCAAGCTTCGTAGGAAACTTGGTACTGACAACATAAAGCAAATATCGTTGATGGGTGTCTAAGTCCATGAATTGACCCATGCACAATTAATCCTAATGCAGACTTCACAATGATAGATCCAACATCAATAGGCAATCCAGATTGAATACAGTAATTAAAAATTGCGCATTCCTTTGAGACTTTGTTTACCCTCATAGTGGGTAATAACTTTGACGAAATAAAGAAATGCCAATGCTTATAGACGGAGTTAAGAAGTGACGCAGAAAAACTAACGTACCCGTCTTCTCGTAATTCCCAATCGTCAGGTTCGTCGGTCAGATATCTGTAGATCTCATTCATGTTGTATCTTGTAGGAACAAAATTTGAATAGTGGTAAATTGGGGTATTTTCAATCGAGTATAATTCATTGATTCGAGAAGGAGTGAAAGTTACCCATCTGCCTCTTACATAAACACTTCCATTATGGATCGATTGTAGATTAGAGTAGAATTCCTTGATTACTGGAACGACTACAGCTGTATAGCAGAATACCTCCCAACGTCACTGAGCAATCATTTCTTCAATTGTTGTCGTTGAATTCTTCGCTCCTCTGTTTACGAATCATCTTTCCTTAATTAGTCGCTTCTTCATCAAAACCTTGTTGAATAGTCGCTGAGCCTCAGAACTGACAAATTTTCATCGGTTAAAAACTCTGGATTTCATAGTTTCTAGTGGATTGGGGGCCATAATAGATTTTTTTAGAGGGGCTCTAATCATTTCTAAGGCAGAAGATAGTGTAAATATGAAGTTTTAAACGTTTTATATAGAGAAATGGCCTTAGAACCGCCCAAAACCGCAAAATAACTCACAAAAACCACTTTTTAACTAACTCGCCGTCGGCGGTAACGACCTCGCCGTCGGCGGGATAGTTAATATATTTAAACTAAATTTGGGCGCGTCGATCTCGCTGTCGGCGGGATTGATCTCGCCGTCGGCGAGATTAGGTAAATTGCCCAATTTTCGCTCCGGTCTGAATATTTTCTGATTTCTTCGTATAGATTCAAATTTGTGATGATTTTAAAAAGTAAAATGAGTAGTAGAATTTATTCTATATTTTAATTTCCAATAACATTAATAAATCATAATTAATAATTACTATGGGTTGCCTCTCATAAAGCGCTTGGTTTAACGTCGTCAGCCCAACCTAACTTAGTTAGTAATCAGGTTGACTGAGCATTAAAACCTCTTTAAAATCTGGTCTTCTCCCTTCAAAATAAGGTTTTAATCTGTGTCTGCTTACTTTAAATCTATGCCGAGTTTTTGGATCTTCAATTTCTATAGTTCCGTATGAAAATATTTGAGTTATAGTGAAAGGCCCTAACCATCGAGATTTCAATTTCCCATGAAATAATTTCAATCTTGTATTATAAAGCAAAACTTCTTATCCTGGCTCAAAATTCTTCGAGTTAATCTTCCGATCATGCCATAATTTCATTTTTCTTTATAAATTCTATCATTATGATAAGATTCATTTCTTAATTCATCTAATTCATTCAATTGCAATAATCTTTTCTCACCAGACTTCTTTCGGATTGTAATTAAATTCTTTAATTGCCTAATAAGCTTTATGTTCTAATTCAACCGGTAAGTGGCAAGTCTTTCCATAAATAAGCTCGTAAGGAGTCATTCTAATCGAGAGATTTATAAGCGATCCCGTATACCCATAATGCGAGTGTCTAGTCTTATAGACCAATCCAATCTATTAGGGTTTACGGTCTTTTCTAAAATACGTTTAATTTCTTGATTAGAAACTTCAGTTAATCCACTGGTTTGTGGATGATAAGCAGTTGATATCTTATGAATAATGTTAAATTTTTCTACTAGTTTGTGAATATACTTATTTCTAAAATGAGATCCTCTGTCAGTGATAATCACTCTCGGCATTCCAAATCTAATAAAAATATTCTTCATTAGAAACTTTGAAACACACTTAGCGTCACATCGAGGTAAAGCTTGTGCTTCAATCCATTTAGAAACATAATCAACAGCAACTAATATATATGAGTTTCCAAATGAAGGAACAAATGGTCCAATAAAATCTAATCCCCAAACATCGAAAATCTCAACTTCTAATATAAAATTTAGAGGCATTTCATTTCTTCTAGATATATTACCTACTCGTTGTCATTTGTCGCAAGTTCTGATATATCTATAAACATCTCTAAAAAGAGTAGGCCACTAAAATCCATATTGTAAAATTTTATAAGCAGTTTTATCTGTTCCAAAATGTCCTCCAAAATCAGAATCATGACATTTCTGAATGATTTGTTCTGTTTCTTCATAGGGCACGCATCTTCTAATTATAAGATCCTTACATTGCTTATATAAATATGGTTCATCCCAAAAATATGTTTTAGCATCATGAATGAATTTTTTTCTGTTGTTGCAAAGTTAACATAGGTGGTAGAATATTATTTACAATATAATTTACTATGTCAGCATACCATGGTATTTTCCACTCATTTATATTATATAGTTGTTCATCAGGAAACTGTCAATAATTTCGTTATCAGTATCAGATAATTCATTATATTCTAGCCTTGATAAATTATCTGCAATTTGATTATCACTTTCCTTTTTGTTAATGATTTCAAAATCAAATTCTTGCATTAGTAATATCCATCTAATTAATCTTGGTTTGAAATCTTTATTTTGCATTAGATATTTAAAAGCAGAGTGATCAGTATGCATAATACATTTAATTCCAATTCGATAAGGCCTAAATTTATCAAAAGCATAAAAAATTGCTAATAGCTCTTTTTCAGTAATTGTATAATTCATTTCAGCATTATTAAGAGTTTTACTAGCATAGTATATAACTTTGAAAATTTTATCATATCTTTGTCCAAGTACTGCTCCTATAGCATAATCACTAGCATCACACATAAGTTCAAATGGTTTCTCCCAATCAGGTGAAACTATTATAGGTGCTATGATTAATTTATCTTTTAATAATTAAAAAGTATTTAGGCATTCAGTTGTGAATTCAAATTTCTTGTCCTTTTCTAAAAGTTGGCATAGAGGTTTAGTAATTTTTGAAAAATCTTTTATGTAGCGTCTGTAGAATCCAGCATGTCCAAGAAAACTTCTTACCCCTTTTACTGTAGTTGGAGGTGGTAATTTAGCTATAACTTGAATTTTCCAGGGTCTACTTCCATGCCATTTTCTGAAATTTTATGCCCTAATACAATTCCTCCTGCAACCATAAATTGACATTTCTCCCAATTTAAAACTAAGTTAGTTTTCTCGCATACTTCTAATACATTTTCAAGATGATTCAAGCACGCATCAAATGATGTTCCAAATACAGAGAAATCATCCATAAATACTTCTATTCCATCATCAATTAATTTACTAAATATAGACATCATACATCTCTGGAATGTTGCAGTTGCATTACATAATCCAAAAGACATTCTTCTAAAAGCAAATGTTCCATAAGGACTAGTAAATGTAGTTTTCTCTTGATCCTCAGGAGCAATATGTATATGATGATAATCAATATCCATCTAAAAAACAAAAATATTTATGTCCGGCTAATCTCTCCAACATTTGGTCTAGAAATGGTAATGGGAAGTGATCTTTCCTGGTGGCTGGATTGAATTTTCTATAGTCTATACATACACGCCATCAAGTAACTTGTCTTATGGGTATTAAATCATTATTTTCATTAGCTTTAACGATCACTCCACCTTTCTTAGGAACACAGTGAATTGGGCTTACCCAAGCACTGTCCGAAATAGGATATATAATACCATTATCTAACCATTTTAAAATTTCTTTCTTGACTACTTCTTTCATTATTGGGTTTAATCTCCTTTGAGGATCTACTCTAGGCTTATGTTCATTATCTAAAATCATTCTGTGCATACAGATTGAAGGACTAATTCCTTTAATATCTGCTAAAGTCCAACCAAAAGTTTTCTTATATTTTTTTAATGTGTCTAATAGTTTTTGTTTTAATGATTCATTTAATTCAGCTGATATAATAACTGGTAGGGTTGAATAGTTACCTAAGTAAGCATATTTTAAATGATTAGGTAAAATTTTTAATTCGAGTTCAGGAGGTCTAATAATTGACGGAACTATATTATTTTTAGCGTTTTCAGTATTATCCAACATTTCAAATTTTTCCTGTATATAATCCAGTTTTTCATTATCTGCTTCTTCAATTAATTCAGTATTTTCCTTTTCTAACTTTTCTTCATAATATACTTTAAAATGTTCATTTTGCAAATGTTCAAATATTTCCATTCGAAAACATTCATCTTCTTTTTCTAAAGCAGGATATTTCATTGATTTTGCTATGTTAAAAGTTATTTTTTGATCATTTACTCTCATAGTCAATTCTCCTTTCTGAACATCAATCATAGCTTTTCCAGTGGCGAAAAAGGGTCTTCCTAATATTATGGGAATTTCTTTATCATCTTCCATATCTAGAACAATAAAATCTACATGGAAGATAAATTTATCCACTCTTACTAACACATCTTCAATAACTCCCTTAGGATAAGTCACAGAACGATCAGCTAACTGAAGAGTTACTGAAGTAGGTAAAATTTCTCCTCATTCTAATCTTTTAAAAATTCATAGAGGCATTAGATTGATGCTTGCTCCTAAGTCACACAAAGCTTTTCCATAAAATTTTTCTCCAATAGCGCAAGGTATAGTGAAACTACCAGGATCTTTTAATTTTTCAGGAAGCTTTTTCTGAATAATTATACTACACTCTTCGCTAAGTGCAACAGTTTCATTATCTTAAATTTTCTTTTTTTTATTTAAAATATCTTTCATAAATTTCACATAATTAGGCATTTGTTCTAATTTTTCTACAAAAGGAATTTTTATCATTAATTTTTTTAAAATTTCAAGGAATTTAGCAAATTGCTTATCTTTGTTGACCTCATTTTTGATGAGGTCTTCTCTTCTTCTTTTTAGTACTTAGGATCTAGCCTTAGGCTTTTCCTTTGACTATCATAGAGGATTAGAATTGGGACCCACCACTTAGAAATTCAAACCACTTCTTAACTCCTCGCAAACTCCACAAACTTGATTGTAGACCCCTAATCACCTAGAGGGTTGAAATCAAATGTGGAAGTTTAAAGGATGAGTTCCTATAGGACTCTTCGGCCTTAGGATCGCCTACAGGTGGCCTGGTCCAGGTGAAAGGGCTGACTTACACTCACACTACACTTATACACTACACTTTCACACACCTCCTAAAACCACACCTATACTCAACTCGACCTCCTACTCATGAAGGTGATTCACATGGATGGTCCTTAACCCCTAAGCCCTCAGGCTAAGAGGTTAGGAACAACATAGTGAATGCCTCAAATGAGTCCTCTCATGGCTCATATAGGCTTAACATGGCTTCATGGCTCAACCAAAATGATTTCATTCCACTTACATTTACACAATCTTCAATTTTCCAAATTTTTAATTTTTGACCCCGGGGACCCTACACCCGCCTAGCCTACCCAAAACCCTTGAAATTACCCAAATTTTTCAAAATTCTCCAAAATCACCCAAATTACTCAAAACCAATCCCAAACATTCCCACATCACTCAAATTGATCATTCATAGCCAAAAATACCAAAAATTCCAAAAATACCTCCCAATACCCTCCAAATACCCAAAATGCCCCTCTTAGCCAAAAAATCCAAAAATTCAGAAAATTCCCCGAAAATTTTAGAAAATCCCAAATATTCCCAATTTCATTTTGTTCAACTACACCAGGGTCCAATTTTGTCAATTTACCCCACTTTTGTCAAAATCCCCAATATGACCCATTTTTAACCCAAAGTGAACCCAATGTCAAACCAAACCTACCCAATTGACCTAAATTCTGGTCCAATTCAATTCTAAACTTCAATTCAACATCCCCAACACCAATCTAGACCAAATCCAAGCCAAATTTGATTGGCATTTGAATCCAATTTCACTTTTGACCTTAAAGCTCAATTTGGACCCATGACCCAAACTTAGCTCAAACTCACCCAATTCAACTCCAATTAACCCCAAATCTTTTCTAAACCTTCCCTAACATCCCTACAAACAAAACACTAACATGATTTTCCCAAAGTTTGAACCCAAACCCCACTCAAATTCAACCCAAAGCTAAAAGACCCAATTTTGACCTAAACCCAAACCTAACCCAAATAAGCTCAAACCCCAAAATCAAAACCCAACCAAAGTCAAAACCTCTTTGAAACACTCCCATAAACATTTCTCAACATTAATTTTACATCAATTTCAACCCTAGCCCAACATTGGCCCAAGTTAGCCCAATTTGACCTACATTGGCCCACTTACCAAATAAACCCAAATTCAAACCAATTCAATTCTAAATCACACCAAATTGACTCCAAACCATTCATGAAACATCCCTAAACCAATTGCAACATTTATTTGACATGGTCCTTCACAAAATTTTCACCCAAATGCCCATCCTAAAATCAAAAAAACCCACTTCCCTAAATCACTTTAAAAGCCCATCTAAAACCATTTCAAAGAGCCCAAAATCTACCCTAAAGCCCATATGACATTTTCATTTGCCATCCATTTAATCAAAGACATTCCCTAAGTTCCAATCCCATCATCAAATGATTCTGAATCAAGCCTTATGCCAAATCACCCCTAAATGCCAAAATTCACAAAATCCTTCTCCATGAAAGTTGACTTGACTTTTCCCAAGCCAAATGGAGCCATGGGAGCCATGAGAGCCATGGAATCTACTTTCCACGTCACCATACCCAAGATGGCAAGAGGAGGAGGCCCTTTCCATATTCCCTTAAGGGGGATTAGCCACTTCCATGACTCCACTAAACCATGCTTAAACTTAATTGTACTTGGATGGTGACCCTTCCCCACTAATTAAGCTGACCCAAACCACTTTATCCTCAGCCCAAACTAGCCATGAGAAGGTGCACCTAGCCCAATCCATGCATTTGACCAAATTTAGCCAAAATATACCCTTACCCCATTCTACTTTGATTCAAACACTTTACACATGTCCAAGCCCAATTGCATTCACCAACTTCAAGCCCTGGACCTCCTGACCCTGAGGGTGACCCATGCCTGCCGGCCAGCCACCTGGGCCGCCGGAAAACGCCATGGCCGAGACATGGGAAGGAGCCAAGCATTGAAATTCCACCTTGCTGAGTTGCCCCATGCCCAGTGGCCATTGCAGCTGTTCTTCCCTTGCCAAGAGCAGCTGATCCCAGTCCCTAACTTCCCCTGGGAGGCCCTCCAGCCTCTCCTATTTAAACACCACCTCTCTCGGCCATGGAGGAGGTGCTGAAACAAACCTTAAGGAAACTCTGCCAAAATCATTCCAAACCACTCTCCACACATAGAGCATTTGATTCCCACTGGATTCCAGCCTCAATTCCCTCCAGCTGAGCTCAATTTTGAGTTCAAATTTCAGCATAAAAACCAGGACACTTCTTCACAGTGGACCAATCCCCAAATTGATTGGTCCTACACCTTCACCAGACCAAGAGAAGAAGTTTACCAGCAAAAGCCCCTCACCGAGCCAGCCCATTGCTTCCGGCCTCCAAGCTTTGTGATCGGGCTTGGTCGAAATCATACTAGTACAATTCACTGGGCCAAGGGACTTCATCCGGAGCTTGCTTGGACCCAATCGAAGGTGACACTAACTCTCGGATCGAAGCTTCACTTCTCTGAGCAAAGGTATGGACTCACTCTTCTTCCCGAGCTTACAGAGATTCTCTATTTAATTTGAGTCAATTTCAACACATGTTTACCGTATGGATGTGTTCGTCTCTTCAAGACGAATCCATAGAGCATAAGAACACAAAAATCCGTTGAGAATCGAGTGAGAAATTAGTGGTTAGAAGGTTGACGGTCACGGGTTCACACCCGGTCGTAGACGATGACCGAGAGCCGTCGGATTGCGCGTGTATCGAGCGGACGGCCGGGATCGCGCCGGACGGAGCAACGGAACATGAACCGCGGGGCCCCGGAGCGCCGAGTCGGATGGCGGCGCCGAATCGGAAGACGACGCGTGGAGCTTCGGAGATGCCTGAGGTCGAGTCGGCGCCGCGTGGATAAGTAGGAAATTAGGTTATTTTCCTATTTATTTAATTCCCTAAACTTCAAAAATGCATAACTTTGTGTAGAAAAATCAGAAAAATAAAATAAAAATACCCTCTTACTCCAGTGAACAGAGGAGAATAATGTGGAAAAGAAATCATTTAATTTCATTAAGTATTTGATTTTTAATAATTTATTTACTCTCTGCACATTTTCAATTCTCCATGCATGTATACAATTCACCATGACATGAGACCATAGGGCTTTTGAAGCCTCTGAATTTGGGAACATTCCGTGAATTTTCCAAAGTCAGAGGCCATCCCTATGAAGAGTTATTGATTTTCAATTCTAGGTCACTATTCTAAGTATTTTAATTCCAATAATTAGCATGTTGTGAAATAAATTCTAAGAAAATTTGGTGATGTTTATTATGACCAGAGGACCTTAGGAAAAATAGTTTTTGAGTTAATTCACTTGTAGTAACCCTAATTGGCTTAAACACCCAAAATGGAGCTTTAATTAATTAGAGCTAATCATACATCAAATTGACTTGAAATCAATTCTCCACTGACCTTTAGGATCATAGGAACCCACCATAAAAGTTTGAAGTCAATTGGACTTGGTTAGCCCTATCAAATCGGTTGATTAAGCCATTTAGCCAAAATTAAACTAAAAAAATTCATAACTTTCAAAATACCTTTCAAAAATTCACCAAATTAGTTTTGGAGCCTCTCTGATATGAGGGGAATTTAAGAAAATTAAAATTGCAATTTTCTAAAAAAGTTGATTTTTTGCATTATTTTAATCTTTTTAATAATTAAAAAATAATAAAAATCACAAAATAATAAAATTCACCAAAATGTCACATTTTCAATTTTAATCACTTAGGAACAAACCCCATATTTTTCTTAAGTCTCTATGATGAGATATTAAATTTTAAAGCCCTAAGGTAATTTTAAAATTAAAAAAATGTATTTTCTAGCATTTCTACTAAAATAATTCTAATAAATCAAAGAAAAATCAGAAAATTATAAAAATTGGTTCTCTGATTTCCTTGATATCAGAGAGGTTTTTGAAAAATATAAAATTCATTTTTCAACTTTTATTTTATTTTTAAATTAATTAATACTCCAAAACTCAAAATAATTATAATAAAAAGAATATAATTCAAAAAATCACCAAAATTGGTCCAAGTGGTCCTCTGGTCATTAGGAATGTTTCATAATTTTCTTAAGGACAGAAATTTTCCCTTGGTCATATTATTAAATTCTCCTTGGAAATCCCTATTTTCCACCAAAAATAATTACATAAATAAATTAGATACAGAAAAATCACATTTTCTCCTCTAATGTCTTTATTGACATATGAGTGAAGTCACATAAAAATTTCAAATTCATTTAAGCTGAATTTAGTGAGTTATGAAATTATTAAGCTTGAAGGGCAAAATGGTAATTAAAATTTTAACCCTTAATTAAAACTTTAGGTTTAATAAGATGAAAAAGTAAAATATTTGATCTTAACTCTGATTTGGATGATTGAAATTTAAATAATTAAAGGGTAGAAACCTACTAAACAATTTAAAAATAATTAAAATAAACCTTAATTAAATAATTAATTAAATTTGGAAGAATAATAAAAAAGTTGGAATTATTAAAATGGGGATGTTATTAGGAAGAGATTTGTTCTTTAATTTAAGAATCCCTAAATTAATCACTTCAATAATATTTAATTCCTAATTAAAATGATAATCCAAATTTAAAATTTAAAATTTAAAATGCTAAAAGATTTAATCATTAAATTAAATTAAAATTAAATTATTTAAATTAAATCCTTTTAAAATTTCAATTAATTTAATACTTTAATAATTAAAATTAAATTATCTTTAAAACATAAAAATTAAAATATTAAATTAAAATTAAAAATAAAATTAAGTTTAAATTTAAATTAAATTAAATTAAATTAAATTAAATTAAATTAAATTAAAACATATTAAATTAAATCAAATTAAATCAAATTAAATCAAATTAAATTAAATGAAATTAAATTAAATTAAATTAAGTTAAATTAAATTAAATTAAATTAAATTAAATCAAATTAAATCATATTAAATTAAATTAAATTAAATTAAATTAAACTAAATCATATTAAATTAAATTAAATTAAAAAAAATCAAGTTAAAATTAAAATTAGATTAAATTAAATAAATTAAAATTAAAACTAAACCAAATTAAGCTAAGATTAAGTTAAATTAAATTGAATTAAAAATAACATCACCTAAGACATAAAGAATTCAAAAATAAATCTAAAACGACTTGAACACTATTCCAAACTTAAATCCATTAACTGAAATTAAATTAAATCATAAATCACTTGAGCATCCATTTGCCCTCGAAAGCTTTTGTTGTCATAACTCCTAAACGGAACGTTAAGTGAAGTGTTACTTCACTCATAGGATATTCAAATGTCCTAGTTCACTGAGCAAGATAACAAAACTTGAACTCCCGGACGATTTATTCGTTTGTATAATTAAATTCTCTTGGACTTAAAAATAATCCTAGAAATATTGAAAAGATGTTTAAGACTCGTCATAAGCACTTCCTCGATATGATAGGATATTTATAAGAACAATTGAACTTAATTGTTCTTTGATGAAGAAAATCGTCCTCAAACCAAAACACAAGAACCTAGACGTCTTAGGAGGTGACTAGCTATAGGAATAGGACCTTGGTAGAAAACCATAACCCTTCCCTTAGCTTTACCCAGGAACTTGCTTTAAATGCTTAAATATTCTAATTGTGTTTTAAGTGGATCTTGGGATGACGGGAAGACCCTCTAGGTACGCTTTTATTGCAATTTATCTTATTGTAATTTATTTAATCGCATCGCACTTACCTTTCTTGCATGATAAACAACTGTAGCATGAAAACCAAAACCTTTAGGGTAGTCCCTAAAACTGAAACCAAAACTAAATTAAAAGTCATTACAAGATAAAATTCACTGCCACAACATTTCAAAATATAAAACAACTCAAAATTTAATCACAAATAGAACAACAAAACTACAACTACAACTAAATTAAAACGTCTTGTTGGATGATCGGGAATACCTCGGATGATGTAACCTACGTGTTGCTAACGGGATTTCCCACGGTCTAAATGAAAGTGTGGAACTCATTTAGTTGAGTTTAGCAAATTCATCTGGACTAAGTGAATCCGATAAAAATAACGATGCCGGAAGGATGAAACCGTGGGATCTTAACCGGTGTTGTTATAATCAACTTTAAGATTTGTTTTAATTAAAACATAAAAAATACTTGGAAACTAAGACCTTCTCTAAACCAGAACACTTCTCTCATCTCCTGATTTATGACTTATAAAACTAAACCTCTGCAACAACAAGGAGCTCGGAGCATGGTGGGCAGCACGGCCATCGTCATCAGTAAAACCTGAGTCTAGTTCAGCAAAACTTTCTTAGAATTAAATAATCAAACCATAGGATTTCGAGGTAGTTTGCCTAGTGCAACATAAATCCTCAACTCTTCGTTAGGCATTTGCATTGCAAATTAAGCCCTAACCGATCTTAGGATTCCGAGGTAGTCGTCCGATACGACATAAACCCTCACATCTTTGAGGCTATTTGTGTGATCGCATCATACAAATATAACTCCTAATTAATTAAATTGGCAAGATCAAAACATTAAATAAACATTAGGGCATTCCTAAATTCAAGCAAAGCAATAGGATAGTCGGGAAATTACCGAAGTTCGCTTCAAATCTGTGATTTCTCCTACCTCTCTTCCTTTGAATTCCCAAAATAAAATGTTCCAAATTTGATTCATTCCCTATTGAAATTCCAAAATTCAATCCCTTGAAAACTTAAACTTTGAAATTCTTGAGAGCAGAACTACTGATTATTATCGAGAGTTTTCTTAGGTGATTCCCATCACTTAAGATGTAATTAACTATAGGGGCTTGCCCTTATAGGGAATTATAAGAACCCAGGTAATAAAAACCCTGTTTAATGTTTTCATATTAAGCAGGGGAACTTGTCGGCTTATAAATTGGTTCGCAGACCAAACGAATGTCACAAACCTTTCTAGTTTATTTAATCGAGCCCCATTATCAAGCAGTGTGTCTATTCTTCGGGATAGATACACGGTTTGTGGTGCGATGCTCGTTTATATAAACTATTCGGGATGTGAGATTAGTTTGATTTCATATCTTAAAATTTTCAAATTTAAAATTATTTTTAAAAATCAAATACTACTTTTCAAATTATTTATTTAAATTAAATTAAAATTCGCCGACAATTTTCGTAGGCGACCCTTTTCAAAATACAAAACACAAACCTAAAAATATGCCGACAATCTTTTTTATGTTGCTTTAGTCGTTGAGGAAATGGTGGTGGTGGTTTTTCTATAGATATTTTCATAGGGATCAATGGATATTCTATGTTTTGATCTTGCTGATCCTTTTCTTTTTCGATTTCCACTTCCTCATTTTTACTTTTTGTTTCTCTCTGAATTTTAGTTTCTAACTCTTTTCCACTTCATAATTGTATAGCTTTAATTTGTTCTTTTCCTTGGTCTTTAAGATTTATTTCTACATTACTAGGAAAAGTTCCAGGAATTCTATTGTTAAGCGCGGTAGCGATATGTCTAAGTTGAGTTTCAATATTTTTAATTGTTGTTCCTTGATTTTGTAATTGATTTCCTTGAATTTGTAATTAATTTCCTTAATATTTCAAGTGCTGACCCATACTCAATATTAATTCTTTTATAGATAACTTCTTATCTTTAAATTCAGTGTTATTAAATCTAGGTGGATAAGAAGGTTTATAATTTGTATTACCTTAATTAGGTGGATTTCCTATAGAGTTGTTCATCCATTGTTGATTAGCTGTATTGTTATTCCAATTAAAATTTGGATGATTCTTCCAACCAAGATTATATTAATTCGCATAAGGATTATTGGGTCTATTATTAATAGCATTTATAGTTTCATAAGGAGATTGAGAATCTATAATTTGTCCATATGAGTTTTCTTCTAATATAGTAGGAGAGTAATTCATTCCAAAATGATCTAATTTATTTGATATAGCAGCAATTTGAGAACCTAACACAGATATTGCATCATTTTCATGAACACTAGCTATCTTTTTAGGATTTATTCTTTCAGCAGGCCATTGAAAATTATTAGTAGTCATTTCTTCGATTAAAGCATAAGCTTCATCAAATGGTTTTGACATTAATGAACCTCCAGCAGCAGCATCAATGATTGATCTAAGAGATCCTACTAATCCATTGTAAAAAGTTTGTATAATTAACCAATCTGGTAATGCATGATGTGGGCATTTCCTAAGAAGTTCTTTAAATCTCTCCTAAGCTTCATATATGGATTCTCCATCAAACTGACCAAAAGATGTTATATCATTTCTAAGTTTTGTAGTTTTTGAAGGAGGAAAATATTTGGATAGCATTTATAGTTTTTGCAGTCGGCATTTTACTTAAGAGCATTCATGGCCCGATAGCACTTCTCCTCAAGGGATTTACTATTAAGACTTTCAAGAAGTTGTTAAGCAAGGCCGGAAGCTTGCAAGAGGAGGCGAAGCAATTAAGTTTCATCGACAAAACAGACAAACAGAAGCCCGTGAAAACTTTTGAAAAGAAGTCCGGGATCGTCGCAGCAGTCGATAAGGGCAAGCAGCCGATACAAATACCGTCAGAACGGCCGCAGCAACCTCAACAGAATTACCAGCAACCCCGACCCAGCTATCAGTCATCTCAACAGTATGAACAACTGCCTCGTCCACAACGTACGTTAAGGGAGCTTCTGAGCAGGGAGTATCCGTTCAAGAATGAGGCAGTGCCGAAAATGTTCTGCAGTCTGATGAAGACTCCAGATTTCCAGCTGCCAGAGCCTAAGGGACCAGAAGACATTGACAAGAAAGGTGATCCCAACTTTTGCCCTTACCACCAGATGCTTGGACACAAGATAGAAGATTGTATTACCTTCAAAAGTTGGCACAACGACAATCTTCGAAAAGGGAACATAACAATCCCGAAAGAATACATGAAGGAACCCCAGAAAGGAGGTTCCGTCAATGTTATCTCGACGGATTTCATTGTTCCGATAGATCCCTATGCGACTGATGATGGATGGACTACCGCTTGGACAAAATCTTCGAGGATCGCATCCAAACCACTTCGGTGCGACCTTCAATTCAGAGTTCGAAACCTGTTGAGTCGGCACTATCACTTGCGATAGAAGAACCACCTCAACAAGAGACAATTGAAGAAAAGAAGAAAATTGATGAAGAAGAAAAGACCGAGGCTCTTAAGGCTAGACTAGGGGATGCTTATCCTAGGATAGTTGTTTCTGATTCGGGGGAGAAATCCCTCGAACCTCTGACTCTGTATGATTATTTACTCACTCCGGTGGTATCTTATAATGATGAGGGTTATGGCGTTGGCTACGTTTTGACTGTTTCTAACGATTACGTAACTAGCGACAATCAACCTAATACGGACGTCGATTCTGATACAAATGACAATTCTCAAATCATACACAATCTCGATGATCATAATGACGAAGAAGACATCCACCAAGGAGGCTACGAGAGTTCAAAAAGCAACGAATCTATTTGTGAGTTTCGAGGAGCTCCAGTCACAATAGAGTTAGAGCCTTCAGACTCCGAAGCTGATCCAGAAGAAACTGTCATTCCAATTCAGAAGGAGACATCAACAAACCCAATACCAAATTCAGAAGAAATCACAGAAGTCAACTTAAGAAGTGGAAGAGTTCTACCTCCGAGAATGGGTCCAAAGGACAAAGGAAAGCAGGTGGTTGTTCAGGAAGAACCAACCCCGGCAGAAGAGATACCCATTTGGGAAGAAAACGAGACACATGAAAATAAAGTGGACTACAACGTGCTAGCCCATCTTAGGAAACTACCGACTAAGCCGAGCATCTACGACGCTCTCATCTTATCAAAGGAGATGAGAGAAGCTCGATCGAGGCCTTACTTGATCCGAAATTTGCTTAGCTCGAATGACTAGGAGATTCCTTAGATGAGGTTTGCTCGTTAAAGGAACGACGAGGTGTTACCTTCACGGACGATGACCTACTACTTGGGACGACGGACCACAACCGACCGTTGTACATTTCGATTACAATTGGGAAGTTTACACTCTCCGGAGTATTGGTGGATCCGGGAGCATCAATCAATATAATGAACCTTCGAACGCTAGCATACTTGGAAATTGATGCTCGCGAGCTCGAAGCGGACAAAATGTTATTAAGAGGATTCGACGCGAAAGGAGAAAGAGCCCTCGGCTCAATAACATTGCTAATGAAAACCGGTGACTTAGCAAAGACAACCGCGAAATTTCACATAATTGATTCGAAACGTCATTCAACGCTCTACTCGGGCCGACCATGGATACATGAAAGCTGGATGGTACCATCATCTCTACATCGGTGCATTAAATACTACGATGGAGGGGAACGAGTGCATCAAAGGTGACTTACAGCCATTCTCCGTACATGAAATTGGAATCCATGAAGATGCGGCTTATTACGCACCCCCGAAGAAAACAATATTCTCCAGGAGATACCATAACGAATGAAGCGAAAGGAAGTTCGGGACGACGAAGAACCCGAAGTTCTAGTCCAACGATCACTCACCACTACCTTACGGCGAGATGGTGAAGGTTTCTCCACAACTCGCATCCGAGGTCGAAGCCGGGGACGAGGTCGTGGCAGAGACGTTAGGACGAGATGGACGGAGGAAACCGGCCATCAATGTTGATTGGGAAGACGAGTTACGAAGAAGAAAAAGAAATCGAGCAAGAAGCAACGACAATAAGTCGGAAGAAGCCGCAATTCGGGATCTCTCTCGAAGATGAAAAGAACGAGGAATATAAATCGATGTACGAGAAGATTAACCATTATGTACATACTTATGACCACGACCCCGATCCATTCTAATAAGATCGAGGGTATGGTGGTCAAAGAGGTACGTAGCGGCGGTGCAAAGCCCATCGAAATTCTACCGTGGTGCTCCTTCCTCCAAAACTGAAAATAATGTACAATTTGAAGATGCTACTTCATCAGAATTAATGGAATTGCCTTTTGAGTGGTACTTTCCCTGTGTTCAAAATTTTCAGCGTGGTTTCTTACCTCGAAAATGGACAAAAGGTCAATCACAACATTTTGAAAAATTATGGAATAACTCCGGTCGTCCACCCAATTCAAAGCATGGTCTCGGATTCGGCACGGTAGGATCGCGTTGACGATGCTGAATTTTGCTTGGTTGTCACTTGCGAGTCTAATGAAAACTGCATGGAAGCTACAGAAGAACTTGAAGATTTACAAATTGGAAACGCTCCACCAGAGTTTGAAGAAGAGATCAAATCTACAATAGATGAGTTAACGAAAGTTAACTTAGGTACTAGCGAAGAGTCTAGACCTACCTTTGTTAGCTCCTTACTCAATAAAGAAGACTCGAAGAAATAATCAAGTTATTAATGGAATTTAAAGACTTGCTTTGCTTGGAGCTACGATGAGATGCCGGGATTAGCTCCGGAGGTCGCAGTCCAAAAGCTAGGAGTGGACCCTACTTCGTTCCGGTCGGACAAGGTTCCGAGAAGAATGCGTCTAGAAATCGAACGACAAGTCATAATCTGAAGTTAAAAAGCTAATAGACGCCAAATTTGTCCGTGAAGAAAAATACCCGACTTGGTTAGCCAATGTGGTACCAATCGGGAAGAAGAATGGTCGAATCGGAATTTGTGTGGATTTCGGAGATTTAAACAAGGCATGTCCAAAAGTTGAATTCCTCTACCGATCCCGAATTAATGATCGACATGGCTTCAACACATGAAATATTCTCATTCATGGATGGATCTTCAGGATACAACCAGATAAAAATGGCTCCATAAGATGAAAAACTTACAGCATTCAGAACGCCGATCGAAGTATATTGCTACACAGTGATGCCATTCGGACTGAAGAACGCAGGAGCAACCTACTAGAGAGCGATGACAAGAATTTTTGATGATCTCATCCACAATCAAGTCGAATGCTACGTGGATGATGTGGTCATCAAAAGCAAAGTAAAGGAAAACCACCTGTATGATTTTAGAATTGTTTTCAAACGATTAAGACAATTTAACCTTAAGATGAATCCCTTAAAATGCGCCTTCGGCGTTACCTCGCAGGAAGTTCTTAGGATTCATTGTCCGACATCGTGGAATTGAAATCGACCCGGAAAAGATTAAAGCTATCATAGAAATGCCACCTCCCAGAACCTTAAAACAACTACGATCTTTTCAAGGGAAGTTGGCATATCTTCGACGCTTTATCTCGAACTTGTCGAGTAGGTGTCGGCCTTTCTCGGCATTAGTTAAAAAGGACGCCAAATTTATTTGGGAAGAGAAATGCCGAGAGGACCTTCGAGGACATTAAACAATATTTAATGACACCTCTTGTCTTAGCGACCCCAGTCTCAGGTAGACCGTTGATACTTTATACCGCGGCTTTAGACGACTCTCTCGGAGCCCTATTAGCCCAGGTCAATGATGAGGGTAAAGAAAATGCTCTTTACTACCTAAGTCGTCGTTTACTTCCAACGGAAATAAAGTATCCTCCAATTGAAAAGCATTGTTTGGCCCTGATCTTCACCGCTCGAAAGCTCGGGCATTACATGCTTTCTCATAAGGTCGACCCGATCTCGAAATTTAATCCATTGCAATACTTGATGACCCGTCCGAGCGCTTTCGGCGGACTTGCCGGGTGGTCAATGATATTATTGCAATTCGATATAACTTTCGTGCCTCTTCGTGCCGTAAAGGGACAAGTCCTAGCGGACTTCCTCGCGGCACACCCTTTGCCGGCAGAATCTCCTCTCGATGACGACTTGCCGGATGAACAAATAATGAGCTTAGAAGACCACGATGATCGACGTTGGGAATTATATTTCGACGGAGCATCTTCGACACACAAAGACGAAGAATCGCAAGTGATAGTGCCCGGTAAGGCGGGAATCGGACTAATCTTTATAACACGGAGCGGGGGATGTTAAGATATTCCTACCACTTAACGAGCCGTGTACAAACAACGAAGCAGAATACGAAGTTCTCATAACGAGGACTAGAATTAACTATTCAAATGGGGATAACAAACATCGACATCTACGGGGATTCGCGAGTTAATCATTCAACGGATCGTCGGACAATACGAATTTTAAAGCCGAGACTCGAGCAATACTTCCGGTATGCCATGAAAGCTGTTGGAACAAATTCCGAATGTGACGATCTACAAAATTCCCGAAGAAAACGCTTTAGCGGATGCGTTAGCCGCCTCGCAAAAGAATTTGCACGCTTGCAAGATGAATCAGTGGAAGTGTCAGTTCACGGACGTCAGGTCCTATCACAGCTCGACATAGACACAATACACAAATCAGAAAAATAAGAAGAATCAGTTGCAACAGTGACAGAAAACACCGAAGATTGGCGATAGCCATTAATAGACTACCTGCAAACAGGAAAACTACCAGACGATAGGTCGTTAGCCCATCAGATCAAGAAAAGAACTCGTCCTACGCATTAATAAATAACATGTTATACGGAAGGTCTTTCAATCAAATGTGGCTAAGGTGCCTAAGCGGGTCCGAGGCCCGTGAAATTGTTAAAGAGGTGCATTCGGGACTCCGTGGCGCTCACCGGTCGGGTCCGAAGATGAAAATGAAAATCAAAAGACTAGGGTACTACCGGCCCTCGATGATGACCGATCGCATGAAAATCGCCAAGAGCCGTCACCAATGCCGAGTGCACGGAGTGGTTCTACACCAACCTCCAAATGTGCTACATCCAGACAATTGCGTCGTGGCCATTTGAATGTTGGGGCACGGATATAGTGGGTCCAATAGAACCACCATCTTCGAAAGGACATCGTTTCATTCTTGCGGCTACGGATTACTTTTCCAAGTGGGCGAGAGGCGGTTCCACTCGGAGAAGTGAAAGCACACCACGTGCTACGGTTTTCGAGAACCAAGTTGTCTACCGTTTCGGAGTGCCGTGCGGGATCATCTCGGATAATGGGTCGGCATTCGAAGCACACAAATCAACAATGTTGTCGGGAGACACGGAATCGGCGGCGATATTCAACAATTTACTACCCAAGAGCAAACGGCTCAGTCGAGGCTTTTAATAAAACTCTCGTTCAAATCTTAAAGAAAACCTTGGACGATAATAAGAGAAATTGGCACGAGAAGTTATTAGAAGCCTTATGGGCCTACCGGACAACCTTCGAACTCCCACTCAAGCTACACCTTACGCTGCGGTGTATGGGTCCGAGGCAGTGTTACCCTTAGAGGTCCAGCTTCCTTCACTCAGAATTGCAGTTGCAAAGAAGATCACGATAGAAGAGTGCCAAATTACGACTGGAGGAATTGGAAAGCCTGGAAGGGAAAAGACTTGCAGCGCAGCAAAATTTAGAACTATACCAAGCTAAGATGGTTCAAGCCCATGACAGACTGGTCCGCCCAAGAACTTTCAAAGTTGGTGACTTAGTTCTCATTCTCAAGAGACCTATCCTTGCACACCGCAAGATAGGAGGAAAATTTGAACCCACTTGGGAAGGGCCGTTTGTGGTTGAGGCAGTCTACTCAGAAGGCTCCTACCAGCTAGTGAATTGCCAAGGAGAATGACATATGCTTCCGATCAACGGACGATACTTGAAAAAGTATTACGCTACCTGATGTTTCAAAGGAATGAATTTTTCATCCCTAGAAGCACGGGTGAAGTAATTACTTATGACTGGGTCCGAACCCAAAAATAATAAAAAATGTGCTAAAATAAATAAAATCATGATAATAAAGTTTTTATTGTTTTCTCTTCCAAATCAAAATCTCTTTCCTGATCTTTTCCCACTTCATCCCTGTTGAATTTAAAAAAAAGTACAAAAAAAAATAATAAAAAAAAGAGAAAACTCTGTCTTTAATAAACATTTTCTTAATGTTCTTGTTCTTAGTACAGCCCCTGATCCTTTTCCTTGTCTTTTCGCAGGGAAATGTCGAACGGGCGGTTGGTCCCGAACTTTAGAAATGGCGTAAGCCTTGCACTCGATGAAAAGAAGGTGAAAGATGGAGCGATAATAGAGATTGACTCGGACTTCGCACCGGCGAGCTCGCAATACGAGGAAAGTGGCCGGGTCCCCGATTGATCGAGAAGAGCCGCCGGTCCGGACGATAATGAAAGTGGGTGGCCCAAGCCACCAATCCGGCGGCAAGAAAAGGAAAACAAACACCGAAGAAGACAAGAAAATCAAGTACGTAGTCGCTACGACGGAGGGCGAGCTTGTCGGCGCCGCGCCCACGAGAGTCGGGAAGTACGAAGAGCTACACTTACAACAACTCGGCGAAGAAATAAAAATCGCCGTATCCGCAAGATGTTAACTAAACTAGCGGCGGACCGGCGCGACGAGGCGGTCTTACTGCGCCGTACATATACTTCGAGGATACCGGTTCGCCGAGAACCCGAAGGAAGGAGGCCGACTCCGAGGATAACGGAAGAGATCGAGGGAAACCTCAAGAAGATCGGAAGAAGGAAGGCTACCACGCCACCGGATAAAGCCACCGATAATGCATAACCTTGTTGCGAAGCAACCCCGGAGGATGTCCCGACGGAGACCATCCCCGAGGAGCCGAGGTATACGGGGAGAACGCGAAGGGATTGAGCCATATATCCCACAGTACGTCACCAGGCCTCGCCATTTGCAGATTATTCCAGAATACGAGCTAGAAAGAATGCAAAATGTCGAGAAACAAACTTTTGAATACTTCGAGAGAATCAGAGGCAGGAGGATCAATATACTAGAAGGCCTCGAGCTACATACAGACGTGTTCTCAGAATACGAACAACAACAAATCGTGGACCGCATCCGGGATTTGAAAAGAATGGGTCGAGCGGGCCGCTAAGAGAAAACACTTACTCGGAACCCGGAGGTGGATGCCGAGCAAAGGGAGAATTACAATACAATGTGGATGCTGCTACAACTTCGTAGAAGACGGGAAGGGAAACCCACCGGGGATACTCCGTCATGGCCGGGTGGATCCGATGCCATTAGTCATCGAAAGGATGGTAAAAAGAATGATAGCATGGAGGGTACGCCAACGGTTGCATACCCAACAGTTGCATCATTAACATTTACAAGAAGGGTGATCGTATACCCCCGCACATAGATCACCACGACTTTGTCGGACCTTTACGCACGGTTTCTTTTCGAACGAGTGTAATATCATGTTCGGATCTGACCTCCGGATAGCAGGCCCATGTGAGTTCCGAGGGCCAGTAAAGATACCATTACCGGTAGGTTCCTTCATGATACTAAAGGGCAACGGAGCAGATGTCGCTAAATATTGCATACCGGGAGTACCAATGAAGCGGATCTCAGTCACTTTCAGAAGGATGGATGACAGGAAAATACCTTACTACTTCCAGCCATACCCGGAGTTAGAGAGCCTCCGGCCTTACGAGCTGTGAGTTACATGGAAAATATCACACCTCCAACGTACATCCATACGACATCCTTGCCAAGGGTAGCTTGGAAGGTGATGTTATTGACCATGTACCTCACTATTCAGACATGGATTTTTGACAGATACCTTTTTGGATGGATCAACAAAGATCATACATACTCTGTTTTGAGTCTATATGGATTGTATGAGATGTATTCCATATCGAGTTGTATGATGTATCTTCAACATGATTGGAATGAAAGTGACCATATCACATTTTTTTGGCCTTCACCTCTTTTGTGCAAGTTGACTGGGAAACGCCATTAAAGTTAAATGAACTTCGAACAAAGAACAGAAAAGAAAAAAAAAAGAATAAAAGAAAACTTTCCTTAAAAAATCTAAATAAAAAAATGATGGACTCCAAATTCACATGAACATTAAATGAACGATAAATCGTTAAAGAATAAACAAAATGAACACAAATTTTAAATCAAAATTTCAAATCAAATCTCAATCAAATTCAAATTCAACCTTCCAGATCTCAAATCAAATCTCAATCAAATTCAAACTCAACCTTCCAAATCTGAAATCCAATCCATTCTACTCTCTCCCTTGTCTGGAATGGAAGCGGTCGATTCAATTGACACGGAGCCACGAAGTTTTCAATTCGGATCTAGTGGCAAAGAAATGTATCTAATCCAAACCAGCAACTCTCAATCAACTCTTTTGAATGAGATATGTAGCATCTACATGTTCCCTCCTAATCTGTTCCTTTCCATGAAAATCTTTTACAACTTTCATGAAATTCTCAAAACACCAAAATTCCACACTTTTCAAATCAACACTACAAATTTTTGCAAAATCAATTATCATTCAAAAATCAAACTTTTGGGGTTGAGGATTTTACATCCGAGACTGCATTGCTTTAGGTTCTTTCCCTATCGCAATGAAATACATCAAAATCAAATTCTTGGGGTTGAGGATTTTACATACGAGACTGCATTGCTTTAGGTTCTTTCCCTATCGCAATGAAATACATCAAAATCAAACTTTTGGGGTTGAGGATTTTACATCAGAGACTGCATTGCTTTAGGTTCTTTCCCTATCGCAATGAAATACATCAAAATCAAACTTTTGGGGATGAGGATTTTACATCCGAGACTGCATTGCTTTAGGTTCTTTCCCTATCGCAATGAAATACATCAAAATCAAACTTTTGGGGTTGAGGATTTTACATCCGAGACTGCATTGCTTTAGGTTATTTCCCTATCACAATGAAATACATCAAAATCAAACTTTTGGGGTTGAGGATTTTACATCCGAGACTGCATTGCTTTAGGTTATTTCCCTATCGCAATGAAATACATCAAAATCAAATTCTTGGGGTTGAGGATTTTACATCCGAGACTGCATTTCTTTAGGTTCTTTCCCTATCGCAATGAAATACATCAAAATCAAATTCTTGGGGTTGAGAATTTTACATCCGAGACTGCATTGCTTTAGGTTCTTTCCCTATCGCAATGAAATACATCAAAATCAAACTTTTGGGGTTGAGGATTTTACATCCGAGACTGCATTGCTTTAGGTTATTTCCCTATCGCAATGAAATACATCAAAATCAAATTCTTGGGGTTGAGGATTTTACATCCGAGACTGCATTGCTTTAGGTTCTTTCCCTATTGCAATGAAATACATCAAAAATCAAATTCTTGGGGTTAAGGATTTTACATCCGAGACTGCATTGCTTTAGGTTCTTTCCCTATCGCAATGAAATACATCAAAATCAAACTTTTGAGGTTGAGGATTTTACATCCAATACCGCATTTCTTTGGGTTCTCTCCCTATTGCAATGAAGCACACCAAATCAAACTCTTGAGGTTAAGGATTTTACATCCAATACCGCATTACTCTGAGATCTCTCCTCATTGTAATGATTCAATCCAATCAATTCAATTTTTCTTTTGAGGTTGAAGATGTTACATCTAAAACCACAAAATTTCAATTTTCATTTCAAGTTCAAATCCCCTCAAATTAATTTTAACAAAACTTCAATCTAAATTGAAACTCAAACTAAAATCTGAACTTACACATCAAAACTTAAACTGAAACAAAATGAAATCTAAATCGAAATTCCCCCAGATCATGTGATTTGGGATTCACCTCCTTTTTCTTTCCCCAGCGAGAGTTCAGGAATCCCCAATCTCAGATATATACTTGACACTCCCCAGCGGAAACTCTTTTACTTCGTCCTAAGTTTGTCACTTGGACATCTATGTTGGTTTTGTTGATCGCTTCGGCTAACGCCAATACGCGCGGTGTGCTTGGTTAGCACACCACACATATTGGGGGTCCATTTGTTGACCTCATTTTTGATGAGGTCTTCTCTTCTTCTTTTTAGTACTTAGGATCTAGCCTTAGGCTTTTCCTTTGACTATCCTAGAGGATTAGAATTGGGACCCACCACTTAGAAATTCAAACCACTTCTTAACTCCCTGCAAACTCTACAAACTTGATTGTAGACCCCTAATCACCTAGAGGGTTGAAATCAAATGTGGAAGTTTAAAGGATGAGTTCCTATAGGACTCTTTGGCCTTAGGGCCCGCACAGGTGGCACAGTGCAGTGAAAGGGCTGACTTACACTCACACTACACTTATACACTACACTTTCACACACCTCCTAAAACCACACCTATACCCAACTTGACCTCCTACTCATGAAGGTGATTCACATGGATGGTCCTTAACCCCTAAGCCCTTGGCTAAGAGGGTTAGGAACAACATAGTGAATGCCTCAAATGAGTCCTCTCATGGCTCATATAGGCTTAACAAGGCTTCATGGCTTCATGGCTCAACCAAAATGATTTCATTCCACTTACATTTACCCAATCTTCAATTTTCCAAATTTTTAATTTTTGACCCCGGGGACCCTACACCCGCCTAGCCTACCCAAAACTCTTGAAATTACCCAAATTTTTCAAAATTCTCCAAAATCACCCAAATTCCTCAAAACCAATCCCAAACATTCCCACATCACTCAAATTGATCATTCATAGCCAAAAATACCAAAAATTTCAAAAATACCTCCCAATACACTCCAAATACCCAAAATGCCCCTCTTAGCCAAAAAATCCAAAAATTCAGAAAATTCCTAGAAAATTCCAAAAAATCCCAAATATTCCCAATTTTATTTTGTTCAACTACACCAGGGGTCAATTTTGTCAATTTACCCCACTTTTGTCAAAATCCCTAATTTGACCTATTTTTAACCCAAAGTGAACCCAATGTCAAACCAAACCTACCCAATTGACCTAAATTCTGGTCCAATTCAATTCTAAACTTCAATTCAACATCCCCAACACCAATCTAGACCAAATCCAAGCCCAATTTGATATGCATTTGAATCCAATTTCACTTTTGACCTTAAAGCTCAATTTGGACCCATGACCCAAACTTAGCTCAAACTCACCCAGTTCAACTCCAATTAACCCCAAATCTTTTCTAAACCATCCCTAACATCCCTACAAACAAAACACTAACATGATTTTCCCAAAGTTTGAACCCAAACCCCACTCAAACTCAACCCAAAGCTAAAAGACCCAATTTTGACCTAAACCCAAACCTAACCCAAATAAGCTCAAACCCCAAAATCAAAACCCAACCAAAGTCAAAACCTCTTTGAAACACTCCCATAAACATTTCCCAACATTAATTTTACATCAATTTCAACCCTAGCCCAACATTGGCCCAAGTTAGCCCAATTTGACCTACATTGGCCCACTTACCAAATAAACCCAAATTCAAACCAATTCAATTCCATATCACACCAAATTGACTCCAAACCATTCATGAAACATCCCTAAACCAATTGCAACATTTATTTGACATGGTCCTTCACAAAATTTTCACCCAAATGCCCATCCTAAAATCAAAAAAACCCACTTCCCTAAATCACTTTAAAAGCCATCTAAAACCATTTCAAAGAGCCCAAAATCTACCCTAAAGCCCATATGACATTTTCATTTGCCATCCATTTAATCAAAGACATTCCCTAAGTTCCAATCCCATCATCAAATGATTCCAAATCAAGATTTATGCCAAATCACCCCTAAATGCCAAAATTCACAAAATCCTTCTCCATGAAAGTTGACTTGACTTTTCCCAAGCCAAATGGAGCCATGGGAGCCATGAGAGCCATGGAATCTACTTTCCACCTCACCATACCCAAGATGGCAAGAGGAGGAGGCCCTTTCCATATTCCCTTAAGGGGGATTAGCCACTTCCATGACTCCACTAAACCATGCTTAAACTTAATTGTACTTGGATGGTGACCCTTCCCCACTAATTAAGTCGACCCAAACCACTTTATCCTCAGCCCAAACTAGCCATGGGAAGGTGCACCTAGCCTAATCCATGCATTTGACCAAATTTAGCCAAAATATACCCTTACCCCATTCTACTTTGAGTCAAACACTTTACACATGTCCAAGCCCAATTGCATTCACCAACTTCGAGCCTCGGACCTCCCGACCACGAGGGTGACCCATGCTCGCTGGCCGGCCACCTGGGCCGGCGAAAACGCCATGGCCGAGACATGGGAAGGAGCCGAGCATTGAAATTCCACCTTGCTGAGTTTCCCCATGCCCGGTGGCCATTGCGAGCTGTTCTTCCCTTGCCAAGAGCAGGTGATCCCGATCCACAACTTCCTCAGGAGGCCCTCCGGCCTCTCCTATTTAAACACCACCTCTCTCGGCCATGGAGGAGGTGCTGAAACAAACCTTAAGGAAACTCTGCCAAAATCATTCCAAACCACTCTCCACACATAGAGCATTTGATTCCCACTGGATTCCAGCCCCAATTCCCTCCAGCTGAGCTCAATTTTGAGTTCAAATTTCAACATAAAAACCAGGAAACTTCTTCACAGTGGACCAATCCCCAAATTGATTGGTCTTATACCTTCACCAGACCAGAGAAGAAGTTTACCAACAAAAGCCCCCTCACCGAGGCCGGCCATTGCTTCCGACCTCCAAGCTTTGTGATCGGGCTTGGTCGAAATCATACTGCAGACGATTCACCGGGCCGAGGGACTTCATCCGGAGCTTGCTTGGACCCAATCGAAGGTGACACAACTCTCGGATCGAAGCTTCACTTCTGCGAGCAAAGGTATGGACTCACTCTTCTTCCCGAGCTTACGAGAGATTCTCTATTTAATTTGAGTCGATTTCAATACATGTTTACCGTATGGATGTGTTCGTCTCTTCAAGACGAATCCATAGAGCATAAGAACACAAAAATCCGTTGAGATTCGAGTGAGAAATTAGGGTTAGAAGGTTGACGGTCACGGGTTCACACCAGTCGTAGACGACGACCAGGAGCCGTCGGATTGCGCGTGTATCGAGCGGACGGCCAGGATCGCGCCGGACGGACCAACGGAACATGAACCGCGGGGCCCCGGAGCGCCGAGTCGGATGGCGGCGTCGAATCGAGAGACGACGCGTGGAGCTTCGGAGATGCCTAGGTTGAGCTGGCGCCGCGTGGATAAGTAGGAAATTAGGTTATTTTCCTATTTATTTAATTCTCTAAACTTCAAAAATGCATAACTTTGTGTAGAAAAATCAGAAAAATAAAATAAAAATACCCTCTTGCTCAGTGAACAGAGGAAAATAATGTAGAAAAGAAATCATTTAATTTCATTAATTATTTGATTTTTAATAATTTATTTACTCTCTGCACATTTTCAATTCTCCATGCATGTATACAATTCACCATGGCATGAGACCATAGGAGCTTTTGAAGCCTCCGAATTTGGGAACATTCCCTGAATTTTCCAAAGTCAGAGGCCATCCCTATGAAGAGTTATTGATTTTTCAATTTTAGGTCACTATTCTGAGTATTTTAATTCCAATAATTAGCATGTTGTGAAATAAATTCTAGGAAAATTTAGTGATGTTTATTATGACCAGAGGACCATAGGAAAAATAGTTTTTGAATTAATTCACTTGTAGTAACCCTAATTGGCTTAACACCCAAAATGGAGCTTTAATTAATTAGAGCTAATCATACATCAAATTGACTTGAAATCAATTCTCCACTGACCTTTAGGATCAGAGGAACCCACCATAAAAGTTTGAAGTCAATTGGACTTGGTTAGCCCTATCAAATGGGTTGATTAAGCCATTTAGCCAAAATTAAACTAAAAAAATTCATAACTTTCAAAATACTTTTAAAAAATTCACCAAATTGGTTTTGGAGCCTCTCTGATATCAGGGGAATTTAAGAAAATTTAAATTGCAATTTTCTAAAAAAGTTGATTTTTTGCATTATTTTAATCTTTTTAATAATTAAAAAATAATAAAAATCACAAAATAATAAAATTCACCAAAATGTCACATTTTCAATTTTAATCACTTAGGAACAAACCCCATATTTTTCTTAAGTCTCTATGATGAGATATTAAATTTTAAAGCCCTAAGGTAATTTTAAAATTAAAAAAATGTATTTTCTAGCATTTCCACTAAAATAATTCTAATAAATCAAAGAAAATTCAGAAAATTATAAAAGTTAGTTCTCTGATTTCCTTGATATCAGAGAGATTTTTGAAAAATATAAAATTCATTTTTCAACCTTTATTTTATTTTTAAATTAATTAATACTCCAAAACTCAAAATAATTATAATAAAAAGAATATAATTCAAAAAATCACCAAAATTGGTCCAAGTGGTCCTCTTGTCATTAGGAATGTTTCATAATTTTCTTAAGGACAGAAACTTTCCCTTGGTCATATTATTAAATTGTCCTTGGAAATCCCTATTTTCCACCAAAAATAATTACAGAAATAAATCAGATACAGAAAAATCACATTTTCTCCTCTAATGTCTTTATTGACATATGAGTGAAGTCACATAAAAATTTCAAATTCATTTAAGCTGAATTTAGTGAGTTATGAAATTATTAAGCTTGAAGGGCAAAATGGTAATTAAAATTTTAACCCTTAATTAAAACTTTAGGTTTAATAAGATGAAAAAGTAAAATATTTGATCTTAACCTGATTTGGATGATTGAAATTTAAATAATTAAAGGGTAGAAACCTACTAAACAATTTAAAAATAATTAAAATAAACCTTAATTAAATAATTAATTAAATTTGGAAGAATAATAAAAAAATTGGAATTATTAAAATGGGGATGTTATTAGGAAGAGATTTGTTCTTTAATTTAAGAATCCCTAAATTAATCACTTCAATAATATTTAATTCCTAATTAAAATGATAATCCAAATTTAAAATTTAAAATGCTAAAAGATTTAATCATTAAATTTAATTAAAATTAAATTATTTAAATTAAATCCTTTTAAAATTTCAATTAAATTAATACTTTAACAATTAAAATTAAATTATCTTTAAAACATAAAAAATAAAATATTAAATTAAAATTAAAAATAAAATTAAGTTTAAATTTAAATTAAATTAAATTAAATAAAATTAAATAAAATTAAATTAAAACATATTAAATTAAATCAAATTAAATCAAATTAAATCAAATTAAATTAAATGAAATGAAATTAAATTAATTTAAATTAAATTAAATTAAGTTAAATTAAACTAAATTAAATTAAATTAAATCAAATTAAATCATATTAAATTAAATTAATTTAATTTAATTTAAACTAAATCATATTAAATTAAATTAAATTAAATTAAATTAAATTAAAATAAAAAAAAATAAAATCAAGTTAAAATTAAAATTAGATTAAATTAAATAAATTAAAATTAAAACTAAACCAAATTAAGCTAAGATTAAGTTAAATTAAATTGAATTAAAAATAACATAATTAAGCCGGCAACGTTAAACTTTAAAAATTCATAACTTTTAAAATACTTTTTAAAAATTCACCAAATTGGTTTTGGAGCCTCTCTGATATCAGGGGGAAACCTAAGAAAATTAAAATGTCAATTTTCTAAAAAGTTGATTTTTAATAATATTTTAATATTTTTAATAATTAAAAAATAATAAAAATCACAAAAATAATAAAATTCACCAAAATGTCATTTTGAATTTTAATCATAGGAACAAATCCCACATTTTCCTAGGTCTGTTTAGTGAGATATTATTGAATTTTAAAGCCCTAGGGTAATTTTAAAATTAAAAAATGTATTTTCTAGCATTTTTCCTAAAATAATTATTATAAATCATAGAAAAATCAGAAAATTGCAAAATTTGATTCTCTGGTTTCCTTGATATCAGAGAGATTTTTGAAAAATATAAAATTCATTTTTCAACATTTATTTATTTTTAAATTAATTAACACTCCAAAACTCAAAATAATTATAATAAAAATAATATAATTCAAAAATCACCAAAATTGGTCAAGTGCTTCTCTGGTCATTAGGAATGTCCCCTAATTTTCTTAAGGACAGAAACTTTCCCTTGGTCATGTTATCAAATTTTCCTTGAAAATCTCTATTTTCCACCAAAAATAATTATATAAATAAATTAAATACAGAAAAATCACATTTTCTCCTCTCATGTCTTTATTGACATATGAGTGAAGTCACATAAAAATTTGAAGTTCATTTGAGTTCAATTTAGTGAGTTATGAAATTATTAAGCTTAAGGGGTAAAATGGTAATTAAACTTTTAACCCTTAATTAAAACTTTAGGTTTTTAATAAAAAATCAACAAGTAAATATTTGATCTTAATCTGATTTGGATGATTGAAATTTAAATAATTAAAGGGTAGAAACCCATTTAAAATAATTTCAAAATGATTAAACTTCAATTAAATAATACAATGGATTAAATTTGGAAGAATAATAAAATTGGAATCATTAAAATAAGGGATATTTATTAGGAAAGAGATTTATTCTTTAATTTAAAAATCCCTAAATTAATCATCTCATTAATATTCAACTCTTAATTAAAATGATAATTCAAATTCAAAATACTTATAAAAGACTTAATCATTAAACTAAAGTCAAATTATTAAACTCTTTCAAAAATTTCAATTAAAATTAAAAATAAAGTAAATTAAAAGATAAATTTAAATTAAAATTAAATTAAATTTAATAATTAAATTAAATTAAAACAAATTAAATTAAATTGAATTAAATTAAAATTAAATTAAATTAAATTAAACAATTAAATTAAATTAAATTAAACAATTAAATTAAATTAATTAAATAATTAAATTAAATTAAATTAAATAATTAAATTAAATTAAATTAAAAAATTAAATTAAATTAAATAATTAAATTAAATTAAATTAAATTAATTAAATTAAATAATTAAAATTAAATTAAATCAAATCGAAATTAATTAAACATCGAATCAAATTAAATTAAATTAAACTAAATATAAAGCGAGCTTGAGCAGTTTATTCCAATTTAAACCCTTTAACTTAAATCAAATCATTTGAATACTAATTTACCCTTAGAAAGCTTTGATTATTATAACTCCTAAATGGAACATCAAATGAAGTGTTATCTCACTCATAGGATATTGAAATGTCTGGATTCAACGACGAAGTTAACAAGACTTGAAAACCTCGGACGATCGATTCATTTATATAATTAAATTCATTTGTACTTAAAACAATCCTCGAAATATTGAAAGATGTTTAAGATTCTTCTTAAGCACTTCCTCGATATGATAGGATATTTATAAGAACAATTGGACTTAATTGTCATTTTGATGATGCGTCCTCGGAGCAACAAAACCCACGAGAACACAAGGCGTCATGGGAGTTGACTAGCTATCGGATTAAATTTGGTAGAAAACCATAACCTTTCCCTTAGCTTTACCTAGGAACTTGCTTAAATATTCTAATTGTGTTTTAAGTGCGGCTTGGGATGACGGGAAGACCCTCCGGAGTACGCTTTATTTTATTGCGATTTACTTTCTTGCAATTTACTTTCTTAACGATTTACTTTGTATTACGGAAATGCACTTCACTTTTCTTGCATGATAAAACAAGCATTTGCATGAAAACCCACACCTTTAGGATAGACTCTAAGCGAAACCAAAACCGAGTTAAAAGTCATTGCAAGATAAAATTCACCGCCACAACATTTCAAAATATAAAACAACTCAAAATTTAATCAAACGGAGAACCTGAAACTACGATTACACTGACTAAATTAAAACGTCTGTTGGATGATCGGGAATACCTCGGATGATGTAACCTACGTGTTGCTAACAGGATTTCCCGGTCTAAAATGAAAGTGTGGAACTCATTCGATTGAGTTTAGCAAATTCATGCGGGTAGAAGTGAATCCGATAGAAATAATGATCTCAGGAAGGATGGAACCGTGGGATCTTAAACGGGGTGTCGTTATAATCAACTTTAAGATTTGTTTTAAATAAAACATAAAAAACACTGGAAATTAAGATTTTCTCTAAACCAAACACTTTTCTCAACTCCGATTTATGATTTCTAAAACTAAACCTACGCAACAACAAGGAGCTCGGAGCATGGTGGGCAGCACGACCATCGTCATCAGCAAAACCTGAGTCCTACTTCAACCAAAACTTTCCTAGAATTAAAACAACCAAGCCATAGGACTTCGAGGTAGCTTGCCTAGTGCAACATAAATCCTGTCTTCGTTAGGCATTTGCATTGCAAATTAAGCCCTAACCGGTCTTAGGATTTCAGTGGGTAGTCAAATCCACGACAATAAACCCTCACATCTTCTAATTTATTTGTTTGATTTTATCATGCAAATATAAGCCCTAATTAATTGAAATTGGCAAGATTGAAATATCAAATAAACATTAGGACTTTTCTAAATTCAAGCCAAACGATAGGATGGTAAAATTATCGAAGTTAAGCCCGAATCAGTGATTTCTCCTACCTTTCTTCCTTTGGATTCACAAAACAAAATGTTTACGAAATTTGATCCATTCCATATTGAAACTCAAAGTTCAATCTTTGAAAACCTTAAACTTTGAAATTCTTGAGAGCGAAGTCATTGATTATTATGAGAGTTTTCTTAGGTGATTCCCGTCACTTAAGATGTAATTAGCGTTATAGGGGCTTGCCCTTATAGGGAATTTTAAAGAACCCAGGTAATATAAACCCTGTTTAATGTTTTCATGTTCAGCAGGGGAAACTTGTCGGCTTATAAAATTGGTTCGCAGACAACGGATGTCACTAATCTTCTAGTTTATTTAATCCGGCCCCACCATCCAGCGGTGTGTCTATCCTTGGGGATAGATACACGGTTGTGGTGCGGTGCTCGTTTATATAATTATTTGGGATGTGAGATCGGTTTAATCTCATATCTTAAAACCTTCAAATTTAAAATTATTTTCAAAATCAAATACTACTTTTAATTATTTATTTTAATTAAATTAAAAATTCGTAGGCAGTTTCGATTTGGGCGACCCCTCTTCAAATCAGCACGACCTAAAAATATACCGACAACATTCTCGCATTTTTATTGAGTCGTTCATGCTACATAAACCGTATGGATGTATTTGTCACTTGAAGATGAATCCATGAAACCACAAGAGAACATGAAAATCCGGTGCTGAGAAATGAGTGAGTTCTTAGGGTTTAGTGTGGACGGTTCTGGGTAGGAGGCTTAGGGACGATGAACGAATTCGTTCATTCAATACACGCTCGGATGGACGGCTCGGATCAGGTCGGATCAGCGGATGATCGCGGAAGGCGGGACCCGGGCTGCGACTCGAGTGGCGGCGTCGAATGGGAGCGCGCCGCGTGGCCGTTCGGAGATGCCGAGAGGATGACGAGGACGCCACGTGGATAAGTAGGAAATTAGGGTATTTCTTGATTTATTTAATTCCGTAAACGAAATGCATAACTTTGTGGCAAGGAAAATCAGAAAAATAAAATAAAAATACCCTCTTGCTCGGTGAACGAGAGGAGAATAATGTGGAAAAGAAATCATTTAATTTCTTTGAGTATTTGATTTTTAATAATTTGTTACTCTATACTGTTCTGTATATAACATTCATGCTTGTAGAGACCATAGAAGCTTTAAAGCCTACGAATTTGGGAACATTCACACAATTTTTCAAAGTCGAAGGCCACCTATGAAGAGTTATTGATTTTCGATTCTAGGTTACTATTACGAATATTTTAATTCCAATAATTAGCATGTTGTGAAATGGTCCCCAGAAAATTTGAGGATGTTTCTTATGACCAGAGGACTCACAGGAAAAATAGGCTTTGAATTAATCCACTTGGAATAGCGACCCACAATTTTATATTATGATATTTTTAATTTAATTGCGGTAAACGCCAAAAACTTGACCACATATTATATGTATAGAATTGTAATTGTTTATGTTGTGGATGCTACGCAAGTATACGTATCGTATCGAGTAATATAGGGCTCTAGTGGGTCACAGTTATCGATCCCACAGGGAAATAGAAAATTAAATAACAACAAATTTTAAAATAATAACAATAATAATTTTAAAATAGCATACGAAAATTTGGAATTCTAAATTTAAGCGCAATAAAGTAAACTAAGTATTTTAATTAGGTAACTTAACTAAGTAGAAAATTAAATACGTATTGAAAGTACGGGGAAATTAAACTAATTGCTAAACAAGTCTTAACTATTCAGAAAAAGTATCTTTCCCCTTGTTTAGAAATTTAAGTGATTGATGAATTTAAATAGATAATTTTAAGGTATTGTGACAAATAGGAGCATTCTATTCTTTACCCTTTAGTGCAGAGTGTAAAGAATATTGGTAATCCTATGTTTGATTACGGGCTCTACTTGTTGGTGGGAGGATACAAGCTTGCCACTTGAAGCTCCACGTTCCCTCGCCTGAGGGCTAACATCTACACTTCCAGCTCTCAAACAATAGGACCGAATTGAATATTTTAGTCTGTCACATAAAATGCTCGATTCTGCGCCCGACAAATGTTATTTCCCTGTTATTTGCACCTTCCTTCCAAGGCTTTTGAATTCCCCGAATATCAGATGTAATTTTTTATAGTTGACTAATCAACTGTTTAACAAATCAAATGGCCAGTTTAGTAAATTAAGTTTTAAGTAAAAATTACTTAGCGATTTATTAATATATATAAAAGTACTTGTTTTAAGTTCATCGAAGTCACTTAATTTCATAACGGGGAGAAAGACTAATAAACTACTCGGAGAATGCATGGGAACTAAACTAAGCATGGATTTCATTTAAAGTTAAAAACAATAAATATAAATACTTATCTCGATTTATCCCAGAAGCGGACTCCTCGCGAGTTCCTTTGGCTCTTCCTTCCGGTACGGCAAGACTCACTAAAAACTCACTAACTCGCCTAAAGACTCACTAATTACACTAATTAAGACTCTAAGGCTTGCTCACACACATAAATAAAAGACTCTTAAGACACAAATTGACACACACACACAAAATAACACACTTCGAGGCTGAGATTACGACCTCTAATATATGAGGTGAGCAAAGGACCAAGAGGTGTGTAAGCATCCTTCAAAAAGTACTCCGAGTTCAATGTATACGCATACATTTGAACTAGCTCGCCGTCGGCATTTCAGACTACCTCGGCTTGTCGGCAAGGCTTCTAGAAAGGTCTTCGAAAAGCGCTATCAAATTTTGTGGCGGCTCGGGCTCAACGTCGGCGGACGATTACTCATCCTTGGGTACTTGCTTCCTCGTACCTCGCCGTCGGCGGCTCGATCTCGCCGTCAGCAGCCTCAAACCTAAATTGCATTATTTTCTCCTTTCTTCTCCAAATCCGCTCCTTTTATGATTTTTGCTTTTATCACTAAATTCTCCATTCTGCAACAAAATAAAGAAGATACCTTTCTTTAAAGTGCAATTTCATCCAGAAATAGGTATGAATTTTTTAATAATATTTTCAGTGATCAAAATCTGTCCTCAAGTAATTTTAGTACTACATAAAAATAATGAGTTCTATAATAGATTTTTTTCAATTTAAATAAACTATGAATTAGATTAATTAATATCATAATAAAGTTAAATAAAAATAATTCATGTAATTTAATTAATCTTATAGAAATAAATTATGTAGTTATCAGGTTTAAGATTTCTAGCTTACTATTCATTTCAGGAATAGTATATTTAAAAGAATAACTACTTAAGATATTCTTATGAATGAAATTTCAAGAGAAAACACTATTAGTGGAAATTCTAATCCATAAACGTAAGTTTGGAAATATACAAGTTTTTCCCTTTAGGTTAATTGAATGAAGCCAATTTTGATAAGGCATCTCCCTCAACCTTCTCCTCATTTTTCTTTTTCTTTTTTTTTTCTTTTTTTTTAACGAGGATTAGTGTATACGAGCACATTAATAATTTTGAACTTCATTTTCATCTTCCTAAATTCGAAACTTAGAAATATTTCTTAGCTTATATATACTTCATAGTTTTTACTTCATTGATTTTTGATCTTTTCTTTTTCACTTGAATACTTAAGAATTTTAATTTTAGAATATAGTTTTCCTTACTAAAAATAGTTTACTATATTCTTATTCCTTTAGCAAATATTTTATTCTATTTAATTAATTAAGCGCACTAAATCTCATTATTGTATTATAATGAATTAAATACATATTTTATCAGATTACAATATTAATTAAATTGAAAAATTTGCTATAAAAATCATTTTATAATAACAGGAATTTGAAAAATATAAATTGAAACAAGTTAATAACTAAATTTGTATTTTACTCCCCCCCAAACTTAAATTTTTATATCTACTCTAAATAAATGAAAAAGGGAAAGTAAATAAATCATACTTTTGAAGTTTAGGTATTTCTTTTTTCTTTGAAATTTTTGCGGGCTTTTCATTTTTTTCATTGAACCTGTACTGTTAGTATTCTCATATATATATAACAATTTAAAGAAAATGTAGGGATAAAATCTGAGATAAGTATTAAATACAACAATTAAAATTAACTCTACAACATATATATGAATTACTAACATATTAAAAACATTAGTATGAATTAACAATTTTACAACTTAAAACAATACAGAATAAAAATAAAAACATACTAAAGAAAACTAACATCCTATTTAACATAAAAAACAAATGCAATTAACTAACCTGAAAAACAAAAAAACTAAACTACTATAACAATTGACAAAATAATCTAACAAACATCCAATGTCTCACAACATGAAGTCTTGAAATATTACAAACATATAAAAGTTTCCAAAATGGCAACATCAAACAAACAAAACCATTAAAGTCCTAATCTTCTATATTGAAGTCCCCAACTATATTATCATCCCCTACATGATCGTAAGTGAGAAGATTAGAGTAGGATGATCTTGAGTATACCTCGGAAGCACTCTGGAAAGATGACATCTAAATCTCCGCTCCTTGGCGACGTTGACTTCATGATATGCTATCTCGTACTCTGAATGTCTCTGCAGGTACTCACTATCACTTAATCATGTCTCCTCTCCGGATTGTCAAATCCTTTGATTAAAATGATCAAATCTTCTCCCCATTGTCTCTCTGGCCCTTGAGAAACTCCTCTTTGTGCAGTGTCAGCTCATTCACCTGATCTTGTAGGGTAGGGGTGGTAGGCTGTGGAGGATCATAGCTAGTAGAGGGTCTATCTCTACTTGATTGAGAAAAATAACTCCTTACACCAGATCTCCACCCTTCATGGGATTCATACTTCTTGATATTGGCAGTTGTGATTAGATTCGTAGGGTTCAACCCATTCTTCATCATCTCTAGCCTCAACTCCGAGAGGAGTTGGCAGAGTGCAAAAATTAATCCAGAGTGTCCCCAATCCAGCTCCACTCTCATTTCGAGGAGTGGCAGGGATGTTTTGATAAATAATTCTCCCGTGTTGATGCTTACATTTTTCGAATACAGAAGTCCAGAATTGCTGTATCTAAGTGTTACCTGTTGTGGTAATATGTGGGCAACAGAGTAGAACAAATAAAGTAATGCCAGGCTTTTGAGACTGCATTTAATTTAAGAAAGAGGAAAATTCCACTCTTTCACGTGCCAGCAATTTTCCAAACTCGGTCCCATCAGTAGAAAGTTAATGACTTCCTCAGGTGGTCCTTCCATCGTTCCAAAAGTTTCATACTCGCTAGTGCAAGTCAAGAACTTAATGAACGAGTTAATTCTTGCAACATTGAAATCTACAAAAATCCTCGTACCTTCTTGGTGCATCTTCGGCGGCAGTCAAATTGGCATAAAATTCTTTTAGCATTTCTACGAGTGCTGTCTTCAGGCATGTAATTTCTCTGAAAACCTCGTTCCTTAATAATCCGCTCTACTTCTCCTCCGGTTTGAAAACCCAATCTGCAATGCACTTTCTTCCTTGTATGTTTTCAAAATATTTGCTTTGTGCGCTCGTGCATTGATGAATCGGTCTTTCATTCAACTCGACGTTTTTGTCGTGGAGCCATACGATCGATGCATTGAAAATCGTGAAAATTTTCACTAAACTTAAAAATAATACTAAGAAGGCTTCCTACAACATTTATAAGCAATTTAAATCAAATTCCATGGATTTCCATCAAGTATAAACTTTGTTACATTTTTTATTTTTCCCAAAATTTGCAATGTGGTGAAAATATGGTGAAAATCGAAAAAATTTGCATAGAATTGACTCTTACCAAAAATTGAAATCCCGGTGTTTTGATTCCTGAAATCGTCTCCACAAGTAAGATCTAGCAAGCCCTAGAGGAGTTTTTTTTTTGAAATTGAGAGGTTGGGGGTGATGAATAGTGTTTTTGACCGGTCGAAATATATGTTTTTTGCGACCTCGGCGGCGGCGAGATTTTTCTCGCACGTCGGCGAGCTAATATTTTCGGAACCAAAAACTCTCGGGAAAAAAATCCGCTGTGAGCGAGAAATTTTGCTCTGGTATTCGGCGTCGAGCGAGATTGGGCTGTTGTCGACGGGATTTTGCTCGCCGTTGGCGAATTCCATTAAATTTACGAAGTGCGTCGCTCATTTTTGTTCTTGATTTGCCTTATATTATATTTCTGATCACATCATTTAAAAATTTAATATGAAGATTAGCTACTTACACACAAACAAATTCACACAACACAACAAATTAACTTTAATATTGAAATCCATGAGATGTACAAACTAACATAATTTTAAACATATAATCGAACTTGATTCTCGATTCTTGCTACTAATCGGCATCACAAACCAATCCACGACACACTAAATGCTGATACAAAACTATGATGCATATCTCAATTAAGTTTGAGATATTCAAATCATCATTCCACATAATAAAATCTAAATCAATCGAATAACATAAATACAAACATCACCAAGAAATCTTCTTCTTCTCTTGATGTCGAGAATCTTCATCTTCTGCGATATTTTCGATATGATGATGATGCACAAATAAGTTATAGAAAGGCCTGAAGGGAAACTCCAGTAGATTCTTCAGTGATAAAACCCTTCTGTCTCAGTAAATGAAGAAAGCCGGCTGGTGTCCGGAATGATCAAGTGTTCACTTCGTCCTCCGATTGATGTGATCGAATAAATCGGATTATTGTCGATTGAATCTCTCACATTCTGCAGTTCTTTCTCATTCCTTTAATTTTCTTCATAAGTAACTCCGTTTTATCTGAAATAGGCACTTTATGGTTATTCTGTGAGAAGCTCTATCAGATATAAATATGTAATTTCATCATTATTGTCGAAGTAGGGAACATATACGGCAGGATCGCGTCTTCAAGGTAACGAACCTTTTCCCAAGCTTCATAAGAAACCTGGTACTGACTGCATAATGCAAAAATAGTAGATCGGTGTCCTAGTCCATTGAACTGACCCATGCACAATTAAACCCAATGCGGACTTAACAATTATTGATCCAACATCAATGGCAATCATTGAATACAATAATTCAATATAAAACGCATTCCTTTGAAACCTTGTTTACCATCATAGTAGATACCATTTAGATGAGATGAAAAAGTGCCAGTTCTTTGAGACAGAGTTCAAAAGTGATGCGGAAGAAACTAACATATACCCGTCTTCTGGCATTTCCAATCTTCGGTTCATGGAGTGAGATATCCAAGTATCCATTCATATTATATCGAGAAGGCACAAAATTTGAATAGTGACAAACCGGGATGTTTTCTATAGAGAATAATTCATTTATAATTAAAATCAACGTCACCTATCTTCCTACGGACGTAGACATTCCCATTGTTGATCGCATGTAAGTTAGAGTAGAACTCTTTCACAACTTGAATAACGGCAGCGGACGTAGTGTAACAATACACCAATCGGTGCCGGCTAGCATTCGTTTCTTCTATCTTCATAGTGGAATTCTCTAATCCTCGATTGACAAATTCCGTTCCTTGATAACTCTTTTCTTTACCAAAACCTTGTTGAAGATCAGCTGGCTTCCGCGCTCTAGAATTTCCTCCCCCCGTTCAACACTCCAGAATTAGAGGAATCTAAGAATTTGGGAGATAGTGTAGTGAATGGAATGAATTCTAGTGAAGAAGGCAGATCTAGAATGATTTAAGAATGAGTTTCACAAAATTGGTGTTGAAACCGTCAAAATGTTAAAATTATAAATAACTCATCTTTATAACTTCCTCGGCGCCTGCCGAAGTTTCTCGCCGTCGGCGACTCAGTTATAAACACCTCCCATGTTCTCGCTGTCAGTGGGACGTTTCTCGTTGTCGCAGGCTCGATAAATAGTGAATTTTATTTTGGGGCAAACCTCGGCTTGTCGGCGAGTATCGACCTGCGCCGTCGGCGAGATTCAAAAATAATGTCCAATTTTGCTCTATTGAATAATTTCTTTCTCCATCATAATGGTTGAATATGTGATGATTCTTAATAATAGTGAGTAGTAAGTTCAATAATATAGACTAACTATTAAGATACAACAAAAATAGATAATAATAACAAGTTTTTCATGCAAAGCGCTTGGTTTAACGTCGTCGGCCCGACCTAATTTCAATTATTAATCAGGTCGATAAACATTAAAACCTCTCTTTATAGTTAGGTCTTATACCTTCGAAATATGGTTTTAATCTATGTCCATTAACTTTAAATTTACATGTCAGTTTTGGATCTTAGATTTCCTATAGTTCATTATGAAAATATTTGAGTTATGAGTGAAGGTCTAACCATCCAGACTTAGATTTTCAAGGCTCAATTTCAATCTAGTATTGTATAACTTAAACTTCCTGTCCTGGTTTCAAAATTTCTCTTTGAATTAATCTTCCGATCATGCCATAATTTCATCTTTTCTTTATAAATCTGATCATTATCCTGCATGATTCATTTCTTAATTCTTCCAATTCATTTAATTGCAGCAATCTTTTCTCATAAAACTTCCTTCATATTATAATTAAATTCTTTAATCGCCCAATATACTTTATGTTCTAATTCAATGGTAACTGACATGTTTTTCCATATATAGCTTTGGCAGAGTCATTCCAATCGGAGTTTCATAAGCAGTCTATATAAGCCCATAATGCGAGTGTCTGTCTAGCAGACTGAGTCTAACCTGTTTGAAAGGTTTAAAGTTTTTCTAAAATCGTTTAATCATACGATTAGATAACTGGATTAATCAACTAGTCTGTGGATGATAAACGGTGGATATCTTATGAGTAATATTATGTGCCTTCTCTTAAGTTTGTAGATGTATTTATTTCTAAAATGAGTTCCTCCGTCGGTGATAATCCTCTTGACATTCCAAATCTAGTAAAAATATTTTTTATCAGAAATTTTAAAACACTCTTTGCATACTAGGTAAAACATTGCTTCAATCCATTGAAACATAATCAATGACTACTAATATATATGAGTTTCCAAACGAAGGAATAAAAGGTCCCATAAAATCTAATCCCCAAACATCAAAGACCCCGACTTAATATAGAAGATTCAGAATTTTTTCATTTTTCTAGATATATTTCCTACTCTTTTGACATTTATCGTAAGTTTTAATATATCTGTATACATCTCTAAATAAGTGAAGCGGTAAAATCCAGATTGTAGAATTTTATAAACGGTTCTCAGTCCAAATGTCCTCAAAAATCAGATAAACATTTTGAATAATTAGTTCAGTTTCTTCATAGGAGTACACATCTTCTAATAATTAATCCTTACATTACTTATATAAATATGGTTCATCCCAAAATAGGCTTTCGTATCATGGATGAATTTTTTACATTGTTGTAGTAGTAGCATAGGTGGTAAAAATAATACTAACTATATAGTTTACTATATCGGCATACCATGGTATTTTTCCACTCGTGAATATTATATAGTTGTTCATCAGGAGAAAACTGTCATAATTTCATTTTCAATATCGGATAATTCATGAATTTTCTAAATCTTTAATAAATGATCTTGATTATCAGTTCCTTTCTTATTAACGATCTCAAAATCGAATTCTTGCATTAATAGCATCATCTAATTAATCTAACTTGGTTTGGAATCTTTCTTTTGCATTAAATATTTGATAGCAGAATGATCAGTATGCACGATACATTTTTGTTCCCGATCAGATAAGGATTAATTTATTAAAACCATATACTACCCAGCTAATAATTCTCTTTACGCTGCTTGTATAATTTATTTCAGCATCATTTAGAGTTTTACTAGCATAGTATATAACTTTAAAAAATCTTTTTATATCTTTGCCAGAACTGCTCTACGGTATAATCACTAGCATCACACATAAGCTCGAAATGGTTTCTCCCGGTCGGGTGAAACTATTATGATGTGCATAATTAATTTTTCTTTTTAAGAGTTAAAAGCATTCGAGGCATTCGATTATAAATTCAAATTTCTTTATCCTTTTCGAGAAGTTGGCATAGAGGTTTAGTAATTTTTGAAAAATCTTTATATAGCATCTGTAGAATCTGACATGTCGAAAACTTCTTACCCCTTTTCTGGTAGTTGGAGGTGGTAATTTAGCTATAACTTGAATTTTTGCCGGATCGCTTCCAAGCATCTTATTTTCCGAAATTTTATGCACAATACAATGCCGCCCACAATCATAAATTGACATTTCTCCCAATTTAGAACTAAATTTGTTTTCATATACTTCTAATAATTTTAAGATGAGTTAAGCATGTTTAGAATGATGTTCCAAATACAAAGAAATCATCCATAAATACTTCTATTCCATTATCTGATTAACTTACTAAATATAGACATCATACATCTCTGGAATGTTGCTGGTGCATTACATAATCAAAAAGGCATTCTTGAAAAATGAAAGTTCCACTGGGGTAGTAAATGTAGTTTCTCTTGATCCCACTGAACGTTTGTATTTGATGATAGCCGGTGTATCCATCTAGAAAACAAAAATACTTGCTCATTAATTTTCTAGTATCTAACATCTGATGCAGAAATGGTAAGGGAAGTGATCTTTCCTTTTGGCGATGTTAATTTCTTATAATCGATACATATCATGACCCGGTAACTGTCTTTATAGGAATAAGATCGTTATTGCATAGTGAGTGATGGTCACTCCTCCCCGCTAATAGGAACACCGTTGAATTGGGCTTACCAAAGCACTGTCGGGGAAATAGGATATATAATACCGTTATCTGTACGTTTTAAAATTTCTTTTTCTTAACTACTTCTTTCATTATCGGGTTTAATCTCTTTTAGGGATGCGCACAGGTTATGTTCATCATCTAAAATAATTAATGCATACAGATTGAAGGAATTAATTCACTAATATATACATACAGAATTGACAAAAGTTTTCTAATATTTTTTAAAGTTTCTAAAGTTTTTGTTCTTGAGATTCGTTTAATGCGAGATGAAATAATATTTAGTAGATTGAAGAATTACTAATAAGCATATTTGAAATGATCGAGTAAATATTTTTAGCTCGAGTTCGGGAGGTTAATAATTGATGGAACTATATTCTTGTCGTTGTTTTCAGTATTATCCAAAAATTCAAATCTTTCCCGAATATAATCTAGTTCTTCATTATTATCTTCAATTAATTCAGTGTTTTCTTTTTCTAATTTATCTTCGTAATATTCCATAAAATGTTCTTGTTGTAAATGTTCAAGTATTTCCATCCGAAAACATTCATCATCTTTTTATAGCGCAGGATATTTCATTGATTTTGTAATATTAAATGTAACTTTTTGGTCATTTACTCTCATAGTTAATTCTCCTTTCGAACATCAATCATAGCTTTTCCAGGTAGCTAAAAATGGTCTTCCTAAAATGATTGGAATTTCTTTATCTTCCTCCATATCTAAAACAATAAAATCTACTCGGGAAGATAAATTTATCCACTTTTACTAACACATCTTCAATAACTCCCTTAGGATAGGTAACCGAACGATCAGCTAATTGAAGGGTTACTGAAGTAGGTGTAATTTTTCCTAATCCTAATCTCTTAAAAATAGATAGAGGCATTAGATTGATGCTTGCTCCTAAGTCACACAAAGCTTTTCCATAAAATTTTTCTCCTATAGCGCAGGGTATAGTGAAACTACCAGGATCTTTCAATTTTTCAGGAAGCTTCTTCTGAATAATAGCACTACACTCTTCACTAAGTGCAATTGTTTCATTATCAGTGAATTTTTTTTTCTTATTTAGAATATCTTTCATAAATTTTACATAATTTGGCATCTGATCTAAAGCTTCGACAAAAGGTATATTCATTGTTAATTTCTTTAATATTTAAAGGAATTTAGCAAATTATTTATCTTTTTTATGTTGAGCTAGTCGTTGACGAAATGGTGGTGGAGGTTTTTCAACAGAAATTTTCATAGGTATTAAAGGATGTTCTAAGTTTGAATCTTGTTGAAGTGTTTCCTTTTCAATTTCCACTTCCTCTTTTTGGCTTTCAAGTTCTTTTTGAATTTGAGGTTCTAATTCTTTTCCACTCCTTAGTTGTATTGCTTTAATTTGTTCTTTTCCTTGATCTTTAGGATTTATTTCCACATTACTAGGAAAAGTTCCAGGTATTCTATTATTTAGCGCAAGTAGCAATATGTCCAAGTTGAGTTTCGATATTTTTAATAGATGTTCCTTGAATTTGTAATTGATTTCCTTGAATTTGTAGTTGATTTCCTTGATTTTGTAGTTGATGACCCATATTCAAAATTAATTCATCCATAGATAATTTCTTATCTTTGAATTGAGGGTTATTGTTATTAAATCCAGGTGGGTAATTAGGTTTATAGTTTGGATTTGCTTGATTAGGTTGATTCATCCATTGTTGATTAGATGTGTTATTCCAATTAAAATTTGGATGAGTTTTCCAACCAGGATTATAATAGTTTGAATAAGGGTTATTAGTTCTATTATTAATAGCATTTAAAGTTTCATAATTAGATTGAGATTCTATGATTTGTCCGGATGAGTTTTCTTCTAAAGTAGGAGAGTAGTTCATTCCAAAATGATCTAATTTCTTAGATATAAGCAGCAATTTGAGAAGCTAACATAGATATTGCATTGTTTTCATAAATGTCGGCTATCTTTTCGGATTTACTCTATCAGCGAGCCATTGGAAATTATTTGTTGCCATTTCTTCGATTAGTGCATAGGCTTCATCATATGGTTTAGACATTAATGAACCTCCAGCAGCAGCATCGATGATTGATCTTAAAGATCCTACTAATCCATTATGAAAGGTTTGAATAATCAGCCAATATGGTAGCGCATGATGTGGGCATTTCCTAAGAAGTTCCTTAAATCTCTCCCAAGCTTCATATATTGATTCTCCATCTAACTGACAAAAAGAAGTTATATCATTTCTAAACTTAGTAGTTTTAGATGGTGGAAAATATTTGGATAGAAATTTTTGTGATAATTCTCCCTAAGTTTTAATAGATCCAGGTGCTAACGAATTCAACCACATTTTAGCCTTATCCCTTAATGAAAAAGGAAAAAGTCTAAGTCTTATAGCATCGTCAGATACTCTTTGATATTTAAAAGTAGCACAAAGTTCTAGAAAACTAGCAAGATGTAAGTTAGGATCTTCAGTAGGTGAACCACTAAATTGATTGTTTTGTACCATTTGGATAATTGCAGGTTTAAGTTCAAATGAATTAGCAGCTACATCGGGGTTTTGAATAGTTAAATAAATTTCATCCGATGTAGGGTTGGCATAATCTCTTAATGGTCTTTGTTGGTTCATATTTTGAATTTCGTGAATATTCGCCATTTGTGTTAAATTTATAATTTGTTTCTTTTTTTCTAATTCTTTTAATTGTACGCTCTAATTCGGAATCGTAAGGTATTAAATTTTCGTTTCCAAATTTGCGCATACAATTTTAGAATAGATATTAATTTATTTTTTATGATTATTTTAAAATAGTCTGTTACTCTAGTAAATTTTTCTTACTCTCCCCGGCAACGGCGCTAAAAACTTGACCCACAATTTTATATTATGATATTTTTAATTTCATTGTAACGACGCCAAAAACTTGACCCCGCTATATTATATGTATAGAATTGTAAGTGTTTATGTTGTGGATGCTACACAAGCATACGTATTGTATCAAGTAATACAGGGCTCTAGTGGAGTCATGGTTATCGATCCCACAGGGAAATAGAAAATTAAATAACAACTAATTTTAAAATAATAATAATAATAATTTTAAAATAAGTATACGAAAATTTGGAATTCTAAATTTAAGCGCAATAAAGTAAACTAAGTATTTTAATTAGGTAACTTAACTAAGTAGAAAAATAATACGTATTGAAAGTGCAGAAAATTAAACTAATTGCTAAATAAGTCTTAACTATTCAGAAAAAAGTATCTTTCCCCTTGTTTAGAAATTTAAGTGATTGATGAATTTAAATAGATAATTTTAAGGTATTGTGACAAATAGGAGCATTCCTATTCTTTACCCTTTGGTCCAGGTGTAAAGAATATTGACTAATCCTATGTTTGATTACCGAATCTGCGGCTTGGTCGGGAGGATACCGATCGCCACTTCGTAGCTTCCACGTTCCCCTCGCCTGAGGGCTAACATCTACACTTCAGCTTTCAAACAATAGGACCGAATTGAATATTTTAGTCTGTCACACTAAAATGCTCAATTCTACGCCCATAGATATTATTTCCCTATTTATTTGCACCTTCCTTCCAAGGCTTTTGAATTCCCCGAATATCCGATGTAATTTTTACTATAGTTGATATTCAACATATTTTAACAAATCAAATGGCCAGTTTGAAAGTAAATTAAGTTTTAAGTAAAAATTATCACAATTTATTAATATTTAAAAGTACTTCTATTTTTAGTTCATCTAGTGACTTAATTTCATAAACAGGGAGAAAGACTAAATTAACTACTCAGAATGCATGGGAACTAAACTAAGCATGGATTTCATTTAAAGTTAAAAACAATAAATACAAATACTTATCTCGATATATCCCCAAGCAGACTCCTCGCAGTTACTTTGAATCTTCCTTCCAGTACAGCAAGACTCGCTAAAAACTCGCTAACTCACTAATTAAGACTCTAAAGACTAAAATTGACACTTAAAGACTCAAAACTGCACACATAACACAAAATAACACACCCTTATAACACACACTTAGAACACACCCTTATAACACACACTTATAAGCTGAATTTTGGCCTCTATATATAGAGGTGAGCAAAGGAAAAAGAGGTGTGTAAGAATCCCTTCAAAAAGTGTCCAGGTTCAATGTATCTGCGCCATTTAAACTACCTCACCGTCGGCGATGAACTACCTCACTGTCGGCGAGGCTTCTAGAAGGTCTTCGAACCGCGCTATCTCGCTGTCGGCGGGCTCGGGCTCGCTGTCAGCGAGACAGTTATAAATCCTTCAGAATTTCTTCCTCGTACCCTCGCCGTCGGCGGGCTCGATCTCGCCGTCGGCGACTCGGCACAAATTGCATTATTTTCTTCCTTTTTGCTCCAAATCCGCTCCTTTTTATGATTTTTGCTTTTATCACCTAAATTCTCCATTCCTGCAACAAAATAAAGAAAACACCTTTCTTTAAAGTGCAATTTCATCAAAAATAGGTATGAATTTCATCATAAATTTTTTAGTGATCAGTTGGGTTTTGGTTTTGGGACTTGGGCTTATTTGGGTTAGGTTTGGGTTTAGGTCAAAATTGGGCTTTTTGGATTTGGGTTGAATTTGAGTGGGGTTTGGGTCCAAATTTTGGGCAAATCATGTTAGTTTTTTGTTTGTGGGGATGTTAGGGAAGGCTTAGAAAAGGTTTGGGGTCAATTGGAGTTGAATTGGTTTGGTTTGGGCTAAGTTTGGGTCATGAGTCCAAATTGGGTTTTAATGTCAAAAGTGAAATTGGATTCAAATGTTAATCAAATTGGACTTGGATTTGGTCTAGATTGATATTATGGATATTAATTTGATGTTTAGAATTGAATTGGACCAAAATTGGGGTCAATTGGGTAGATTTGGTTTGACATTGGGTTCACTTGGGTTAAGAATGGGCTAAATTGGGGGTTTTGGTAAAAGTGGGGCAAATTGACAAAATAGGCCTATAGCGTAGTTGGACAAAATGAAATTGGGAATATTTGGGATTTTTTGAATTTTTTTGGGAATTTTCTGAATTTTTGGATTTTTGGGTCAATATGGGCATTTTGGTAATTTGGAGGGTATTGGGGGTATTTTTGGAATTTTTGGTATTTTTGGCTATGGTCTATCAATTTGATTAGTGAGGGAATGTTCAAGGTTAATTTTGGGGAATTTTGGGTGATTTGGAAATTTTGGAGGATTTGGGCAATTTTAAGGGCTTTTGATAGGCTTGATAGGTGTAGGGTCCCCGGGGCTAAAAATTGAAATTTTGAAAGAATGAAGATTGATAAAACATGAGTGAAATGGAATCACTTTGATTGAGCCATGAAGTCATATTAAGCTTATATGAGCCATGAGAGGACTCATTTGTGTCATTCACTATGTTGTTCCTAACCCTCTTAAACAGGGGCTTAGGGCTTAAGGTCCATCCATATGAATTACCTTCATGAGTCAAGGAGTCAAGTTGGGTATGGGTGTGGTTTTAGGATTTGGGCTGTGTGTTTGAGAGTGTAGAATAGAGTGTAGTGAGTGTTTAAGTCAACCCTCACGAGACCAGGCCACCCAGGGCAGTCCTAAGGCCAAAGAGTCCTATAGGGAACTCATACTTTAAACCTCCACATTTGATCTCAACCCTCTAGGTGATTAGGGGTCTACAATCAAGATTGTTGGGTTTTAAGGGAGTTAAGAGGTGTTTTAAATTTCTAAGGGATGGGTCCCAATTCTAGTCCTCTAAGATAGTCAAAGGAAAAGCCTAAGGCTAGATCCTAGACACTAAAGAGGGAAGAGAAGACCTCATCAAAAATGAGGTCAACAAATGGACCCCCAATAGGTGTGGTGTGCTAACCAAGTATACCGCGCGTATTGGCATTGACCGAAGAGATCAACAAAACTAACACAGATGTCCAAGTGACAAACTTAGGACGAAGTAGAAGAATTTCCGCTGGGGAGTATCAGGTAAATCTCCAAGACTAAAGATTCCAGAACTCTCGCTGGGGAAAAAGGAGGTGAATTTCAGATCACAAGATTTTAAGAGATTGGATCTTAGATTCGTTTCATTTTTTATTTCAATTTTTAATTTTGAGTTTGAATTTCGATTTGAGTTTCAATTTTGGTTTTATGCGGAGAAAAGAGTAGGGTTAAGGCCCACTCGAATGCATTTGTATGCCGAGAAGGAAGCGAGATCGAACCTATTCCATATGTGTATGCTGAGAAGGATTAGGACTGAGCCTATCCCAAATGCTAAGGAAGAATAGGACAAAGCCTATCCGAAATGCAGAGTGCTTTAACTTCAATTTCTTGCTGAGAGGATCAAATTTTGAGATTGCTGAGAAAGGAGTAGGACTGTGCTTATCCCGAGTGTTGAGAATTGCTGAGAAGGGAGTAGGGCGGAAGCCTATCCTGAGTGCTGAGAATTGCTGAGATGGGAGTACGGCGAAAGCCTATCCCGAATGCTGAGATTGCTGAGAAGGGAGGGCGGAAGCCTATCCCGAATGCTGAGATTGCTGAGATGGGATAGGGTGGAAGCCTATCCCGAATGCTGAGATTGCTGAGATGGGAGTAGGGCGGAAGCCTATCCCGAATGCTGAGATTGCTGAGATGGGAGTAGGGCGAAAGCCTATCCCGAATGCTGAGATTGCTGAGATGGGAGTAGGGCGGAAGCCTATCCCGAATACTGAGATTGAAATGAGATATGAAAGTGCTCAATATCCCATGGGAATCAATCAAAGACTGATTACTTGGCGAAGGGTACGAACCCATGCCATCCGAATCAAATTGAAAATTCTTCGTGATTCTGAAATCATCCCGAGAGAGGGTTTCAAAGGAGGTCTGGAATAGAACTTGATTTGAAGAAGGATTGGAGGGTTTGACAAGATGGACTTAAACAGGAATTCAATTTGAGCTTTAGATTTGTTTTGTTTGTCCTTTAACTATCCCATTTTTTTATTGTTTATTTGGTGTTCATGTGGATTTGAAGTTCTTTTTAATGTTTGGATTTTTATGGAAGAGAGTTCTTATTTATTTTCATTTTCTTTTATGTTCTTTGTTCGAAGTTCATTTAACTTTAATGGCGTTTCCCAGTCAATTTGCACAAAAAGAGGTGAAGGCAAAATGTGACATGGTCACTTTCATTCCAATCTTGTTGAAGATACATCATACAACTCGATCTGAAGTTTTTCTCATACAATCCATGACTCAAAACGGGCTATGTATGATTCTGTTGATCCATCCAAAAAGTATCTGTCAAATCCATGTCTGAATAATGAGATACACGGTCAATAACATCACCTTCCAAGCCATCCTTGACAGGAATGCCGCATGGATGTGCATTGGAGGTGTGTTATTTCCCGTGTAACTCACAGCTCGTAGGGCCGGAGACTCTCCAATTTTGGATCTGGCTGGAAGTGGTATGGTGCCTTTCTTTCGTCCATCCTTCTAAAAGTGACGGAGATCTGCTCCACTGGTACTCCCGGTATACAATGTTTTGCGATGTCTGCTCCATTTCCTTGTAATATCATGACGGAACCTACAGGAAGTGGTATCTCCACCGGCCCTCGGAACTTACCCGGGCCTGCTATCTGGAGGTCAGATCCTAACATGATATTGCATTGGTTGACGAACGAAACTGTGCAGAAAGGTCTGACAAGGTCATGGTTGTCTATGTGTGGAGGTATGCAGTCGCCCTTCTGATAAATGTTGATGATGCAACTGTTGGGTATGCGGTCCGTCGGCAGTACCCTCCAAGTTATCATTCTTTTCACCATTCTTTTAATTATTCTCGACATCGGATCCACCTCACCGTGACGGAGTATCCCCGGTGTATTTCCTTTGCTCGTCCTCTCGCAAAGTTATAGCAACATCGGCATTGTATTGTGACTCTTCCTTTCCCTGGCATCCATTTCCGGGGTTCCGAATAAGTCTTTTCTCTCAGACGGCCTGCTCGACCCATCTTCTGAAGTTCTAGAATGCAATCCACAATCTACTATTGCTCGTACTCTGAGAATACACCTGTGTGTAACTCGAGGCCTTCCAAAATGTTGATTCTTTTGCCTCTAATCCTTTCAAAGTATTCGAAAGTTTTCTTCTCAACATTTTTCTTTCTTTCTAGTTTATATTCTGGGATGATCTGCAAGTGACGAGGCCTAGTAACGTATTGCGGGATGTATGGCTCAATCCCGTCACGTTCTCCTGCATACCTTGGCTCCTCGGGGATTGTCTCTGTCGGGACATCCTCCGGGGTTTCTTCAACGAACAAGGTTCTTCGGATACGGTATCTCTATCCGACGTCGAGGTGATCTCTCTGCATCTGATCTTCTCAAAGTTTCCCTTATCCTTTCTGTTGTTCTTGGAGCTTGTTCTCTCTTTTCAGGTTCCTGATGAACCGGTATCTTTGAAATGTGTGTGTTGGCGAAGGTGGTTGTTTCCTCGTGTTGATCTGCTGCTACTTTAGTCAACATATTGCGGATACGGCGATTCTTATTCCTTCTTTGAGTTGCAGTGAGAGTAGCTCTCCTTACTTCCCGAATTTCTGTGGGCGCGGCGCTGACGAGCCTGCCCTCTGCCGTGGCAACTACTGACTTGATTTTCTTGCTTTCCTCAGTGTTTGCTTCGAGGTTCATGATCATCCATGTGCGTCTAGAGAGAGCAAGGAAGTGGTTTTGAATTTCTATGTTGGTGGCTCCATCTCTATACATCTATGATAGTCGAAGGAAATTCCTCTTGCTAGATCCCAAGAACTAAAGAGGAAGGAAAGACCTCACCAAAATCAAGTCAACAAATGGACTTAAAAGGTGGCGTCCTAACAAAGCACACCGCAAGTACTGGTTTTGATTGAAGAGATCAAAAACCAATATAGACTTTCCAAGTCAATACTCTTAAAATGAAACACGTAAAGAGTGAAAAAGGTTTCATCAGAGTATTAGGTGAACTCGATCGCACCGAAGATTTTGAACTCTCATCAAACGCAAAGGTGTGAACCTTCGAATCGTAAAATTCCAAAAGTGGAAATGAAATTCATGGCACAATTTTGTGTTTGTTAACCTTTGCGAAGGGGTGTTTTAAAGAGACAATCGTAGTGAAACTTTACTACTGCGGTGAAGATTCGATTTGCTTCATTTTGTTTCTTTCGATTTCGATTTCATTTTATTTTATTTGAAATTTATGTGTTTCGATTTCGATCTTAAGGAGATTTTGGAATTAAGAACAAGTGAAGAGATTGACTCGAGATGGAAAGCACAGGGACTCACATCCAACTTAGAAGACCGATCGAGAGAAGTGCACTCGTATTAGGAAGGAAAGCACAAGTGACCGACATCCAACCCAAAAAAGGTAGCAAAATGCGCCGAAATAAGAATATGATGCATTACTCCGTTTTAGGTGGTCTCAAATCTATCTTTAAAAAGATGTGAATCAAAATTGGGTACCGACCCCGAGATGGAAATTAGAATTCGTGGCATCAACCCCGCATTGAACGAATTCGAGTACCAACCCTGGGGAGGGACGAGAATTAGAAGCCCTACTCTATTTAAGGTGGCCTCATACCAATCTAAAAAGATAGGAATCAAAATTTAGGTACTCGACCCCGAGATGAGATTTGGAATTTGGGTGCCAACTCGAATGAATGAGAATCGAAAGTCTTAATCCATTTAAGGTGGCCTCACACCGATCTTCGAAAAGATGAGAATCCGAATTGCAATCGACTCCCGAGACGGGAATTGAATTCTGGGTGCTTACACCAATGTTAATTTTTACATATACATTTTATGCTCAAATTTGGTGATATTTAACTTTAAAGAAAGCTATATATATTCATGTTTTTTTATAGGTATTTTATATATTGGAACTCGGAGAAAAAAGGAGGAAATCTCGTAGTCAAATGATCCACCCTCGTTAGCCACACTCGATCCAATGGAGACAGAGTTTGCGCAAATGACACTAGTTTACAAAGAGCAAAAATAGTGCTGGCGCCAATCATGCCACAACCGGTACCAATGGAGCCAAAATCCCGTAAAAGCAACTCCAAGATTCAAAATTTGGTGCCAACGGCGCGAGATGGTTATTCTCCAAAATTCATTGAATTTAGACAAATTTTAAGGGATGCTTCGAGGAAAATCTTAGAAAATTCATCCGTACAACATAAAAAAGTGCTTTTATGACATAAAAGGAGCCTTTAATGAGTCCATTTTCTTTTCTTGTCTTTTAGTCTTTATTGTGTGAGTCAAGTGTAGTTTCAGAAAGAGTATAGAGATGATTTTCTCTAAGAGTTGTATAAGGAGAAAGAAAGTGAGAGATTTCTTCTTCATTACACTTTCTAAGAGAGAATTGTGTGGTATTGTAAAGAGAGAAAGAGATTCAAAGAAATCCTGGTGGGATTTGCTTGGGGAGGAGATTGAGATATGTTGTGCTTCTTTTCGTTTATTTTGTAAACTTATTTTTATATATATAATCCATGTTTTTGTATCTTCTTTCGTGAATCAGTAGTATTCGTCCTTCTCTTTATAATGAGACATAATCATGTGAAGAATCAAGATTGTTGCACCATAATTAAATGTTTATAATTATGATGATTCAAACTTCATACTATATATACTTTTTGATACGCCTATTAAATTGTTAAAATTTGTCAGGAAACATATGATCTAAAAGAGTTATGATTTCTAAGGGTAAGAATCACATTTAATTTCACATGAGAATGTATTCCATGGGGTTAAGTGCAAATAATAGGGAAATAAATTTTGATGGGCATAGAATTTGTGATTTTAGGGTGATGACTAAATTCCCTAGTTTCGTTCTAGGAGATGTGAAACTAAAGCGAGATGTTACCCCATGGGTCAGAAACCGTGGAATTCCATAGTGAGAGCGCATCTTCACGTCTAACCGCGCATTTAAGGATCAAACTCTGGATTAGCCAATGTTCTTTTTCACTTGTAAAGAGAAGAAAGAATAGATTTGCTCCTATTCGACACAATAAAATTTATTACACCGAATTCATTCATCGACTATAAACTCATTGTAAAGGGGACAGATACTTCTTTAAACTCGAACTTTTCATCACAAAAATTTAGTTTAGTCTTAATAAATTTAACTTTGAAGTTTAGATATTGCTTTGCAAAACTTAGTTCCAACAACTACATTAAACCACTTTAACTTGTTTTTCTTACTTCGAGCTTCATATAGTTTGAATATTGTGTCTTTACATTATTAACCGGAGAGCCGCTCGACTTAAAGTAATATTTTAAAAGTATTTTCAATTTAAGCTTACAAAGTATAACTCGCTTAATAAGAAAGAAACTTCGGCCTATACACAAGTATACATATCTCTTGCTAACATGTGGCTCTAAGGAGTCCTAAGTTATCGATTCCACAGAGGAAGTAAATCTTAAAGCGTAGCAAGCGTAAATCCAATATTCAAATTTGCAAAGCACCAAAAGTAAATACTAAGATGCTAAAGTTTGCTAGTGGAATTTAAAAATTACTAAAGTACTTTACAAACTTAAGATTAAAGTTAAATATTACTACACTAAGTTTTGTAATGTAAGGTTCAAATTTGCAGAAAGTGTCCTCCCTTTACAATGATATTATGGTGACCGAATGATATGATTAAGATAATTATTGTATTATTCCAAATAAGAGAATACATATTCTTTACCCTCTTTCGAGTAATATAATAAACATTGGCTAATCCTAGGCTTAGTCCCTATATCCGTGGTTAGGAAGGGGAGGATACTAGCCTACTCCGCAGCCTCCCACTTCCCCTCGCCCGAAGGGTAACTCGCATTGGGCTTCAAACACTAGGACAAATTGGGAATTTGGAATCACGCCCTAAAATTCCAATTTCTACGCTCAACAAACCATTTTTTCTTATTTATTTACACCCAAACCCCATGAACTACATCACGCATTCATGTACATTGAATGTAATCTCCATTTTGTCAGAAAGCATAAGATTTTCTGCATCGTATGTTTTGATAAAGATATTTTAACAATTCAATCGTCGATTGGAAATTAAATGAAGAACAAAGGTGAAAAATCATCACAATTGCTTATCTTTCATATGGCACATCCAATCTAAACCATCACTTCACCATTTATCATTATAAGGAGAAAGGCAAAAATCTACTCATAACTCAGGCGACGAAGATAAAAACAACGTATTTTATATATAAAAAAGAAAGTAATAAAAACTATGAAAAGTAATAACAACTGTCAATTTCTTCTCCAAGAAAATTTCTAAAGTTCCTTTGAATCTCCTTCTTCACAACAACACACAATTCTCTCTTGGAATGATAAGGAATAAGCAATCTCTCGCTTTCCTCTCCTCCTACAACTCTTTCGAGAGGAATCCTCACAAAACAACACTTAACACCAAACCCTGTGACTCTAAACTCTCTCTAAAGACATCCTCTTTAACTCACACACACTTCACTTCACTCACCAAAACACACACAAGACTCAAAACTCCCCTATTCCGGTGCCTAAAACGAGCTAAAATAGTCTAGAACGAATTTCCCAAGAGATGCCCTAAGAATCCTTCCAAAAGTCATCCAACATATCAATTTACCTCTACCAACATTGGCACCGCCGCCCTATTTCACTATTTAATTCAGATCTCTCCTGAAAAACTCATTGTTGGCGTCAGTTTGGGCGCCATTGGCGCGTAACTTCAAATTCCTTGCCGCCTTTTTCATTTTGTGTTAAATTCATTCCTTTGCTTTTTTTTGTCAGATTGCCAAAATCATCATACATGAAGCAAAGCATGAAGAATACCTTCATTAAAGTGCAATATCACCAAAAATGAAAACCAATTGTATAAGAAAATCAAATATATTTTTTGGGCAATCAAAATTCCCTAAATTTAACTATTACTTCGTCCTCGTTAACTCTTTTACTACATAAAATTCGTTCCGAGTAGTGAACTTTACTCAACGATGTTTATGATTTTTTATTTAAATGAATAAAATAGCTTGATTTTTAGAAATATTTTCAATAACAGGTTAAAACTATAGGCATAAGAACATTTAGTAATCAAGTCTAAGAGTTCTACCTTTCTATTTATTTCAAGAATAAGCATAATTTTGTTACATTAAGGGTGCTTCTAAGTATCATATGAAAAGAAGCTCATTAAAACTCTATTAGTAAGAATGCTAATACTTTAAGTATAAATTCACAAAATGTAAGTAAGCTCTTCCTTAAATTGATCTATGAAATAATTTTTATTAGGCTTTCTTTAAAATTTCTTCATATATATATTTTCTGCTGTTCTTTCTTTTATTTTGATTGCTTTCATCCTTTCTTCTTTTCTTTTGAGATTATTATATTCAAGATACTTTTAATAGTTTTGAATTTCACTTTTCATTTAAAGTTAGAACTTGAAATGTCTTTATTTATATATATATATATATACATATATATATATATACACACACATATATATATATATATATATATATATATATATATATTACTGATAAATGCCATTTTATTGTCTTTAAGAGATCCTTGTTAACACTGAACATCAGATCATGGAGATTGATGTTGTGTTTATCATGATAAAACATCCTTATTGAATACCTTGGCTGTATTTTACTACTGAGGATAAAATTCAATTGAAGATATCTCAATAAATTAACTCCTTAACCTAATAACAGACAACAGCTTCTTTTTAATGGAGGAAGAATTTACACGCATCTAAGTGTCCTCACCACTTTCCTACCCATCTGATGCAAAGGAATACCATGAATAGTGCACCACACAATTGGAGAGGGCTTTTAATGTATTCCTTTGTCTGACAAAGATATGAGATTCATTGGTCATCCCTGAAAAAGTTATCAAAACAACTATGGCCAGGCTGGCTTCAAAGGTCTCAAGCATCTCTTTGCAGGGAATGTGTGCAAACTTTGGATCCATTTCGTAGCCCGTACTTCATTGTGGGCTAAAAATTCATGAAGGGAAAGTATTGAGAAACACTCACCCAAATCTTACTCTGTCAGAAACTGGGTGACTCCAAAACTGGGTGAAGATTATTAAGCATGTGCAAACCATAAGGATCTTTCTTATGGAGTTGGGTAAAGGGGAAACTAATTTCCGCCCGGATAACTGGTGTCCCAAGGACCTGGCCGATTCCTAGATCGGCCAATGTTGATAATTCTCAAGGCGGCCGACTGGGGATAGTCATCATCGTTACCTCACCTGTAATATACCGCAAGATCACTTAACCTAATCGATTCTACTATAAAATTTGAGCTGTGCGTAATTCGATAGGATAAATTGGCAATTTTATAATCATCAAAGTATTACTAAGGTAATTATTACAAACTTATCAATGGTCACTGCTTTTGGGAAATTGTATTTGGAGTAAATATCTATCCCCTCCCTACGTCCTTTCTTCGCTGGAGAGTTTTTCATATTGCCATTCCCACTCGATGACATTCTTAAAATGAAAGGTCTAAGGGGTCTTTCAATTTGTTTGCCGTGACATAAGAAGGAAGAATCCATACCTCATATGTTTTTTCAATGTTCCTTTTCTCAAGCCGTATGGAAAGAGTCGCCACCTTGTCGATTTAAGGGGTTCCGACATCCAAAGGGGACCTTTCCATACTTGTCGGCAACCGGTCCAACTAGAAGTTTCATACCATGCACTTCATTGTGCTTTGGTTCATTTTGGATGGAAAGAAACCATTCTAAATTCGATGGAACTCGTGCAAGTGTTTCCTGTGTGGTGAGAAATTGCAGCCTTTGCCGATCAAAATTATTTCTTATAAAGGGTTCCCTAATACACTCCAAGTTGATCTCCCTAAGGTGAAAGTCTTTCTATCATTAAACTCGTTATCTCGGAAGCCTCCCAACCAACCTTATCATTAAAATTAACACTGATCGTAGCTTCACCAAGGATGCTGTCAGCGGTGGTGTCTTCGTGTCGGGCCTCCCCGCAAATGACTATTCTTTCAAGCCCCCGATGCTCACAATCCACTCGAAGCTGGCTTATCGTCGTACAATCGAGCTTTACACTAGCCCGGAAGGATTGCTGGAACAACATTTGCATTGAAGTAGACTCCACAGTGCTACTAAAGAAAATCAGGATGCAACCGGAACAATTTAACCGGAACTACAATTACTATTTGTATGTTCTAAGGAGAATCCACTGTATTTTATCAACCCTTATGGGTAAGAATATGATTTATTCATAGGGGGATGTCTAGTATAATTAGGATGTTAGAGGCTTTCCCGACAAAGATGGGCTATGATACCTTTATGGGCGGTTTTGGCTACTTTGTCGAATCCCCCTTCTATTTTTCATTCTAGCAGCTTCCTTGCAGTTTATTTGGTGGGTATAAGTCCTGGCTATTTGAGCTTCATCAATATATGTCATATAAAATAGTTTCCTTGTCTTGAACTTAGTGCTACTAGGATTCCCTTGGATGAAAAAATTTGTGGATTGCTGAGAAGGGGTCCCTTGCCAGGTTAGGTAAACTACCATCTCAAACAGGTAGAGTTAGGGCTTGTTTAGCTTGGGATGATGGATGCATGATATCCTAACCCCAAAACCTTTACCTATGTAAGGATTTCTCTCGATTTCTTGATATATCCCTTTTGAACTTTGTCGATCCTTTTGATACCTCATTGATGTCATCGAGTTGTACTTATTTAAGCTTGCTTTCTATTTAGGATATAATGATTCACCCTCTACCCTTATGGCAAAGTTTGGCCTTGAAGCACTGGGATGATCCTATTTGATGATTCCGTTAATTTATAGGCCTTTTTCATTGATGAGTCGTTATCATTATTCGGATTATGGAAGACCCATTCTCCAATAATATGAATAGTGTGAGCTTGAAAGCATCAAGACGCTCCTTTGAGATAACCACTACTTTGAGACAACAACTTATTCGACACATCCATTTTACAAGTTATCACATAATGTAAGTAGGACGTCTATTATCAAGTGTATTCTTGAGTATGTCACAATATCTTATTAAACAAAGAAATACATCCCTTTGTGAGTTACTATTATCCATAAAACAAAATAGAACTTTTGGTTCTCTGATTATATGGCTTACATTTTTTAAAGAATCCTATAGAAAATTTTATTAATAATAAAAAAGGTACAAAATCTGCGAAACGGTTCTCCTGAACCAAGAAATTAAATAATTCAACGGTTACAAAGAACCCTCACACTGGAGATGACCAAACACAACTACAACTAAACTCAATTAACAGACAATTAATATAACAAATGGAATTTATCAATCATAAGAAGCAATAGTCATCTTCAAACTATTATTCATTTGGATTAAGAAAGTGGAAGCACCAGATTAAACTCAGGCACAAGCTTCTGCACAAGCTTCCAATTGCATGAATTAAAAAAAAAACCAATATAGGGAGAAGATAATTGAAACACAATAGAAATCAGAAAACAAAGAAACAATTAAAGAATCAGAAAACCTCCTATTATAAGCATCTGCACAGGCTTCCAACCATCACAACTTTAATGAATATGGGAAAATCAGAAAGCTAAGAAGCATCTAAAGAACCAACCATCCAATTAGCCAATGTTATTTGTAGGACTCGGAAGAGGGTAAAGAATAAGTATGCTCCTATTTAGCACAATACAAATACTAAACTAATCTATTTTATTCACTCATTAATATAACATTGTAAGCGGAAGGACACATTCTCTATATTTGAAACCTTGCGTTACAAAACAGTATAATTTTAGTTACTTAATCTAAAGTTTATATTGCTCTGTAGTCATTTTATTTATTTCTGCATCTTAAAATATTAGTATTTCAGTACTTAACTCTAGTAATTTGCAAATTTGAATATTGGATTTTGGTGCTACATTAAAAGATTTCTTCTTCTCTATGGGATCGATAACCAGAACTCCACTAGAGTCCTGTATTACTTGAGTGATACGTATACTTGCGTAAAGGTTGGCTTCTTTGATATTAAACTAAATATCTATAATAACTGAACTGAAAAGTACTATTTGAATATTAACTTATGTTAGCAAGAATTTGGCACCGTTGCCGGGGAAGGCAATAATAAATTAGTAGTATCTGAAAACCTTTCATTCATATTTGTGTATGCGTAGATTTGGATCCAAAGGTTTATTACTCTATGATTCAGAATTAGAAAGCACAGTTAAAAAAATTTGAAAGCAACAAAAGGAATTTAAAAGTTTGAACAAAATGGTGAACAATTTAGATAATCAAAGACATGAAAATGAACATCAACCTAGACCTTTAAGAGATTATGCGAACCCTACGACAGATGAAATTCATTTAACTATTCAAAATCTTGATGTCGTTACTAATTCATTTGAGCTTAAACATGCTATTATCCAAATGGTACAAAACAATCAATTCGGTGAAACACCAAATGAAGATCCTAACTTGCATCTTGCTAGTTTTCTAGAACTGTGTACTAAATTTAAATATAACAGAGTGTCGAACAATGTTGTCAGACTTAGAATTTTCCTTTTTCATATTAGGATAAAGCTAACGAGTCGTAAAACTTGTTAGCACCTGGATCTATCAGAAATTGCGAAGAACTTTCATAAAAAATTTTGTCAAAATATTTCCCTTCATAAAAAAACTACTAAACTTAAAAATGATATTACACCTTTTTGTCAGTTTGATGGAGAATGCATATATGAGACTTGGGAAAGATTTAAAGATCTCTTTAGGAAGTGTCCACATCATGCTTTACCAAATTGGTTAATAATTCAAACATTTTATAATGGATTAGTAGGATCTTTTAGATTAATCATTGACGCTGTTGCTGGTGGATCGTTGATGTTATAAACTTTTGATGAGGCATATTCGTTAGTTGAAGATGGCTACTAACAATTTTTATTGGCTATCTGAATGGGTAAATAAAAAAAAAGTAGCTAGTATTCATGATTATGATGGGATATCCATGATAGTCTCTCAGATTGCTGCACTTTAAAAAAAATAGATCAATACGGAAGGAAATATTCTCAAATGTCTCCCGTGTTAGAAGAAAATTCATTCGGACAGATAGTAGATTTTCAATCATCTTATGAGACTTTAAATGCTATTAATAATAGACCCAATAATTCTTATTCCAATTATTACAATCTTGGTTGAAAAACCGTACAAACTTAATATGGAATAATAGTACTGCTGCTATTAATCTACATTGAAGGAACAATTCTGTGAACCCATTGATCAAGGAAACACTAATTATAAACCTTATTATCCTTCAAGCTTTAATAGTAACCCACAATTTCAGGAAAAGAAGTTTTGTATCAAAGAATTAATACTAAATATGAGTAATCTTTTGCGAAGTCAAAGGAATCAATTGCAAAGTCAAGGGAATCAATTACACAAACAAGGGACCCAATTGCAAAGTCAAGGAGCTGCTAATAAAAATATTTAATATCAATTAGTGCATATTGCTACTACACTTAGTAGTAGACCCTCTGAAACTTTCCCTCGTAATGTGGAGATAAACCCAAAAGATCAAAATAAAGAACAACTCAAGGCTATACAGTTAAGAAGTGGAAAGGAATTGGAATCAAGAGTGCAAAAAGAAGTTGTAGTTGAAAAAGAGAAGGTGGAAACAAAAAAAGTAATGATAATATATTTCTTGATATGGAATATCCGCTTAAATCGATGAACATTACTGTTGATAGACCACCACCTCCGTTTTCTCAAAGATTGAAACAACAAAAGAGTAAAAAAAAATTTTAAAATTCCTAGAAATCTTAAAAGATTAATTGTAAATATCACTTTTGTTGAAGCTTTAGAACAAATGACCAATTATGCAAAGCTTATGAAGGATATACTAAAAAAGAAAGGAAGCTTTCAGATAATGAGACTGTAGCACTCAGTGAAGAGTGTTGTGCAATTATTCAAAAAAAGCATCCTAAAAAACATAAAGATCCTGGTAGCTTCATTATTTCTTACTCTATTGGAGAAAAGTTTTTTGGAAGAGCTTTTTGTGATTTGGGAGCCATCATAAATTTTATGCCTCTATCAACTTTTAAAAGATTGAGAATAGGAGAAATTTCTCCTACTTCAGTAACTCTTCAATTAATTGATCATTCTATTACTTATCCTAAAGGAGTTGTGTAAGATGTTTTTGTAAAAGTTGATAAATTTATCTTCCCTATAAATTTTGTTGTTTTAGATATGGAGGAAGATAAGAAAATTCCTGTGATTATAGGAAGACCATTCCTTGCTACTGGAAGAGCCATGATAGATGTTCAAAAAGGAGAACTAACTATGAGAGTTAATAATCAAGAAGTGAAATTCAATATATCAAAAGCTCTGAAGTATCCAACAATACGAAAAGATGATGAATGCTTTCGAGTGGACATTTGTGAGTATTTAGAAAATGTACATTTTAAAGAAAAATATGAAGAGAAGTTGGAACAAGAAAATTTAAAAACTAAAGAAGAATATGAATAGGAAGAAAAATATGTGGAGAGACATAATGAAGAACTGGATTATGTTTAGGAGAGATTTGAGATGTTGGATATTACAGAAAATGATAATAAAAGTTTAATTCTATTTATCATAAAGCCTCTTAAACTTTAGATGAAAATACTTCCAAATCATTTGAAGTATGTGTTCTTAGGAGAACTATCTCCATTACCACTCATTTTTTCCTTAGATTTGTCTAACTTACAAGAGCAGAAATTATTAGATACTTTGAAAAGATATAAAAAAGCTTTTGGTTGCACCTTAGCTGATATTAAAGGAATATGTCCTTCAATCTATATGCATAGAGTATTATTTGATGAACAAAATAATCCTAGAGCTGATCCGCAAAGGAGATTAAATCCATTAATGAAGGAAGTAGTAAAGAAAGAAATTTTGAAATGGTTGGATGATGGGATTATATACCCGATTTCAAATAGTGCGTGGGTGAGTCTGATCCATTGTGTTCCTAAGAAAGTAGGAGTGACAGTTGTGACTACTGAATGAAATGAATTGATAACCATAAGAAAAGTCACTGGTTGGCGACTTTGTATTGATTATAGAAAATTAAATGTCGTCACTAGGAAAGATCACTTTCCTTTAGGTTTTCTAGACTAAATGTTGGATAGATTTGCTGGGCACATATATTTTACTTTTTAGATGGATATACCAGCTACCATCAATTACCCATAGCTCCTAAGGATCAAGAAAAGACTACCCTTACTAGTCCTTATGGAACATTTTCTTTTTGAAGAATGCCCTTTGGATTTTGTAATGCACCTGCAACGTTTCAAAGATGTATGATGTCTATCTTTGGTAAAATGACTGACAATGGAATGGAAATTTTTATGGATGATTTCTCTGTATTTGGAACTTCATTTGACGATTGCCTAAATAACTTGGAAAAGTTTTGGAGTTATGTGAAAAAACAAATTTAGTTCTAAATTGGGAGAAATTTTAATTTATGGTTGTAGGAGGAATTGTACTTGGGCATAAGATTTACGAAAATGGCATGGAGGTAGACCCTACAAAAATTTAAATCATGGACACATTACCACCTCCAACTACAGTGAGAGAGGTAAGAAGTTTTTTAGGACATGCTGGGTACTATAGGCATTATATTAAAGTTTTTTCAAAAATTAATAAACCTCTATGCCAACTCTTAGAAAAAGATAAGAAATTTGATTTTAATGAATAATACTTAAATGCCTTTGCACTATTGAAAGAAAAATAAGTCACTGCCCTTATAATTGTTTCACCTGACTGGGAGAAAGCATTTGAACTTATGTGTGATGCGAGTGATTAAGTGATTGGAAAGGTCTTAGGGCAAAGTTGTGATAAAATTTTCAAAGTTATATACTACGTTAGTAAAACTCTTAATGAACATCAAATTAACTATGCCACTACTAAAAGAGAGTTATTAGCGATAATATTTGCTTTTGAAAAATTTAGATCATATTTAATTGGAACTAAATGTATAGTGCATACGGATCATTCTGCTATTAAATACTTAATGCGAAAGAAGGATGCTAAACATAGATTAATAAGATGGATACTTTTGATGGAAGAATTTGACTTTGTTATAGTAGATATAAAAGGATCAGACAACCAAATAACTGATCATTTATCTAGATTGGAACAAAATGATTTATCTGATTTTGAAGATGAAGTTATAAAAAACTTTTCCTGATGAACAACTTTACAATATTAAGGAATGGAATATATCGTGGTATGCTGATATTGTGAATTATATTGTAAGTAATATTTTACCACCTAAATTGCCAAAGAAACAACTAAAAAATGTTATCTATGATGCTAAATCTTATTTTTGGGATGACCCATACTTATACAAACAATGTAAGGACCTAGTTATTAGGAGATGTGTGCCTTATGAAGAAATTGAACCAATTAGTCAAAGATGTCATGATTCTAAATTTTGGGAACTTTTGGAACTGATAAAACTGCACATAATATTTTACAATCTGGATTCTACTGGCTTACTCTTTTTAGGGATGATAATAGATAAATTAAAACTTGTGATCAATTTGAGAGAGTGGGTAGTATCTCTAGAAGAAATGAAATTCCCCTGAATTTACATTGGAATTTGAAATCTTTGATGTTTGGGGATTAGATTTTGTGGGATCATTTATTCCTTCATTTGGGAATATATATATATATATATATATATTTTTTTTTGGAAAAAGAAAATTCATTCATCAAAAGGTAACAATGTTTACATACATCTAATAAAGGGAATATCACTAAATCCCCAAAAGTAAAAGCTTTAAAGGATCATCGAGTTTAACGAAGAAAATAATCCTTTCGAGTTGCAGTGGCATGTTTGGCCAACCAGCTATGCGTGTTGGTTACCTTCTCTAAAGATATGAGACCACTCGAGGTCGAGGGAGCCCAATGTAGAGAGCAATGTTCCGTAAGGGTAAACCAAATTCCAAGGAGGAGGAGATAATCCTTGTATTATGTTAACCAACTGTCGAGAATCGCATTCAATCCGGACAAATTGATAGTTCAAGGCTTTAGCGAGAATCGGGGCCCAATAAGCGGCTTGTAGTTCGGAATGGAGAGCCGACGAGTGAGATGATAGGAACTTGAAAGTACCACGACAATTTACCTTCAAAATTTCTCGCAACCGCCCCAATTCCACAGTAGCGAGTTAGTGAAACTCCCATCTATATTGATTTTTATCCATGGTGGAGGTGGAAGGGACCACTTCAGCAATGTAGGTTTTCTTTTAATTGTGGGTTCCAATAGTGTCTTCTTACTCAGAAAACTGCAGCAGTTGGCCACCATATGATTTATACTACAAGTTCTGTTGTCATACTTCACATGATTCCTATGCATCCAAACAAACCAGCAGATAACTAAAGGTAAATGGAAGTTTTCTTCATTTTTCCAAGTCCTCCCAAGCAAGCTTCCCAATTGAGCCAATTGTAATTGAGGTGGTTAAGATGGAATTGTTGTAAAACAAGAATCCATACCGTTTAGTGACAAGTACAATGAAGAAAGAGGCGGGAAAGTGATTCTTCCCGAGCTTGACACGACCAACATCTAGAAGCAAGTCTTAGACCTTTGAGTTTTAAAATATCATCTAGTGGAAGGTAATGATGAAACATTCTCCAGCAGAAGTAAGACATAGAGGGGGATAAAAGCCCTGGTCCGCATTTTCTCCCCCAAGTAGTATCGTGCCAAAGTTGAAAAGAGCTATGAATCATTCGATTGAAAGAAAATTTATTAGATCGCTTCAGCATGATTCTATCAGTATAGTTGGATTAATAGGGATTTGAATGATATGCTTTATGCTCTCTTCATCCAAAATTTCATTCAGCTTGTTGACATTCCATTGATCCTCCATCCGTAAATCTCGCAATCGTTAGTTGGTGATTGAAATCAAGCAATAAAATTTAAATTGCCATCTCCTATCCAACTTGTCATAATAGAAATTCACCTCCCCTTGCCCACTTCCCAACAGAAATACCGATTGGCCGCATCCCTTACTTTCAAGCAAACTTCTCCAAGTGCTTAGAATCCCCTTGTCTTGGTACTACAGAATTTGGGTGAGCTTTCCAACAATATTTGTCAAACAAGAATTTTGCCCACATGGTATCTTTCCTTCGAATTTAATCCACTCGCTTACAATAGAACAAATAGCTCATCTCGTTGGAAATTTCTCAACCTCTAGGCCCCCAACCTTGTTTGGTTTGCAAACCTTGTTCCATATAGCCCAATGATATTGTTTGCTTTGGCCTTCCTGCAGAAATTTATTAAACATTGTTTCTATCATTTTCCGAGTGCTCTTTTTCATTCTAACTATTTGTAGAATCGATAAAGGGGAAAGGTTGAGAGTATACTCTTAAGCAATGTTAATCTTCCACCATTAGACAGAAAGGTATTAGTCCAGTAGCTTAATGTTGATGTAATCTTCCTAACAACTTCATCATACTGAGATTGCTTCCTCCTTCCTTTATTTAACTGCACTCCTAGATATTTCAAGGGGAGATCAGCAGTAGAAAATCCTGTGTGCTCTTTCAACCAATGTTGATATTTGAACCCTTTTCCAGCCAAAAATTGACACTTCCTTTGGTTTAATTCCAGACCTGCAACCAAGGCTAGGTGATCGACCGCTTGCAAAATCTTCTTTACAAGCAAGCTTACTTCCATTGGTGAAGATGATGACATCATCAAGCATATGCCAAGTGACTTATAATCCGTGAAGAACCATGCTTAAACCGAAGATAAGGATAAAGTGTTTGAGCGGAATCCGTAGTTCTAGAGAAGTAATCAAAAGCCAAAATGAAGATGGTTGGAGAAAGTGGGTCTCCTTGTTTCAGCCTCCTCCCAGCTTTAAAGAATCCACAAGCTACAACCATTAACCAAGACACTCGTAATAGGCATTGGATGCACCATCTTTGAATTAAAGCACAAAAAGCAGGATGGAAACCTCTAGCTTTAAGTACCGCATCAATAAATTTCCAACTCGATAGTATCATATGCCTTTTTAAGATCCAATTTGAGAAGTAAATTATGTCCCCTACATTTCTTATCAATATCAAGTAACAATTCCCGAGCCAAAAGACAATTATCGATAATAGTTCTTCCCCGCACAAAAGCGGATCGAGTTAGAGCCGATCAATCGATTAAGATGGGGTTGTAATCTCCCCACAAGAATTTTGCTAATTATTTTAGAAAAAGTAGTAGTAAGGCCGACAGTCCGAAATCAGTCCACCGAGTTTTTTGAGTGCCTTTGGGAATAAGAGCAATGCTGGCTGCAAAGCAAAATATTTAGGAAGATCTCGACCCCGTAAAGAAAGAATGGACTCGCTCGAATAAGATCAAGCACCCACAATATCCTGTGCTTTAGTATAAAATGTTGAAGTGAAACCATCCGGACCAACTCGTTTTAATACCATCAATGTCGTGCAATGCCCGCATTATCTCCCGTTTATCCGGGAGGGAAGTTAAATTCAGCTCGATTCACATAATCATGATGATCGAAAACATCTCAAAGAATAAATGAAGTAGAGGATATAGGTCGTTCAAGCAAACAAATTCTGAAAATGTGATACAAAGCACTTCGTGAAATAGTAAGATTGATCGCGAACCCAATTGCCGACCTCATCTTTGATTTTAAGTATAGTATTTATTTTTCTTCGTGTTTAATAACCGCATGAAAATACTTAGAGTTCCCGTCCCCATAGAGGTATTTATTCACAAGCAGCCTTTTGTTGTAGAAAAGCCTCTTCCCTTTCCGTGGCTTGGAAAAACGGATGTCGGGCAATTTCAAGCTCTTGTGCTCGAACCCCTCCCAAATCATTAGCAGCCTTCTAACAAATGAACTTTGGCTTCTGCTTCTTTAACTTGCCGAAAAACATTACCAAACCGATTCTTATTCCACAATCTTAGTTTAAAAGCTACATTCTTTTGCAATCTCCACAATCTCACAAGAGGGTTGCAACTAGTGTGATCCAAAACATTCCAGTGCTCTATGGACTTCGACTAAAAACTATTATGAGTGCACCAAACATCGAGAAATCTAAACCGAGAGTGCCCTTTGTGAGGACCGAAAGATATCCGTATCAATAATGGGGAGTGATCGAAGTTGCTCGTGTAAATGCCGCACTCGAGTTATGGGAAAGGTGTTGAGCCATTGATCATTAGCTAAAACTCTATCAATTCTCTCAAACAGATTACCTCTCTTCCATGTGAAGGGGGAACCAATGTAGCCTAGATCAAATAATCCCGCATTAGTGATATTCTGGGAGAATTGTAACATGGTATTAAGGTCGGAGTTCTTCCCCCTTTTTCTCACTAGGATCTCTTATGCGTTAAAGTCCCCACCGACAATCCAATTTGAAGGGTTATTAGTATCGATCAGCCTACAGCCTCTTTCCAAAGAGAATCTCTATCCATTGGAGTACACCCCGCATAAATGATAGTAGCACTCGCCCCGGAAAGAATCCAATCCAAACTCGTAAATGTAGAAATTGATAATTATCAAGTCGAACATTGCGTAGTTAAGCTCCTTTCCGGTAAAAACCCGCATTTTATTGTTGCAGTTGGAGTGAAAATGGAATCCCGGAAATCTTTTAGTAAATTTAGAGATGTTGATATGTACCATAGGTTCAAGTAATGCTATAATCCAAGGTTTAAAGGTCCCGTTAAAGTATAATAATCTATTAAGGGTGCCAGTGACTTGCTACACCCCTAACATTCCAACAAATCGATTAATCATGATGTAATGCTTTACCATCCCTAGTGATTCTGGGGGTGATGCATTAGACCGATCCATACCAATAATATTAGACTTAGAGAGATTTTGCAGCTCCATAATATCTTTTCTCCTTCTTCTACTTTTCTCGTTGAGACCAAACACCATCGCCAGTGGTTGCTAGATTCTCAAGGATGATTCGGGCGATTCCCCGACCATAGGACTCGAGGGGGTTATGAAAGTGGCACCCGCATCGAGTTATCGTGGATCACTTCCATAGTATCATCCATTCTCTGCTCAAGCACTTCGTGGTCCTAGATGTGGTGGCAACTGCAGTGCTCCTTAACAAAAGTGTTGGATAAATCATCTTGCTGTAATTTCTTTGTCCTCCTCCTCCTGCTTCCATGCTGAGAGCAGGCCCCTTCTACATCAGAATAATCTGGACTCACATCCTCAGCTGCAGTAACACATACATTATTCATAACATTATCTCTAATCTCTATTGGTAGATCAGCATATTCCCCAATAGTTGCCTGCTCAATTTGATCTGCATAATTTTTACACACCCCCTCCTTATCAACTGGCCCATTAAGATCTGTATTTAGAATTGCAAGTTGTTCATTATTCAATTCCTGGGAAGTAGCTGGACCATTGCCAACCGGAATCACTCGGAGATATAGGTAAATTGTCGATCTTCTTAGTAACTTTATTGTTAACATTATAAGGTCTTAATTCGGGGTGGAGTTTAAAACACTCGTTCCATGGTGTGGCCAAACAGTGACGATGTTTGCAATACAATGGTTGATATTCCATAACAATGGGTTGCCAATAACCATTATTAGCAGATACCTAGCCAAACCCCATCCAAATAAGGTCGAGTAATGTCTCTTTCTACTAGGAATCTTGCATTGGAAATTCTGGTGACATTAGCAGAGGGGATATCAAGTTTAAGTGGCCTCCCCATAGCATCAGCTATGTCATAGATGATTCTATGATTGTTAAAGGGAAGTTTTAAATTAGGAAGACTAAACCACACAGGGACTATAGGTGGTTCTTTAGTTGGATCAAAGTCCATTGTCCACTTGAGTAGCTTCATTGGTTTCCCATCAATCATGATAACTTTTTTAGAAAATACCTGTGCATAATCCTCCTCCTTAGCAAGCCGCAACATAATGTGTCTATCGTCAAAAACCCCTAATTTCCAACTCGCCCACCAACTTGAAACCATCAACAGCTTTTCTCAAAATGTCCAGTTTAGGATGTCCAACCGGAATTTCCCTACCAATGTAAATTTATAGGGCTCCGACAGGCTTCGAATCTCCTCCTCAGTGAAAATCAGAGCCAGTTTCCCAGCCTTCCTAGTGCATTTTCTAATAAACTCACACTCAGCTTTTCCCTCCATTGCATCATGAAATAATTGAGGGAAAACTAGCTTGTCTCCTAGAGTGGTTCCACCTTCTTTCCTCACTATGACTTCAAGCAAAAGTACCCCTCCCAACAAAGTGTGGATCTGCCCGAGTGAGATCTTGAGCCATTGTCAATGTAACAGTAACACAGCAAAAATTCAAAAAGTAATGAGCCCGGGAAGGGAGAAATAATCCCCCTCACCCACAACCAAAGGAAGAAAAGAGCTGAGAAGGCTTCCAGCTTCTTACTAACCACCTTCCTCCACCCTGCACCAGCACAGCCGCTCAACTCCATGGAAACCCTAGCAGAGCACCTCTCTCCAAACCAGCCGCCATCCTTATATATATATATATATATATATATATATATATATATATATATATATATATATATATATTTATTTATTTATATATATATATATATATACATACATACATATATATATAGATACATACATATATATATATATACATACATACATACATACATACACACATACATACACACATACACACATACATAGACACACACACACACACACACACACACACACATATAAACTCTGCTCAAGGCTGAGAACAGAGAGCGAGTGAGAGAGAAAGAGAGAGAGAGGAAAAATGGCGAAGTGGTGGCTAATTTCATTGTTCTAATTATCTCTTCGGCCATTTCAATCCCACTCTCGTACCCTCCCCTCACACTCCCAAGTATCAAACACCGATCCAAATCCCAACTCCGCCAAACCTTCCGTCAATGACGAGAAAAACATCATCTATGGAGGTGTTGGTGGCTACGCCGAAGCTGGTGGAGTTACCGTGGGTGGCATCCCGATCCTCGGCATCGCTGCAAGCAGCATTGGTAGCGGCGTAGGCGTTGCCGGTCTTGGTGGCGTCGGTTATCTTGGCAGTGTTGGAGGCAGAGTTAGCGGTCTTGGCGGCGTTGGAGGTGGAGCCGGCGGTCTCAGCAGCATTGGAGGTGGAGTCAGTGGTCTAGGCGGCGGTGTAGGAGTTCTCGGCGGTGGTGCTGGTGGTCTCGGCGGAGGAGTTGGCGGTCTCGGTGGAGGAGTTGGCGGTCTCGTCGGTAGTGTTGATAGTGTAGGAGTTGGTGGTGTGGGAGGAGTTGGTGGAGTTGGGGGAGGATATGGGGGTGGAGCTGGTGGAGGGATTGGCGGCGGGGCTGGTGGAGGTGTTGGCGGTAGTGTGGGAGGAGTGTTTCCATGAGCTGCATGCATGGATGTTAAGTACGTGGGTTTAAGAGAGGTACTTAAAAGTTTGAGTGGGCTTTATTTGGGAATTAAGGGTGTTTAAGCAAGTTTTTAAGGGCTAATTAATAAGCTGTTTTAAGTAGTTATGGGTGCGTTACTTTCAGGTTTAGGGAAAAAAAGAAGCTAGTTTTGTAATATTTTGAGTTATTTTTGCTATTATCTTTTGTTATTTTGGATTTTAAATGATTTGTGCTAATATATAAATATAAATAAATAAATAAATAAATATATATATATATATATATATATATATATATATATATATATATATATATATATATGATGTTAGCGGTCGGGTTTTGAGCTCGCTGAGGTTTCGGCCATGATCTTGCCGGTGGTCGGCCTCCCGGTGGTGGGAAAGGTGAGTGGGTCTGTTGGTGCCTCTCTATTTTGGTTTTTTGTGGAGTGTGGTAGAGGTTTTGTGTTTGTTTGCTGGTGGTTTGTCTTTCCTGGGCTGCTCCTTTTTTAAATTTCTACTGTTTCATTGGGTTTTTGGCCCTCGTGCTTCGGCGGCCTCTTTTGTTTTTGGAGTTTTTGATCCGGAGTTTTTATTTGGGTTTCCTACTGGTTCTGGTTGAGGTTTGGTTTTCTTTCCATGGCTTTCCCCATCAACTTGGAAACAAACTTAGCCTGGGCCAAAGCTACTTATGTTGGTGTGGTGGGAAATGCTCCTTCCACTTCAGACCCTTCTATACTCATCTTCCCCCAAAGGCTTCATCATGCTGCAGCTGGTAGATCCTCTTGCCCCTTCATTAGACCTATTGAGGAAAGGAATGGTTGCCCAGCTGTAATTTTCACTGCTGAGGAGCTGGAGGAATTGGATGAAGAAGTTAAATTAACTCGGTCTGGCAAATTCATGTTGGGACATCCTAAGATGGAGCTTGTGAGGAAATTTTTTGAATCACTCAACTTCAAAGGGAGCTGGAAGATTGGACTCTTGGATGGAAGGAACTTGTTAATTAACTTCACTAATGAAGAGGACTGTGCTTTGTTATTTGCTAAACAAATGGTTAGCATTACAGGAATGGACATGAAAATCATCAAGTGGACTGCTGATTTTGACCCTAGCAAAGACCCTCCCATTGTTCCTCTTTGGTTCAAACTACCCAATCTTCCATATAGATACTTCAACCAAAATGCTTTATTTCAAATTGGTAGAGCACTTGGTACTCCCCTCAGGCGTGATGCAGCTACTATCAACAAAGCAAAACCTGAATTAGCTAGAATTCAGGTTGAAAGAGATGTCTCCCTGCCTGAAATCAAGAAAATCTGGATTGGGTCTAAAGAGGAGGGCCAATGGCAAGAGGTTATTATGCAGCAAAAAACCTTACTTTTGCACTCATTGTAAGATGTTTGGTCACACCAATGATAGATGCTATAGAATCCATCCCCCAAACAAAAGAGTTTCTCATCTGGCTCAAGCAATCACTTCTCCCGCTCGTGGAGGCCCCTATTATCGATGTCCAGATGGATATCAATCCTGTATTTAAGGTTTCTGTTGAGAGACCTGCATCTAGTCTTGCTGGTGTCCAGGTGGATATTACATCAGAGGTGCCTGCTGTGAGACCTACACCTCCTGCTGGATCTCAGAAGGTTGACCCAAAGGACACTTTGAACCTAGTCCCAGATAAGGGTCTTAGTACTGACTCCCCCCAGAAGTTGGACATTTCCACATGTGAGTCTACTCCAGTGCTAGGGTCCCTCTTGAAGAAAATGTCAACTGGTGCAGAAGAGAAATGGAAGAGATCAAAATCATCTCCCCATCTCAAACCTCTGAGACCTGGGCAGAAACTTTACCTACCAATGTTATTTCTGAAATGCAAACTGATTTAGAAGGGAAATGGCACACACAACTTTCAAGGAAGAAGAAAAAGACATATTCTGAAGCCCAAAAATTAGGAACCCCTCTCACTGTGGGGGAACTGGCAGGATCTATCAAGACTAGATCTAAATCCCAGCCCTCCACCCCCACCCCCCCACCTCATGATCAATTTGCTTTGCTGGAATATTAGGGGTATTGGTAACCCTTTATCCCTGAAAAGAATTCTTCACCTCACTAAAAAACACCAGCTTTGGTGTATTGCTATCCTTGAACCTATGGTGCACAAACACCCCAACAAAATTATTAATAAATTCCATGGCTTCAGTCATTTTGCTAATTGCAATAACAAGATATGGATCCTTTGTAGGAAGGAAATACTTTGGACCCCCCTCATTGACAACCAGCAATTCATTCATTCTACCTTCAGCATCAATGGTCAAAGTGGTTTTGCTACTTTTGTTTATGCTGGTGCAGAACTGAAGACAAATATAATTTATGGAATAACATTCATAGTATTGGTGCTAGCATCTCTTCCCCATGGCTTGTGGGAGGAGACTTCAACTGCATCAACTCTTCTGCTGAAAAGCTGAGAGGTAGACCTCCTAATTTAGCACCAATTAAAAAGTTCAATGACAACATACAGGCTGCAAATCTTATTGATATTGGTTTCAGAGGACCTTCTTATACCTGGAAAAAAGGCAACACTTGGGAAAGGTTGGACAGAATTCTGGTTAACAACAGTTGGATCTCCCATTGGCTCCTCACCTTTGTGACCCACCTGAGTTTTACTGTATCTGATCATTGACCCCTCCTGATTAATGTAACCTCCCCAAAACCCTCTAACTCTCCTCCCCCCTTCAGGTATCTGAATGTGTGGTCCACACAGGATGATTTCCTGAGCATTGTTCACAGCAGCTGGGGCAATGTGAATCACCCTTCCCCTCTTATCAAATTAAACCTTCTTCAGCTAAAGCTCAGTAAAACCCTTAGAAAATGGAGTTGGCAAAATTTTGGTGATGTTTTCAAAGCTGTTAGTGAGGCTGAGAAAGAAGTTGGTCACCTGGAAGCTAAAGTTCAAGCTGGTACTGCTAGTGAAGATCAACTTATAGCTGCTCAAACTAACCTTCTGTTAGTTTCTGAAAGACAGAACCTTTTTCTGAAACAATAAACCATTTTAACCTTGGTGTCAGGAACACCAAATACTACCAAGCTTATATCAGATTTAGAAGGAAATGTAATAACATCCATAGTATAAATTCTGCAGAAGGTATTATGCTGGGGGACCTTGCTGCTATTGCCCAGGATGCAGTTAAATACTTTGGAAAGCTTCTTACTCACAGCCACAGCACCAGATCTCCTATTGATAGTTCTCTTCTTGAATGATGTTCATTACACCAATGGTCTGGATCTGACTGGTATTCCCACTGAGCAGGAAATCTGGAAGGCAATCAGTTCTGTGGACAGCTCCAAAACAGCTGGGCCAGATGGGTATACAGCAGATTTCTATCACAAAGCCTGGGAAATTGTCAAAGGGGATGTGGTTAATGCTATTCAAAGCTTTTTCCAGGACCACCCTCTTCCTAGCTATTTTAGTGCCTCTAACTTTGTTTTGATACCCAAGAACAATAACCCTCAGAACTGGAACCAGTATAGGCCTATCTGTCTCACTTCTGTGATCAGCAAGACTGTTAGCAAAATTATTGTGGGTAGGCTCCAACCTCACCTCGATAGACTAATCAGCCCAAATCGATCCGCCTTTATCAAAGGAAGATACATCAATGATAACATTTTACTGGCACAAGAACTCCTCCAGGATCTGGATAAGGTGCAAAGGGGGGGCAATGTTATTTTACAAACTGGACATTCAAAAAGCCTATGAAACTATTAATTGGGATTTCATTATGGAAGTCCTCACTGCTAGAGGCTTTAATTCACAGTTTTGTAATCTTATCAAAAGATGGTTAGAGTCAAATTAGCACTCTTTTCTGATTAATGGCCAATCCTGGGGCCACTTCAAAGCTTCTAGGGAGCTCAAACAAGGAGACCCCTTATCTCCCATAATTTTCATCCTTTCATTGGATTACCTCTCAAGAATGCTTGATAGAGATACTCTTCATCAAAACTATACCAGGTATCATCACAAATCCAATATTGCTATTTCTCACCTTATGTTTGCAGATGATATAATGATCTACTCCAAGACTCATAAGACTGCTGTAAAGAAGTTAAAACATTGTCTGGATTCCTTCAAAACTCAGTCAGGTCTGTCTTGTAACCCTGACAAATGCCAAATGGTTTTTTCTAAACATGTCCCAGCCAACATCAAGCACTGGATATTGGAGTTTACTGGATTCTCTTCTACTTCACTTCCTATCAAATACTTGGGAGTTTTTCTTACTTTAGGAAGGGCTAAGCAAATTCAATTTGATGAGATTTTGGACAAGATTAATTCCAGATTAAATTGTTGGACTAACATTTTCTTATCTAATGGTGGCAGAATAACCTTATTAAAGAGCATACTCACATCTTTTCCATTTTATTTGCTACAAGTCACCCAACTGAAAAAGAGCACTCAGCTGCAAATTGAAAGAGCTTTCAATAGGTTCCTTTGGTCTGGTCAGAGACATAAGCTACATTGGACTTCCTGGCAGAAAGCTACTAAACCCACTGAGGCTGTTGGCTTGGGTTTCAAAGGGCTTGATCAGCTGCAGAAGATTAACTTCTACAAATTATGGATTCACTTCAGAGCACAGAATTCTCTGTGGGCAAAATTCTTGCAAGGGAAATATTGCAGGCACATCCATCCTTCCCTTGCTGTTAGAAGAATGGGGGACTCCAAAATTTGGCTGAGAATGTTAAAAGCTAGATAGGAGGCTGAAAACAACTTCATCTGGAATTTGGGAAATAGGGAGATTAACTTCTGGCTTGACAATTGGTGCCCCAAGGATTGGTTAATCCCAAAAGTGCCCCAGGTTGATCACACTTTAAAGGTGGCTGACTTCTAGGATGGCTTTAACTGGTCTCTTCCTCACCTCGGAGCTATTCTACAAGACCACTCAGCCATCCAAATTTCTACTGTTAAGTTTACTAGAGGGAGACCTGACAACATAATGCTGGAAAACCATAAGTATCAAAGTATTACTTAAGCCATTTATAGGAAAACTTTCCAATGGCCCTCTGTACCTTGGGGAAAGGCCATTTGGAATAAGTTTTTGTCCCCTTCCAAGTCTTTCCTATCCTAGAGAGCTCTGCACAATATTATTCCAACTGATGACATACTCAAATTAAAAGGGCTGAGATGGCCATCCAAATGTGCTTTGTGCCACCAACAGGAGGAGACTCTAACTCATTTATTTTTCAGATGTACTTTTTCCCAGAATGAGTGGAAAGAACTTAGCTCTCACTTGAGTAAGGGTTGTGTTCTTCACTGGGATCAGTTCCATAATTGCTGGCAGGTGAGGAACAAACATTATTTCAACTCCATTCACTTTATAGTCATGTGGTTTATTTGGATGGCCAGAAACCAATCTAAATTTGATAACACTCCAACTGCTGTAACTAATGTGGTGAGAAATTACATATCTTACATTAGCAAAATTATTACACATAAGAAGTTCCCAAATTTTCTAAAGATGACCTTATCACCCACTGTATCCCAACCTTTCATTAGAATTGTCAGATGGCTTCCACATCCTAGCAACACCATAAAAGTCAATACTGATGGTAGTTACTCCAAGGGTTGTGCTAGTGTGGGGGGTATCTTTCAAAACACTAAAGGCAATTGTCTATTATTTTTTCATGGTCCTGTTGCTGCCTAGGATGCCTTTGAGGCTGAGCTTATTGCTGTGTTGTGGGCAATTCAGTTAGCCAGGAAAGCTGGCTGGTCAAATATTTGGTTAGAGGTGGATGCTAATGAACTGATCCTTAGTCTTAATAGTGGTTTCCACACTACCTGGCATCATAACTATTGGCTACAACTTATCCAAACCCTGAAGTATCCACAGACCAAATTTTCCTTTAACTACAGGGAGGCAAATAAACCAGCTCACTGGTTGGCCAGAAAAGGTGCATAATCACCTACTGTTCTTGTTTCAAATCACCCCTCCAGGGAACTCACCAACTTAATCAATGGGGACAATTTAAGCTCCCCCCATTTCAGAATTGAGCATAACACATTACCTGAAATCAGTGTTCCTCCTGCTGCCACAACTTCCCTCTTCTGAGCAGATTCTGGAATGCTCTCTTGGGTTTTCTGTTTTGTATGGTGGTCCATTTCCTTTGGTGTTATATTTTTATGCTTAGTCCGCTGTATAGGTATTTTGAATATCTTTAGTTCTGTTTTTCTTTTTGGTCCTTTGGGTGGTTTGCTTACCCAAGGGCATGTTTGTAAACATTATCTTAGCATCAACATGTAGGAAGCCTGAGTTGCTTCTTTTCAATATATATATATATAAACGGCTAGATGGAGGAGGAAGTGGGTGGTCCAGCGTCGAACATGGCTCCAGCGGCGATTTTGGCTTCTGTGATTGTCTTCCTTGCTGGTAAACCCTTCCATTTTGCATTGCTTGGCCCGATCTACACTCGGTTGGCTGGATCGGGGTGTTTTGGGGTGTTCTCGATTTTTTTTTCTGTTTTTTTTTTCTTCTGATTTCTGCTAATTTTTTGTTGCCTCATTCTTTGGGGCTTTGTTGGTAAGCACGTTCCGACGATCTTCCCATACCCTTTGTGTTTGGCCGATTTTGGCTTTGACGGAACTTATCCGGGTTGTTTCTTGGATCTGCACTCCAGGTGTTTGTGGTTTTGCTCCTTAGCTTTGTGTTTGTCTTTTCGTTTGTGGTTTTGCTCCTTAGCTTTGTGTTTGATTTGGAGATTTGGTTTTGCTTTGCATTTTGTGTGATTTTTCTGTTTCCTCGCTAGCTTGGTCATTTTGTTGATTTTACGGCTGGATCCTTTTCGTTTCACGTTGTTTGGGTTGCCTGTTCCTGTACCGCTGGTTCTTTTCGATTTTTTGATGTTTTTCTGATCTGATTTTTTTATGGAGCGATCTTATGCCGAGGCGCTGGGGGAAATAAGGATTCCACCAAGATGAAGTCCTTAGTCTTCCCTCAATCGTTTCATGATGCTTTGGCCCTCGGAGGGGACAAATTGTTTATTAAAAAAGCTGGTAAAAAGAATGGTAAACCCGCTATTTTCATATCGGATTCTGAAAATGAATTACTTGCAGCTCCGTTTCGTTTAACTTTGGTAGGTAAGTTTATGTATAGGCACCCAAAATTGGAACTGATTCAGAGGGATTTCAAGCTTATGAAATTAGTGGGCTCGTGGAAAGTTGGAATTTTGGATGGTAGACATATTCTAATTCAACTTACCAACGAAGATGATTATACGCGATTTTTTGCCCGCAGGTTCATGAGGATTGACAACTGGGTTATGAAATTGCTTAAATGGTCCGTTGATTTTGACCCGCAGACTGAATCTCCTACAATCCCCGTCTGGATACGTCTGCCTGGTTTAAAAGTTCATCACTTTAAACCTGAATTTGTGTTTTCCATTGCTGGATTTTTCGGGAAACCTCTACAGATTGATCCTCCTACCAATGATTTATATGGTTCTCGACCTATTACTGCCAGGTTTCTTGATGAACGAGACATTAAGCAATCCCTCCCTGATGAGTTGTGGATTGGCTCCGCACATAATGAGTATTAGGTTAAGCCTATACTTGAAGGACACCCCGCATATTCTCATAATTGTAGAATGTTTGGGCATAGTGCTGCTCAATGCTTTCATTTGCACCCAGAACTCAGAAACGTCAGTACTGTAAGACCAAAAGCTGCCTCTAATCACCCCAACCCTATTGTTGAACCTAGTACTACTGTTGTTGCAGTGACTGAGAGTATTGTTATCTATCCTAACCTTGATGAAGAGGGTTTGGAGAATGTGGGCATTGATTTAACCCCTCATCTCCCTGAAGACCCGGTTCCCACTGTTGGTGGAGACTGTACTAGGTTGGACAGTTTTGTGGTAAACACTTCTCCGCCTGTTTTTGATGAGGGCAATTGCTGGGCCTTCCGTGGAGGTACAGGTGCATCCGGTTAATACTGCGGATAGGGTCTTAGTTAACTCTACTCTCTTGCGAGAGTCCTCTGTCATTCGTTTAGAGGAGGTCTCTACTATCCTTAAGGACGAGTGGCAGGTTCAGAAATCGCAGAAGAATAAGAAAAAAGGAAGTTATGAATTAATAAATCTTCAGACAGGTATTTCTTTGCCTGATACAGAGCAATATCATTAGGAAGATGATCACGGACATACCCTAACTAGGTCTTCTAGAAGGGGTAATGTGCCTACCCATGTTTAATGTTTTAATTTGGAATATCAGGGGAGTTGAGGATCCTCACTCCCTTGATAGACTTAAGCTATTATTGAGGACTCATAAGGTCGGTATTGTTTCTATTTTGGAACCCATGGTGACTCATTCTAATGATAGGGTCTTACATAAATTCAAGAAATTTTCCTTTTATGGTAACTGTTCGAAAAAGATTTGGATTTTTTGGCAAAAGCACATCACCGTCAATATTATCATTAATGATGCCCAATTTCTCCATGTCTCCTTCGTTGTCCATGATTTCTCTGGGTGCATGACGTTTGTCTATGCGGGTACCTCCAACCTTGCTAGACAAGACCTTTGGAACAAAATCAATACCATGGGACCTTTAATTCATACTAATTGGATGATTGATGGAGATTTTAATATGATTATGCTCGAGTCTGAGAAGTTGGGGGGTAGAAGAGTCGTTTCTTCCTTGATAGAATCTTTCAGTAGAGCTATGTCGGATGCTGGACTTTCTGACCTGGGTTATGTTGGTTCAAAATTCACTTGGAAATGGGGTAAGCTGTTTGAACGCCTGGATAGGTGCTTTGCTAATCGAACCTGGCTTACTTCCTATGCCTTTTCTCAAGTTCAACACATGGTTCTGATCATAAACCTTTACTCCTCTCTTTTGACTTCTTTCGTAAGGTCTCCACCTATCACTTTAAGTATCTTAATGTTTGGGCTAAGCTTCAGGATTTCCTAAAACTTGTTGTTGAGAATTGGAAATGTCCTGACGTTGGTGGGGCGTGGTTCACTCTCTGGAAATTGCATAAAAAAGTTGCTAATGCGTTAAGATATTGGAACTGTGAGGTCTTTGGAGATGTGCATGCTAGAGTTATCAAGGCGGAGGAGTGGGTCAACACTTTACAGAACCTTGATGAGTCTAATGATGTGGTTATTGCCCAACTCCAGGATGCTCATACGGAGTTCTTGGAAGCGCCTTCTCGAGAAGAAGTGCTGTTACAACAAAAAGCTGGTGACATACATTTTTCCCAAGGGGATCGCAACACTAAGTACTTTCTTGCTTGCATCAAACAACGTAGGGCCAATAACACCATTGTTAGAATTCAAAATGATCTTGGGGATTGGATCACTGGTCACAAGGAATTAGGTGATAGTACTGTTCATTATTTCTCAAAAATGTTTGAAGCACAAAAAACCTCCGGTATTATTGCGGAGCATCTCTTTGACGACACTAGACCTTACACCGATGGGTTAGACCTTTGCGGCATTCCTACGGCTGAGGAAATTTATGTTGTCTTCTCGGAGATTGATCGTAATAAAGCCCCTGGCCCTGATGGTTTTACCTCTGATTTTTACATCAAGTGCTGGCAAATCATGCATAACGAGGTTGTTAATGCTATTCAATGTTTCTTCAGGGGAGAACCCCCTGGTAAGTATTTCTCTGCTGCTACTTTTGTCCTTATCCCCAAATCTACTCATAAGACTCGTTGGGAGCATTTTAGACCCATATCTCTCACCTCCGTTATTACTAAAGTTATAAGCAAGATTTTAGTTAAACGGCTCCAAACCCTTTTGCACCATCTAATCTCTCTGAATCAGTCCACTTTTATCCAGGGTAGGGCTATTACTGATAATATTATGCTAGCACAGGAGCTAGTTTATGATATTGACAAGAAGTGTCGCGGTGGAAATATAGTGACCAAATTGGACATTAGGAAAGATTATGACTCCATTAATTGGGATTTCATTATTAGGATTCTCCAAACTAGAGGTTTTTTCGCGGAGTTTTGTAAGCTCATTCTTAGTTGGCTCCATTGCAACATATATAACATTCTTATTAATTGTAGTTCTTATGGGTTTTTTAGTGCTGTAAGAGGAATCAAGCAAGGCGACCCCTTATCCCTTACGTTATTCATTTTGGTTTTTGAATTTTTCTTCCGATTGCTTAATACTGCTTTCGATCATTCCTCTCATTTGCATTTTGCTCAAAATTCTAAGGTGACTGTCTCCCATTTGGCATATGCTGATGATGTCATTCTCTTCTCTAATGCTAGTAAATCTGCTATTAGGAAGATCTTTCACTTAATGCATCTTTTTAAGGCTGTGTTCGGCCTTACTTTTAGCTCTGATAAATGCCACATTTACATGGGTAAAACTGTTACTAGAGATAATGCTAATTGGGTTGTTGATTTTACGGGTTTCAATCTTTCTAAACTTCCTCTAAAATATTTGGGGGTTAATCTTCTTAAAGGCCGGACTAAGTAGACTCAAATGGATGATGTTATTGATAAAGTTCGAAATAGAATCGAGGATTGGAAAAATAATTTACTTTCTTTTGGGGGAAGGCTCACCGTACTTAAGAGTATCCTGCAGAGTTTGCCTTTATATACTCTACAAGTCCTCATTTGAGGAGGAGAACTCATTGCTCTTTGGAGAGATGTTTTAATAAATTTCTTTGGGCTGGCAGCCACTCTTCTAAGAGGTGGCTTCCGTGGTCACATGTCTGTAAACCCATTAGCGCGGGGGGATTGGCTTTAAACGGCTTCATCATATCACTGATATTAATTATTTTAAGCTGTGGCTCAACTTTAGGAAAGGTGATTCTTTGTGGGCTGTTTTTATGCATGGTAAATACTGTTATACAACTAATCCTGCCTTTGTTTCTTGGAGGATTGGGGACTCCAGGTTGTGGAAGCATCTTCTGCAGATTAGAGATTGGGCTAAGGACTATATTTTTTGGGAGTTGGGTAACATCCAACTTTCTTTCTAGTTGGACAGTTGGTGCCTTACTCCCCTTGTGCAGAGGGATACTGTGCACTCTTATATGCTTGTCTCTCAAACTTGGTCTCCTGATGGTTGGAACGTTCCCTTGCTTAATCAGCTTGTTGGGTATGAAGTTGCTCAATTCATCTCTTCTATACCTTTCGATCAGAGTATGAAGGACAATCTTTTGCTTAAGTGTGCTCTCAATGGCTCAACTACTAAAACTTTATACGCATCCCAACATCATTTCCCCACCATTCCTTGGGGAGATAGTATTTGGAATTGGGCTTTAACCCCCTCTATGTATTTTAGGTTTTGGAGACTTTTTCATGTTGTTATACCTTATGATGACATTCTTAAGCTTAAAGAGCTACGTTTTGCCTCCCAATCCCCGCTGTGTGAATGTAATGAAGAATCTATCGAGAACCTTTTCTTCTCCTGCTATGTCTCTTTAATGGTGTGGAGAGAGTGCTGAAATAAATTTGGTCTTGACCTCACCCCATCCTGAAATTTGTCTGATACCTGCAACTTATTCAATTCTGAAGGTAGGACCAAACACTTTTTACAAATCTATCCTTATATTGTGTGTTGGTTCATTTGGATGGCTCGGAATAATGTTAAGCATCGAGATAAAATGGTAACTAGTTCCATAATTTTTGCTCCTATCTTTGCTTACATAAGCATAATCTTTAATCTAGGTGCGAAGAAACATAGTTTCTTCTCTATTATACCCTATTTTTTTTTCGCTTCCTCTACCTCATGATACTGGTGTTGGTGGGAGAGCACGGCAACTCCCGACCTTGGTGAGATGGCTACTCCCGCCTGTCAACAGGTTTAAGATCAATACTGATGGTAGTTGGGACACTTTATCTGCTGGGTTTGGTGGCATTGTTCGGAATGCCTATCGTAAGTACATTTTGTACTTCTCTCCTTGTTATACTGATAGTCCTCTTGAAACGGAAGCTAGAGCTGTTTTAATGGCCGTTTATATTGCTGTTGCCCTTGGTTGGCATTTCATAGTCATAGAGACTAATGCTAAGGTCCTGGTTGATACTCTCAATGGTCGTCGGGAACCTACCTGGGACATTATTTACTATATTAAGAAAATTAAGCTCTTATCCTCTCTTTTGGTCATCATGTGGAATTTCATCCATACGGAAGGTAATAGGCCGCCCAACTGGTTGGCTTTGTTAGCTGCTACCACTCAACAACTTTATATCGGTACAATGTCGAATGCTACACTGCATCGTTTACTTACCGGTGATAATTTGGATGCTCCTTATGTTAATCATCCTCGCTACATCAATACCCTTTCACGGAGGTGGCTTATCTCTCTCGTACTTTTTATATGCATATATATATATATATATATATATATATATATATATATATATATATAACAAATGGAGGTGGCGGCTGGTTTTGCTCTGCTAGGGTTTCAATGGAGCTGGTAAACAGTGGAGGCGGCAGTGCTGTCTCAGGGGGGAGGAAGGTGGGCTGGAAGAAGAAGGAAGCTGTTTCTTCTCATTTCTTTCTCAGTTTTGTGTGGGGAGAGTGTTTTCCCTTTTTCCCGGGTTTTCCTTTTTTTGAATTTTGTTGTGGTACTGTTACATTGAGTAATGGCTAATGATCTCACTCGGGCTGATCCCCACTTTATTGGGAGGGGCACATTTGCTGAAGTGATTGTGAGAAAGGAAGGTCGCACTACTCATGGTGACAAACTTGTTTTCCCTCAGTTGTTTCATGATGCCATGGAGGGTAAAGTTGAGTGTGAACTTATCATGAAATGCACAAGGAATGCAGGAAAGCTTGCTCTTATTTTCACTGAGGAGGAACTTCAAAAACTGTCAGAACCTTACAAATTTACTTTAGTAGGGAATTTTCAGTTTAGACACCCCAAATTGGATATTTTAAGGAAAGCTGTTGACGACTTTAAGCTTGTGGGCAGTTGGAAAGTAGGGGTGTTTGATAGCAGGCATATTATGTTACAGCTAGCTTTGGAGGAGGATTATGCACAGATTTTTTCCAAGAAGGTCATCATGATAGATGGGAAACAAATGAAGCTGCTAAAATGGACTTTGGACTTTGATCCAACCAAAGAACCACCTATTGTTCCTGTTTGGTTCAGTCTCCCAAATTTAAAGCTCTTATTTAATAATCATAGAATCATTTATGATATTGCTGATTCTATGGGGAGACAACTCAAGCTTGACATCCCTTCTGCTAATGCTACAAGTATTTCAAATGTAAGGTTTCTAGTAGAAAGAGACATAACTCAACCTTATATTGATGGGGTTTGGTTGGGGACTGCTAATAATGGGTATTGGCAACTGACCCACAATTTTATATTATGATATTTTTAATTTAATTGCAACGACGCCAAAAACTTGACCCCGTTATATTATATGTATAGAATTGTAATTATTTATGTTGTGGATGCTACGCAAGTATACGTATCGTATCAAGTAATACGAGGCTCTAGTGGAGTCCTGGTTATCGATCCCACGGGAAAGAGAAAATTAAATAACAACTAATTTTAAAATAATAATAATAATAAAACTAGCATACGAAAATTTGGAATTCTAATTTTAAGCGCAATAAAGTAAACTAAGTATTCTAATCGAGTAACTTAATTAAGTAGAGAATTAATACGTATTAAAAGTGCAGAAATTAAACTAAATAAGTCTTAACTATTTAGAGAAAGTATCTTTCCCCTTGTTTAGAAATTTAAGTGATTGATGAATTTAGATAATTTTAAGGTATTGTGACAAATAGGAGCATTCATATTCTTTACCCTTTGGTCCAGTGTAAAGAATATTGACTAATCCTATGTTTGATTACCGAATCTACGGCTAGGCTGGGAGGATACCGACTGCCACTTCAGAGCTCCCACGTTCCCCTCTCCTGAGGGCTAACATCTACACTTCAACTCTCAAACAATAGGACCGAATTGAAAATTTTAGTCTGTCACACTAAAATGCTCAATTTTACGCCCAGTGATATTATTTCCCTATTTATTTGCACCTTCCTTCCAAGGCTTTTGAATTCCCGAATATCGGATGTAATTTTTACTATAGTTGTAAATCAACACATTTTAACAAATCAAATGGCCAGTTTGAAAAGTAAATTAAGTTTTACGTAAAAATTGTCACAATTTATTAATATATAAAAGTATCTCTATTTTAATTTCATCAAGTCACTTAATTTCATAAACGAGGAGAAAGACTAAATAAACTACTCGTAATGCATGGGAACTAAACTAAGCATGGATTTCATTTAAAGTTAAAAACAATAAATACAAATACTTATCTTGATTTATCCCCAAACAGACTCCTCGTAGTTCCTTTGACTCTTCCTTCCAGTACAGAACGACTCACTAATTACTCACTAAACTCACTAAAGACTCACAACTGCACACAAAAGACTAAAAAATAACACACTTAGAACACAAATTAACACACAAAAGACTGTTTTTCGGCCTCTATATATAGAGGTAAGCAAAGGTCCAAGAGGTGTGTAAGCATCTCTTCAAAAGTGTCCAGGTTCAATGTATCTGTGCCATTTGAACTAGCTCGCCGTCGGCGACGAACTACCTTGCTGTCGGCTAGGCTTCTAGAAGATCTTCAAACCGCGCTATCTCGCTGTCGGCGGGCTCGGGCTCGCTGTCAGCGAGACAGTTATAAATCCTTCGTAAATGTCTCCTCGTAACCTCGCCGTCGGTGGGCTCGATCTCGCCGTCGGCGACTCGGCACAAATTGCATTATTTTCTTCCTTTTTGCTCCAAATCCGCTCCTTTTTATGATTTTTGCTTTTATCACCTAAATTCTCCATTCCTACAATAAAATAAAGAAAATACCCTTCTTTAAAGTGCAATTTCATCAAAAATAGGTATGAATTTCTTAATAAATTTTTCGAGTGATCAAAATCCCCAAACTTACTTATTACTTGTCCTCAAGTAATTTTAGTACTACATAAAAATAATGATTTCTATAGTAAGATTTTTCAATTCAAATAAACTATGAATTAGATTAATTAATATAATAAAGTTAAATAAAAATAATTCATGTAATTTAATTAATCTTATAGAAATAAATTATTTAGTTATCGAGTCTAAGATTTCTAGCTTACTATTCATTTCGTGAATGACTATATTTAAAAGAATAACTACTTAAGATATTCATATGATAAGAAATTCAAGAAAACACTATTAGGTAAAATTCTAATCCATAAATATAAGTATGGAAATATCTAAGTTTTTCCCTTTAGGTTAATTCAAACGAAGCCAATTTTTGATAAGGCATCTCCTCAAGCTTCTCCTCATTTTTCTTTTTCTTTTTCTTTTTGTTTTTCTTTTTGTTTTTCTTTTTTTTTTCTTCTCTTCTTTTCTTCTTTTCTTCTCTTTTTTCTTTTTTTTTCTTTTTTCTTTTTCTCTTTTTCTAATGAGGATTATTGTATCTGGAGAGCCTGTTAATAGTTTTGAACTTCATTTTCATCTTCCTAAATTTGAAACTTAGGAATATTTCTTAGCTTATATATACTTCATATTTTTTACTTTATTGATTTTCAATCTTTTCTTTTTCACTTGAATACTTAAGAATTTTAATTTTAGAATATAGTTTTCCTTATTAAAAATAGTTTACTATATTCTTATTCCCTTTAACCAAATATTTTATTCTATTTAATTAATTAAAGCACTAGAAATATTTCATTTAACCTTTTATAATAATTAAATAAAATAATTCATATTAATTAAATTGAAAAATTTGCTATAAAAATCATTTTATAATAATTTGAAAATAGAAATTGAGAACAAGTTAATAACTAAATTTGTATTTTACTCCCCCCCAAACTTAAATTTTTATATCTATTCTAAATAATGAAAAAGGGAAAGTAAATAAATCATACCTTTGAAGTTTAGGTATTTCTTTTTCTTTGAAATTTTTGTAGGCTTTTTCATTTTTCATTGAACCTGTACTGTTAGTATTCTCCATATATATATAACAATTTAAAGAAAATGCAGGGATAAAATCTAAGATAAGTATTAAATATAACAATTAAAATTAACTCTACCCTACACATATGAATTACTAACATATTAAAAACATTAAACTAACAGATTAACAATTTTACAACTTAAAACAATACGTAATAAAAACATACTAAAGAAAACTAACATCCTATTTAACATAAAAACAAATGCAATTAACTAACACAAAAACAAAAACTAAACTACTATAACAATTCAAGCAAATAATCTAACAAACATCCAATGTCTCAAAACATAAAGTACTGAATATTACAAATATATATAAAGTCTTTAAAATAACTTAACATCAAACAAATAAAACAAATAAAGTCCTAATCTTCAGCACCAAAGTCCCAGGCTATATCATCTCCTCCCTGATCTGTAGGCTGAGAAGACTGAGCAGGATGATACTGTGAATATCGGGGGCACTCAGGAAAGACAACATTTAAATCACCACTCCTATAACAACGTTCAGCTTCATAGTATGCAATCTCGTATTCCGAATGTCGCTGGAGATATTTGCTGTCATAATCATGTCTTCTCTCCAGATTATCATTTCTTTGATCAAAATGATCAAATCTTCTCCCCATTGTCTCTCCAAACTGCTCAAAACTTCTCCTATGCAGTGTCAATTCATTCATCAGATGTTGAAAGGTAGGGGTGGTAGGCTCAGGAGGTTCATGGCTAGTAGAGGGTATATCTCTACTTGACTGAGTGAAATAACTTCTTACTCCTGCTATCCACCCTTCATGAGATTCATACTTCTTAATATTGGCAGCTGTGAGTGGTTTCATTGGTTCTACCCATTCTTCATTATCTCTAGCCTCAACTCCGCAGAGTTGGCAGAGTGTAAAAATTAATCCAGGGTGTCCCAATCCAGCCTCCACTCTCATTTCGAGGAGTGGCCAGGATGTTTTGATAAATAATTCTCCCGATGTTGTTGCTTCGTTATTCCGAATACGAAATTCGAATTGCTCTATCTCGTGTTACCTCACCGTGGTGATATGTGGGTAACAGAGTAGAACAAATAAAGTAATGCCAGGCTTTGGAGACTGCATTTAATTTAGAAAGAGGAAAATTCACTCTTTCCTGCTGCTTAATTTTCCAAACTCCGGTCCCATCGGTGAGAAAGTTAATGACTTCCTCCAGTGGTCCTTCCATCGTTCCAAAAGTTTCATACTCGCTAAAGTGCGAGTCATGAACTTCATAGACAGCGTTAATTCTTGCAGCATTGAAATCTACAAAAAAATTCTCGTACCTTTACTGGTGCATCTTCGACGACGCTAAATTGGCATAAAATTCTTTAACCACTTCTACAGCTGCTCTATATTGAACGTAACAGAAATTCTCCCAACCTCGTTCCTTAATAATCCGCTCTACTTCTCCTCCCGGATTTTTGAAAACCCGATCCGCAATGCACTTTCTTCCTTGTATGTTTTCAAAATATTTAGCCTCGTGCTCGTGCATTGATGAATCGGTCTTCGTCGAATTCTACTAGACGTTTTTGTCGTGGAGCCATACGATCGATCTGTGAAAATCGTGAAAATTTTCACTAAACTTAAAAATAATCCTAAGAAGGCTTCCTACAACATTTATAAGCAATTTAAATTAAATTCCATGGATTTCCACCGAATATTTCTTCCATATTTTGATTTTTCGCAAAATTTGCAATGTGGTGAAAATACATGGTGAAAATCAAAAATTTTTGCATAGGAGTGAAGCACTTACCAAGAGAAGATGAAATCCGGTGTTTTTGAGTGATGAAATCGCTTCAAATCCAAGATCTCTCAAGGCCTAGGTCGGTTTTTGCGAAAATGAGAGGTTGGGGATGATGAATAGTGTTTTTGACCGGTCAAATATATGTTTTTCCCGACCTCGCTGTCAGCGAGATTTTTCTCGCCGTCGGCGAGCTAATATTTTTCGGAACCAAAAACTCTCGGGAAAAATCCGCTGTCGGCGAGAAATTCTTCGCCGTCGACGAGATCGATCTCGGCTTGTCGGCGGGATTTTTCTCGCCGTCGGCGAGATTCCAAAAATTTAAAATTTTTGAAATTCGTCACTCATTTTCGTCCTTAATTTGCCTTATATTATATTTCCGATCACATCATTTATTAATTTAATATGAAGATTAGCTACTTATACACAAACAAATTCACACAACATAACAAATTAACTTTAATATTGAAATCCATGAGATATACAAACTAACATAATTTTAGACTCTATAATCAAACTTCAAACTTCAATCCTTACTACTAATCAAAGCATCGCAAACCAATCCACGACACACTAAATGCTGATACAAAACTATGACGCATATCTCAATTAGGTTTGAGATATTCAAATCATCACTCCACACATAATAAAATCTAAATCAAATCAAATAACATAAATACAAACATACTCTAGAAATCTTTATTACTACTCTTCAAGGTCAGAATCTTCATCTTCTCTGATATTTCCGATATGACGATGATGCACAAATAAGTTATAGAAAGGCTCGAAGGGAAATTCTGAAGCGATTCTTCGATGATCCAACCCTTCCGTCTCGCAAATGGAGAAAGCTAGCTTCTGTGTGTCCGGAATGATCAAAGTGTTCCTTCATCCTCCAATCAATGTGATCAAATAAATCGGATATATTGTCGATTGAATCTCTCACTTTCTGCAGTTCTTTCTCCATTCCTTTAATTTTCTTCATAAGTAACTCCGTTTTATCCGAAATAGGCCTTGCTATAGGATTATTCCGTGAAGCTCTATCGAGATAAATGTAATGTCTTCATTATTGTCCAAAGTAGGGAACATATCTATAGGATCAAGCGGCTTCCAAGGTAACGTAACCTTTTCCCAAGCTTCATAAGTAACCTGGTACTGACTGCATAATGCAAAAATAGTAGATGGGTGTCCTAGTCCGTGAACTGACCCATACACAATTAAACCCAATGCAGACTTAACAATTATTGATCCAACATCAATAGGCAATCCACTTTGAATACAATAATTCAATATAGCGCATTCCTTCGAAACCTTGTTTACCCTCATAGTAGGTAACAATTTAGATGAGATGAAAAAGTGCCAGTGCTTTGAGACAAGATTCAAAAGTGATGCAGAGAAACTAACATACCCGTCTTCACGCATTTCCCAATCTTCCGGTTCATCAGTCAGATATCGAAATATCTCATCCATATTATATCGAGAAGGCACAAAATTTGAATAGTGACATACCGGGGTAATTTCTATAGAGAATAATTCATTTACTCTTGATGGAGTAAACGTCACCCATCTTCCTCGGACGTAGACATTCCCATTGTTGATTGCATGTAAGTTAGAGTAGAACTCTTTCACAACTGGAATAACAACAGCAGACGTAGTGTAACAAAATACCTCCCAGTGCCACTGCGCGATCATTTCTTCTATCTTCGTAGTGGAATTCTCTAATCCTCGATTGACAAATCCCCGTTCCTTGATAACTCTTTTCTTTATCAAAACCTTGTTGAAGATCCACTGCGCTTCCGCACTCATAAATTTCCTCCGGTTAAACACTCCAGATTTAGAGGAATCTAAGAATTTGGAGGCCATTATGGTGAATGGAATGAATTCTAGTGAAGAAGGCAGACTTAGAATGGTTTAAGAATGGGTTTTCACAAAGGAATTGGTGTTGAAACCGTCTAAATCGGCATTCAAAGTATAAATAACTCATCTTTATAACTTCCTTGTTGTCGGCGAGGACGTTTCTCGCCGTCGGCGACTCAGTTATAAAAACTGTCTTTCAGGTTCTCACTGTCGGCGGGACGTTTCTCGCTGTCAGTGAGCTCGATAAATAAACTGAATCTAGTTTAGGCGCGAACCTCGCTGTCGGCGAGTATCGACCTCGCCGTCGGCGAGATTCCAAAATAATGTCCAATTTCGCTCTAAATCGAATAATTTCTTTTCTCATCATAATGGTTCGAATATGTGATGATTCTTAATAATAATTGAGTAGTAAAGTTTCAATAATATAGACTAACTATTAAGATACAATAAAAATAGATGACTAATATGGGTTGCCTCCCATAAAGCGCTTGGTTTAACGTCTTCAGCCGACCTAATTTCTATTATTAATCAGGTCGACTAAGCATTAAAACATCTTTATAGTTAGGTCTTATACCTTCGAAATATGGTTTTAATCTATGTCCATTAACTTTAAATTTATTTCCAGTTTTTGGATCTTCGATTTCTATAGTTCCGTATGAAAATATTTGAGTTATGGTGAAAGGTCCTAACCATCGAGACTTCAATTTTCCAGAAATAATTTCAATCTAGTATTATATAATAAAACTTCCCGTCCCGGTTCAAAATTTCTCCGATTAATCTTCCGATCATGCCATAATTTCATTTTTTCTTTATAAATCCGATTATTATCATATGATTCATTTCTTAATTCTTCCAATTCATTTAATTGCAGCAATCTCTTCTCACCAGACTTCCTTCATATTATAATTAAATTCTTTAATCGCCCAATATGCTTTATGTTCTAATTCAACCGGTAAGTGGCATGTTTTTCCATATATAAGCTCGTAAGGAGTCATTCCAATCGGAGTTTTATAAGCAGTCCTATAAGCCCATAATGCAATGTCTAATCTAATAGACCAATCTAACCTATTTGGGTTTACAGATTTTTCTAAAATACGTTTAATCTCACGATTAGATACTTCAGCTAATCCGCTAGTCTGTGGATGATAAGCGAGTGGATATCTTATGAGTAATATTGTATTTTTCTACTAGTTTGTGAATGTATTTATTTCTAAAATGAGTTCCTCCGTCAGTGATAATCACTCTCGGCATTCCAAATCTAGTAAAAATATTTTTCATCAGAAATTTTGAAACACTCTTAGCATCACACCTAGGTAAAGCTTGTGCCTCAATCCATTTGGAAACATAATCAACAACTACTAATATATATGAGTTTCCAAATGAAGGAATAAAAGGTCCCATAAAATCTAATCCCCAAACATCAAAAATTTCAACTTCTAATATAAAATTCGTAGGCATTTCGTTTTTTCTAGATATATTTCCTACTCTTTGACATTTATCGCAAGTTTTAATATATCCGTATACGTCTCTAAATAGAGTAGAGCCAGTAAAATCCGGATTGTAGAATCTTATAAGCGCGTTTATCAGTCCCAAAATGTCCTCCAAAATCGTAATCATGACATTTTTGAATAATTGGTTCAGCTTTCTTCATAAGGTACACATCTTCTAATAATTAAATCCTTACATTGCTTATATAAATATGGTTCATCCCAAAAATAGGTTTTCGTATCATGGATGAATTTTTTTCGTTGTTGTAAAGTTAGCATAGGTGGTAAAATATTACTAACTATATAGTTTACTATATCAAGCATACCATGATATTTTCCACTCATTGATATTATATAGTTGTTCATCGAGAAAACCGTCTATAATTTCATTTTCAATATCGGATAATTCATGATTTACTAATCTTGATAAATGATCCGCAATTTGATTATCAGTTCCTTTCTTATTAACGATCTCAAAATCGAATTCTTGCATTAATAGCATCCATCTAATTAATCTTGGTTTGGAATCTTTCTTTTGCATTAAATATTTGATAGCGAGAATGATCGGTATGCACGATACATTTTGTTCCAATCGGATAAGGTCTAAATTTATTAAAACCATATACTACCGCCAATAATTCTCTTTCAGTAATCGTATAATTTATTTCAGCATTATTTAGAGTTTTACTAGCATAGTATATAACTTTAAAAATCTTTTCATATCTTTGCCCAAGAACTGCTCCTAAAGCATAATCACTAGCATCACACATAAGCTCAAATGGTTTCTCCCAGCTAGGTGAAACTATTATAGGTGCTGTAATTAATTTTTCTTTTAAGAGTTCAAAAGCATTCAGGCATTCGATTGTAAATTCAAATTTCTTGTCCTTTTCGAGAAGTTGGCATAGAGGTTTAGTAATTTTTGAAAAATCTTTTATATAGCGTCCGTAGAATCCAAGCATGTCCAAGAAAACTTCTTACCCCTTTTACCGTAGTTGGAGGTGGTAATTTAGCTATAACTTGAATTTTTGCAGGGTCCACTTCCATGCCTTTTTCCGAAATTTTATGCCCTAATACAATGCCGCCCGCAACCATAAATTGACATTTCTCCCAATTTAGAACTAAATTTGTTTTCTCACATACTTCTAATACTTTTTCAAGATGAGTTAAGCATGTGTCAAATGATGTTCCAAATACGGAGAAATCATCCATAAATACTTCTATTCCATTGTCAATTAACTTACTAAATATAGACATCATACATCTCCGGAATGTTGCTTGGTGCATTACATAATCCAAAAGGCATTCTTCGAAAAGCGAAAGTTCCATAAGGACTAGTAAATGTAGTTTTCTCTTGATCCTCGGGAGCAATTTGTATTTGATGATAACCGGTGTATCCATCTAGAAAACAAAAATACTTATGTCCGGCTAATCTATCTAACATCCGGTCTAGAAATGGTAAAGGGAAGTGATCTTTCCCGGTGGCGGTATTTAATTTCCTAGAATCAATACATATACGCCAACCGGTAACTTGTCTTATAGGAATAAGATCGTTATTTTCATTAGCGATGACGGTCACTCCTCCCTTCTTAGGAACACGGTGAATTGGGCTTACCCAAGCACTCGTCGTAAATATGATATATAATACCATTATCTAACCATTTTAAAATTTCTTTCTTAACTACTTCTTTCATTATCGGGTTTAATCTCCTTTGGGATCTCGCTTTAGGTTTATGTTCATCATCTAAAATAATTCTATGCATACGGATTGAAGGACTAATTCCTTTAATATCCGCTAAAGTCCAACCAAAAGTTTTCTTATATTTTTTTAAAGTTTCTAAAAGTTTTTGTTCTTGAGATTCGTTTAATGCGGATGAAATAATAACTGGTAAAGTTGAAGAATTACCTAAATAAGCATATTTCAAATGATCGGGTAATATTTTTAGCTCAAGTTCGGGAGGTTTAATAATTGATGGAACTATATTCTTGTCGTTGTTTTCAGTATTATCCAAAAATTCAAATCTTTCCCGAATATAATCTAGTTCTTCATTATTATCTTCAATTAATTCAATGTTTTCTTTTTCTAATTTATCTTCGTAATATTCCTTAAAATGTTCGCGTTGTAAATGTTCAAGTATTTCCATCCGAAAACATTCATCATCTTTTTCTAGCGCAGGATATTTCATTGATTTTGCAATATTAAATGTAACTTTTTGGTCATTTACTCTCATAGTTAATTCTCCTTTTTGAACATCAATCATAGCTTTTCCAAGTAGCTAAAAATGGTCTTCCTAAAATGATAGGAATTTCTTTATCTTCCTCCATATCTAAAACAATAAAATCTACTCGGGAAGATAAATTTATCCACTTTTACTAACACATCTTCAATAACTCCCTTAGGATAGGTAACCGAACGATCGACTAATTGAAGGGTTATCGAAGTAGGTGTAATTTTTCCTAATCCTAATCTCTTAAAAATTGATAGAGGGATTAAATTGATGCTTGCTCCTAAGTTACACAAAGCTTTTCCATAAAAATTTTCTCCTATAGCGCAGGGTATAGTGAAACTACCAGGATCTTTCAATTTTTCAGGAAGCTTCTTCTGAATAATAGCACTACACTCTTCACTAAGTGCGACTCGTTTCATTATCGTTGAATTTTCTTTTCTTATTTAGAATATCTTTCATAAATTTTACATAATTTGGCATCCGATCTAAAGCTTCGACAAAAGGTATATTGATTGTTAATTTCTTTAATATTTCAAGGAATTTAGCAAATTGTTTATCTTTTTTATGTTGAGCTAGTCGTTGAGGAAATGGTGGTGGAGGTTTTTCAACGTAAATTTTTATAGGTATTAAAGGATGTTCTAAGTTTGAATCTTGTTGAAGTGTTTCCTTTTCAATTTCCACTTCCTCTTTTCGGCTTTCAAGTTCTTTTTGAATTTGAGGTTCTAATTCTTTTCCACTCCTTAGTTGTATTGCTTTAATTTGTTCTTTTCCTTGATCTTTAGGATTTATTTCCACATTACTAGGAAAAGTTCCAGGTATTCTATTATTTAGCGCAAGTAGTAATATGTCCAAGTTGAGTTTCGATATTTTTAATAGATGTTCCTTGAATTTGTAATTGATTTCCTTGAATTTGTAGTTGATTTCCTTGATTTTGTAGTTGATGACCCATATTCAAAATTAATTCATCCATAGATAATTTCTTATCTTTGAATTGAGGGTTATTGTTATTAAATCCAGATGGGTAATTAGGTTTATAGTTTGGATTTGCTTGATTAGGTTGATTCATCCATTGTTGATTAGATGTGTTATTCCAATTAAAATTTGGATGAGTTTTCCAACCAGGATTATAATAGTTTGAATAAGGGTTATTAGTTCTATTATTAATAGCATTTAAAGATTCATAATTAGATTGAAATTCTATGATTTGTCCAGATGAGTTTTCTTCTAAAGTAGGAGAGTAGTTCATTCCAAAATTATCTAATTTCTTAGATATAGCAGACAATTTGAGAAGCTAACATAGATATTGCATCGTTTTCATGAATGCCGGCTATCTTTTCGGATTTACTCTATCAGCGAGGCCATTGGAAATTATTTGTTGCCTTTTCTTCGATTAGTGCATAAGCTTCATTAAATGGTTTAGACATTAATGAACCTCCAGAATGAAGCATCTATGATTGATCTTAAAGATCCTACTAATCCATTATAAAAGGTTTGAATAATCGACTAATCTGGTAGCGCATGATGTGGGCATTTCCTAAGAAGTTCCTTAAATCTCTCCCAAGCTTCATATATTGATTCTCCATCTAACCGACAAAAAGAAGTTATATCATTTCTAAACTTAGCAGTTTTAGATGGTGGAAAATATTTGGATAGAAATTTTTGTGATAATTCTCTCCAAGTTTTAATAGATCCAGGTGCTAACGAATTCAACCACATTTTAGCCTTATCCCTAATGAAAAAGGAAAAAGTCTAAGTCTTATAGCATCGTCAGATACTCCTTGATATTTAAAAGTAGCACAAAATTCTAGGAAACTAGCAAGATGTAAGTTAGGATCTTCAGTAGGTGAACCACTAAATTGATTGTTTTGTACCATTTGGATAATTACGGTGTTTAAGTTCAAATGAATTAGCGACTACATCGTGGTTTTGAATAGTTAAACGAATTTCATCTGATGTAGGGTTGGCATAATCTCTTAATGGTCTTTGTTGGTTCATATTTTGAATTTCAAGAATATTTGTCATTTGTGTTAAATTTATAATTTGTTTCTTTTGTTTTCTAATTCTTTTAATTGTACGCTCTAATTCAGAATCGTAAGGTATTAAATTTTCGTTTCCAAATTTGCGCATACAATTTTTGAATAGATATTAATTTATTTATTATGATTATTTTAAAATAGTCCGTTACTCTAGTAAAGTTTTCTTACTTTCCCCAGCAACGACGCCAAAAACTTGACCCACATTTTTATATTATGATATTTTTAATTTAATTGCAACGACGCCAAAAACTCGACCCCGCTATATTATATGTATAGAATTGTAATTATTTATGTTGTGGATGCTACGCAAGTATACGTATCGTATCAAGTAATACAGGGCTCTAGTGGAGTCCTGGTTATCGATCCCACGGGGAAAGAGAAAATTAAATAACAACTAATTTTAAAATAATAATAATAATAAAACTAGTATACGAAAATTTGGAATTCTAATTTTAAGCGCAATAAAGTAAACTAAGTATTCTAATCAGGTAACTTAACTAAGTAGAGAATTAATACGTATTAAAAGTGCAGGAAATTAAACTAAATAAGTCTTAACTATTTAGAGAAAGTATCTTTCCCCTTGTTTAGAAATTTAAGTGATTGATGAATTTAGATAATTTTAAGGTATTGTGACAAATAGGAGCATTCCTATTCTTTACCCTTTGGTCCAGTGTAAAGAATATTGACTAATCCTATGTTTGATTACCGAATCCGCGGCTAAGCCGGGAGGATACCGACTGCCACTTCAGAGCTCCCACGTTCCCCTCGCCTGAGGGCTAACATCTACACTTCAGCTCTCAAACAATAGGACCGAATTGAAAATTTTAGTCTGTCACACTAAAATGCTCAATTCTACGCCTAGTGATATTATTTCCCTATTTATTTGCACCTTCCTTCCAAGGCTTTTAAATTCCCCGAATATTAGATGTAATTTTTACTATAGTTGTAAATCAACACATTTTAACAAATCAAATGGCCAGTTTGAAAAGTAAATTAAGTTTTAAGTAAAAATTATCACAATTTATTAATATATAAAAGTATCTCTATTTTAATTTCATCAAGTCACTTAATTTCATAAACAGGGAGAAAGACAAAATAAACTACTCAGAATGCATGGGAACTAAACTAAGCATGGATTTCATTTAAAGTTAAAAACAATAAATACAAATACTTATCTTGATTTATCCCCAAATAGACTCCTCGTAGTTCCTTTGACTCTTCCTTCCAGTACAGCACGACTCACTAATTACTCACTAAACTCACTAAAGACTCACAACTGCACACAAAAGACTAAAAAATAACACACTTAGAACACAAATTAACACACAAAAGACTGTTTTTCGGCCTCTATATATAGAGGTAAGCAAAGGTCCAAGAGGTGTGTAAGCATCTCTTCAAAAAGTGTCCAGGTTCAATGTATCTGTGCCATTTGAACTAGCTCGCCGTCGGCGACGAACTACCTCGCTGTCGGTGAGGCTTCTAGAAGATCTTTAAACCGCGCTATCTCGCTGTCGGCGGGCTCGGGCTCGCTATCAGCGAGACAGTTATAAATCCTTCAGAAATGTCTCCTCGTAACCTCGCCGTTGGCGGGCTCGATCTCGCCGTCGGCGACTCGAGACTAAATTGCATTATTTTCTTCCTTTTTGCTCCAAATCCGCTCCTTTTTATGATTTTTGCTTTTATCACCTAAATTCTCCATTCCTGCAATAAAATAAAGAAAATACCCTTCTTTAAAGTGCAATTTCATCAAAAATAGGTATGAATTTCTTAATAAATTTTTTAGTGATCAACAACCCATTGTTATGGAGTATCAGCCACTATATTGTAAGCACTGTCATCTCTTTGGACACACAATGGAACAATGCTTCAAACTTCATATTGAACTAAGACCTTATAATGTGATTAATAAAGGCACAAAGAAGATTAACCAAGCATCTATACCTCGAGCAACTCCATTAAGTCCTGCCCCTGTTGTCCAGGAACTAAACACTGAACATGTAGAAGTTATGGCCACTGATATTGCTGAGTAATATCTTGCTGATAATAATGTTGATAAGGAAGGAGAGGCAATTCTTCCTGCTCTGGTGGATCAGGGAGGCTGTCTTGCTATTGGGCAGTATACTGGTCTCCCTAATGTGTTTAGGGATCCTGCTGCTAACCCCAGCCATGCTGATATACATTCTTCTGCCGAAGCGACCATACCGACTAGTTCGATGTTGGTGCTACTTTCATTACTCCTTCTGAACCCATCACTGGGGACTCAGCCCAAATTTTTCTTGACAACTTAGCCAATACAGCAGAAGGAGCTTGGTCACAACAAAAAAGTAGGAGGAGAAAAGACACTATGGAACTGCAAGATTTATCAAAGTCCAATATTATTGGGATGGAGAATTCAATTGCCACACCCCTAGGATTACTAGGGCTAGTAAGGCTATACACCATGATTAATCTTCTTTGTTGGAATGTTAGGGGTGTTGCAAGTCCTGGCACCCTTAACAAAATCCTGCATTTAAACAGGACTCATAAACTATGGATGTTTGCTTTACTTGAACCTATGATGCACACCAATATCTCTAAAATTACTAAAAGGTTTCCAGGATTTCACTTTCAGCCTAACTGTAATAATAAAATTTGGGTTTTCACTAGGAAGGAGTTGAATTGCACTATTATGATTAATAATTATCAGTTCCTACATCTACATTTTAGGTTGGATCAATTTCAAGGTAGTGCTACTTTTGTTTATGCTGGTTGTACTCAGACAGATAGGGTTTCCCTTTGGAAGGAGCTGTGCCAGATTAGTGTTGGCAATACCTCCAATTGGATTGTGAGTGGGGATTTCAACTGCATTAGAGATCCAAGTGAGAAAAAAGGGGGCAGAACACCTGATCTCCAATCTATGTTGCAGTTCTCTCAAAATTTTACTACAGCTGGGTTATTTGATATTGGCTTCATTGGTTCTCCTTTCACATGGCAGAGAGGCAAACTTTTAGAGAGAATTGATAGAGTGTTAACTAATGATTCATGGCTTAACATGTTTCCCATTACTCAAGTACAACATTTACACAGATCAACCTCTGACCATTCTCCTCTTTTAATCCAGATTTCTTTTAGCTCTTATAAGGGGTACTCACCTTTCAGATTTTTTAATGTGTGGTGTGATCACAATAGTTTCTTAGATGAGGTGAAAAGAGCCTGGATTGTGCTTGATTACCCCACTTGTAACCCCCTGGTAAAATTGTGGAGACTGCATAAAAATGTGGCTTATAAGTTAAGACAGTGGAATAAGCACCAATTTGGTAATGTGTTTCAACAGGTTAGGGATGCTGATACCAAAGTCCATTTGCTGGAAGCTAATAATGATATGGGAGGGAATCAGAATCAAGATCTCTGGACTGCTCAAACTCAACTTCTACAAGCTTTGGATAGAGAAGAACTTTTTCTCCAACAGAAAGCTGCTGTCAATAAATATCTCTATGGGGACAGGAATTCAAAGTACTTCCATGCAATAATTAAACATAGGAGGAAAATTAATGCCATTCTAAAAATAAAGGATGCTACTGGTAATTGGATTACTGATCAAACAACTATTTCTCAAAGTGCTGTCCAGTATTTTCAGCATATGCTTGCTGCACATCCTACAACAACCAATTCATTCATTGCTGAGGTTTTTTCTGAAAACCATGATTATGTTAATCAGCTCAACTTGACTTTACCTCCAGATGAACAGGAAATTTTGCAGGCTTTAAAAAATATTGATGGGAATAGGACTGCTGGTCCTGATGGCTTCACTTCTACCTTTTATCTAAAAGCTTGGGATATAGTGAAAACTGATCTTATTCAAGCTGTACAAGCCTTTTTCCTTGGGACTGACCTTCCAAATTATTTTGCTGCAGCTAGCATTTCTCTTATTACTAAGGATAATCAAAAATCTCATTGGGCAGATTTCAGACCTATTAGTCTCACTACTACTTTTTCTAAAATCATAAGCAAAATTCTTGTGGGGAGACTACAACCACATCTCAATCAATTAATTAGCTCTAACGAGTCTGCTTTTGTGCAGGGAAGAACCATTACTGATAATTGTCTGCTGGCTCAGGAATTGTTGCTGGACATAGATAAAAGATGTAGGGGGCATAATTTAATTCTTAAATTGGATCTCAAAAAGGCTTATGATACCATCAGTTGGCAATTTATTGATCTTGTACTTAAGGCACAAGGTTTCCATCCTTCTTTCTGTACATTAATCCAGAGTTGGCTATCAAGTGCTTACTATAGTGTCCTTGTAAATGGTAGCAGCTGTGGTTTCTTCAAAGCAGGCAGGGGTTTGAAACAAGAAGATCCACTCTCTCCCACCATATTCATTTTGGCATTTGACTACTTCTCCAGGATTCTGAATGCTGCTCATAATCAGTACCCCTATCTCCATTTTAAACATAGCTCTTCCCAAATTATCAGTCACTTGGAATATGCTGATGATGTTATCCTTTTCAATAATGGTAGTAAGCTTGCTGCCAAAAAAACATTACAAATAACTGATCACCTAGCCATGGTAGCAGGTCTTGAACTTAACCAAAGGAAGTGTCAGTTTTTACCTGGCAAAGGATTTAATTATAAGCAATGGGTGAATGATTTCACTGGTTTCTCTGCTGCAGATCTCCCTTCAAAATATATAGGGGTGCAGTTAACCAAAGGAAGGAGAAAACAAACCCATTATGATGAAGTAGTAAAGAAGATTACTGCAGCCTTAAACTGTTGGACAACTACCTTTTTGTCTAATGGAGGTAGGTTAACTTTACTGAAGAGCAATTTATCAACCTTTCCTCTCTACAATTTAGAAATGGTTAGAATGAAAAAGAGTACCCAGAAAATGATTGAAACCATTTTTAATAAATTTCTATGGGAAGGCCAGGCTAAACAATATCATTGGGTAGTATGGAACAAAGTTTGTAAACCAACAAAGGCTGGGGGATTGGGCATAAGGAGCTTTCAACAGATGAGCCACCTTTTTTACTGTAAACAGTGGATCAAATTCAGAAGGCAAGATACTATGTGGGCAAAATTTTTAAAAGATAAGTATTGTTGGCAGTCACACCCAAATGCTGTTTTGCCTAGGCTGGGGGATTCTAAGCACTGAAAACATTTGCTGAAGGTTAGAGAAAGTGCTAACCAAATCTTTAGCTGGGAGGTTGGCAAGGGGGATGTGAATTTCTATTTTGATAACTGGATTGGTGAGGGTACTTTAAACTTCACTACTGAGTTTAATCATAAACTCCCTGTTTTTGATTTCTGGGTGGACAATCAGTGGAATGCCAATAAGCTAAGATATGTTTTGGATGAGGATAGTGTACAACAGATTATCCATATTCCAATTGATTCAACCAAACCTGACAGAATTCTACTGAAACAGTCTACTAAACACTCCTTCAACAACAAGATCCATAATTCTCTGCATGACTGGCCTGATACCAATTGGGGAGAAAAAATCTGGACTAGGCTTATATCTCCCTCAATGTCTTACTTCTGGTGGAGATTGTTTCATAATTATCTTCCATTAGATGACATTTTGAAGCTAAAGGGTTTGAGAACTGCTTCTAGATGTTGGTTATGCCATTCTCAGGAAGAATCAGTTTCTCATCTTTTTCTCAAATGTACAGTCACTAAACAGGTATGGAATACAGTGTTGCTACAATTCAAATTATCTCATCTCAATTATAACTGGATTAATTTGGGGGCTTGCTGGGAGGACTGGAAAGATGAGAAAGAGTTTCACATCCCTTTTGTTATCTGTTGGTTTGTATGGATGGCCAGGAATCAGGCAAAACATGACAATAAAACCTGTACTATCAATCAGATTTGGCAAATTGCTGTAGTTTTTTAAGTAAACACTCACTGCTGGACTCCTCTCCTAGAAGAAAACCAATTTTGTTGAAATGGTCTCTCCCTTCCCAACCATGGATAAAAATTAATATTGATGGCAGCTTCACTACTTCAGCTGCAGGAATTGGAGCTGTTTGCAGAAATTCCTTGGGATAGTTATTGTGGTTCTTTCAAGAACCTATTATCTCTTCATCAGCCCTTGAATCTGAACTTCAGGTTGCACAGTGGGCTTTGATTACTGCTAAAGCTTTGAACTATCATTTTGTATGGATTGAATCTGACTCACAACAATTGATTAACATACTACAAGGCCTCTCCTCTCCTCCATGGAACGTGGTATATCTTTGCAGAACTCTTCTCTCTACCATTGGTTCCCTCACACTTAAATGGACCCATATCTTCAGGGAGGGTAATCAACCTGCTAATTGGTTGGCAAAACATGCTACAGCTACTAATACCATAGTTTTTCTCGTTACACCTTTTGAGCCTCTAAGGCTTTTACTTTTTGGGGACTTGATTGATACTCCCTATATCAGATGTATGTAACCTTTGCTTGAATAAAATTTTCCTTTTCTTAATATATATATATATATATATATTTATACACACACACACACACACATACAATGCTTCATTTACAAAGGTCTGGAGAGTGCTTATATCTTTGCAGAACTCTTCTCTCTACCATTGGTTCCCTCACACTTAAATGGACCCATATCTTCAGGGAGGGTAATCAACCTGCTAATTGGTTGGCAAAACATGCTACAGCTACTAATACCATAGTTTTTTCTGTTACACCTTTTGAGCCTCTAAGGCTTTTACTTTTTGGGGACTTGATTGATACTCCCTATATCAGATGTATGTAACCTTTGCTTGAATAAAATTTTCCTTTTCTTAATATATATATATATATATATATACACACACACACACACACACACACATACAATGCTTCATTTACAAAGGTCTGGAGAGTGCTTTGGATATTATACTGGCTGTAGCTACTCTTCATTTACAAAGGTCTATATTATGCTTTGGATATTATACTGCCTGCAGCTACTTTTTTATATACAACGCTTCATTTACAAAGGACTGGATGCTTTCTCGTACTTTATATGTATATCTTTATATATACATATAAATATTTTTGTATGTTTTCTTTATATATACCTTGCTTGCCTGTGTTACACCACCTATTTGCTCGGATTGGAACCCCCCACCCCCCGCTAACCCCCCACACCCCCCCTGAGCGGATCCGCGCTTTCTTCCCATCCGCCCAGGTTTGCTTTCGTTTTGACCTGCTTGGGCTTTTTGGTTAGTGCGTGATCGTTTAATTTTGCCTCGGCTTCTCTTCTCCTGGTTAATCGGATTTTTGGGTTTTTCTATGCACTCTTATACATTTAATTGTAAACTTATGGGGATAATTTCTATCTTGACTATATTGACTCTTAGCTGTTGGATCCTCATTTTAGTTCATTGCTCTCAATGGATGCTATCTCTAGCAAGCATTTACGAATGGTTTTTTTGGGGATTAATATTTGTGTTTTTTATATATATAATCTTTGTCATGGAAATTGCAGACTTTTCAATTTTATGCTTAAGATATGTATTGCATTCATACTATCATGTCGTTCCTTTACTTCAAAATCATGTGGGTGTGTCATAGCAATTTCATTTTGGAGGCCCATTTTAGTTCAATTCTCTCAATTTCCTTCAGCACCTCTATCGCCTTCAATACCATGCATTGGGTTCAGCATACTTTTTCAAAAACATAAAAAATCTGCTTATTTTGATTTGCTTTGGGCTTGCTTTACCTTCCTTTCATCTCTCAGATTATTGCTCCTTTTATCAGCTTTTAATTTCTTATATTTACATATATATACACATAATTATCACATTTATATGTATTGGTATGCTACTTGGCTCTACTTTTCTACTCGCCGTGGAGCCTCCTCGCGTTGCCCAGCTATAATGGATATATTTCGGATGGAGCTGCGGCGGGGGGAATTGCATGTTTCTTTGATATCCTGCTCTACCTTGGACTGGCTATTTCGACACATCCAACATGTGCCTGTGCTTCTTATGGATGGTATTTTGTGATCAACTTTTCCCTATTTTGGATTACTGCATTGTTTTTGCTTGCGACGTCAAAGCTCTCCCTTCGCCCGATTATCTCGACGCCTACGAAATGGTACATGGCTTGCAGATTTATTTATGTTGTTATTTCTTCACTTGTTTGGTTGCTATTGCATAACTATTAGTGGTTATTTAACTGGGGTCTACACATTTTGGTATAGTATTTGTTTTTACTATACGAGCTTATGTTATTTCTTTCTTCTTGCGTCGAGTTGTATTGTGGGAGGTGGAACCCGTACGAGTGCGTATTTGTATGTTTTGGATATTTAGGTGTGGGATCTACCTCCCCTCCACTTATTTTGTACTTTTTCTTTAATTAACACGTACGGAGCCCCGAGTTACTCCTTTCCTTATATATTTATATAATAGTTAAAATGGTGGCTGTGGTCTCCCTTGCTCTGCTAGGGTTCCCAGTATGATTTCTGGCGGCGGCTCTTGCTCCGGTGGCTTCTCAGGTAGGAGGTGGTGCTTTTGGTACTCAGTTTACTGGTGGTGGGGCTTTTCCCCCTCTCCTCTGAGTGTTTGGTCCTTCCCGGGCTCCATCTTATTCAAATTTACTGTTGCATTGGTTGGATACTTGGTGTTTTTTCTGGGCTTTGGTGACCTGGTGCATCCTTATTGATGGCTCACCCCATTGATTTAGACACCAATATCCAATGGTCCAAAGCCACCTATGCAGGTGTAGTTGGCAGCAACTCCTCTAAAATAATCTCTTCTGACTCACTTGCGTTCCCACAATTCCTTTATGAAGCAGTAACTGGCCGGGCTTCTTGCCCCTGTGTTCATCCCACTGGACTCAAAGATGGTGAACCAGCTGTTTACTTTACTGATAATGAACTCTCACAACTGAATGAGGAGGTTAAATTTACACTTGTTGGTAAATTTGCCTTAGGCCACCCCAAGATGGAATTAGATTATACTTTCAATCATTTCAATTTCTGGGCTCTTGGCAAATTTGATTGTTGGATGGCCGCCATCTGCTGATCCAACTAACCACTGAAGAGGACTATGCAAGGTTATTTGCTAAACAGTCTATCACCATTTCTGGATCTGAGATGAAGCTCTTGAAATGGACCCCAGATTTTGACCCCAGGAAGGAGCCTCCTGTTGTCCCAATCTGGTTTAAATTCCCTGATCTTCCTATTAGATTTTTCAATAATAATGCCATCTTTAACATAGCTAAAGCATTGGACACTCCTCTTAAATCGGATGCCTCTACTAAGAAAAAGGCCAGACCTGCAGCTGCAAGAGTGCAGGTTGAAAGAGATGTTACTCTTCCCATTATACACAGGCTCTGGATTGGATCAGACAAGGAGGCTTACTGGCAGGAAGTAATTATGGAGCAAACACCTTACTATTGCACTCACTGCAGGATGTTTGGTCATACCAACAGTAGATGCTACAGATTGCACCCTCCTACTAGAAGACCTCCCAAATCCTCCCTTGGGGTTTCTGAACCTCCCCAACCTGCTATGAACCCACCCTTGACCTCCACTATTTCTCCCTCCCATACCCCTCCTTCCATTCCACTGGCCCCTGTAGTCAACCCCCCCTCCCCCCCTCATAACACCATTGTCCTAACCCCCAGCCTCCCACCTTAAATGCCCATCCCCCCTCTCAGAACCCCATTGTCCTAACCCCCGTTGCTACCCAGACTGATTTTGATCTTGTTACTCCTATGGAGAATTTAGATGGAGACAGAGCTTCTTTGGTCACCCTGGTGAATTCTCCTGGGGAGGTTGGTCCCCTGGAACCACCATTGAAGAATGAAATGGAAGAATGTTGGAGCACACAAAAATCAAAGATGAGAAAAAGGGCTTTTCAGAGCTAAAACCTCATGGATGATCAACAACTTCTCATGGGGCCTTTTTCAGATACTTTAAGCCAGTTTCCTCTTCCCAAGACTAGGGGCAAAAGGCTAGCTCATTCTAATGATTAATTTCCTTTGTTGGAATGTGAGAGGTGTAGCTCACCCTGCCTCTCTTCACAGATTGAAATTCCTGGTGAGAAAACATAGAATTTGGTGCATGACTCTTTTGGAGCCTCTAGTTTCTAAAGACCCTCAGAAAATTTCAAAAAAAAGTTCCCTTAATTTCACTTTCACTACAAAAAAAATAACAAGATTTGGATTCTGATAAGAAAAGAAGTGAATTATAGTATCTTGATAGATGATCCACAATTCATTCATTTACAATTCTCTATTGATGATAAAACAGGTTTTGCTACTTTTATTTATGCCAGTTGCTCAGTCCGTTTACAAAATCAGCTTTAGAACCATCTTATTACTCTGGGACAACAAACTCCATCCCCTTGGATAGTGGGGGGGATTTCAATTGCCTCATGTCCCCTACAGAAAAAAGAGGTGGGAGACCCCCTCTTGCCAAACCCATGAATAGTTTTGCAGATGCTATCCAAGAAGCTAAATTATTTGACTTGGGCTTCATTGGGCCTCTTTTCACCTGGAGAAGGGGGTCCCTTTGGGAAAGGCTTGACAGGTTTTTTGTAAACAATGGCTGGTTGCATACCTACCTTCATACTACAGTCACTCATCTTGCCATGTCTGGGTCAGACCATAGACCTTTGCTGATCACTATCTCCAACTCCCAACCCCCCAAGGTCTCCCCTTTCAGGTTTCAGAACCTGTGGCTCTTACACCCTGAATTTTGTAATCAGGTCTCTAAGACATGGCAAAGTTGTCCCCAGCTTGACGCATGGCTTAACCTTTGGAACCTTCAAAAGAAGCTGGGTTCCCATCTTAAGAGTTGGAACTGGGAGTGCTTTGGTAATGTGATTGAAAAAGTACATAGGGCTGAGAAGAACACTAAACAGAAAGAGGAGCATTTTCTGAATGGATTGATTACTGAACATGATCTTGCCACTGCTAATGAAGACATGCTCTCTACCACCTGTTATTATGAAGCTTTTTTGAAACAAAAAATTGGCTGGAACAAAATTTATTGAAGGGGATAGAAATTCAAAATAATTCCATGCTTGTATAAATTATAGAAGGAAGTGCAACATGATTCTATCTATTAAAAATGACAGGGGCTTCAAAGTGTATAAGACTGAAGAGATTTCTCAAGAAGCTATCATGTATTTTCAACAACTTTTTTCCAAGGGTTTAAATAGACATTTTCAACTTAATACTAAGTTATTTGATGAGCACAGGGATCAGGTTTCTGATTGGGACCTGACCATGTCACCTTCTGCTGATGAGATCAAGAGTGCTTTGGACTCTATAGGGGGAAACAAGGCTGCAAGGCCAGATGGTTACACTGCTGAATTCTATAAGAAAACTTGGCACATTATTGGAATTGATGTCTGCAGGGCTGTGCAAAGCTTCTTCAATGGCAAGGACCCTCCCAATTACTTTACAACTTCCACCATTGCTCTCATTCCTAAAAATAACTCTAGGAACACTTGGGAGGACTATAGACCCATAAGGCTAACTACTATTATCTCTAAAATTATCAGCAAAGTTATGGTAGCCAGGCTGCAACCCCATCTACCCCTTCTAATCAGTGAGAATCAGGCTGCCTTTGTCAAGGGTAGATATATTGGTGATAATATTCTGACCTCCTAGGAGCTCCTGCTTGACAGGGATAGAAAATGTAGAGGCAACAATATCATTTTCTAATTGGATTTGAAAAAGGCATATGATACCAATGAATGGGATTTCATTCTTGAGGTGCTGAAAGCTAGGGGCTTCTCTCAATCTTTCATCTCATTTATTGGAAGATGGTTACACAATAATGCTCACTCTATTTTAATTAATGGGACTTCTCAATGATTCTTCCATGCTTCTAGAGGTATCAAACAAGGTGATCCACTTTCTCCTTACATTTTTATTTTGGCTCTTGATTACTTGTCAAGGAACCTTAACTATTTAGTCCATCACCATCCCAACCTGGCATACAGTCATAAATCCAATTTTATCATTACACATCTAGCTTATGCTGATGATGTAATTTTATTCACTAAAGCTACAAAACCTCCTATTAAAGCCATCTATCAATGTTTCCACGAGTTCCAGAGCTTATCTGGTATGCAGCTGAGCAAAAGGAAATCCCAAATCCTTTTCAGTTCTCACAGCCCCACTAACATTAAGCACTGGGTTAAAGAGTATGCTGGCTTCTGTACTGCTTCCCTTCCATTTAGCTATCTGGGAGTTCAATTACTCAAAGGAAGGGTAAAACAAACCTAATTTACTAAAGTGGTGGATAAAATCACCTCCCGGATTATTTGCTGGACATCTTCTTTTCTGTCTAATGGTGGGCGAATTACTTTACTTAAAAGCATTCTTACTGCTTTCCCAGCTTACTTATTGCAGATGTCTGATATGAAGAAGGCCACTCAACTCAAGATCGGCGGACTCGAATAAATTCCCGTGGGTCGGTCGGAGAACTCAAATCCACTTGGATGAGTTGGTGGAAGTTGTGCAAACCCATCTGTGCTGGTGGGTTGGGGGTTAAATCATTTCAACAACTCAGACAAATCAACTTATGTAAGCTCTAGATCAGGTTCAGGGCTCAGGACTCTTTTTGTGCTAGATTCATGTTGGGTAAATATTGCAAATCACCCTCTCCTAGTGGCTAAGAAGCTGAGTGACTCAAAGTTATGGTCAAGCCTTCTAAATTGCAGAAACCAAGCTGAAAACTTGTTCTTTTGGGAACTGGGGGATGGGCAGATTAACTTCTGGTTAGATTGTTGGACTTATAACGGGGAGAGATTGGCACCTTCTTCAGCAAACTACAACACTCTACTTAAGGTAAATGATTGTTGGACTGACACCAACTGGAATGTCCAGCTCCTGAACACCATGCTAACTGACCATCAAGTTGAGATGGTTTTAAAGACCAACAAGAATAACTCCACTAAAGATAGAGTGATCACTAAGCAAAAACCATCACAGAAGCTTTCTTCATTTATCCTGAACTCCACACATCAATTTCAGGAACTGCAGTGGGGCAAAGCTATTTGGTGTAAATTCCTCACTCCTTCAATGTCATTTTTTTGCTGGAAGATTTGGCATAACATTATTCAAACCGATGATCTCCTCAAATTAAAAGGACTGAGAGGACCTTCTAGATGTTCTTTCTGTTGCCAGGAAGAGGAAACTGCTGACCACATTTTTTCAATTGTACATGGATATAAAGTGCCTAGTCTAAATTTATTTTACACATTTCCACAGATACTGTTCTTGTTAGCTGGCTTAACTTCAAATCTTCTTAGGGGGACTGGAACAGTATTGGTCTTCATCCCATTCCATGTTGTTTGGCTTGGTTAGTTTGGATTCACAAAAATGCTGTCAGATTTGAAGATCTCCATCCATCTAAGTCCCAAATCTCCACTAACTATTTGGCTTACCTGCAAAAAATCATCAGATATCAAAAGTTCCCTAATGTATGTAAGAATTAACTGCCCCCATCTTCTCTCTGCTCCATCAGCAAACCTCCTGTTTCGTTAGTCTACTGATGCCCCCCCAGCTGGCTGGATTAAAATCAACACTGATGGCAGTGTAGCTAAGAAGGATGCTGGTTTTGGAGGTGTTATCAGAAACCATTTGGGCACTTGCCTTTTATTCTTTGCTTCCCCTACCTTTGTCTCCCATCCCCTGGAAGCAGAAATGGTGGCCATATTCTGGACTTTGAGGGCTGCTGCCAGCTTACAAATTGACAAGGCTATCATTGAAAATGATTCTACTTAGGTGGTGCAGATCTTCAAAGGTCATACTTACTCCTGGGATATGCTGGACTGGATGCACAAGATTAATGAGCTCTCTAACTCAATTCTCACCAGTTACTCTTATATTCCTAGGGAGGGCAACAGACCAGCAAACTGGCTTGCTAGATTTGGTAGGAATTCTAAAAATATTATGGTGTCTAATTCTCCCCCTCTGGCTCTAGATTTTTTGTTACATGGTGATGCCCTTAGTATCCCTTTTGTGAGATCCATGTAAGCAGACTTTCAAATTTAATATATTTACCCGGGGTTTTCCCCTAGGTACTTTTGGTTTAATATATATATATATATATATATATATATATATATATATATATATATATATATATATATATTAACCAAATAATTGCCTAAAAGGCAAGCAATATTTTAAGAAAGTTGAAAATTACAATTTAGATCCTAATGTATGGAAGACCCAAGTTGTCTCCATAAAGTAAAAAGGATAGGGGGGGAAGGAAGAGTTACATCAATTACAACATCTTCATTAAAACTCCCTTGAGAGGCAAGCTAATGAGCAGGTGCATTGCCTTCCCTAGGCGAGTAACGAAAATCAACATGCATGCTATCATTAAATTTAGGCAATCTTTTAATCCACCTTCTTATGTGCCATGGAGCTGGTTCAGAATGTTGAAGGTACTTGATGCAACATGAGGAGTCTGATTCCACCAGAGGGAATCTCACCTTGCACTTATAGGCAAGGCTGATTGCCCAAAATAGTGTTATCATCTTAGCCTCCAAAGCATCAAGAGCAACAGCTAGAGAGTGGAAGAAGAGCAAATGCTTCAAAAGGCTATTTCTAAATATTTCACCAAACCCTGCCTACATCTTATAAAAACTCCCATCAGTAGTTACTTTTACCCAAGGAGTAGAGGGAGGAGACCATATTATGACAAGTGGTTTGATCATTTGGATTGTACCCGATTGATTTAATAAGCAAATATCCTTAAACTGGTGAAACTTGATTAGCTTTTGAATATATGACAAACACTGAGTAGCCACCTGCAATGAAGATGGAGGTCTATCCTCATACTTGGCTTGATTCCTGCACATCCAAATAAACCATGCCACCAGGCAAGGCACCACCAGGAGATCCACCTGTTTCTACTCCACCAGGAAGTTAGATAGATGAAGCCAGCTCAAATTTAGAGTGCCCAATTTGAGCTTGTTAAGTAGATCCATCCAAACCTTCTGGGAAAATTGACAAGTAAAAAATAAATGTTCTAAAGATCCCTCAGCATTTTGGCAAAGATAGCAGCAAGATGGACCTCTTAATCCGTTCAGCTTTAGTATATTATCAGTGGGTATGAGTTTATGTCTTACTCTCCAATAGAAAAAAGACATGGAGGGGGAAAGCAGCTACCCCCAAAATTCAGATCCCCATTGAATCTAATGCCAATTAAAAAATTTGTAATGAATGAATGCAGAATGTTTTTTGGTCTGCTTGTTTATGGTAATCAGTTTATCCTTCTGACCTAGCTGGAATTTAGTAATTAGAATATGGTGCATATGATCAGAGTTGAGAATGGTGCTAAGTAACCTGCAGTTCCATTGATTATCAATCCAAAAGTCTTTGACAATGGTTTTTGATATGGATCCAGAGTGTGTAGTTGAGAGTTTCTCCCCCCCTCCACACCCACTGATCTAGCTAGAAATTAACTGGTCCATCAACTGACTCCCAAAGGAATAGCTGTTCAGCCTTATCTTTAAACTTCAAAAGTTTTGTCCAAAGCCTGGAGTCACCTAACTTGGGCTCAACCACAGTTGGATGCTCATGCTTATAGTACTTACCATTTAAAGAAATATCCTAAAGGCTGTTCAGAGCCCTAAACCTGATCCATATTTTGCACAGATTTATAAAGTTTAAGTGATCAAAGCTCCTGAATCCCAGTCCAAAGGTTAGTTCCTGGAGTGCTTCCCATAGTAGGTTTCCAACATTTCTTCAGTTCTGTCATAAAATCAGGATGAACTAACCACATATTCTGAAATCTAAAATGTCCCCCCACCACCTCCATCAGCATTATTAATTAAACACGGCAAAGTTCTATGATCAGACCCATCCATAGAAAGGTGAGTTACATTGGTATAAGTGAAAGTATGGAGCCATAGAGAATTCACCAGCATTCTATCTAGTCTTTCCCAAGTGTTACCTCTTCTTCAGGTGAATGAAGAACCATTAAAACCCAGGTCATATAATGCAGCATCAACAATGAAATTATTAAACTTGGCCATGGAAGAAATTAAGGGAGAGTTACCTCCTTTCTTTTCAGAAGCAATAGAGAGACAATTAGAATCACCTCCCAAAATCAAAAAGGAAGTTACAGTTTGGGCAATCTAGAAAAGATCATTCTAAAGAAGTTGCTGTTTGGCAGCATTGCTACTAGCATAAATAAAAGTAGCAAAGCCTTGATGTTCCCCAATAGAGAATTGCAAGTGAATGAATTGATTTTGGTCCAGAATGACTGACCACTGCAGTTCATTTCTAGCAAAAATCCAGATCTTGTTATTGAGATTAACAAAGTAAGAAAAGTTAGGAAAAGACTTAACAATCAGATTGGTATTCCTTTTAACCATGGGTTCCAATAGAGCTAAACACCATAGTTTATGGATTTTAACTAGCTGTTTGATTCCACTAAGGGAGGATGGGTGGGCAACCCCCCTAATATTCCAACACATAATATTAATCATTGGGAAAGGTTTTTCCCCTTCCCCCTGGTTCTGGGGTAAGGAGCAGACGAAGGACTATCAGGGGGGTCTCCAGTGGGCTGAGATTCTCTCCAGTCTGCTGAGATTCCAATAGTCCCTGTAATTCAGTCTTGCTCTTTTTTCTTCTGCTATTTTTATGTATTTGTCAATCAGTTTGTAAACCTTCAGCTGTCTCCTTGATAGTTTTCACTGAGAAATCCTGACCATGTTCAGGATCCTGAGTTCCCATATCCCGAGCCCCTGGATTTGTAGTTGTTGGTGGCTCAGCAGACCTAGGAATAACATCCAGAATTTCCTGCACATCCTCCTGACAGCTGACATCCACTATAGGCACAACTAAAACAATTCTAGTCTGTTCTGGAGAATAAACTTCCCTGGGGTACTCTTCAATTGGAGCAGCATCTTGCTCAACTTCTAAAGGGACAGGAGATATAACTGGGTTATCAGTAGCCACCCTGCTAGGCCCAACAGCTCTTCTTCTAGTAGGTGGATGAAGTCTATAGCAACTGTCTTGTACATGGACAAACATTCTGGAATGTTGGCAGTACATTGGTTTAAACTCCACTTCAATGTCTTGCCAAAAGCCCTCCTCAGGGGAATCCTCATCAGTTCTAATCCAAACTCTTTTTAAATCAGGGAAGGTTATATCCCTCTCCACTAAGACCCTAGCTGCTACTGGTCTAGCGATGCATATGTGTGAGTATCAATTTTTAATGAAGTTCCCATAGACTGACTGATATTGTAAATGGCATTTTGATGATATAGCTGTATAGGTAAGTTGTGGAGTTTGAACCACATTGGAATGAATGGAGGTTCTTTCAAAGGGTTAAAATCAGGTGTCAATTTCAAAACTTTCATATAAGTACCAGCTATCAAAATGGATTGTTTGGCAAAAATTTTGGCATAATCCTCCTCATTGGATAGTCTAATGAGTAAGTGTCTCCCATCTAACAAACTAAGCTTCCAATTACCAGCCGGGTTTAACTCTTCAAAGTATTTTCTAACATACTCCATCTTGGGGTGGCCCATCTAGAATTTACCAATCAAATAGAACAATACAGCATCAGTGAGGCATTGCATATCCAGCTTGGAGAAGAGAACAGCAGGCTGACCCTCCTTAACACCTAGTGGTTTAATAAAGGGGCAAACCCCCTTCCTAGCTACTGCATCATGCATAGCCTGAGGGAAAACAAGATGATCATAATTTTTATGAGGGGTCTGACCCCTACCAACCACACTTGCATAAGTGGCCTTAGCCCACATTGCATTATTGCTGCTATCAATGGGGAAATGTCTGGCCATGCTCACAACAACACCAGCACAGCAGCTCCACCAAAGAGATCCAAACAACAGCAGGGTTCCAAGGAAGAACCAAAGGAGAAAAAATAGCCACAAAGCCAATAAGCCACCAGAAGATCCAAAACAGAAAGAACCTCTACCACAGAGAGGCAGAGAAATAAAAACCACCCAAAGAAGAACCAAGACAGTATCAAGGCTCCAAGGAAGAACCACTGGAGAGAAAACCTCCAGAGAAGAAACCAAGTAGAGAAGAAACACCACAGGAAGGTAATGGAACAGTAACCCCCCCACCCCACAAAAAAAAATTAAAAAAAGGTAAAGCCCGGGAAGGCCAAAACCAAGAGGAGAGCTCCAAGTACAGCTCACGGTCGGTACCAAGGGTGCGAGACTAAACCTTCCTCACCTCGCACCGACCGTAGTCACGACCACTGGAGACCCCATGTAAAACCTAGCAGAGCACCTCTCACTTCAATTCGCCACCATGGTTATTATATATATATATATATATATATATATATATATATATATATATATATTTTGTTTCTATGGATTATTTATCAAAATGGATTGAAGCAATAGCTTTAGCGAAATGTGAAGCTCGGAGTGTTCAAAATTTTTAATGAAAAATATTTTTATAAGATATGGAATACCGAAAGTTATTATATCTAATCGTGGATCCCATTTTGGAAATAATCTGATTCAGAAATTAACTAGAAAATGTAATATTATGCAAAGAATTTCTACTGCTTATCATCCCCACACAAGTGGATTAGCTGAAGTATCTAATGGAGAAATTAAAAGAATTTTAGAGAAATCTGTAAATCCTCATAAATTTGATTTATCTAGAAGATTAGATATTACATTATGGGCAGGACTGCTTATAAAACTCCTATTAGAATGTCTCTTTATATACAACTTTTTGGAAAAACTTGACATTTACCAGTTGAATTGGAACATAAAGTGTATTGGGTGATTAAAGAGTTCAATTTCAATTTAAAAGATGCTGGTGAGAAAAGATTATTGTAACTTAATGAATTGAAAGAAATGAGAAATGAATCTTATGAAAATGAAAGAATTTATAAAGAAAAGATAAAATATGACATGATCGTAAGATTATAAGAAAGACATTTGAACCTAGACAAAAAGTTCTTTATATAATATAAGACTAAAATTTTTTCTTGGAATGCTTAAGTCTAGGTGGATAGGACCTTTCACTGTTATAAAAGTTTACCAATTTGGAGCTGTTGATATTAAAGGTCCTAAAACTCAAAGAATATTTAAAGTTAATGAGCATCGGTTAAAACCATATTTTGAAGGTTCACGACCTAATTATAAAGAGGTTTTAATGTTAAGTCATCCTGAATGAATTAATGTGTGTCGGGCTGATGAAGTTAAACCAAGCGCTTTATTGGAGGCAACCCATAGTTATCTTTTTTTGTTTAGTGTGTTTTGATGTGATTTGAGTTAATTTAGTAACTAAATAGTCATATATTTGGAGTTTTATTCACTCATAATTATCCTAAATTGTGCTAATTATTGGATTGAATCGAAGACACAGAGTTTATTTAGATAAAAATGACGCTCGAACAAAGATTTGAATTGGCACCGACGGCATCCAAACCAGTGCCGAAAGTTTTCATTTCAGCGCCGTCGGCCCCCAAAACGGTGCCTACAACGCCAAAATGGCATCTACGACACCCAAAATGGTGCCTACGGTGGATTATTTTAGTGAGCATTTTTAATTTTTGGGGCATGGCCACCGACGGCGCCCAAATTAGTGCCGACAGTACTGACGGTTGAGAGATGATTTTTGGAGTTTCAAATGGTGGATTTAGTCAGTTTTAACGAGCGTCTTACCTTTATAACTCCCAAAAATTATTCTAAGACCCAAAAATTGTAGAAAAATGAAAAGGAAGTTTCAAAATTTGCATTCCAATGGATTCAAACTTCTTAGATTCTCCAAGATTTAGAGATTGTAACAAGAGAAAGTTCTTCAGTTTTGAGGCGCAGTGACTTTGTGACAAAGTCCTTATAAATAGAAGGCTTATCAAAGAACGAGGCTTTGACAATCGGTGTACGAATATTCCTGGTAGTGACAAAGTCCTTATAAATAGAAGGCTTATCAAAGAACGAGGCTTTGATAATCGGTGTACGAATATTCCTGGTAATCGTGTTGAAAAAATTATTTTGCAGAAGGGTTAGGAAGTGTTTTGTTACACTACCACCATAGTAGTCAATCCTGTGGTGAAGGAATTTTATGTAAATCTTCATGGAATCAACCAACGAGTAGTCTATGTGCGAGGTAGGTGGATATCATTCACTCCTTCAAAGTTTAATGAACTTTACCTGGTGGATAATGTGCCAATCTATCACTATACTAATTTCATTCCTATAAGAGACAAAATGAATGAAATCTATCGTTATCTGAGGGATGAAAGCGAAGATTAGGATATAAGAGACAACAGGTATGTCAATTTCTTGTTAAAACAATGGCATTTCTTTATTTCTTAGAAATTACTACCAACCATGAAGATTAGTAAGGTGACAATGGAAAGTGTGATTCTAAATTATTGTATTCAAACTGGAAGACCTGTAGATATTGGTACTATATATGTGAAATCTGTTTTGGGTTTGATTGTGCATGGATCAAATTATGGCTTGGGACATCCTTCCACTATATTTCTTTTTGTAGTCAGTTACAAGTGCCTTATGAAAGTTGGGAAAAATTACATCTTCCTTGGAAACCTATGGACCCAACTAATGTTTATGACTGTCCAATAATTGGGAATGAAGAAGGTTTGAGCATATCTGTGGATCAACCTCATTTTTTTGAAAGGGCATAGTTGATTCTGAAGAAAATCAGGAAACTTGAGCAAGAGGTACGAAATCTTATGAATGCTATTAATAATATTTCTGAATTACTTGATCACATTGATTGGATGATGAAAGAAAAGTTCGATCATACTGGGTGTATGGAAGAAGGACTGATACGATTGATGAAGAAAATGAATTGGATTGAAGAGGATTTAATGATGCATTCCAGTATCAACCTTTCTAAAATTTATTTGTACAATACCAAATTATGGGAGATATCAGTTGGAATAGCACTAAAATTGATGAAGAGAAGTAACTCTATGTTTTGTCTACTTTATATTTAGTATTTATACTTTATTTACTTGAGTTTGGTTTTTATTTTGTTTTCTTATGGTGTGATTTTTGACTTAGTTTGCTAGAGATTTGAATTTATGTTGAATTTTTAGCGTTAAAGCATTGTGGTTGGATTATGACGCTGAATTTATGATATGGTAATTTGAATGTTGTGTGTAAGTGTGAAACTTTTGAATTTATATATAAAAGTTTTATTTTGTATTGTTTGTGTCATTTTTGTATTAGTTAATCACTTATTATTGATTGTAAATGCTTAAAAAAGGCTAATTAGATGTCATAGTAACTTGGAAATGATTAAAATCTTGAAATATTTTGGAACAAAAAAAATGATTGAACTGGCACCGACGGTGCCTGTTTTAATACTAACGGTGCTGGATTTAGCGCCGACAGCGCCCAAATGAGCGCCGACGGCACCCTAGAACCAAAACTACCCAGATCCTCTTAAAATCACGATTTTTTACCCTTTGACCCTATTTGACTGTCTTCCACCTCCAGCCAAAGCAAAATAAACTCCCTAGTACTCGCTTGCATTAGGATTTGAGGCGATTTCAGAGCTTTTAGAGGTTTAATCTTGTCTTCGCTTGGTAAGATCTTTACATTGAGCTAAAATATTTTTATATTCACCATGGAAATTCCTACATAGGAGAAATCCAAAAATTTGAAGAAATTTTGAGAAATACATAGTGAAATGCTCTTACTTGCTAGATTTGACATTGGATTTTAGTGCGTTGTGATTTTGGAAATTTATTGAGATTTATTTGCAATTTTATAGAAATTTGAGATGGCTCCAAGAATGCTTAAGGGGCAGAGAAAGGTTAATTTTAATGAGATGAAATTTGTAAATGTTAAAGCACAGTACAATTTCAAATCCATACTCTTTAGTAAAAAGTGTATACAAGATCAAGGATTTGAGAATCTGGGCGGAGTTGTAGAGCAAGTGATTGTTGAATGGAATTGGAAGACTTTCTATTATTTTTCTGCATATGCTGTTGCTGATGTGTTCCGTGAGTTCTATGCCAACTTGCGGTACACTGAAGAAGAGTATGTACTTGTTCGTCGGCCAATGGTAGAATTTACCCCTACACGAATCATGCCTTCTACCAGTTGCGAAATAATCCATTCTATGCTTACAAATCTTTTGGTACTGTGTATTCTGCAATGAATGAGGTAGTTACTTTTCTTACTGATAGAAAAGGGGAGTGGAAAACTAAGAGAAGGAAAAAGATAATTTTTCCTGCTTCTACTCTCAATATTTCATCTAAAGGCTAACATTACTTTATTTTTGCAAGACTACTACTTACCTACCATCACAGTGAAATTTCTACAGATATAGCAATTTTAAATTTTTGTATTCAAAACATGAGAAAAATTGATATTACAGATGTTATTTACAATAGTATTCTGACGATATCTAAAGGAGAAACCACTAGAGGATTGGGACATGCTGCTTTGATATATTCATTATGCATAGAAGCATGAGTTGAGGTTGATAGTGGCAAAGAGTTGGTCCACCCTTTGAAGCCAATTAGTATTGCCAACATTTGCCTTCTGATTCTCATGTTGGATGGATATCAGGAGGGAAGAGTAGCGAGATTCCTTCCACTAGTCATGACATGCCCTCTACATCGGGGACCCCTACTATTTCTGATGTTATGGAGCGGCTAATGATTCAGCAAGATGATATTATGAGGCTTCTGATACACCTAAAATATATAGTTTTTTTATGCACATTTCTATACTATTTTTTTATGATATTGCACTGTAATGGAAGGTAATTTGTGTTTTTCTTACAGGTATAATGAAAATGAGTGATTATGATGAAAGGAACAAAAAAAATGAAAATTTGGACCTTGGCGGCTAAGCGCCGCCTAGTCGGCGCTTAGCCGCCACAGTTAAAAATTGAATTTTCTTCATTTCTGGCACCAATTTCAAGGGGTGTTTGAAGAAACTTTTGGTGGTGACTTTCTTAACTTCCCATAGGCGGCAAATTTGAATGAAGGGATGCATACGTTGAATCAGGACATGATTTGAAGATACACCAAGACACCTTTTGGATTATTGTTAAAATTATGTCATGTAATGAATGAGGTGTTAAATTTTATTTCCTACTATTTTATACCGCATTTTAACGTTCTGATAATTTTCATTTACAGTTTAGCTTTAATTAAAAATACCAAAGAAAATTTTCAAGTTCAAATCAAAACATATTTTCAAAAGTCATTAAAAAAATTAAAAGTATAATTTTCTTAATTCTTTAAAAAGTTTTTACATTTCCTTGTGGGTTCGATATCTCGGGGCTTATTCAGGAAGTCCTATATTACTTGATAAATGATACGTATACTTGCGTAGTATCCCATATTATAAAATCATAATTTTCATATCTAAATCATTAGTACATATATTCGGTGTGAAGCCAAGTTTTTGGTGCACATATATTTATCGGGGATCAAGTTTTGGGCGCCGTTGCCGGGGAAATTAATTAAAACTGAAATTTTAAAGAAAATTAAGAAAATTTTAAGTTGTTACTTTTCTTTGTTTTTGTTAGTTTGTTGTGTTTTGTTTTATTTTATAATTGTATGCGTAGTTCATGTTCTGAGGGACTTGTGCCTTACAATTCTGAATTAGAAAGAACTATCCGAAAAATTAAAAAAAAAAATAAAAATTCTGAAAAAGATAAAAATATTCAAGAAATGGAAAATCATCAAAATCAAAATATTGGCATCCATCAAGAATTCAGTCCTTTAAGAGATTATGCTAACCCTACAGTGGATGAACTTCATGGTAGTATTCAACACTCAGCTGTACCTGCTAATTCCTTTGAACATAAACCTACTATTATCCATATGGTGTCTAATAATCAGTTTGGGGGAGCAACAACAAAAGATCCTAATTTGCATCTCGCTAAGTTTTTAGAGTTGTGTGCTACTTTTAAATATGATGGTGTTTCGGATGATGCTATTAGACTCAGACTTTTTCCTTTCTCACTAAGGGATAAAGCTAAGATATGGTCAAATTCGTTAGCACCTGGATCTATCAGAACTTGGGGTGATTTATCACAAAAATTCTTTGCTAAATATTTTCCACCATTGAATAATGCGAAGTTGAGAAATTATATTACATCTTTTTGTCAGTTTGATGGTGAATCAATATATGAAGCATGGGAAAGATTTAAAGATCTCCTCAGGAAGTTTCCGCTTCATTCGATACCAGATTGATTAATAATTCAAACCTTTTACAATAGATTAGTTGTATCTCTTAGATCAATTATCGATGCTGCTGCTGGTGGATCATTAATGTCTAAACAATTTTCTAATGCTTATGCTTTAATTGAAGAAATGACTACTAATAATTTTCAATGGCCTTCTGAAAGGTTAAATCCTAAAAAGGTAGCCAGTGTTCATGACAATGATGCTTTTGCAATATTAGCAAATCAGGTTGCTACAATTTCAAGAAAGATAGACCAATTTGGGATGAATTTTTCTCAGCCAAATTACATGATTGAAGAAAATTCATTAAGCCAAATGGTTGATTCTTTTTCTTCACCAGAAACTTCGAATGTTATAAGTAACCCTAATAACCTATATTCCAGTTTTTATAACCCAAGTTGGAAGAATAATCCAAACTTTAACTGGAATACCAATAATCAGGGTGGTATTAATTAATAATGGGGAACCACCAAGTTAACCCATTGGGGAACTAGAACAACCAAGGAAATAATTATTATAGACTAACATATCCTCCAGGTTTTAATAATGCTTTACAAATAAAGGAGAAGAAGTTGTCTTTTAAAGAAGTGGTGTCACATATGGGTAATCAATTGCAAATTCAAGGAGCAACCATCAGAAATATTGAAAATCAATTGGGGAAAATTGCAAATTCATTAAGTAATAGATCCCAAGGAATGCTTCCATGTAATCCTGAAGTTAATCCAAGAGACAAAATAAAGAGCATGTAAAAGAAATTCAACTGAGAAGTGGAAGTGAGTTGGAAGGTAGAGTTCAGAAAGAAACTGAAGTAGAGAAATCAGGGATTGAAGAACCAAAAGAGGACACTCTTAAAGGTTTGGAAAGACCAATTTCTCCACCTAAGGTTGATTTAGAAAAGCCACCACCTCCATTTCCTCAGAGACTTCGTAAACAAAAGTTGCATAAGCAATTTTCAAAATTCTTGGAGATATTTAAGAAGCTTACCATTAATATTCCATTTGCTGAAGCCTTAGAACAAATGCCGAGCTATGTGAAATTTATGAAGGATATTCTCAACAAAAAAGAGAAAATTTGAAGATAATGAGACAGTTGCACTCAGTGAGGAGTACAGTGCAATAATTCAGAAGAAGCTTCCTGAAAAACTTAAAGATCCTAGTAGTTTCACAATTCCATGTGCAATCGGAGACAAATTCTATGGAAAAGTTTATGTGATTTAGGTGCAAGCATTAACCTTATGCCTCTATCAATTTTCAAAAGACTGGGATTAGAAGAAATAACCCCAACTACTGTAACTCTACAATTATCAGATCGTTCGATCACATATCCAAAAGGAGTTATAGACAATGTTTTGGTTAAAGTGGATCAATTTATCTTTCCTGTTGATTTCATTGTACTTGATATGGAGGAAGATAAAGAGATACCCATCATTTTGGGAAGACCTTTCCTAGCCACAGGCAGAGCAATGATAGATGTACAAAAAGGGAAATTAACGACCTGGGGAAATGATCAAACTGTTACATTCAATATTTCAAAATCGATGAAATATCCTGCAATAGGTAAAGATGATGAATGTTTTAGGATGGATGTTATCAGATATTTGAGTAAATATCATTTCAAGTTAACTCATGAAGAAAAACCTGAAAGAGAAGAATTGGAACATAAGTAAGAAGAGTAGTTACATCATTCTAATGATTTTCAAGAGGATGAATTAAATTATGTTCATGAAAATTTTGAATTATTGAATATGACTTAAAAAAGATGAATCTTATGGTCCATCAATTGAAAAAACTCCTGAACAAAAGTTAAAAATGCTTCATGATCATTTGAAGTATGTTTTTCTGGGTGAATCCTCAACCTTGCCTGTTATAATTTTATCTCAATTGACTAAAAAAGAAGAAGAGAGTTTGCTTGAACTTTTGAAGAAGTATAAGAAAGCCTTTGGATGGATAATTGCTGATATTAAAAGAATCAGTTCTTTAATTTGGATGCACATTATTCTTATGGAAGATAATTGCAAACCTCGGGCTGATCCCCAAAGGAGATTAAATCCTATCATGAAAGATGTTGTTAAGAAAGACATTTTGAAGTGGTTAGATGCAGGAATTATCTACTCTATTTCAGATAGTGCATGGGTTAGTCATATTCACTGTGTTCCTAAGAAAGGAGGAGTAACTGTGACTGTTAATGAAAAGAATGAAATGATTCCAACAAGACAAGTTACAGGATGGCGAATATGCATTGATTATAGAAAATTAAATCTTGCCAATAGGAAATATTACTTTCTACTCCCATTTCTGGATCAGATGTTGGATAGACTGGCTGAGCATAAATACTTTTGTTTTCTGGATGAATATACTGGTTACCACCAAGTACAAATTGCTCCTGAGGATCAAGAGAAAACTACGTTTATCAGTCCTTATGTTACGTTTGCTTTTATAAGAATGCCCTTTGGTTTATGTAATGCCCCTGCTACATTTCAGAGATGTATGATGGCTATTTTCTGTGATTTAATTGAAAAAGAGAAAAAATTTTTTATGGATGACTTTTCAATGTTTGGAATTTCATTTGAATCATGTTTAGAACATTTAACTAAAGTTCTAAAATGCTGTGAAGAAACTAATTTAGTCCTTAACTGGGAAAAATGTCAATTTATGGTAGCAGGAGGAATTGTATTGGGACATCGAATTTCATAAAAAGGTTTGGAGGTAGATCCTGCAAAAATTCAAATTATCTCTAATTTACCTTGCCCAACCAATGTAAGGTCAATTAGAAGTTTTCTGGGACATGCTGGATTCTACAGACGTTACATCAAAGAATTTTCAATGATTACAAAACCTTTATGCCTATTATTGGAAAAGGATGTAATTTTTTATTTTAATGATGATTTCCTAAAAGCTTTTGAAACAATAAAAGAAAAGTTAATCACTGCACTTGTTATAATTTCACTAAATTGGGAAAAAACTTTTGAACTAATATGTGATGCTAGTGATTATGCTATTGGTGCTGTTTTGGGTCAAAAATATGATTAAATTTCAAAGTTATTTATTATGCTTGTAAAACTTTTAATGAAGCTCAAATTAATTATACCACTACCGAGAAAGAGTTATTAGCTATAGTGTTTTCCTTTGATAAATTTCGATCATATTTAATTCGAACTAATTGTGTGGTGCATACTGATCATTCTGCTATCAAATATTTAATGAAGAAGAAGGATGCGAAGCCGAGATTGATTAGATGGATTCTTCTTTTTCAAGAATTTGATTTTGAGATGGTAGATAGGAAGAGTTCCAATAATCAAATTGCTGATCATTTGTTTAGGCTTGAAAATGAAATATCTCTCTGAGATGCTGATAAAATTAAAGAACATTTTCCTCATGAAAAATTATTCACAATTAATGAGTGGCGTGTTCTGTGGTATGCCGACATAGTAAAGCTTATTGTCAGTAATATTATACCCTATGGTTTGACATACCAGAAAAGAAGAAATTTCTGTCTTATGTTAAGACTTATTTTTGGGATGACCCATTTTTATATAAACAAGGAAAGGATCTTATAATTTGAAGATGTATACCTTTGGAAGTGACTCATGAAATTATTTAAAAATTTCATAATTCTGATTATGGGGGACATTTTGGAGTTGAAAGAACTACATATAAAATCTTACAATCTGGATTTTATTGGCTTATAATTTTTAAGGATGTGAATGCTTATATTAAAAATTGTGATAAATGTCAGCGTGTAGGCAATATTTCTAGAAGAAATGAATTGCTCCTCAATTAAATGTTGGAAGTTCAAATATTTGATGTTTGGGGATTAGATTTCATGGGTCCATTTACACCATTTTTCAAAAATGTTTATATTTTTATAGTTATAGATTATGTTTCCAAATGGATTGAAGATATTGCTTTACCTCGATGTGATGCTCATAGTGTTGCAAAGTTTTTAAGAAATAATATATTTTGCAGATTTGGAATACTAAGTGAAATCATAATAGATGGGGGAAGTCATATTAAAAATGCGATTATTGAGAAGTTAGCAAAGAAATATCATATAAATCATCGCAATGCTACTGCTTATCATCCTCACACAAGTGGTTTGGTTGAATTATCTAATCTTGAAATTAAAAAAATATTGGAAAAGTATGTTAATCTAAACAGAAAGGACTGGTCAATCAATCTGGATTATGCTTCGTGGGTCTATAGGACTGCCTACAGAACTGCTATAAGAATGTCCCCAAAGAGGCTAATTTTTAGAAAAGTTTGTCATTTACCTATTGAACTTGAGCATAAATCATATTGGGCTATTAAAGAGTTCAATTATAATTTGAAAGATGCTGCTGAAAAGAGATTATTGAAATTAAATGAGCTTGAAAATATAAGGAATGAATCTTATGGAAATGCTAAGATTTGTAAGGAAAAGATGAAGCTATGGCATGATCGATAGATTCTTACTAAAAATCTTGTAGTAGGACAAAAAGTTTTGCTGTATAATGCCAGATTGAGGATTTTTTCTAGAAAACTTAAGTTCAGGTGGATGGGTCCATTTATTGTGATAAAAGATTATTCCTATGGAGCTTTGGATATTCAAGATCCTAAGACTGGAAAAATACTTAAAGTTAATTGTCATAGATTTAAACCTTATTTTTCAGTCGATCAACTTAAATCTCATGAGAATCTGATGTTGGGTCACTCAGAATGAGTTCTAAGTATGTCAGAAAGAGGACGTTAAACCAAGCACTTTGTGGGAGGCAACCCATAGTTATCGGTGTGCTTTGCTTTATATTTCCTTTGTGTACTTTGTTTAGTTTGTTTTTTTTTTTTTTTTTGGTGGTAGTATTTTGGAGTTTTTTGTCATAGTAGTGTTTATTTGACCTTATTTTATGACTTAGAGGAGTCAAAATGAAATTTTGGACATTTGACAGACCTGTGCTAAATTGAGCAATGACGGCTAAGCGCCACATCGATGGCACTTAGGTGCCAGAGTTATGAAACATGTGATAAATGAGGTTCTCGAAGCCTAAATCGTGGGGAAGTGGTTTTGGATATTATTTTTGAGTTTTTTAACATTAAAGGGCAGGATTATGCACTACTAAAGTTTATAAAAGGCCCTGGATTAAAAGAAACACTTGCCCTAAGTCCCATTTTCATTCCTGAGACTTAAGAAGAGTGTTTTGAGTGCATCATGTCTTCCTGGGTGAATGAAATTAAGAAGAAAGAGGAGTCTGACAAGAGTAAGTTTATTAGTGATAATGTTAAAGAGTTATTCAATGAATTTCTTGCCGTTAGTATTCAGGGAATTGCAATTGCAATGATCGAATCCCGAGTGACTTCAATCAAAGCAAAGATCAATGAAACTAACACACATTTGGAGCATATGGGAAGGCAACTTAAGATGTAATTCAATCGTACAAGTCACGTGAAAGAAGCGGATAAGGCGATGTTCCTGAAGAACAAGTGGTTAGAAGAAGAAGATGTAAGAGTGTTCAATCATCATCCTTTCTATCAGATTTATATTCCAGAAGGGTCAAATGGAAACAATAATGGTTCTGGATATATTCCACCCACTGGAGAGTAGAATTAAATGTTGGTTTGATCTTGTGATTTGTTTTGAGTATTTTATGTTTTATATGTTTGATGTTTTAAAGTGTTTAATGTTTTATGTTTGTGATCTGTTGAACTTTAATGTGTGATTGTTACATCTTAGTGATGTAAACTTATCATTATGCTTATTGAGTCCGTTTGTATTTAGGGAATTTCGTCCAATGTGTTTGGATAGAAATTTTTAGTTTGTATTATATGTGGTTTGATTTTAATGAATATAAGTTTGTGTTTGTGTGAAATTTGAATGCAATTGATGGATATTAAAGTTTGAAATGGGAGTATTGGAGATTATTGAGTATGTGACAATTATTTTGAGAAGATTAAGGGTGATTAACTAAGTGGTTTAGTGCATTTTTTTAATTGTGAAAATCTTGACACTAGCGGCTAAGCGCCAGATTGTCGGCACTTATGCGCCAAATTTCGTGGCTAAGCGCCGGAAGCCTCTCGCTTAGGCGCCGGTTTGTGAAAATTGGTTTTCAGCAGTTAAAACCCAAAAATTGCCATTTTTTTAACTTACCTGTAGTCTTCAACCTCTAACTTTCGCGAAAAGGAGCCTAGTGCATCAACATTTTAGATCGTTTGAAGGCCGATTTCAACAAAAATTGTTAGATTTAGATTCCTTAAGGTAAGAGCACTACTCCTAAGTAAAAATTTTTTATTTTTACCATGTATTTTGAGTACATTTTGGAAAATCCTAAAATCACTATTCATGGTGAAAATTTTAAGAAAAGGATGAGAAATTGCTTGGATTTAGTGAAAATTACTTTTGGAAGTTAATTTAGCAAGTTTAGTTTGATTTTGGAATTTATGGTGAATTTTTCTTGAATTTTTAGAAATGGATCCAAAGTCAAAGCGCTTGATAGAAACAACGAGTTTTGATTCTGATAAGTTTGTTAGTGCAAGGGCTGAGGAACGTTACGTTGACGCACTACAGTCATGTAATTTGATTCCTGAGCGTGTGTTTAGTAAGCCAGGAGAGGTTATTGAGGAAATGATTGATAAGAATTGGAAAAATTACTGCTGCTTCTATGTTGTTGCTGTTGTTTTTGTGGTCAGAGAGTTTTATGCAAACTCACCTGCAGCAGAAGAAAATTTGGTGATGGTAAGAAGGTAAGAAGTACATTTTACATCTGCGGTAATCAATGTTTTTTTTGGCTGCCTCCTGATATGTTTTGTTTTTACTCAAACTATCATCCTACTGAGGGAGAGTTAGATGAGATTATGGAATTTCTGACTAACGGAAGAGGTTTATGGAAGATCACAAATGATAGAAGAGTAAATTTTCGAGCCTCTAAGTTAAATGTCATTTCTAAAGCATGGCATTATTTTGTCTCATCTAAGCTGTTGCCTTCAAGCCATACTAGTGAAGTTACAAGGGAGAGAGCTGTTCTGAACTATTACATTCTGCAAGATAAGCCTATAGATATTGGAGCAATCATTTATGATTATATTTTGAATTGTGCCAAATCTACTACTACTGCAAGTATGCGATTTCCTTCTTTGATACATTCATTATGTGAATGATCTGGAGTGAAATTTGAAACTTGGGAAGATGTTCTTCAGCCTTGAAACCAATTATCAGTGTAAACGTTGGAGCTTACATTGTACATTCAGAGTTTGGCTGGAGAGGATGATTTGGTAGGGCTTCTACTGCTTCTACATCTGCTTCTGCTGCTTCTACTTCCAGTGCTATTACTTCGAGAGCTTCATCATCTAGAGATTCACAGATTAGTTTGTTAAGAAAGATTTTGAAGAAGGTGAGTCTTACTCGTGAGCATATTAGAGACAAGGATGGTAAAATGGATAATATGGAAAGATATATCATAAAACATGAAGAATATGAGGAGAATTATCAGCATGATTTGGATAGATTGATCAAAGGTGATATGAGTGCTGAATTGCCCCCTCATCCATTCTACACACCTTATGTGCCATCTAGAGATTGGAACAAGCAAGATGATGATGAGGATGAGGATGATTAGCTGATTTGTTTTATGTGTTATTGAGTTTTTGTTGATGAGTGGATGTATGTTATGTCTATTGATATATTTTGATATTGTGTTTGTTGTGTGAACTCTGGTAATATGCTTATTATAGTTAGACTATTTTTGCATATTTAGATGTATCTATATTGGATTGATATTGTAAATGTTGTTTTGTGTGATATATGTGTAGTAGTAGATGTTTTAATGTTATGTTGTGTCAGAGTTTTTACAGTGTGTACTTTAATTCCAAAATTTTTAGAAGAATTTGGAACACTATCAAAAAAATATTATTTAAAATTGCATATTTAAAACTTTTCAAAATCTACTACTACCATTTGTTATCTAGTATTAGTGTGATTTCATTTATTTTCAGTTGGTGTATATTTGCTTTGAAAACCTCCACTATTGTAGAAGTCATTTAAAATTTTAAATTTCCAGTTAATGAGAAAATAAATTTTTTTTTGAATTTGATTTCTTTTTACTTCTGTTTTTATATTGTTATACTTGCATATTTAGGATATTAACATTCCTGCAAGCATGTTATTTTAGTTTTTAATTCTCACCCATGTATCATTTCTTATGCTTAAATGTTTTATTCTAACTAAAAGTTAAAGTTTGGGGGGAATTTTAAAAACAGAAAATTTTCAAAAACCTAAAATTTTATTTGTTCTCAAGAATACTTAAAATTTATTTGATTTTTGATTGAAAACAATTATGTATATGAAGTTATATTAGGGAAACAAAATATTGAATATAGAAATGAATAAGAGAATTTAGTTAAAATTTTTTGTAATAATGAAAAATTTAAAGTTAAAATTTTCTTAGTAAAGAAGTGTTAAATTTTGTTTAACTATCTTTAGTAAGAAATATTGTATTTTTGGATAAATAGAAGATTTGACTTTTATTCTTCAAAGCTTAAATTTATTTATTGAGGAGTAATTTTTCAAATATTGTTATTATGATTTTTAAGTGAAAGATGTATATCCGACCTTTATGTTAAATGGATGGGTGGAATTCAAAATCATTAAAGGTCTATCCAGATATAGTAATCCTTGTCTTATATAAAAAGGAAAAAGAAGAAGAGAAAAAAGAAAAAGAAAAAGAAGAAGAGAAAAAAGGAAAAGAAAAAGAAAGAGGAAAAGAAAAAAAGGAGAAAAAAGTGAAAAATGGTATGTAAAAATGTAGGAGAAGCTTGAGGATTTGAGGGCCTAATAAAAAATTGGTTCCATACCTAAAGTATAAAATATAGGTTCTGAGAAAATCTAAAGCTTAAGATTATAATATAGTAAGTAAAATTAATTTCTAATAAAGATTTTTAAGTAAGAAAAATAAATGCGTGAATCCAATATTTTGAAGAATCTACAAATATTTCTAAATTAGATAGAAAACTATATTTTACATTATCTTTTACCAAAGAACTTTCTAAACTTTAAGTTGGTCTTAATTACTGAAATTTTTTCTAAATTGGACTATTTCATTTCTAGAACAAAATTTTTTTATCTTCCTAAGAAACTCATTAAATAACTTGCATGCTAAAATTTTTTATGTGATTAAGAGTCACTTGAGGACAAGTAACATTTTAAGTTTGGGGGATTTTGACATACCTAAAATATATAGTATTTTTATGCACATTTTTATACCTATTTTTTATAATATTGCACTGTAATGGAAGGTATTTTGTGTTTTTCTTGTAGGTATAATGAAAATGTGTCATTATTATGAAAGGAGCAAAAATTGGATCAAATTTGGAGCAAAAAAAATAAAAAATGAAAAATTGGACTAGGCGGCGCTTAGCCGCCACAGTTAAAGATCAAATTTTCTTCATTTTTGGCTCCAATTTCAAGGGGTGTTTGAAGCAACTTTTTATGGTGATTTCCTTAAATTCCTATAGGCGGCAAATTTAAATGAAGGGATGTATCTTTTGGTGGATACGTTGAATCGGGACATGATTTGAAGAGATACCCAGGCACCTTTTGGATTATTATTTATGTTATGTCATGAGTGTGAGTATGTGTCTTTAGTGAGAGTTAGTCTTTTAGTTTAGTTTTCAAGAGTCTCTTCTAATTAAAAGAGATTTACTTTTAGTCTTTTATTGTTTAGAGTTAGTTAGTTTGGTGTGAAACTTTCTTTCCACCAATTTACTTTCATCTATTTATCTAGTTTTTATTGAAGTCTAAAGTCAGAGTTGGAGTTAACAGAGTTGGGCGCCAACCTCTGTAGTGTTTTCCTATAGAAAGTCAAGTTTGAAAGGAACTTCTGGAGTCTTGTGGAGAGGATTTTCAGATAAGAGTTTACTTCTGTTTTCTATATTTAGTTTTTATTATTGTGCTTTCTTTATGATTTCTATTTTCAAATCAATGTTTGCTTGTTTTTTCTCCATGAATTATGAGTAGTTTTCTTTATCTTTTTCTTTCTTAAATAAAGAATTAATTAAATTATGTAAGATTGTTGTGGAATGTATAAGTGTTTAAAGTTGGAATACGTTGTGAAGATTTAATTCCATGAACTTAATTTACTTCTTAATTTGGCCAATTAAGATGTTAAGATTGTTGTGAGATTATGTAAGATCCAATACTGTATTATCTCAAACAACAAATGGTATAAATCACATCCAATTATATAGATGAGAATTGTAGTCCATACAATTGAATGCTTAGGAGATATGTTTTTAATGGAGAGTAGAATTAGAGGTCTTTAGAGTGACAGGATAAAGTCCCTAATTTGGTTTGATATTTTAAATTTTGTTATGAGAAGTTATCCACCAGGTGGAGAGAATCGAGGGAACTATAGAGTAAGAGCTAGTATCTTCCCTGCCTAACCATGTTCAAGATTTTAAAATTTCAAATTAACCAATGTTCTTTATAGAACCAAGTAAGGGTAAAGAATTAATTTGCTCGTATTTATCACAACACATTTAAATACCTCCACAACAATACTTTCATAATTATTATTGCTTTATAAGAGAAAGAAAAAGATATTTTAATTCCTAGTATTTTATACTGCATTTTAAAGTTCTGATAATTTTCATTTACTGCTTAGCTTTAATTAAAAATACCAAAAATAATTTTTAAGTTTTTCAAATCAAAACATAGTTTCAAAAATCATTAAAAAAAGTAAAAGTATAATTTTCTTAATTCTTTAAAAGGTTTTTACATTTCCCTGTGGGTTCTATATCTCGGCTCTTAATCAGAAAGTCCTATATTACTTGATAAATGATACATATACTTGCGTAGTATCCCATACTATAAAATCATAATTTTTAAATCTAAATCATCAGCACATATATTCGGTGTGAAGTCAATTTTTTGGTGCACATATATTTATTGGGGATGAGCTTCATAGCAGAATGGATGATTTGGAAACAAGAATAGCATCAATGATGATTATATGAAGAGAAGAGTGTAATATGATAATTCTTATCATGATTCTCACATAAGATTTATGGGGGGGGGTGAGGCTGGAGTGATATTTCCTACTTGCTCCCGCTACATTCCATATCAACCTGAGAAAGAAGGAGCAAAAGAAAGAGGAGATGATGATTGGTAAGACAGTATTCTTATGTCTGTATTTGTTTTGTTAGTTTCTGTGTGTGTTAGTTGTTATTTGCTTTGTTGTAGCAGTTATGTGTAGTGATTGAACTTTTAATTTGTTGAAGTTCTATTAAAAGTTTTGTAGTTCGTCATTGTTGTAGTAAAAATTGCAATTGATGTTCTAGTAATGTTTTTATAAGATTGTTGTGTGAAGAAATGTGTTAATTATTGCTTATGGGATGATGTAAATGCTTTATAGAAGTGTTAAACATCATTGTGGACGTCGAAACGATCTAAATTACGAAAAAATTTTCAGACCCAGAAAGTATTTTAGACTGGCACCGCCAACGCCAAAATGGGCACCGCCGGAGTCCAAATCCAGAGAGTTGGCCAATATTTTTAAATAGAGCGCCGTCAGCGCCCTATCGAGTGTCGCCGGTGCCCAAACCCTTAAATTGGTTTTAAACCCTCGATTTCACAATTTTTGCCCCGAGCTCCGTAAATTTTTCCATTTCATTCGTCTTCTTCCTCCATTTTCATGATTTTGAAGATCAAGGGCTTGCTAGATCCCGGATTTAAGGAGTTTTCAAGGCTTTTCAACACCCGATTTGCACTTCTCTTTGTAAGAGCTTAACTTTAAGTTAAAATTATTGGATTTTCACCATGAAAATCTCCCACATTGCTTATGTTGAAACTTTTGGAGTTTTAGAGAGATTTTGAGATTTCCATGATGAAATTTGCTCTTACTTATTTAAGATAGTGTTTGGAGTTGATACATTGTGAATTTGGGATTTATTGGAATTATTTTTGCAAATTTTAGAAATTCACATGGCTCCACGGGGAAAGAGGAAATTAGATTTTGATGAGGATAGATTTGTCAATAGCAAAGACCAATTTTGCTATAACTCTATCCTTCACTACAAGAAGTGTATCTAGGATCGAGCTTTTGATAGTTCTAGCGGATTTGTAGAATAATTAATTGCAGAGCGAAAATGAGAAAGATTTTGTTATTTCACTGCAAATGTTGTTATGGGAGTTGTTCGAGAATTCTATGCAAACGTACCCTGGACTAAGACTGAGTATGTGCTTGTTAGAGGAAAGATGGTTGAGTTTACTCCTCAACATATCAATGCTTTTTATCAGACTCGGAAACCATTCGTGTGTGAGTACGAAAACTTTGACACTGGAAGGGAGAATATGAGAGAAGGTATTGCTTTTCTGACTGACGGGCGAGGAGAATGGAAATTAAGTAAAAAACAGTTGATAAATTTCCCCGCCTCCACTTTGAATGTTGCTTTAAAAGTCTGGCATTATTTCATTTATGCAAGGCTATTACCATCTTATCACCACAGCAAAGTTGCTAGAGATAGAGCAATTCTAAACTACTGTATACAGAAGATGAAAAATATTGATATTGGATCTATTATTTACAAGAATGTTTAAACGATTGCGAAAGGCGAGACGACTAGAGGATTAGGACATCCTGCTTTAAGCCAAGCCTTGTGTGTTCAGTCTGGAGTGGAGTTCAGTAGTTCTGAGGAAGTGGCTATACCATTGAGACCTATTACAAAGAATATTGTTCTTACTTATGAGTCTCATGTAGGAGCTAGAGTTAAGCGTAGGAGTACTGATATTCCTACTACAAGTTATGATGTCTCACTACATCTGAGCCGCCTACCTTATCTGATATTATGGAGCAATTGAGTTTACAGAGTACTAGTATGGATAGACTCCTTGATCGGATGGATGTACTTGAGGCGAGGAGTGATGTGAACGAAGATTATCTGCAAAAGAGAGTAGAGTTTGATATATCTTATTATGATGCACAGGTCAGATTTATGAGGGGGAGTCTGATGTGATTTTTCCTACTTGCCCCAGCTATAAACCATATAGACCTGACCCTGCTGATGACCCTGCTGATGACCTTGCCGATGACCCTGACGCTGATCCCGATGATGGAGACTGGTAGATAGTTTGTTTGTTTGTTTTTATTTTTGTTGATCTTGTTGTGTTGTGTTGTACTGATGTGATTTAGTGGATATTTACTTTTCATGTGATGTGTAACCCTGTGTTGTACTGTGTGATGTAGTGTTGTTTACTTTTCAAGATGTATTGTTATGTTGTACTGAGATTCTAAAATTGTTAGTAGTGTGATAGTTTGTTTCATGTTGTAGTGTTTTGTTGGATGTTTGGATGTTTAATGTTAATTTCTCTTTACCCATGCAAATATTTAAATTTTTTTTCACTGCTACTAATTGTTTCATGCCTGCTAGTTGTGAATTTTGATTAATACCAGATAGCTGTTGAAGATTTCAGAATCCCAGCACAAAAATGTTAGTTTTCTTATACTCTCAACTATTTTAAATTTATTGAAAACGTTAAGTTTGGGGGAGGGTAGAGAAATAATAAACTTTTACTTGTTCTCAACTATTACATATTTTCAAAAGTTATTAGCATAACTTCAAGTAGTTGAACTTCATTGTAAGATAACTAAAACCTTTTATTTCAGTTGAATATTATTGAAGGATTAGATGAAAATTTTTGGTAATAAAAGTTGATTTTATAGAAGTAAAATATTTGGTATGAAAAGATTTGATTGTAGTTAACTATTTAAAGTAAAGAAAACTGTATTTTTGAAATGTTAATAGACTTAAAGTATTGTGTATTAAGAAGAGATTGTGACTTTATGAAAAATAATAAAGCTTGTACCGAACAATAAATTAAGGTGGTGTTTTAAGTTTAAACTTTAGAAAGAGGAGAGTGAAGTTCCAAATCATTAAAGGCTATCCAGATATAGTAATCCTCAAGAAAAAAAAAGAAAAGAAAAGAAGGATTGAAAAACAATCCCTAAAAAAAAGAGAAAAGAAAATAAAAGAAAGAAAAATGTTTAGGAGGAAAAGCTTGAGGAGATGCCTAATCAAAAATTGGCTTCACTTAAATCATCCTAAAGGGAAAACTTGATTTCATTTCTGAATTTATATTTATAGTACTAGCCTACATTCTAGTAAAGTTTGCATGAACTCCTTTTTCACATATTCTTTTAAGGCACTCTTAATATGACAAATTATGGTTTGTCTTGAAATAAATAGAAGACTAGAACTCTTAGACTTCGATTACCGAATATTCTTATACCCGTAATGTTGACTTGAGTTACTAAACTTTTTCGAAAATCTAACCAATATATTCTTTTGAATGAAAATTTTAGTGTCTTACATTTGAAAAGTACATTACCTAGAGTTATATTTTATGTAGTAAAACGATTACTTGAGGACAAGTAATAGTTTAAATTTAAGGGATTTTGATGCACCAAAAATATATACGGTTTTGGCAATCTAATTTTACCCATTTTTCGTGATATTGCACTTTAAAGAAAGGTATTTTCATGATTTATTACAGGTATGATGATTTTACGTGATTGGAACGAAAAGATGCAGAAAGGAACAAATTCGGAGCAAAAAAAAGCAACAAGGAGCAAAATGGTGAAAAGGTGTTCTGGCACCGCCAACGCCAGAATCTAGAGACTCCAGAATTAATTAGCACGATAGAGCACCGCCAGCGCCCTATTTGGTGCCACCGGCGCCCAAACTCAGTGGAATTCAAAATTTGAGAGTTTTGGCGAATTTTTGAAGAGATGCTTATGGAATCTCTTGTGATTTCATCCCTAACTCTTAAATAACTGATTTTGGATGAGAGAAGGGGGCTCTCATGCATTCTATTGCTCTCTCTTAGTGATTTAGTGTGTGTTAAGTGTTAGGGTTTAGTAGAGTAGTGTGTAGAAGAGAGGTTTAGAGAGGAATTGTTCTCTAAGGAGTGAAGGAGAAGAAGTAAAGTGAGAGATTGATTCTTCCTTTCCATTCTAAAGAGAGAATCAAGTGTTGTAAAGAAGAGAGAAGAGGATTCAAAGGAACTTCAAAGGGATTGCATTGGGGAAGAGAAAGAGATGAGTTGTATTTTATTTTGAGGTTTGTATGACATTTCTTTTAATATAAAATCCATGTTTTATTATATCTTCTCCATGAATTCTAAGTAGTCTTCTTTGTCATTCTTCTTGCTTGAGATGTGATGATGGTTTGATGTGGATTTGATGTGCTTTTAATGTATTGAAAAGATTGTGATGGTTTTTCATTTAGAACTTAATTTACTTTTGATTTGGCCAATTGAAACGTTAAAATATGTTTTTGAACATTAAGTTTGAAAGGATTTAATGTCCTACAACAATAATGAAAGATCCATTCAATTTCCATGGATGAATTGCGTAGTTCATGGGAATTGCGTGCAAATAAATAGGGAAATGTGCTTTGAAGGACTTCAATGTGGAGATTTCAAGGTGACAGGCTGAAATCCCCAAATTGGTTCTAAGATTAATAATTAATATCAAAGGTTAGCCTTTGGGTGAAGGGTGAGTGGGAGCTCCGAAGTGAGAGCTGGTATCCTCCCAGCCTAACCTTAGAGTTAATGACTAAACTTAGAATATTTCAATGTTCGTTTCATATTTAGAGGAGGTGGTACTCTTCTAAAGGTAGAGAATTATCTATGCTCCTATTTGGCACAATAAACTAGATAACTGATCTATATCAATCCACACATAATATTCTCAATGAAAGAAGAAAGATACTTTTCTCATATATATCAACTTAGTTTAGTGTGTCTATTAGATAATTCTATTTTCAAGTAACTAGAAGTAATTGTAGTTTAGTTAGTTGTTACTGTTTTCTGAATAGTAGTACTAGAAGTAAGAATTGAACTTTAATCGTAATTAGAGTATAAGATTTAGGTGCTTTATTATAACTTGTGAAACTTTTTATTTTACTTCAACTTAAAACCTCCCTGTGGGATCGATAACCATGACTCCATTAGAGCCCTGTATTACTTGATATGATACGTATACTTGCATTAAGTACACAGACTTTACAAAATAATTATAAAAATATAAATTGAGTTCATAAATTATCACATATGTATAAGACCCTCACGATCAAATTTTTGGTGTTGTTGCTGAAGTTTAAAATCATCTTATAGTGGTAACAAATTCTTGCGTATAAATATATTAAATTAAAGTCCACGTGTGTCAGCCACCTCAACTTATGTAGCTCTGAAGCTCCGCTTGTCATCTCCTGATTGGGCACCGCCTTCTGACTCAGCGCCACTCGTCTTATGTTTTATGGAATATAACTTTGTGCAGCCCTATCCCAGCCCTCCATTTGATACACGTGAGATGGAACGGTCCTCCTTTATTGTCTTCGAATGGTTCATCCCGAGAGCCGTCCACATTAAAATCCTAAGATCTCAGCCTAGACTCAACCAAATCGCACGAGGTTTGTTTCTATGGACTCATCTAGCATAGAAGAACCTATCTATACGGCTAACCTGGCCTGAAATTGACTAGATGTGCATGGAGAATTAAAACAATCTTAGGAAGAGGAGAGAGTTTAATACCTCTATCTGAGAGGGGTGACCTCAATCAGATGGTTGTAGCAGCTTTGATTGGTTCCAACAAGCCTCTAGATTAAGCCTTTTTCCCTGGTGAAATTTCTGAACCCAAGATCAACCAGACCTGATTTTAGGGGTTGATTAAAGTCTCTGGTAGAGGCTCTCTGTGATGGGGCTTTAATGGGGGAACTTCTTATTTCTTTGTGGGGATGGTGTGGGTACAGTTAATTTGATTTTAGCATAGTGGAGAGTGGTAATGGAAAGTGTCATGGTTCCATCAAGGTTTTGAGTTTGAAATTTGAGCTCAGGCAGTGGGGGAAATGATAGGAAGTGGCTGGGATGAGCTTAGGGAGGTTGCAATTAGCTTTGGGAACAATTTAGTAGAGTTTCCCCTAAGTTTTGTGCACACACGTCCTTTGGCTATCAAGATGGTGGTTAAAATCAGAAAAGGAAAAAGGATCAATTGCAGCAGTGACAGAAAACACGGAAGATTGGCGACAACCATTAATAGATTACCTGCAAACAGGAAAACTACCAGATGATAGGTCGTTAGCCCATCAGATCAAGAAAAGAACTCTGTCCTATGCATTAATAAACAACACATTATACAGAAGGTCTATTGATCAAATGTGGCTAAGATGCCTAAGCGGGTCCGAGGCCCGTGAAATTGTTAAAGAGATACATTCAGGACTCTGTGGCGCTTACCAGTCGGGTCCAAAGATGAAAATGAAAATTAAAAGACTAGGGTACTACTGGCCCTCGATGATGACCGACTGCATGAAAACCGCCAAGAGCTGTCATCAGTGCCAAGTGCACGGAGTGGTTCTACACCAACCTCCAAATGTGCTACATCCGACGATTGCATCGTGGCCATTTGAATGTTGGGGCACAGATATAGTGGGTCCAATAGAACCACCGTCGTCAAAAGGATATCGCTTCATTCTTGCGGATACAGATTACTTTTCCAAGTGGGCAGAGGCAGTTCCACTCAAAGAAGTGAAGGCACACCACGTGCTACAGTTTTTTAAGAACCAAGTTGTCTACCGTTTCGGGGTGCCGCGCAGGATCATCTCGGATAATGGGTCGGCATTCGAAGCACGCAAATCAACAATTTTGTCGGGAGACACGGAATCGACCGGCGATATTCAACAATTTACTACCCAAGAGCAAACGGCCTTGTCGAGGCTTTTAATAAAACTCTCGTTCAAATTTTAAAGAAAACCTTGGACGATAATAAGAGAAATTGGCACGAGAAGTTGTTAGAAGCCTTATGGGCCTACCGGACAACCTTCGAACTCCTACTCAAGCTACACCTTACGCTCCGGTGTATGGGTCCGAGGCGGTGTTACCCTTAGAAGTCCGAGCTTCCTTCACTCGGGATTGCAGTTGCAAACAAACTCACGACGAAGAGAATGCCGGATTACGACTAGAAGAATTGGAAAGCCCGGAAGGGAAGAGACTTGCAGCGCAGACGAGAATTTAGAACTATACCAAGCTAAGATGGTTCAAGCCCATGACAGACCGGGTCCGCCCAAGAACCTTTAAGGTTGGTGACTTAGTTCTCGTTCTCAAAAGACCTATTCTTGCACACCGCAAGATAGGAGGAAAATTTGAACCCACTTGGGAAGGACCGTTTGTGGTCGAGACGATCTACTCGGGAGGCTCCTACCAGCCTAGTAAACCGCCAAGGAGAACGACATATGCTTCCGATCAATGGACGATACTTGAAAAAGTATTACGCTACCTGATGTTTTGAAGGAGTGAATTTTCCATCCCTAGAAGCACGGGTGAAGTAATTACTTATGACTGGGTCCGAACCCAAAAAATAACAAAAATGTGCTAAAATAAATAAAATCATGATAATAAAGTTTTCTTTGTTTTCTCTTCCAAATCAAAATCTCTTTCCTGATCTTATCCCACTTCATTCTCGTTAAATTGAAAATACAAAAGTAATAAAAATTTTTGTCTTTAATAAACATTTTCTTAATGTTCTTGTTCTTAGTACGACCCCCGATCCTTTTCCTTGTCTTTTCGCAGGGAAATGTCGAACGGGCGGTTGGTCCTGAACTTTAGAAATGGCGTAAGCCTTGCACTCGACGAAAAGAGGATGAAAGATGTAGCGATAATCGAGATTGACTCGGATTTTGCACCAGCAGGCCTACAGTACGAGGAAAGTGACTGGGTCCCGATTGATCGAGAAGAACCGCCGGGCAGACATTGATGAAAATGGGTGGCCCAGGCCACCAATCCAGCAGCAAGAAAAGAAAGGCAAACACTGAAGAAGATAAGAAAATGAAGTCTGTAGTCGCTACAGCAGAGGGCAGGCTTGTCAGCGCCGCGCCCACAGACGTTCAAGAAGTTCGAAGAGCTACTCTCACAGCAACGCAACGAAGAAATAAGAATCGCCGTATCCGTAAGATGTTAACCAAACTAGCTGCGGACCAGCGCGACGAGACAGTTGCTAATGCCAGTACATACACTTCAAGGACACCGGTTCACCGGGAACCCGAAGAAAGGAGGCCGACTCCTAGGATAACGAAAAGAACCGGGGAAATCTCACAAAGACCGGAAGAAAGAAGGCTACCACGCCACCGGATAGAACCACCGGCAACGCATGACCTTGTTGCGGAAGCAACCCCGGGGATGTCCCGACAAGCATCATCCCCGAGGAGCCGAGGTATGCGAGGAGAACGTGAAGGGATTGAACCGTATATCCCACAATATGTCACCAGTGCCTCGCCATCTGCAGATCATTCCGGAATACGAGCTGGAGAGAATGCAGAATGTTGAAAAGAAAACCTTTGAATACTTCGAGAGAATTAGAGGCAGAAGAATCAATATACCGGAGGGCCTCGAGCTACATACAGACGTATTCTCAGAGTATGAACAACAGCAAATCGTGGATTGCATCCGGGATTTGAAAAGAATGGGCCGAGCGAGGCCGCCTAAGGGAAAACACATACTCGAACCCCGGAGATGGATGCCGGGGAAGGGAAGAATCACAATACAATGTGGATGCTGTTACAACTTTGCGGAGGACAGGAAGGGAAACCCACCGGGAATACTCCGTCATGGGCGAGTGGATCCGATGCCATTAGTCATCAAGAGAATGGTAAAAAGATTGATAACATGGAGGGTACCGCCGGCGGATTGCATACCCAATAGCTGCATTATTAACATCTACAAGCAGGGTGATCGTATACCCCCGCACATAGATCACCATGACTTTGTCGGACCTTTCGCACGGTTTCTTTTCCGAATGAGTGTAATATCATGTTCGGATCCGACCTCCGGATAGCGAGGCCCGAGTGAGTTCCGAGGGCCGGTAAAGATACCATTACCGGTAGGTTCCGTCATGATACCGAAGGGCAACGGGGCGGATATCGCTAAGCATTGCATACCGGGAGTACCGGTGAAGCGGATCTCGGTTACTTTCGGAAGGATGGACGACAGGAAAGCACCTTACCACTTCCAGCCAGACCCGGAGTTAGAGAGCCTCCGGCCTTACGAGCTGTGAGCTACATGGAAAATATCACACCTCCAACATACATCCATACGGCATCCTTGCCGAGGATGGCTTGGAAGGTGATGTTATTGACCATGTACCTCACTATTCAGACATGGATTTTTGACAGATACCCTTTTGGATGAATCAACAAAGATCATACATAGTCCGTTTTGAGTCTATATGGATTGTATGAGATGTATTCCAGATCAAGTTGTACGATGTATCTTCAGCATGATTGGAATGAAAGTGACCATGTCACATTTTTCGCCTTCACCTCTTTTGTGCAAATTGACTGGGAAACGCCATTAAAAGTTAAATGAACTTCGAACAAAGAACAGAAAAGAAGCAAAAAGAATAAAAGAAAACTTTCCTTAAAATTTTAAAATGATAAACTCCAAATTCACGATAAAATAAAATTTGAATCGATAAAAGGGGAACAAAATGACAACAAAATCTCAATCAAATTTCAAATTCAATCTTTCCAAATTTCAAATCAAATCTCAATCAAATTTCAAACTCGATCTTTCCAGATCTCACATCAAACCTCAGTCAAATTCAAACTTACCCTTCCAAATCCGAAGTCCAACCCGTTCTACTCTCTCCCTTGTCTGGGAAGGAAGCGGTTGATTCCATTGACACGGATCGAATCTGATGGTGAGGAATCACATTCAATCCAAACCAGCAACTTTCAATCAACTCTTCTGAACGGGACATGTAACATCTACATATTCCCTCCTAATCTATTTCCTTCCATGAAAGTCTTTTACAACTTTCATGAAATTCTCGAAACACCAAAATTCCACACTTTTCAAATCAACATTACAAATCGTTGCAAAGTCAATTATACATCAAAATCAACTTTTTGGGGTTGAGGATTTTACATCCGAGACTGCACTGCTTTAGGATTCTTTCCCTATTGCACTGAAATACATCAAAATCAACTTTTTGAAGTTGAGGATTTTACATCCGAGACTCGCATCGCTTTAGGATTCTTTCCCTATTGCACTGAAATACATCAAAATCAAGTTCTTCAAGTTGAGGATTTTACATCCGATACTGCACTGCTTTAGGATTCTTTCCCTATTGCACTGAAATACGTCAAAATCAAATTCTTGAAGTTGAGGATTTTACATCCGATACTGCACTCCTTTAGGATTCTTTCCCTATTGCACCGAAATACATCAAAATCAAATTCTCGAAGTCGAGGATTTTACATCCGATACTCGCATCGCTTTAGGATTCTTTCCCTATTGCACTGAAATACATCAAAATCAAATTCTTGAAGTTGAGGATTTTACATCCGATATCGCATCGCTTTAGGATTCTTTCTCTATTGCACCGAAATACATCAAAATCAACTTTTCGAGGTTGAGGATTTTACATCCGAGACTCGCATCGCTTTAGGATTCTTTCCCTATTGCACTCGAAATACATCAAAATCAACTTTTTGAGGTTGAGGATTTTACATCCGATACCGCACTCGCTTTAGGATTCTTTCCCTATTGCACCGAAATACATCAAAATCAACTTTTTAAGGTTGAGGATTTTACATCCGATACCGCATCGCTTTAGGATTCTTTCCCTATCGCACCGAAATACATCAAAATCAACTTTTTGAGGTTGAGGATTTTACATCCGATACCGCACTCGCTTTAGGATTCTTTCCCTATTGCACTCGAAATACATCAAAATCAACTTTTCGAGGTTGAGGATTTTACATCCGATACCGCACCGCTTTAGGATTCTTTCCCTATCGCACCGAAATACATCAAAATCAACTTTTTGAGGTTGAGGATTTTACATCCGATACCGCACTCGCTTTAGGATTCTTTCCCTATTGCACCGAAATACATCAAAATCAACTTTTTGAGGTTGAGGATTTTACATCCGATACCGCACTCGCTTTAGGATTCTTTCCTATCGCACTCGAAATACATCAAAATCAACTTTTCGAGGTCGAGGATTTTACATCCGAGACCGCACTCGCTTAGGATTCTTTCCCTATTGCACCTGAAATACATCAAAATCAACTTTTTGAGGTTGAGGATTTTACATCCGAGACCGCATCGCTTTAGGATTCTTTCCCTATTGCACTCGAAATACATCAAAATCAACTTTTTGAGGTTGAGGATTTCACATCCGAGACCGCACTGCTTTAGGATTCTTTCCCTATTGCACTGAAATACATCAAAATCAACTTTTTGAGGTTGAGGATTTTACATCCGAGACTGCACTGCTTTAGGATTCTTTCCTTATTGCACTTAAATACATCAAAATCAACTTTTTGAGGTTGAGGATTTTACATCCGAGACCGCACTGCTTTAGGATTCTTTCCCTATTGCACTGAAATACATCAAAATCAACTTTTTGAGGTTGAGGATTTTACATCCGATACCGCACTCGCTTTAGGATTCTTTCCCTATTGCACCGAAATACATCAAAATCAACTTTTTGAGGTTGAGGATTTTACATCCGAGACCGCACCGCTTTAGGATTCTTTCCTATTGCACTCGAAATACATCAAAATCAACTTTTTGAGGTTGAGGATTTTACATCCGAGACCGCACTCGCTTTAGGATTCTTTCCCTATTGCACTCGAAATACATCAAAATCAACTTTTTGAAGTTGAGGATTTTACATCCGAGACCGCACCTGCTTTAGGATTCTTTCCCTATCGCACCGATATGCATCAAAAATCAAATTCTTGAGGTTGAGGATTTTACATCCAATACCGCATTGCTTTAGATTCTCTTCCTATTGTAATGAAGCACACCAAATCGAGCTCTTGAGGTTAAGGATTTTACATCCGATACCACATTGCTCTGAGATCTCTCCTCATTGTAATGATTCAATCCAATCAATTCAATTTTCTTTCAAGGTTGAGGATGTTACATCTAAAACCGCAAAATTTTAATTTTCATTTCAAATCAAATTCCTTCAAAATTAATCTTAACAAAACTTCAATCTAAATTGAAACTCGAGTTGAAATCTGAATTCACACATCAAAACTTAAACTAAAACAAAATTTAAAATGAAATTCCCCCAGATCATGTGATTTGGGACTCACCTCCTTTCCCTTCCCCAGCGAGAGTTCAGGAATCTCCAGTCTTAGAGATATACTTGATACTCCCCAGCGGAAACTCTTTTACTTTGTCCCAAGTGTGTCACTTGGACATCTGTGATTGGTTTTGTTGATCTTTTCGGTCAACGCCAATAAGAGCGGTGTGCTCCGTCAGCTCACCACACCTATTGGGGGTCCATTTGTTGACCTCATTTTTGATGAGGTCTTCTCTTCTTCTCTTTAGTACTTAGGATCTAGCCTTAGGCTTTTCCTTCGACTATCTTAGAGGACTAGAATTGGGATCCACCATCTAGAATTTCAAACCACTTCTTAACTCCCTGCAAACTCCACAAACTTGATTGTAGACCCCTAATCACCTAGAGGGTTGAAATCAAGTGTGGAAGTTTAAAGGATGAGTTCCCATAGGACTCTTTGGCCTTAGGACTGCCCTGGGTGGCCTGGTCTAGTGGAGGGGCTGACTTACACACACACTACACCTATACACTACACTTTCACACACTTCCTAAAAACACAACTATACCCAATTTGACCTCCTGACTCATGTAAGTGATTCACATGGATGGTCCTTAACCCCTAAGCCCTTGGCTAAGAGGGTTAGGAACAACATAGTGAATGCCTCAAATGAGTCCCTTCATGGCTCATATGGGCTTGATGTGGCTTCATGGCTCAACCAAAATGATTTTATTCCACTTATATTCATCCAATCTTCAATTTTCCAAATTTTCAATTTTTGACCCCCGGGACCCTACACCCGCCTAACCCACCAAATGCCCTTGAAACTACCCAAATTTTTCAAAAATCTCCAAATTACCCAAAATTCCTCAAGACCAATCCTAAACATTTCCTCCCCACTCAAATTGATCATCCATAACCAAAAATACCAAAAATTCCAAAAATACCTCCCAATACCCTCCAAATACCCAAAATACCCCTCTTAGCCAAAAAATCCAAAAATTCAGAAAATTCCCAGAAAATTCCAGAAAATCCCAAATATTCCCAATTTCATTTTGTTCAACTACACCATGGGCCAATTTCGTCAATTTACCCCACTTTTGTCAAAACCCCCAATTTGACCCATTTTAACCCTAAGTCCAATGTCAAACCTAACCTACCCAATTGACCCAAATTCTGGTCAAATTCAATTCTAAACTTCAATTTAACATCCCCAACACCAATCTAGACCAAATCCAAGCCCAATTTGATTGGCATTGGGATCCAATTTCACTTTTGGCCTTAAAGCCCAATTTGGACCCATGACCCAAACTTAGCCCAAACTCACCCAATTCAACTCCAATTAACCCCAAATCATTTCTAAACCTTCCTTAACATCCCCATAAACAAAACACTAACATGATTTGCCCAAAATTTAGACCCAAACCCCACTTAAATTCAACCCAAAATCAAAAAGCCCAATTTTGACCTAAACCTAAACCTAGCCCAAATAGACCGAAACCTCAAAATCAAAACCTAACCAAAGCCAAAACCTCTTTGAAACACTCCCATAAACATTTCTCAACATTTATTTTACATCAATTTCAACCCTAGCCCAACTTTGGCCCATGGTAGCCCATTTTGGCCCACCTTAGCCTCTTTACCAAAAGGCCCATATCCAACCCAATTCAAACCCAAATCACCTCAAATTTGTTTCAAACCACTCATGACACATCCCTAAACCAAACTCAACAATTATTTGGCCCAAGCCTTTACCAAAATTTCATCCCAAAATCCATTTTAAAATTCAAAAGCCCACTTTCCTAAACCATTTAAAAGCCCATCTAAAACCATTTCAATGAGCCCAAAATTGGCCCTAAAGCCCACATGACATTTCCATTTGCCATCCATCTAATCAAAGCCATTCCCTAAGTTATAATCCCATCATCAAATAATTCCAAATCAAGCCTCATGCCAAATCACCCCTAAATACCAAAATTTTTCTTAAATCCATTTCCATGAAATCGACTCGACTTTTCCCAAGCCAAAGGTGAGCCATGAAGCCATGCATGAGCCACATGGAAGCCATGAGAGCCTCTTTACATGTCACCATGCCATTTTGGGCAAAAGGAGGAGACTCTTTCCTTAATGCCTAAAGGTGATTAACCACTCCCATGATTCCACTAAACCTTGCTTAAAGCTTAATTGTACTTGGATGGTGACCATTCCCCACCGATTAAGCCGACCTAAATCACTTTCTATTCAGCCTAAACAAAGCCTCGGGTGGTGCACCTAGCCCAAATGGAGGGGTTGACCAATTTGAGCCAAAATAAGCCCTCTCCCATTCCATTCTAATCCAAGCCTTTTACACATGGCATTTGCCAATTGCCTACACAAAACCCCAGCCCCGACCCACTCGAACAAGATGGTGACCAATGCCCGGCCGGCCAGCCACTGTGTCACCGGAAAACACCATGGCCGAGAGCTCACATGTGAGCCAACTTTGGAATTCTCCTCGCCGAGCCGCCCCATGCCCAATGGCCACCATGGCTGTTCTTCCCATGCCCAGAGCAGGTGATCCAAAACCCTAACTCTCCCTGGGAGGCCCTCCACCCTCTCCTATTTAAACACCACCCCCTCACGGCCATGAAAAGAGAGTTGCACAAACCTTGCCGAAACTCTGCCAAAATTGTTCCAAACCCTTCTCCACCCTTAGAGCGGTTGATCCCCAAGTGTCAATTCGCCCTAATCCCCACCGACAAAATCCAATTTCTCAACCGAAATTCCACCCAAAACCAGGACACTTCTCCACAGTGGATCAATCCTCAAATCGATTGGTCCTACACCTTCACCGGACCAAGAGAAGGTGTCCACCAACAAAAGCCCCATCTCCGAGCCACCCGAGTTGTTCCGGACTCCAAAGGTTGTGATCGGCCTTGGTGAAAATCACACCTAGGCAATTCACCACACCACCAGGCTACATCCCTAGCCTCCTGCAGCTCCAACGAACGTGCCAAGCATCTCTGATCGAGGCTTCACCTCTCAGAGCTAAGGTATGGATCAATTCTTCATCCCGAGCTTCTAAACATTCTCCATTTCAAATGAGTCAATTTCAATAAACATTAGCCGTATAGATGTGTTCGTCTCTTCAAGACGAATCCATAGAGTATAAGAACATAAAAATCCATGGAGAATTGAGTGAGATCTTAGGGCTAGAAGGTGGACGGTTCTCGGGTTAGGAGGCTTGGGGACGATGAACGGATGCCGTTCATTCAATACACGCGCGGACGGACGGCTCGGATGGCGTCGGACCGGAGACGGTACGCGAACCGCGGGCCGCGTGGCGCCGAGTCGAAGGCGACGTCAAATGGGAGCGCGCCGCGTGTGCATTCGGAGCCGCCGAGGTCGACGCGGCGCCGCGTCACTTAAGTAGAAAATTAGGGATTTTCTTAATTTATTTAATTCCCCGAACTTTGAAAATTCATATCTTTGTGTAGAAAATTCCTAAAAATAAAATAAAAATACCCTCTTGCTCGGTGAACGAGAGGAGAATAATGTGAAAAAGAAATTAATTAATTTTATCCAGTATTTTATTTTTAATTAATTATTTACTCCCTGCATTGTTTTAATTCTCCATGCATTCATACAATTCACCATGGCATAAGACCATAGGGCCTTTGAAGCCTCTGAACTTGGGAACATTCCCTGAATTTTCCAAGGTCAGAGGCCACCTCTGTGAAAAGTTATTGATTTTTCAAATGCATGTTGCTGTTTTGAGTATTTTAATTTCAAAAATTAGCATGTTGTGAAATAAATTCTAGGAAAATTTGGTGATGTTCCTTATGACTCGGAGAACCTTAGGAAAAATAGGACTTGAGTCAATTCACTCGCATTAACCCTAATTGTCCTAAATACCCAAAATTGGACTTTAATTAATTAGAGTTAACCATAGATCAAATTGACTTGAAATCAATTCTCCACTGACCTTTAGGATCAGAAGAACCCACCATAAAAGTTTGAAGTCAATTGGACTTGGTTAGCCCTACTAAATGGGTTGATTAAGCCATTTAGTCATTTTAAACTTTAAAAAATTCATAACTTTCAAAATACCTTTCAAAAATTCACCAAATTGGTTTTGGAGCCTCTCTGATATCAGGGAATTTAAGAAAATTAAAATTTCAATTTTCTAAAAAGTTGATTTTTCATCATTATTTTAATATTTTAATAATTAAAAATAATAAAAATCACAAAAACAATAAAATTCACCAAAATGTCATATTTTGAAATATAATCACTTAGGAACAAACCCCATATTTTTCTCAGGTCTATTTAATGAGATATTAAATTTTAAAGCCCTAGGGTAATTTTAAAATTAAAAAAATGTATTTTCTAGCATTTTCACTAAAATAATTATAATAAATCAAAGCAAAATCAGAAAATTGTAAAATTTGGTTCTTTGGAATCCTTGATATCAGAGAGAATTTTAAAAATTATAAAATTCATTTTTCAACTTATATTTTATTTTTAAATTAATTAATACTCCAGAACTTAAAATAATTCTAATAAATAAAATATAATTCAAAAAATCACAAAAATTGGTCTAAGTGGTCCTCTGGTCATTAGGAATGTCCCATAATTTTCTTAAGGACAGAAATTTTCCCTTGGTCATATTATTAAATTTTCCTTGGAAATCCTTATTTTCCACCAAAAATAATTATATAAATAAATTAAATATAGAAAAATCACATTTTCTCCTCTAATGTCTTTATTGACATATGAGTGAAGTAACATAAAAATTTCAAGTTCATTCAAGCTCAATTTAGTGAGTTATGAAATTATTAGGCTTGAAGGGCAAAATGGTAATTAAAATCATAACCCTTTAATTAAGACTTTAGGCTTAATGAAGTTAATAGGCAAAATATTTGATTTTAATTTGATTTGGATGATTGAAATTTAGATAATTAAGGGGTAGAAACCTACTAAACAATTTAAAACAATTTTAATAAACCTTAATTAAATAATTAGTTAAATTTGGAAGAATAATAAAATTGGAATTGTTAAAATAGGGATATTATTAGGAAGAGATTTGTTCTTTAATTTAAAAATCCCTAAATTAATCATCCCAATAATATTTAATTCTTAATTAAAATGATAATCCAAGTTTAAGATTTAAAATGCTAAAAGACTTAATCATTAAATTAAATTAAAGTTAAATTATTTAAAACAAATCCCTTTAAAAAAAAAATTAAATTAAAAAATTAAATTAAATTAAATTAAAAATTAAAAATTAAATAAAACTAAATTAAATTAAATTAAATCAAATTAAATTAAATCAAATTAAATTAAATTAAATTATATTAAATTAAATTAAATTATATTAAATTAAATTAAATCAAATTAAATTAAATTAAATTAAATTAAATTGAAACTAAATTAAATCAAATTAAATTAAATTAAATTAAATTAAACTAAATCATATTACATTAAATTAACTTAAGTTAAATTAATTTAAATCAAACCACATTAAACTAAATTAAGTTAAATTAAATTAAATTAAGTTAAATATAAAGACATGAAGTATTCAAAATTAAATTAAAATAACTTGAACACTATTCCAAACTTAAATCATTAATTTGAACTTAAATTTGAATCGCAAATCATTAAATACCATTTTGCCCTTAGGAGCTTTCACTATTATAACTCCTAAATAGAGCATCAAGTGAAATGACACTTCACTTATAGGATATTCAAACGTCCCAGTTCACTGAGCAAGACAATAAAACTTAAACTCTCGGACGATTAATTCATTTGTGTAATTAAATTCATTTGGACTTAAAACAATCCAAGAAATATTGAAAAGATGTTTAAGATTTGTCTTAAGCACTTCCTCAATATGATAGGATGTTTATAAGAATAGTTGAACTTAGTTGTTCCTTGATGAAGAAAATCGTCCTCAAACTAAAATACAAGAACCTAGACGTCATAGGAAATGACTAGCTATAGGATTAGGAACTTGGTAGAAAACCATAACCTTTCCCTTAGCTTTACCTAGGAACTTACTTTAAATGCTTAAATATTCTAACTCGTGTTTTAAGTGCAACTTGGGATGACGGGAAGACCCTCCGAGTACGCTTTTATTTTATTGCAATTTACCTTACTGTAATTTATTTAATCGCATCGCGCTTACCTTTCTTGCATGATAAACAACAGTTGCATGAAAACCTACACCTTTAGGACAGAAACCAAAACTGAAACCCATAACTAAATTAAAAGACATTACAATATAAAATTCACCGCCACAACATTTCAAAATATAAAATAACTCAAAATTTAATCACAAACAGAACAACAAAACTACAACTACAACTAAATTAAAACGTCTCATTGAATGATCGGGAATACCTCGGATGATGTAACCCACGTGTTGCTAACGGGATTTCCCACGGTCTAAATGAAAGTGCAGAACTCATTTAGTTGAGTTTAGTAAATTCATCTGGACTAAGTGAATTCGATGAAAATAACAATGCTTAGGGATGACGGAACCGTGGGATCTTAATCGGTTCGTTTAATCAACTTTAAGACCTGTTTTAATTAAAATATTAAAGACACATGGAAATTAAGACTTTCTCTAAAACCAAACACTTCTCTCATCTCCTGATTTATGACTTCTACAACTAAACCTCTGCAACAACAAGGAGCTCGGAGCATGGTGGGCAGCACGACCATCGTCATCGGCAAAACTCGACTCTACTTCAACTAAACCATTCTTAGAATTAAATAACCAAGCCATAGGACTTCGAGGTAGTTTTCCTAGTGCAACATAAATCCTCAACCTTTTGTTAGGCATTTGCATTGCAAATTAAGCCCTAACCGATCTTAGGATTCCGAGGTAGTCGTCCGATACGACATAAACCCTCACATCTTCAAGGCTATTTGTGTGATCGCATCATACAAATATAAGTCCTAACTAATTAAAATTGGCAAGATCAAAATATTAAATAAACATTAGGACTCTCCTAAATTCAAACCAAACAATAGGATAGTCGGGAAATTACCAGAGTTCGCTTTGGATCTGTGATTTCTCCTACCCTTCTTCCTTTGGACTCCTAAAATAAAATGTTCCAAATTTGATCCATTCCCTATTGAAATTCCAAAATTCAATCCCTTGAAAACTTAAACTTTGCAATTCTTGAGAGCGAACTACCGATTATTATCGAGAGTTTTCTTAGGTGATTCCCATCACTTAAGATGTAATTAACTATAGGGGCTTGCCCTTATAGGGAACTTTAAGAACCTGGGTAATATAAACCCCGTTTAATGTTTTCATATTAAACGAGGGAATTTGTCGGCTTATAAAGCTGGTTCGCGGACCAAACGGATGTCACAAATCTCTTAGTTTATTTAATCGAGCCCCATCATCAAGCAGAGTGTGTCTATTCTTCGGGATAGATACACAATTTGTGGTGCGGTGCTCGTTTATATAAACTATTTGAGATGTGAGATCAGTTTGACTTCATATCTTAAAATTTTTTAAAATTATTTTCAAAATCAAAACACTACTTTTCAAATTATATATATATGTAAATTAAATTAAAAATTCGCCGACAATTCCTATTAGGCGACCTCTTTTCAAAATACAACACTCAACCTAAAAATATGCCGACACCACGAAATTAGCATAAAAATCTCTAACAACCGGGATAACGACAACAACAGTGAAATAGCAGAATCATTGCCAGTTGAGCGCAACGATTGTTTCCTCAATTCTTCCTCTAGAATTATAAAAACTTCGCTCCGAGATAAATTTCTGAGACGTAGCAAAATCATTGTATCAGAAGTGTGTAGCAGCAGTGACGAACTTGCTACGATCAAAATTTTCTCGTTCCTTTCCTCGCATAGATTTGGCTTCCATTTAAACGTTATAATAAAAACGCGAAATAAATTCAACGGATCTAAGAAAATAAACTAATTTAAGCTTTTCAAACATGAAAAGCTTAAAAATTCATGGATTTAACCATAAAAAATCAAACTTTTTCTCAAAATTTCAGTTTTTCTAAATGAGAGCAAAATCCAAGGTGAAAATAAAAAATAATGAGTTTAGAATGTAGATCTGACCTCGAGATGAACAAATCGGGTGATTTCAAGCTCAAAAACTTGAAAATCTGGCTCTAAATGGGATCTCCAGGTGGTATTTTCGCGAAAAACAGTGGAGAAGGAAGCTTAGGCGTCAAAAATGGCATGGGAGGGTTTAAGAAGATGAGTTTACGTGTTCAGGCCAAACCGGCGCCTAATTCTGGCGCCTAGCAGCCAGACTCGCCTTTCCAAAAATTTGATTTAAATTAAATATTTTCCACCAAATCTTATCAAATTTGACTTCTAATTACTCTTACGAGAGTTTTAATCCATTTTATAACCTCCAAATATTTTCACAATCAATTTAAAAAGGTAGTATAGATCCACATAAATGTATCCAAATTCTTCAATTCTAAATCCTAATATCCATTCCAAATTCAATAACTTTCAGTACAAGACTGTATCAAGGTTCATCGTTTTATAAATATTACAAAAAACAACATATTCAAAGCAAATATTCAAATCCAACAACACACATTGAACAATTAAGCAAACACAAAAATGAGATATTCAACACACTAAAACAAGACTCGATCTTACCTAAAACACATATAAGATCTATTAACACCGATCTTCAATTTCCATCTCTTTCGCAATGAAGTTTGCTAGGACCGAAGGGGTAAAATACCTATGCCCTTGGAAATTTCAAAGCCGTTTTTTCATCAATCCACTTGTTCTTCGCGTACATTTCTACTTGAGCGTCATGATAGGAAGCCATATGATCAGATTGAAGTTTGGTTTGCCATTTCAAGTGTTCGTATTGGTGGTACAGCTCATGGAGACGATTACCAATACTTTGAAGTTCCGCTTCAATCTTATCCATTTGACTAAACATTTTCTCCACACTAAAAGCAATAAAACCATTAAAATAAGCCTGAGGATCTTTAGGAGATTTGTCTCTTACCTCATTTCCATGATTTCCTCTATCCATTGCCTCCAAATCCTTTCTAACTCCTCCAAAATGGCTTGCTCTGGTCGAAATTAGTGTTTTTATGGGATTGGAGACAAAAAATAGGCTATATATAAAGAAATTTCGTGTGAAAAATTGAAGAATTTTGGTTTTTCCATGATCTGTAACAGCGGCGCTTAGGCACCGGAATCTGGCGCCTAGGCGCCATATCATTGATATGCAAGTTATTCTGGCGCTTAGGTGCCAACTTTTGGCACCTAGGCGCCAGAACCTCGATCGACTCCGATTCACCTATCGTCAAATTTTGCAAAGTTTCAGTCGTAAAAGTAGGTCTAACAAACGAATATGATCAACACACAAACACAATTACAAAAAATTCAAATCACAAACAATCACAAATGAAGGTTAACTTGATCTCCTTTTTACTCACATTTGACATGGAGTGGTCCAAGTCCAAATTCTATATACTTCATGAAAAAGTTTAGTTTAAGCCAATACAGACTTGTTAGCCTTCTGTTTCCATAAGTTATATACAAATTCAGTCAAGACCAAGGCATAACCTTATAGCAATAATTAAAATCTAATTAATAAATATGGGTTGCCTCCCACAAAGCGCTTGGTTTAACGTCGTCAGCCCGACCTAATTAATTGAATTAATCAATTAGACTGAGCTCATTAGCCTCTTTGTAATTTAATTTCATTTCTCCCATTTAAGGCTTCAGTATTAATCCGTTAACTTTAAATACTTTTCCAGTTTTGGGATCTTTAATATCCACAGCTCCATAAGGGTATACTTTCTCAATTATAAATGGTCCCATCCATTTAGATTTCAATTTTCCAGGGAAAAGTTTTAAACGAGCATTAAATAATAATACTTCTTGTCCAGGTTCAATTATTTTCCTTGAAATCATTTTGTCATGCAGTTTATTCATTCTTTCCTTATAAATTCTTGCATTTTCATAAGACTCATTTCTTATCTCTTCCATTTCATTCAGTTGTAATAATCATTTTTCTCCTGCAGTATTCAAATTATAATTTAACTCCTTTATCGCCCAATAAGCTTTTTGCTCCAGTTCAATAGGTAAGTGACAATGTTTACCATAAATTAACCGATAAGGTGACATTCTGATAGGTGTCTTATAAGCTGTTCTATAAGCCCATAATGCAGAATCAAGTCTATCAACCCAGTCAGTTCTTTTAGGATTAACAGTCTTTTCCAATATTCTTTTAATTTCTCTGTTTGACACTTCAGCCATTCCACTTGTTTGAGGATGATAAGCAGTTGCTATTCTATGCTTAATTCTTAATTTCTCCAACAATGATTGAATTCTTATATTTCTAAAATGACTTCCTCCATCTATAATAATTATCCTAGGCATTCCAAATCTTGTAAAAATCATTTTCTTTAAAAATTTCGAAACACTTTTGGAATCTTAGTTAGGTAAAGCTATAGCTTTGATCCACTTTGAAACATAATCAACTGCTAATAAAATATAAATCTTTCCAGATGATGGTACAAAAGGTCCCATAAAGTCTAAACCCCATCTATCGAAAATTTCGATTTCTAATATAAAGTATAGAAGCATTTCATCTTTTCTGGATATATTTCCCATTCTTTGACATTGATTATAAGTTCTCACATAATGTCCAACATCTTTAAATAAAGTAGGCAAATAAAATCCAGAATTTAAAATTTTAATTACTGTTTTATCCACTCCAAAGTGTCCTCCAAATTCAGAATCATGACATTTTTGAATAATTACAAAAGTTTCTTCATAAGGTACACATCTTCGAATCACAGAATCTCTTCCTAATTTAAATAAATGAGGATCTTCCCAAATATTTGATTTAAAATCATTCTTGATTTTCTTAATGTATTTACTATTCATCCCATAAGGTAAAATATTGCTAACCAAGTAGTTAACAATATCTGCATACCAGGGCATTTGTAATCCTTGAATGACATATAATTGCTCATCTGGGAATTTCTCATTTATATTTTCTTCATTATTCTTCTCATTATTATTTTTTATTCTTGATAAATGATCAGAAATTTGGTTGTCAGTTCCTTTTCTGTTCACAATTTCAAAATCAAATTCTTGTAAAAGTAAAACTCATCTGATCAATCTAGGTTTAGCATTCTTTTTAGATATTAAATACTTAATAGCAGAATGATCAGTGTGCTCGATACATTTTGTTCCAAGAAGATATGGTCTAAATTTATCAAATGCATATACTATTGCTAAAAGCTCTTTTGCAGTAGTAGTGTAATTTATTTGAGTTTCATTAAGAGTTTTGCTAGCATAGTATATAACTTTGAAAATCTTCTCATATTTTTGTCCTAATACCGCTCCGATTGCCTAATCAGTTGCATCACACATTAATTCAAAAGGTTTATTCCAATCAGGTGTAATAATGACAGGTGTAGTGATTAATTTTTCTTTTAGAATATTGAATGCATTCAGACAATCTTCATTAAATTCAAATTTAGTTTCCTTTTCCAATAAATGGCAAAGAGGTTTAGCAATTTTAGAAAAATCCTTTATATATCTCCTATAAAATCCAGCATGACCCAAAAAACTTCTTACATCAGTAATAGTTGTAGGTGGTTGCAGTTTAATATTAATTTTCACTTTTGATTGATCAACTTCCATCCCTATTTGTGAAACTTTATGTCCAAATACAATGCCTTCTGTGACCATAAATTGATATTTTTCCCAGTTTAGAACTAAATTTGTTTCTTCACATCTCTTCAAAATTTTCGTTATATTTTCCAAGCAAGATTCAAAAGAAGTTCCAAAAACTGAAAAATCATCCATAAATACTTCAATTCCTTTATCAATCAAATCACAAAATATTAACATCACACATCTTTGAAAAGTTGTAAGTGCATTGCATAAACCGAAAGGTATTCTTCTAAAGGCAAATGTTCCATAAGAACTTGTAAATGTTGTCTTTTCTTGATCCTCAGGAGCATATCTAATAAAGGTAAAAAATAATATTGCTCATATTTAGCACAACACATCATGAATACTTCAACAACAAAACTTCAAGACTTATTACTTATTCATAATAAGGAAAAACATATTTTTATTTATACTTATTTTATCTTACAAAAATCTTGTTATAGTTATTTAATTGTTTACTTTATTTCAAAACATAAAAAATTACCAAAAAGAACAGTATTTTCAATCTTTTGATATTTTTTGCTATTTAAGTAAGTGTCTTTCTCTAAATAGATTTTGTGATCTAATTCCTTATTAAAAATTTACAAGTTTCCCCATGGGTTCGATATTTCGGGGCTTAATCAGAAAGTCCTATATTACTTGATAACGATACGTATACTTGCGTAGAGTCCCGAAATTTAAATATAACTATTCAACACTTATGTACATTAAAGTCAAGTTTTTAGCGATGTTGTAAAGAAGGAAATCTTATTAAAGGAAAATAGAATATTATATCATATATATAAATCATTTTACTACTAGCAATAGGGGATCATTCGGCTAAGGCGATGGCCAGATAGTGGTGGTTCTATGTTGAAGATGAATGTGGTTTTGTGGCGTTCTTCTAATAATAGCAACGGTGGTGGTTGGGCAATGGTTGTTCGATGATAAGACCATTTCATTGTGGTGTTCCAGTGATAATAATGATGATGGCTAGTTAGTAGTAGTCTCGCTATGGCAGAGGCCTGAATGTGGTGGTCTGGCGGTGACAACGATGGTGGTTAGGCAATGGTGGTTTAACAATGGTTCTGGCCTGGTGACGGTGGTGGTTGGCAGATGGCGGTGGTCTAGTAATGACAACAAAGGTGGCAGGTAAAGGCTGTTCAACTATGGCAACAACGCCAAGATGGTAGTCTTGTGGAGGCGATAATGGTGGCCTAACAAAGATGTATTATTTATGGCAAATCCTAAAGATGGTGTACCAGCACTGATGACGGTGTTGGTTAGGCAGTGGTAGTTTAGAGGGGTCCCCAATGGTGATAGTCCGAAAGTAGTGACGATGGTGGTTGGGCAATGGTGGGCTAGTAACGGCGGCGATCAGATGGTGATGGTCATGTGGTGACGATGATTGGTCAGTGATAGCTGTGACCTGATATTAATGATAGTGGTGGTTAGGTAGTTTTAGTCTAAATTTTGTACAATGGCACTGATTGTGGTGATCAAGCAATGATGGTCTGTGATGACAATAATCTAATTGTGGTGGCCTGACAACAATGATAGTGTTGTCTGGGCAGCAGTTTTCAAAAAGTGGGGGCGAGCTGGTGGTGAAGTTGTTGGTGGCTGACAGCAGTGGTGCAACAAAACTATCTCAATTAATCGTTGGTCTAGTAGTGATGAGGGTGGTGGCCAGGTAATAGTGTTCAGGAAATGGTGGCAGCTCGATGCTAGTAGCTCTAAGGTGGAAGCACTGGTGGCTGGGTTGTTAGTGGTCTTGTGGTGGCGATGAACAAATAATGATGATCCAGTGCCCTCGACGATGGTGGCCGAGAAATTGTGGTATAGTGATTGCAGCAACACAAAAAATGTCATCCAGTTTTGTTGATATTGGCAGCCTCATAATGATGGTCAGACGGTGGTGGCGACACAACTTTTTTGCCTAGCAGTACGAAGAGTAGAGATGGCTAGACAGTTGAGGTCAAATTGAGATGATGGTAGAATCCAACAATAGAGGCCCAACGATGGTGGCTGATTGATGATGGTAGTCCTACAATAACGATAATAGTGGTTGGGAAGCAGTGGTCTAGCAGTTGTGGTAACCCAACAGGTGGCCCGACCAAAATGATGGTGGTCGTGGCCCGACATAAATGATGGTTGTTGTGGCCCGAAAACTGTGTCCTGCGCCAACTATGATGGTGTTGGTTGCCAAACTATGGTGATTCGGTGGTAGTGATAGTGATCGGGCTCGGGAACTCCTAAGAGCTTGTATCTCCTTCAGCCCTGTCCTCTAGGTCAAGCCCCACTCATAAAAAGAGTGGGGCTCTATTTGTAGATTTTGAGAGTGACTACCTCCGTATGAACCACTCTATGAAAAGGCCTAAAGTAAATCACTTGATCGGATGTAATCTTTCGACTATTTAATTTCTTAATAATGTCAGGATAATGGGATCTCATGATCATTGGATTCCTCTCACGGACACCCTCGATTTGACTATAAAATTGCCCCATTTGGAGCATTTGGTCCTCCAAAATATGTTTCAAAATATTTATTTATGCTTTAAGTGCATATATAGGCCCACTTGAACTCAAATTGAATTAATTTTTATGTCAATTGATTTGTCCCGCCGATACACTTTACTTGAACATAAATAGGGTGTGGGTATTACAAAATTTGATCATTCAAGCTCTCACTCCTAATATCATCGAAATTTGTGATGGATTAAAATAATTTTTTTGGTACTTTTCAAAATTATGGCAAGTACCTCTTTTGACAAACCCACATCTTTCGAATTCTCTTTCACGAAATAGGCTCGAAAAACTCTGACAAAGCTTTTCACCAAGTATGTGTATATATAAATAATTAAATAAATAAATAAATAAATAAATATATATATATATATATATATATATATATATATATATATATATATATATTTTCACATTTTTACCAAATAAACCATCCATATACTACTTATGTGGAGAAAAAACTCATTAAACTGCATAAAAATTTATACAAAAGAAGAATAAAAATAATATGAGAAGCAAAACGTCCAACTCTTTCTGAGGTATGAGTTCCATAATACAATGCAATTTAAGCCCATTTGGCTAAAAGGGACATGAAACCAGCTCCTACTAGCAAAGAAATAATCATATTAATTTGAACGTATACATTCTTCTGAACCTTGGGGTTCATGAAATCTGCAGCAAGAAGATCAACAAGAGCCATGTAAATCAGAATCCCAGCAGCTCCTGAATTCAGAATGCCTTCAACGATGAGAGCGGTTGGACTGTTCTCATTGTAAACTGATGAGATTCCAATGCCAATAACAATTCCAACCGGAAGAGTCAATGAAAAGAATATAATCATAGTAATCATCGATCTAATCTTGAATTCTGCCTGTTGTAATTCAAACAAATAATATTTGAGAAAATAAATATTTTGTATAAAGAAATCATGCAATCTTTTTGTCATTTCAAATGATTTCTTTAAGCACCATCCGACGAGAATAAAAGCTTGTTTGGAGTCAAATTTTTCTTATCTTAATATTTATTTTTTATTTTATATATAAGAATTTGATTATTTCGTATATTTTTTTACATATTTTTATTTTTTACTTATAAAAACAAACTGACATGATTTTGAAAACACTAAAAACAGTTTTAACGTATTTTATGGAATTATAAAAATAATTATATCTTAATTCAATATGTCACATATGTTCTAATTCAAATTAAAATGTAAATAAAGTAATTCAAATTAAAAATGTTTTCGAATTCAATTTAATTCGAAAACATCACATATTATAAAAATCATAAGCTTTTATTATTATTATTTTTAATATCATTAAAAATCAATACTTAATTAAATATATCTCTTTCTTAACTTTAAATTGACCTTAGAAACATAAATATGAATTGGCTTTTATAGTTATTCGGCATTTAAATTAAACGATAATTACGTAAAAAACATTAATTTCTCGAAATTAACAAATTTGTCCTCTCATAACCTTTTATAGTAATATTATATTTTGAAAGGAAACACGTGTAGTATTCTTTCACATAATTTTAAAAAGACAAAGCTTTTGAATTTTGTTATGTTAATAAGGAAATTTTTCTCTTCACACCTAATATTTTCTTCCACAAAAGAAATATTCATTAGACCACAACCATTACAACCCAATCATTGGTCATCTGCATGTAAAAACAAATCGACATTTTATAATTTCTACAACCTTAGAATTAACGTACAGCAATTAATATAACATTGGGTTGATTGCAACATACCTGAACCAAGCATCCTCCAAGCCCCATGCCTTCAAAACATTGATGAAAACTTAAAGCTACAACAAGAGGTTTTATGGTGGTTGGAGTATCTGATGCACCTAATGAAATTCCAATAATCACAGAATGCACCACTATTCCCATCTCTAACACCTATAGTCAAAAATTTCAGACAAATAATCAATATCAACTTAGCAGTTCATAATCTTATTTTTTGAATTTAAGTTTAGCCACAACCTGCGATATAACTTGATGTCGGAGAAGATCTTGTCCCACTTGAGGAGCAGAAGAACCAATTCCATGAGCATGGCCATGCATTGCATGGGTATGGACGTGTAGTTGGCTAGGGTCCTCCTCGTCAGTCTGAATTAACTCCTGAACTACTTTGCCATTAAGCGTCCGATTACAGTATCCAGTGGCGACAGTGTCTATGACCAAAGTGCCAATTGCAGCGACCATCGCGAAGAAGCCAGCGAAGGGGAAGTCCTGCCATGGGCTCTGATTTAGGCACGGCGAAGTTAGGTTCTCCAAGGCGTCAGGAAGTATGTGGACGAAGCCGGTGGCAAGGATAATCCCTGCCGCAAAAGCTTTTATGACGAAGAAAATTATTTTATCTGGCCTTATGGCAGGGATCCATTTGCCTAAGGTTGGGATACAGACGCCGAGAGAGCCTGCGATGAGAATGGAGAAGATTGCGGCCAATTTTAATGGTATTGCACGCGACCGGTTGACGTTTTCCTGATCTGCGTTGCAGCTGCAGTCCGCATGGGTTAGAACTGGGTGTAGGAGGATACTGATAAGAAAGAATAAGAAGAGCTTCTTCATGTTTAATGCGTTTAGGGTTACGAGTTCTGGAGTTATTGGAAAGGTGAGATATTTACCGATGTACAAAAAGAAGATGACGGAGGAGAGGTTTATTTAATTTGCAAGGATGACGACATATTAACAATATAATGAATTTAAAGCAAGTATTTAATCAGCAATGGCGATTTATCCGGATGTGTTAGCCGTTGTGCTGAATTTTCTAACGAGGAGGGAGGGAGAATGTCGACACAATGTTGTAAGGGAGAAGAATTTCCTAAGGTCTTAATTGGGTATGGAAAAGAGAGGTTCGAGGCTGTTTGTTTGAAAATAGAAAAGTACAAAAATTTTCTAGTTAATATTATTCAAATTACTGTTATCTAACATCTAAATTTTAACTTTTATATTTATAACTATTGTGGACTCATAAATTTATGTTGGTATCGTAGGAAGATCTCACACATGTATATGTAAACAATTTTGATGAAAAAGACAAGAAGTTTTTATGTAGAGAACTCGAAAGGGCAAAAAATCACGTAGTCCTAGCTCAGTTGAGATGGTTTCATTATGCCGATGAAGACTACAAAACTTTATAATATTATACAAGTTGTAAGAGACTTTCCTGTGAAAATAACAAAAAAAGCTTCGGAAGTGGCGATGACTCGACTCGTCATGAAGGAAAGCCGACAATATGGTTTTTGTGCAACCTGAGAATGTTGGGGGCAACAATCTCACCAAGTGCCAGCAAATAGTACCATCGATTCTTTTCCTCTCCTCTTATCCAGGGTCCTCGAGGTAGAAGATACTATTCTAATTATCCCTTGTTTAGCACACATTAGCATTATTGTCTTCACCCTAGCAGCCTAAACCTCAGATTTATACCAGTCTGATGATCCTTGTGTGGCAAAAAATAAATGTCTCAAATTGCTCACAATGACTTAAATACGTTTAAGAAAACTCAAGTTCTTGAGCATTGCGTTATAATGTGGGATAAGTAGTTTAGGCTATTTCTATTGATTTAGTGAATTAATGGATCCCGTGACATAACTTGGTGGGTCTTTATGAGTTTTAAGGATGATTTTCTTGAGCAAAGGCATGATTGGTCCAATTATCCTTCAAAATGTTCAAAAGACTATAAAAATGTTCGAGGTGAGACCCCAAACAACTTTTAACATCTTTTGAATCATTTTAAGTTCATTTGAACTTATTATGTTGTTAAATCATTCATCTGAGTTTAGTACTTAGGTTATGATCAATGTTATATCTCAATTAAGTCAAGAGAGAGGGGACAAAGAAGCTTGAGCTTGTAGTGTTTGAGGGAAATTAATTATGGTTTATCTTCCAACTAAACCTCAAGTATTTTTTGATTAAACAACTCACTACGCAGCTTAAAAGGCATTAGAGGTAAATGTGTAATTTAGGAAAATTCATATTTAGAATGTTTGATTCATTTTGAGAGATTAACATATAGCTTAACCGTTGGTTTGGACTTCAGGTTAAGGAATTATTAACTTCCTAATTCATTCCCCAAACATTTAGAACATCCAAATTGGTTTATTCTTCCAATGGTTAATAATTTGATAATTGCAATTATACCCTTCTTTTCTAATAGTGGAAGTTAATTGGTTTCTACCTCTTAATCAAATGTTTCAGTCACCGTAGAATATTGTTTATGATCAAAATAGTATCCTTTAATTTTTTAACCCATCCTAAATTTTAATTTGGGGTGGGAGGCAAAAATTACAACTTTACCCCTAAGGTTCCTATCTTCATAAATCATTTAAATTAATTCATATAGTTTTGAAAATTTGCTGACCTATTTATCATGGGTTAATTGAAATAACATAGAAGGTTTTATGATTTTTTTATCAATATTTTAATTTATATAATTATTTTAATCCAAAAAATAACAATTTTCAAAGTTAATTCATTTAATCAATAAATTTAAAGTTTTTATCATTAAGAAAATTATGGAAGATTCACCTAGGTTAGAGGACCTCTAGGAATATTTTTTATGAATTTTGAATTATATTTTAATTTTTATAATTATTTATCGATTTTAGGGATTAATTAAATAAAATATATATTTTTATTTAAAAAATTATTTTTAATATTTTTCTTTAATTATCCTAAGTTCAGAGAACTCAAAAAAAAACAAATTTTATATTCTTTCTATTTATTATGTTATTTATTGTATTTATTTTAAGCAAAAATTAGAGAAATCATATTTATTTTTGCCTTTAAAATCTAAATTTAGAAAATTAGGAAAATTTTTTTTAATGATCCCAAATGATCAGGGAGTAATTTGTGACATTTTGGTGTTTTTTTTGTATTTTTATGATTTGTCATCATTTTATTAATTATTTAAAAATTAAATAGCCTTAAAATGAACTATTTATTTAACATCAATTTTATTTTCTTATGTTCTTCTAGTCTTAGGGAACACTTCAATCAAATTTTTATATTTTTTCTGATTTTTATTTTAATTTATATAATTATTTTAAGAAAAATTCTTATTTACTTATAAAATTGCTTTCTATATCAAAAATAATTTTAATGGCCTTAAGATTTTTACAGAAGCCTCATGAAATGATGAGCTTCAATTTGGCTCAATTTGGTCATCATTTGAAATATTTTATATTTATCTAATTTTTTGTATTTTTCTTAATTTTAAAATTGAAAAAATATGTTTTGAATCTTTAAAATTTCATTTTTCATTTTTTCTAAGTTTTGCTGACCACAGTAAACCCACCAGTTCTATTTTTATAATTTTCTGACATATATTTTAATTTTTATAATTTTCAAAGCAAAGTAATGCTTAATACCTTTAAAATTGGGGCTTTTGATCATAGAGATATCTTAAGATCTTGGAAAAATTAGGGAAGCTCCCCTTCTCATCAAAAATGGATCCCTAAAATCTCATTAGTTTTGTCCATATATTTACTTAGTTATTATTTAATTACCTTATGAAGTATTTAATTTATTTAAAATAAAATACATGACAAAAGTTCTTTATTTTTGGTGCATAATATCTCTTATGTTTACTGAGCATTGAGATATTTTAATTTTATTTTTATCAATTTTCTACACCAAGTTATGATTTTTTAAATTTTATGAAATTAAATAAATTAGAAATAGCCTATTTTTCTACTTATCCATGTAGGCACCAGATCATCCTTGTACGCTCTGAGCTTTCCATGTAGCACATCTGATTCGACACTACCATCCATGTCAGCTGCCACACGGCTCCACGTTAACGCTCCATCCTTTCATCCGGTACAATCTGGATCATCTATCCAGTACACGCGCGATCGGATGGCTCCTGGCCTTCATCCCCATCTGGTTTAAACAAATAATCACACATTTTCTAACCCTAATTTCTCTCTTCATTCTCAACCAAATCACATAGGGTTTGTTCAAACAACATCATCTACTCAAGACAAACCTATATATAAGGTTGATCAAGTATGAAATACAAGTTCACTTCATAAAGGCCTCAATCGAGCCTGGATTAGGTGTTTTTATCCATATCTTAGTTTGAGAGATGAGATCTCAATCAGATACTTGCAGAAGATTCATTGGAGTCTAACAAAGGTAATTGAAGTTCCAATTTCCTTTATGAAAGGGTCTGAGTATGAGTTCATCCAAGTGGTGGTGTGACCTTGGTAAAAGTATGGTGCAAAGGCTTCATCTGATGGGGATTTCAGTGGGAAGCTTCCTCTCTTGCTCTGGTGAAGCTCAAGAGCACTTCAATTGAAGGATTGGTAGAGTTTGATGGGGCAGTAGTAAAAATGTCTTGTTCTTAAGCTCTGAAATTGAGCTCAACAGGGGGAATGGGGGCTGAAAAATTATAAGGATGAGCTTCTCTGGGCTATTGGAAGGTCTGGGAGAATTTTGGTAGTGTTTACTTAAGGTTTGAGCACTCTTTTTTTTTTGTCGTGAGGGGTGCTACCTTCATAGAGGAGGCCATGGCTGCCATTAGGGCAAGCCATGGTGGTAAGGGAGCCACATAAGTAAAGGGAAGAAGAGCTCCAATGGCCAATGATAGAGAGACACATTAGAGAAATTAAATTTTAGGTTTTGACTATTTAGGTCTTCTCTGGTGTGGTGTTTTCCGATGGTTGTGATGACTGTCCGGATAGGTTAGGTCACCTCCAATCTCTGGTGAGTCAGGGAGGTCGAGTGGTCAACTTAATTTGGTTCTATGATTTCTCCGAGTCTTTGGTCTAAACGAGAAGAGAGGTTTGGGTATGTTGGGCTAGGTTGGGTGTAACGCCTTGATCAGGTGGCTTGGCTTGGTTCAAAACTGGTTGGGGTTGGTTTCTTGATCCCAAAGAGGGTTTACGTGAGCTCAAATGGTTGGCTTGGGAAACGGAGAATGGGTTCGATGTTTCTTGAAGGGGGAAAGTCCTAGTGAAGGGGCAAGAGTGAAGTTTCACCGATACTTGCAAAATTTGGCAAACTTGACTCATATGAGGGCTATGGATGGATCCATGGGTTATGCCATGATATGCATGATATCATGTGTGAATTTCACGCAAAAGGAATTTTTGAATTTTATGAATTTGGGGTGACATGACATGATGCCCAAATTTGGATAAAATTTTATGTATGTGCATGGTAAGCTTCATGTGTAATACACCTAAAATTTATAGTATTTTTATGCACATTTTTATATCTATTTTTGATGATATTGCACTTTAATGGAAGGTATTTTTGTGTTTTTTTTGTAGGTGTGATTAAAATGACTGATTCTGATGAAAGGATCAAAAAAAGGATCAAATTTGAAGCCAAAAATTTTAACGTGTATAAAATTGGCCTATGGCACCTATGCACCGGATGGTTGGTGCATAGGCGCCACAGTTAAAGTGACAAATTTTATTTGATTTTGGCACAAATTTGAAGGGGTTTTTGAAAATTCCTCTGGTTTAAACTTCATTAATTTCCCATCAACGCTAAAATTCATTTAAACTTTGAACGGATGGATGCATTCTTGGTGGATACATTGAATCTAGACATATTTTGAAGAGACACCAAAGCACCTTTTGGAGAATTATTAAAAATGAAGTCTTGAAGATTAGAAAGTGGCGCCACACCCAAGAGAAGAGTTTAGAAGAAAATGTTGGTGGGAGAAGTTGGAGAAAAGCTTGAAGTTGATTCTAGGGAAAGAGGAAGAAGGAGAGCCTTCTTCTCACCAAATTTTCTTTACTCTTCTACTTTACTTTATCATAGTTTGTATTAGAATTTAGAAGAGCCAATCCTCAAAGTTAGGCACCAACCTCTGTGGAGTCTTGTAGTGGAAAGCAAAATTTCAGAGGAACTTTCAGAGCCTTGTGGAGATGATTTTCATATAAGTGTTTATCTTTGTTTCTACATTTGGTTTTTAAGTAAAACTTGTTGTGCTTTCACTTTGATTTCTACTTTCAAATCAAGTTGTGTTTGTGTTTTCTCCATGAGTTTTGAGTATTTTTCTTTATTTTTTTCCTTTTAAATGATGAAGTAATTAAATTATGGAAGGAAGTTATGTGAAGTATATAAGTTTAATGTTGGAAGAAGTTGTGATGATTTATTTCCTTGCACTTAATTTACTTCTTGATTTGGCCAATTAAGATGTTAAAATTATTGGGAGATTATGTAAGATCCAATGAGGTGTTCTCACAATCAACTATTGGAAAGAATCACATGCAATTGTTTGGAAGAGAATTGTAGTTTATATTATTAAGTGCAAATAAATAGGGAGATATGTTTTAATGGGGAGTAAAATTAGAGGACTTTAGAGTGACAGGCTAAAGCCCCCCCCCCCCTAATTTGCTTTGAGGTGAAAAATTTTGTTATGAGATGTTAGCCCCCGGTTAAGGGAATTCAGGGAACTCTAGAGTGAGAGCTGGTATCTTCCTTGCCTAACCCACCTACGAAATTCCAACGCTTCAAATTAACCAATGTTCTTTATAGAACCAAGTAAGGGTAAAGAATATTTTGCTCCTATTTGGCACAACACGTTAAAAAACTTCCACAAAGAAATTCCATAAATATTTCTGATTCCTTAAAAGAGGAAAAAGATATTTTATTCTCATTGCTTTCATATCGCTTAGTAGTCTTGTTAATTTTAATTACTTGCTTTACTTTTTATTAAATAGAAGATATCAAAAATAAATTTCAAATTATCTATTTTAAAACATATTTTACAAAATCAATTTAAAAAGTAAAAAGTTAATTTTTTTATTTCTTTATTTTATTAGACATTTCCCAGTGGGTTCGATATCTCGGGGCTTAATCAGAAAGTCCTATGTTACTTGATAAATGATATGTATACTTGTGTAGAATCTCATATTATAAAATAATTAAAATGTATTTCTTATTTGTTTCAGAGTTAAGTTTTTGGCGCCATTGCAAAGAAAGATATAATATTATAGAAAAGAAATATAATGTGAAAAAAGTACGCATAAATATTCGGGGATCAAGTTTTTGGCGACGTTGCCGGGGAAATTAATTAAAATGACTTATAATGAAAATTAAGAAAAATTAAAATGTTTACCTTTTCCTTGCTTTTGTTAGTGTGTTTTATTTTATCTTATTTTATTTTTGTATGCGTAGTTCATGTTCTGAAGGACTTATGCCTTACGATTCTGAATCAGAGAGAACTATCAAAAAAATTCAAAATACTGAAAAATATAAAAAAATTCAAGAAATGGAGAATAAAAAAAAACAAAATGTTAACATCCATCAAGAATTCAAACCTTTAAGGATTATGCTAACCCTATAGTGGATGAACTTCATGGTATTATTCAACACCCTGCTGTAGTTGCTAATTGATTTGAACTTAAACCTGCTATTATCCAAATGGTATCTAATAATCAGTTTGGGGGAGCACTAACTGAAGATCCTAATTTACATCTTGCCAATTTTCTAGAATTGTGTGCTACTTTTAAATATGATGGTTTTTCTGATGATGCTATTAGACTTAGACTTTTTTCTTTTTCACCGAGGGATAAGGCTAAGATATGGTTTAATTCATTAGCACCTAGATCTATCAGAATTTGGAGTGACTTAGCATAAAACTTCCTTGCTATATATTTTCCACCATCAAAGATTGCAAAGCTTAGAAATGATATTACATCTTTTTGTCAGTTTGAAGGTGAATCTATATATGAAGCATGGGAATGATTTAAAGATTTCCTAAGAAAGTGTCCATATCATTCGATATTAGATTGGTTAATAATTCAGACTTTTTTTAATTGATTAGTTGGATCTCTTAGATCATTTATCGATGCCGATGCTGGTGCTTCATTGATGTCTAAACAGTTTGCTGATGTTTATGCTTTAAATGAAGAAATGGCTACTAACAATTTTAAATGGCCTTCTGAAAGGTTAAATCCTAAAAAGGTAGCTAATATTCATGATAATGATGCTTTTGCAATGCTAGTAAATCAAGTTGCTACAATTTCAAGAAAGATAGACCAATTTGGAATGAATTTTTATCAGCCAATTTCCATGAATGAAGAAAATTCATTAGGCCAAATGGTTGATTCTCAAACTTCACCATAAACTTCGAATGCTATAAGTAAGCCTAATAACCCATATTCCAATTAATATAACCCAGGTTGGAAAAACCATCTGAACTTTAACTGGAATAGCAATAATTAGAGTTGTAGTAATCAATAATGGGGGAACAACTAAGCAAACCCATTGGAGAACTGGAACAACCAAGGGAATAATAATTATAGAATAACCTATCCTCTAGGATATAACAATACTTCACAATTTAAGGAGAAGAAGTTGTCTATTGAAGAAGTGGTATTACAAATGGGAAATCAATTGCAAAGTCAAGGAGCTATAATAAAAAATATTGAGAATCAATCGGGACAAATTGCCAATTCATTAAGTAATACAACCCAATGAACGCTTCCTAGTAATATTGAAGTAAATCCAAGCGATAAGAATAAAGAGCAAGGAAAAGCAATTCAACTGAGAAGTGGAAGAGAGTTGGAAGGTAGAGTTCAAAAAGAGATTAAAGTAGTGAAAGAAGAGATTGAAAACCAAAAGACGACGCTCTGAAAGGTTTGGAAAGACCTATTTCTCCACCTAAGATTTATTTAGAAATGTCACCATCTCCATTTCATTAGAGACTTTGTCAATAAAAGTTGGATAAGCAATTTAATAAGTTCTTGGAGATATTTAAGAAGCTTACAATCAACATTCCATTTGCTGAAGCCTTAGAAAAAATGCCAAGCAATGTGAAATTTATGAATGATATTCTCAACAGAAAAATGAAGTTTGAAGATAATGAAACTGTTACAGTTAGGGAAGAGTGTGGTACAATAATTCAGAAAAAGCTTCTTGAAAAGGTTAAAGATCCTGTTAGTTTCACAATTCCATGTGTGATTGGAGATAGATTTTATGGAACAGTTTTATATGATTTGGGTGCAAGCATTAACCTTATGCTATTATCAATATTCAAAAGACTGAGATTAGAAGAAATAATCCCTACTACTGTAACTCTGCAATTAACGAATTGTTCAATTACATATCCTAAAGGAGTTATAGAGGATGTTTTGGTTAAAGTGGACCAATTTATCTTTTCTGTTGATTTCTTTGTGTTAGATATGGAGGAAGATAAAGAGATACCCTTAATTTTAGGGAGACATTTCCTAGCCACAGGCAAAGCAATGATAGATGTACAAAAAGGGGAATTAACAATGAGAGTCAATGACCAAACTGTTGCATTTAATATTTCACAATCAATGAAATATCCTGCAAGAGGTAAAGATGATGAATCTTATAGAATCGATGTTATCAGATATTTAAGTAAATGTCATTTCAAATCAGCTTATGAAGAAAAATCTGAAAGTGAAGAATTGGAACACGAACAAGAAAGGAATTATAACATTCGTAAGATTTTCATCAGGAAGATTTAAATTATGTTCATGAAAATTTTGAATTGTTGGACATGACTGAAAAAGATGAATCTTTTGGTCCATCAATTGAAAAGCCTCCGACCTTGATTTAAAGTTGCTTCATAACCATTTGAAGTATGCCCTTTAGGTGATTCCTCAACTTTGCAAGTTATAATTTCCTCTCAATTGACTGAAAAAGAAGAAGAGAGTTTGCTTGAAATTTTAAATAAATATAAGAAAGCCTTTGGATGGACAATAGCTGATATTAAATGAATTAGTCCTTCAATTTGTATGCATAGAATCCTAATGGAGAATAACTACAAACCTCAGGCTAATCCTCAAAGGAGATTGAACCCTATTATGAAAGAAGTTGCTATAAAAAAATTTAAAGTGGTTGAATGCTGGAATTATCTACCCTATTTCAGATAGTGCATGGGTTAGTCATATTCATTGTGTCCTTAAGAAAGGAGGAGTTACAGTGACTATTAATAAAAAAAAATGAAATTTTACCAAAAAGACAATTTTTATGAAGAATATGTATTGATTATAGAAAATTAAACCTTGCTACAAGGAAAGACCATTTTTCACTTCCCTTTCTAAATCAGATGTTAGATAGACTAGCTGGGCATAAATATTTTTATTTTCTGGATGGATATACTGGTTACCACCAAATACAAATTGCTCCTGAGGATCAAGAGAAAATAATGTTTACCAGTCCTTATGGTACATTTGCTTTTAAAAGAATATCATTCAGTTTATGTAATGCCTTGATGTGACTTTTTTATATGCAAGGATTTATGAACAAGAGATATATAATAATTTTTATATAAAGTCACAACGATTCAACATAAGTATACGTATCTTATCAAGTAATACAAGGCTCTAATGAAGTCTCATTTATCGATCCCACAGGGAAGCGAGGTAAGAGGTCCTTAGTCAAAGTCTAGTTTACTACAATCAGACTTTAGTTTGGATGGTCGATATAAGTGGTTTTCTTTAACAACTACTCCTAAAGGTAAATCTTAATTTTAAAATAACTAAGAACTACTCCTAAAAGAAAATCTTAATACTAAAGATAACCCTTTTTGGGGAAATTGGTTTGGTGAAATTTTGAGATAATAAAAACTATTATTCTCATATAATGAATTAGATAATGTATAAGAATGAGATGCATTAAATATTGTATGTGCCAAATAGGAGCATAAATGTTTCTTTACCCTCAAAAGAGTACCCCTCTTCCAAGCATGTAAAGAACATTGAAATATCCTAAGTTTATTCACTAAATCTAAGGCTAGCCTGGGAGGATACCGACTGTCACTACGGAGCTCCCACTCACCCTTCACCTGAAGGCTAACCTTCAACTTTAGTTACCAATCTTAGGACCAAATTGGGGATCTCTACCTGTCACCCTGAAACCTCTAATTCGATGCCCATGAAACCATATTTCCCTATTTATTTGCACTCAATCCTCATGAACTACTCACAATTCATTCACAGACATTGAATGTGGTTTCACTTTGTTGAGAATTACACCGCCCTTTTGGGGCAATGTAATTATAACGAATTTTAACAATACAATGGGCCCTTATTGTAATGTAAATGAAGTGCAAGTAAAAACCATCACATTTATAATTAAAACATCTTCTAGAAAGCATCCCAATATCCTAAACATGAGTCCTACTCATTGCAAAAGAAAAGTAGAATAAAAATAATGACATAATTTTCTTATGCCACTATTTCCAAACAAGAAGAAAGAGTAAGAGAAAGACATCACAAAGCACGAAGAAAACACAACGGGAAACTTCATTTCAAAGCGAATCCACAAAATAAGTGTTTACGAAATCATAAGATAATGAAGAACACAATACTTAGCTTTTTCCCCTTGAATGAAAGATTAAAATCGCTCCCACAAAGTCTCCCGCCAATCCATGCAATGCTAGAATATTCCCTTACAGATTCTCTCAAAATCCCCTTACCAATCTCTCCAACAAGATAGAAATCTACATTTCTACTCCTATTCTAAGAGCTCTAATCATTCTCTACATTTTCCCTATCATCTCTCTCTTTTTTTGGCTTCAAATTCGGTTTAAAATAGTGTATGGACGAATTTCCTAAGAGGTGCATGAAGAAACCTTCGAAAACCATCCAGATACGATGTATATGGCCAATAACCGCTCAATTTGGCATCCAGACCGTCTTGGGCACCGCCGGTGCTAAATAAGATGCTGCCGGCGACCTATTTTTTGTACCATCGGGTTTCTGGCGCCGCCGGTGCCAGTTTGGGCGTCGTCGGAGCCCATTCTGCGCAGCTTCACCATTTTGCTCCATTTGACTCTGTTTTAGCTCTGATTCGCCCCGTTTCAGTTGCGTTACGTTCCTAACAGATAAGCCTACAAAATAAGCTTAAAAACAAACTTTTTTAAAGTGTAATCTCATTCAAAAATATACAAGAAGTGTAAAAGAGATTAAGCATAGAAAGACTTATCGAAATGTGTTAAGCCAAAATTTGTTTTCTTGCTCGTTTTTTCTCCAAATTGCACCATTTTTGCTTCTTTTTGTTCCAATCACAATTTCTTGTACTTAAAACCAAAAAAATGCAAAATACCTTCATTTTAAAGTGTAATATCACCAAATATGAGTGAAATCATATATCAAAAATTGTATATATTTTTGGTGCATCAAAATCCCCAAAACTTAACTGTTATTTATCCTCAAGTAACACTATAACTTTAAAAACCAAATATATTGACTTGTGGTTGTGGGTTTCACTAGAGTTTCCTATAATTTCATCTCAAAAATTTTATAATATAACATAGGAGAAATTCTAGCAAATCAACCTAGGATTAGAGTGTAAGAATATCTCATATTCAACTTAGGAATCCTGATTTTTTTATTTACTTCAAAAGTTATTGAAAATTGTCATACTAAAGATTCATAGAAAGTATAAAAATGGAATTTAAGGACCTTATCTATACCAATTTAACCAATACCTTTTGAAATAAGACTAAGCTTAGGATTGTTTTTAAGTCTTTTCTTTTAAAAAGATTCAAGTGAAACCAATTTTTGATTAGGCTTCTTCTCAAGCTTCTCCTCACTTGTTTTCTCTTTTATTTTATTTTCTTTTGGGATCATTTTCAATCCTTTTTTTTCACCCTTTTTTATGTGAGGATTACTATATCTGGATAGGCCTTTAATAATTTTGAATTTCACTACCTTCTCTCTAAAATCTAAAACTCAAAACTTTCCCTCACTTTTTATGTGTAAGTATTAGTTCGAAAAAGGTTTTCAATAAAGGCTCAATTCTCATTAAATATAAATCTAAGAATTTTAGCTTTTCAAATATTTAACTCCTTTCTACCCTAAATAACAAAATCATTTTCTCAATGTTTCCTACAAAATATCTTAACTCTAGATCAGTTTCTTCACTAAGGATTTCAACTAGATTATTTTTCTAACATTCCTAAAATTGAAATTATAGTAACCTAAAGGTAACATCACATAACGCAAGTCATTTAAAAAGTGATATCAAATTAAATATAAGCTACCGAGGACAAGTAAAGTTACATTTTAAAATTTTTCTTCCCCCCCAAACTTAAATTTTAAAATATTTTGTAATTAATTTCATAAAATGTTGCAGGAAGAAAAAGTAAAGGTTGATTCTACTTACTACTACAACATCCTATCAAATTCATATACATGCATAATCAAGATAGAATGACTGTAGGAGAAAGTAAATCTAACCTAAAAATTGCTTGTAATTAAATTACACTAAAAGGAAGTATTTTCACATTAAAATTTTTTTTTTCTTCCTACCCCCAAACTTAATTTTTAACATATATAGCATTTAGTACAGAAAATATAAGCGGGAAGAAAAAAAATTAAAAATTCTATCTACCACAAATGTCTATCAAAATCATTTACAAGTATTCATTAGAACAGAACAATATGCAACAGAAAGTAAATCTAAATTAATCATTCCAGAGTGAAATTCACTAAATAAAAGTTTAACTAGCATAGCAGGTATCAACAAGGGAATATAAAAATGTTCTTTAATTATTATATAAAATTGTAACACAAACATAATCACACATAAGATAAATGAGGTCAATTTTTCCATTAACTCATCACATAACACTGATTTACTTCCAATTTCTAACGAAACCACTACACTAATAAATTAGGTACATTTTAAAATAATTTTATAGATTATAATCCTAAAGATAAGATTATCCCTGATAAATTGGTTCCTCAGCGCCAATCTCAGGCATCATCTAGTCCCTATAATTAAGCACCTTCAACAGTTATAAATCGTAGTGTAAGATCATCCAGAAGTTATTCATCAAATAGGTTTATGAGTCCTATCAAATGAAGACAAAGTTAGAGAAAGGATTTAACAAAATTGAGATAAAGCTTTCATTGTTGAAATTCATGATAACTCTTGTAAAACTCAAGTCCGAGTAAGACCCAAGTTATAGTGAACTTGTCAATCCAACTACTACAAGAGAACATATAAGTCTAACCATAATAAGAAGTTAACGAATCACCTCCATCATGACACACAAAGATCAAATCAAACTACTAACAATCCAAACATCTACCAATAAACAATCAAACTTATCAATCCATATTGACACATAAAGATCAAGTCAATCCACTCGAAAGCAAACACCATACAACACTAACAATCATGACTCTCAAGCACACTAAATCAAAGCACTCTGATAACTATGGGTTGCCTAATGTAAAGCGCTTGGTTTTAACGTCGTGGGCCGGACAAATGATTCCTCCTAGATCAAAATTCCAATTAAGTAATCCTCGATCAATCACCCAATCCTTTTCAGATTCAGGAATTCCTACTAAATCCTCAAATTGTAATTTTTCATTCAGCTCTTCCTTTTCAGATGGATTTATATCATTGGTCCTCGTATTTCATTCTAGATCCAATATTCCTCTATTGATTTTCTGAATTTGCATATTAATATCATCCTTGAAATTAATAAGAAATGGATCTCTATAAGATAATTCAAGATATCCCAAATTTTGGATCAGATTCTCTCTAGATAATTTAGATTTAGGATCAAATTCTTCTATGTCACTCTTCAATTTCATGTTATCTTCCAGTTCTTCCCCTTTATAACTATTAAATGATGGAGGATCTATCTTAGTTGAGGAAATATATTTTTTTAATTCTTTATAAATTTCTTCTAATGGTCTTCCAATATCCTTATTCTCTTTTCTCAACTCAAAGTTCTTTTGAAATTTATCCTCAAATTCTCTTCCAAGTCCCAATTCAATAACTTTATCTTGTTCATCATTCAATTCAGGTTTTTCTTATAATTGAGTTGAATATGAAGATATAAAGACTGGTGCTGTAGATGAATTCCCTAAATAGGCAGGCTTTAAAACTATATGGGGTACATACATCTTAAGTTCATGAGATTTTTCAACAAATGAATTACAAGTTCACTATTTTTGGCAGCTTCCATCATTTCACACCTCTCTTGAACATACATACAGTCTTCTTTAGATAACGTTTTCAACTCATCATGAAAATCCATTCCGACTTCATCTGTTATCTTACTCTCAAAAATTTCTTGGAAATAGTCTTTACTTAGATAATCAATTTCATCCATCCAAAAACATTCATCATCTTTTGTCTTAGCTAGAAATTTCATAGTCTTCAATACTTCAAAAGTGACTTTCTGGTCATTAATATTCATAATCAACTCTCATTTTTGCACATATATCATAGTTCATTATCATGCTCTTTAGGTTTGATCTTAGTGTTACTAGGAAGTATTCCTTTGGGTCTATTGCTAAGTGAATTAGCAATTTCTCCCTGTTGATTCTCTATGTTTCTAATCGCAGCATTTTGAATTTACAACTAGTTTCTCATTTGCAATACCACTTTGTCTATAGAGATTGTCGGCATATTTTTTAGGTTATGTGTTTTATTTTGAAAAGGGAGTCGCCTACAGAAATTGTCGGCGAATTTTAATTTAATTTAAATAAATAATTTGAAAAGTAGTATTTGATTTTGAAAATAATTTTAAATTTGAAAATTTTAAGATATGAAATCAAACCGATCTCACATCCCGAATAGTTTATATAAACGAGCGCCGCACCACAAACCGTGTATCTATCCCGAAGAATAGTACACTACTCGCTTGATAATGGGGCTCGATTAAATAAACTAGAAAGGTTAGTGACATCCGTTTGGTCCGCGAACCAATTTTATAAGCCGACAAATTCCCCGCTTAATATGAAACTATTAAACAGGGTTTATATTACCCGGGTTCTTAAAGTTCCCTATAAGGGCAAGCCCCTATAGTTAATTACATCTTAAGTGACGGAATCAACTAAGAAAACTCTCGATAATAATCAATAATTATGCTCTCAAGAATTTCAAAGTTTAAGTTTTCAAGGGGTTGAATTTTGGAATTTCAATAGGGAATGGATCAAATTTGGAACATTTTTATTTCTGGGAATTCAAAGGAAGAAAAGTAGGAGAGATCACGGATTCGAAGCTGACTTCGGTAATCTCCCGACTATCCTATTGTTTGGCTTGGATTTAGGAAAGTCCTAATGTTTATTTAATGTTTTAATCTTGCCAATTTAGTTAATTAGGGCTTATATTTATATGATAGAATCATACAAATCGCACTAGAAGATATGAGGGTTTATGTCGTACCGGACGACTACCTCGGAATCCTAAGACCGGTTAGGGCTTAATTTGCAATGCAAATGCCTAACGAAGAGTTGAGGATTTATGTTGCACTAGGCAAACTACCTCGAAGTCCTATGGTTTGGTTATTTAATTCTAAGAAAGTTTTGCTGAAGTAGGTTCAAGTTTTGCTGACGACGATGGCCGTGCTGCCCACCATGCTCCGAGCTCCTTGTTGTTGCAGAGGTTTAGTTTTAGAAATCATAAATCGGGAGATGAGAGAAGTGTTCTGGTTTAGAGAAGTCTTAATTTCCAAGTGTTTTTTGTGTTTTAATTAAAACAAATCTTAAAGTTGATTATAACGACACCGGTTAAGATCCCACGGTTCCATCCTTCCGGCATCATTATTTTTATCGGATTCACTTAGTCCGTATGAATTTGCTAAACTCAACCGAATGAGTTCCACACTTTCATTTAGACCGTGGAAATCCCGTTAGCAACACGTAGGTTACATCATCCGAGGTATTCCCGATCATCCAACAAGACGTTTTAATTTAGTTGTAATTGTAGTTTTGTGTTCGTTTGTGATTAAATTTTGAGTTGTCTTATATTTTGAAATGTTGTGGAGGTGAATTTTATCTTGTAGTGTCTTTTATTTTAATTTTGGGTTTCGGCTTTGGTTTCGTCCTAAAGGTGTCGGTTTTCATGCAACTGTTGTTTATCATGCAAGAAAAATAAAGTGCATTTGCAATAAAATAAACCGCAATAAAATAAAAGCGTACCCGGAGGGTCTTCCCGTCATCCCAAGCCGCACTTAAAACACGCTTAGAATATTTAAGCAAGTTCCTAGGTAAAGCTAAGGGAAAGGTTTATGGTTTTCTACCAAATTCCTAATCCTATGACTAGTCATTTCCTATGACGTCTAGGTTCTTTGTGTTTTTGGTTTGAAGACGATTTTCTTCATCAAAGAACAATTAAGTTCAATTGTTCTTATCAACATCCTATCATATTGAGGAAGTGCTTAGGAGAAATCCCAAACATCTTTTCAATATTTCTAGGATTGTTTTAAGCCCAAATGAATTTAATCGTGTAAATGAATCGATCGTCCGAGGTTTTCAAGTTTTGTTAACTTGCTCAGATGAACTGTGACATTTGAATGTCCTATAAGTGAAGTAACATTTCATTTTAATGTTCTATTTAAGAGTTATGATAACTAAAGCTCCTAAGGGCAAAATGATATTTAATGATTTCGTGATTCAAATTTAAGTTCAAATTAATTGGTTTAAGTTCGGAATAGTTGTTCAAGTTATTTTAGATTTATTTCTTCATGTCTTAAGTGAGGTTATTTATTTCGACTTAATTTAATTTAATCTAATTTAATTTAATTTGATTTATTTAATTTAATTTGATTTCGATTTAATTTAATTCAATTTAATTCATTTGATTTAATTTCTTAATTTAATTTAATTTAATTTTAATTTAATTTAATTTAATTTAATTTATTTTATTTAATTTAATTTAATTTACTTAATTAATTTAATTTAATTTAATTCAATTTAATTTTAATTTAATTTAATTTAATTTAATTGAAATTTTTTGAAAGAGTTTAATGATTTAATTTTAATTTAATGATTAAGTCTTTTAATATTTTAAATTTGAGTTATCATTTTAATTAAGAGTTGAGTATTAATGAGATGATTAATTTAGGGATTTTTAAATTAAAGAATAAATCTCTTCCTAATAATATCCCTATTTTAATAATTCCAAATTTATTATTCTTCCAAATTCAATTAATTATTTAATTAAAGTTTAATCATTTTAAATTACTTAATGGGTTTCTACCCTTTAATTATTTAATTTCAATCATCCAAATCAGATTAGGATCAAATATTTTACTTGTTAAATTTTTTTATTAAACCTAAAGTCTTAATTAAGGATTAAAATTTTAATTACCATTTTGCCCTTTAAGCCTAATAATTTCATAACTCACTAAATTGAACTCAAATGAACTTGAAATTTTTATGTGACTTCACTCATATGTCAATAAAGACATGAGAGGAGAAAATGTGATTTTTCTGTATTTAATTTATTTATATAATTATTTTTTGTAGAAAAGAGAAATTTCCAAGGAAAATTTAATAACATGACCAAGGGAAAGTTTCTGTCCTTAAGAAAATTAGGGGACATTCCTAATGACTCAGAGGACCATTTGGACCAAATTTTGTAATTTTTTGAATTATATTTTATTTATTAGAATTATTTTAAATTCTGGAGTATTAATTAATTTAAAAATAAAATAAATGTTGAAAAATAAATTTTATAATTTTTAAAATTCTCTCTGATATCAAGGATTCCAGAGAACCAAACTTTACAATTTTCTGATTTTTCTTTGATTTATTATAATTATTTTGGTGAAAATGCTAGAAAATACATTTTTTTTAATTTTAAAATTACCCTAGAGCTTTAAAAATTAATATTTCACTAAATAGACCTAGGAAAAATATGGGACTTGTTCCTAAGTGATTAAAATTCAAAATATGATATTTTGGTGAATTTTATTATTTTTGTGATTTTTATTATTTTTTAATTATTAAAAATATTAAAATAATATTAAAAATCAACTTTTTTAGAAAATTGAAATTTTAATTTTCTTAAACTCCCCTGATATCAGAGAGACTCCAAAACCAATTTGGTGAATTTTTGAAAGATATTTTGAAAGTTATGAATTTTTAAAGTTTAAAATGACTAAGTGGCTTAATTAACCCAATTAGTGGGGCTAACCAAGTCCAATTGACCTCAAATTTTTATGATGGGTTCCTCTGATCCTAAAGGTCAGTGGAGAATTGATTTCAAGTCAATTTGATCTATGGTTAACTCTAATTAATTAGAAACCTATTTTGGGTGTTTAAGCCAATTAGGGTTAATCTAAGTGAATTAACTCAAATCCTATTTTTCCTAGTGGTTCTCTGGTCATAAGGAACATCACCAAATTTTCCTAGAATTTATTTCACAACATGCTAATTTTTGAAATTAAAATACTTAAATCAGCAACATGCATTTGAAAAATCAATAACTTTTCACAGAGATGGCCTCCGACCTTGGAAAATTCAGGAATGTTCCCAAGTTCGGAGGCTTCAAAGCCCTATGGTCTCATGCCATGGTGAATTGTATACATGCATGGAGAATTAAATGTATGCAGAGAGTAAATAAATTATAAAAAATAAAATACTTGATGAAATTAAATGATTTCTTTTCCACATTATTCTCCTCTCGTTCACCGAGCAAGGGGGTATTTTTATTTTATTTTTGTGATTTTTCTACACAAAGATATGGATTTTTAAAGTTCTGGAATTAAATAAATAGAAAATATTCCTATTTATCTACTTAAGTGACGCGGCGCCGCCGCATCCTCGCATCTCCGAACTCACACGCGTCGCGCTCCCATTCGACGCCGCCATCCGAGTCGCCAGCCCGGGCCCCGCGGTTCTCGTACCGTCTCCCGGTCCGACGCCATCCGAGCCGTCCGTCCGCGCGTGTATTAAATGGACGGCATCCGTTCATCGTCCATGACCGGTGTGATCCCGTGACCGTCCACACTCTAACCCTAAGAACTCACTCGATTCTCAATGGATTTTCGTGTTCTTATGCTCTATGGATTCGTCTCGAAGAGACGAACACATCCATACGGTAAACATGCATTGAAATTAAGGCATTTGAAATGGAGAATCTCCGAAGCTCGGGATGAAGAATTAGCTCATACCTTTGCTCGCAGAAGTGAAGCTTCGATCCGAGAGTTGTCGCACCTTCGATTGGATCCCGGCAAGCTCCGGATGAAGTCTCCCGGTCTCAGTGAATTGTCTAGGTTGAACTTCGACCACAACTCGATCACAAAGCTTGGAGTCCGGAGCAACCGGGTGGCCCGGAGATGGGGCTTTGCTCGGTGGACACCTTCCCTCGGTCCGGTGAAGGTGTAGGACCAATCAATTTGGGGATTGGTTCAATGTGGGGAATTGTCCTGGCTTTGGGCTTGGATTTCAACTCGAAATCGAGCTCACAGAGAAGAAATGGCAGGGGGATCTCACCTGGGGATCAAGTGCTCGTGTATGAGGAGGGGTCCGGAACAATTTTGGCAGAGTTTCGGCAAGGTTTGTGCAACTCTCCTCTCATGGCCGAGAGGGGGTGGTGCTTAAATAGCATGGCTCGGAGGCTCTCCTAGTGGGGTTTAATGGTTGGGATCACTGCTCCGGTGAGGAGAAGAACAACTGCAATGGCCATTTGGAGTGAGGCAGCTCAACGAAGGTGGAATTCCAAAATTTGGCTCCTCCCAAGGTCTCGGCCATGGTGTTTTCCGACGACCGGGGTGGCTGGCCTGGCAGGCAAGGGTCACCCTCGTGGTCAGTGGGTCGTGGCTGGGTGTTTGTGCAAGCAATCGGCAATGGCCAAGTGTAAAGGAGATGGCTTGGAATGGAATGGGGAAGAGGCCATTTTGGCTAGGTTTGGGTCAACCCATCCTTTTGGGCTAGGTGCACCACCCAAGGTCCGGTCTTGGCCGAAAAGAGTCACTGGGTCACCGCTATGGAGTGGTGAAGTCTCCATCCATGGATTAGGTGGCAAAGCATGGTTTAGAGTGCGACATGCTTAAGGTAAAAAAAGGCTTAAGAAGGATTAGGAAAGGGGGTCCTCCTTTTTCCATTAATGGCTTGATCACATGTCAAACTCTCCATGGCTTCATGTGGCTCGTCCATGGCTTCGTATGGCTTCGTCTTTGGCTTAGTGGAAAAGTTTAGTCAATTTCATGAAAATGGGTTTTAAGAATTTTGGACATTTTGGTGAAAATTTGTATGAAGCTTGATTTGGAATGGTTTAAATAATGATTTTGAAACTTAGGGGTGATTTTGATTAAATGGATGGCAAATGGAAATGTCATATGGGCTTTAGTGGCCAAATTCGGGCTTTTGTATTTGGTGGAAATGCGCTTTTAGGAGGTTTAGGGAAGTGGGCTTTTAAATTTAAAATGGATTTTGGGATGAGATTTTGGTAAAGGCTTGGGCCAAATAATTGTTGAGTTTGGTTTAGGGATGCTTCATGAGTGGTTTGAAACAAGTTTGAGGTGATTTGGGTTTGAATTGGTTTGAATTTGGGTTTAATTGGTAAGTGGGCTAAGGTGGGTCAAATTGGGCTAACTTGGGCCAATGTTGGGCTAGAGTTGAAATTGATGTAAAATTAATGTTGGGAAATGTTCATGGGAGTGTTTCAAAGAGGTTTTGGCTTTGGTTAGGTTTTGATTTTGGGATTTGGGCTCATTTGGGCTAGGTTTGGGTTTGGGTCAAAAATGGGCCTTCTAGCTTGGGGTTAAATTTGAGTGGGGTTTGGATCAAAGTTTTGGGCAAATCATGTTAGTGTTTTGTTTATGGGGATGTCAAGGAAGGTTTAGAAAAGATTTGGGGTTAATTGGAGTTGAGTTGGGTGAGTTTGGGTTAGGTTTGGGTCATAGGTCCAAATTGGGCTTTAAGGCCAAAAGTGAAATTGGATCCCAATGCCAATCAAATTTGGCTTGTATTTGGTCTAGATTGGTGTTGGGGATGTTGAATTGAAGTTTAGAATTGAATTGGACCAAAATTTGGGTCAATTGGGTAGGTTAGGTTTGACATTGGGTTTACTTTGGGTTAAAATGGGTCAAATTGGGGGTTTTGATAAAAGTGGGGTAAATTGACAAAATTGGCCCATGGTGTAGTTGAATAAAATGAAATTGGGAATATTTGGGATTTTCTGGAATTTTCTGGGAATTTTTTGAATTTTTGGATTTTTGGGTCAAAAGGGGTATTTTGGGTATTTGGAAGGTATTGGGGGGTATTTTTGGAATTTTTGGCATTTTTGGGCATGGATGACCAATTTGAGTGATGTGGAAATGTTTGGGATTGATTTTGGAGAATTTTGGGTAATTTGGAAATTTTTGAGAAATTTGGGCTATTCACGCTTTCGGTAGGTTGGCAGGTGTTGGGTCCCGGGGTCAAAAATTGAAAATTTGGAAAATTGAAGATTGGGTGGATGTAAGTGAAATGAAATCATTTTTGTTGAGCCATGAAGCCATATCAAGCCCACATGAGCCATGAAGGGACTTATTTGAGGCATTCACTATGTTGTTCCTAACCCTCTTACCAGTGGCTTAGGGTTAAGGACCATCCATGTGAATCACCTACATGAGTCGGAGGTCAAGTTAGGTAAGGGTGTGTTTTAGGAGGTGTGTGAAAGTGTAGTGCATAGGTGTAGTGTATGTGTAAGTCAGCCCTTTACTGCACCAGAGCCACCTGTAAGGCGTCCTAAGTGCCAAAGAGTCCCATAGAACTCATCCTTTAAACTTCCACATTCGATTTCAACCCTCTAGGTGATTAGGGGTCTATAGTCAAGTTTGTGGAGTTTGCAGGGAGTTAAGAAGTGGTTTGAATTTCTAAAAGGTGGGTCCCAATTCTAGTCCTCTAAGATAGTCAAAGGAAAAGCCTAAGGCTAGATCCTAAGTACTAAAGAGAAGAAGAGAAGACCTCATCAAAAATGAGGTCAACAAATGAACCCCCAATAGGTGTGGTGAGCTGACGGAGCACACCGCGCGTATTGGCTTTGACCGAAACGATCAACAAAACCAACACGTATGTCCAAGTAACAAACTTAGGACAAAGTGAAGAGCTTCCACTGGGAGTGTCAAGTATATCTCCCGGACAGGAGATTCTCGAACTCTCGCCTGGGAAAGGAAAAGGAGGTGAATCCCAAATCACATGTTTCGAGAGAATTTCGATTTAGATTTTATTTTATTTCATGTTCAAGTCACGATGCGTGAGTTTAGATTCCAATTGGAGTTTCAATTTAGATCGAAGTTTCGTCAAGATTAATTCGAAGGAATTTGATTTCGAAATGAAAATTGGAATTTTCAAGTTTTAGATGTAACATCTTCAACCCCAAAAGAAGATCGAATCGATTGGATTGGGTCATTACAATGAGAAAAGATCTCGTAGTAATGTGGTATCGGATGTAAAATCCTTAACCTCAAGAGTTCGATTTGATGTATTTCAAGGCAACAGAAAAGAATCCTAGAAGAAGGCGGTCTTGGATGTAAAATCCTCGACCCAAAAGTTCGAATTTGATGTATTTCAGATGCGATAGGAAGAGAATCCTAAAAGCAATGCAGTCTTGGATGTAAAATCCTCGACCCAAGAGTTTGATTTGATGTATTTCAAGGCAAGTAGGAAAAGAATCCTAAAGCAAAGTGCAGCCTTGGATGTAAAATCCTCGACCCAAGAGTTCGAATTGATGTATTTCAAAGGCAAAGAGGAAGAGAATCCTAAAGCAAGTGCAGTCTTGGATGTAAAATCCTCGACCCAAAGGTTCGAATTGATGTATTTCAGTGCAGAGGAAGAGAATCCTAGCAAAGGCAGTCTTGGATGTAAAATCCTCGACCCAAAGGTTCGAATTTGATGTATTTCAATGCAGTAGGAAAAGAATCCTAAAGCAAAGGCAGTCTTGGATGTAAAATCCTCGACCCAAGAGTTCGAATCGATGTATTTCAAGGCAATAGGAAGAGAATCCTAAGCAAGGCAGTCTTGGATGTAAAATCCTCGACCCAAAGGTTCGAATTGATGTATTTCAAAGGCAATAGGAAGAGAATCCTAGCAAGTAAGGTACTTGGATGTAAAATCCTCGACCCAAAGGTTCGAATTGATGTATTTCAAAGGCAATAGGAAGAGAATCCTAAAGCAAGGCAGTCTTGGATGTAAAATCCTCGACCCAAAGGTTCGAATTGATGTATTTCAAAGGCAACAGAAGAGAATCCTAAGCAAAGGTACTTGGATGTAAAATCCTCGACCCAAAAGTTTGAATTTGATGTATTTCAAAGGCAATAGGAAGAGAATCCTAAGCAAGGCAGTCTTGGATGTAAAATCCTCGACCCAAAAGTTTGAATTTGATGTATTTCAAAGGCAAGTAGGAAAAGAATCCTAAAGCAAGCAGGCTTTGGATGTAAAATCCTCGACCCAAAAGTTCGAATTTGATTGAGGTTTGATGTGAGATCCGGAAAGATCGAATTCGAGATTCAAATTGGATCGAGATTCGAAATTTGGAAAGATTGAATTCGAGATTTGAAATTTGACCGAGATTTGAAATTTGGAAAGATCGAATTTGAGATTCGATAGAGATTTGGAATCCGGAAAGATTGAATTTGAAATTTGGAAGGATGAGTTTGAACTCGGTTGAAATTTGATTTAAGATTTGATTTGAAATTTGAAAAGATTGAATTTGAAATTTGATTGAGAATTTGATTTAACATTCTTGTTGATTTTGTTTATCCCTTAATGATTCAAATTTTATTTTGTTGTTTATTTAATGTTCATGTGAATTTGGTGTTTGTCATTTTTTAGATTTTTTTTTTTAGAAAGTTTTCTTTTATCCTTTTTTTTTTGTTTTATTTCTTTCTCGTTCTTTGTTCGAAGTTCATTTAACTTTAACGGCGTTTCCCAATCAATTTGCACAAAAGAGGTGAAGGCCAAAAATGTGACATGGTCACTTTTATTCCAATCATACCGAAGATACATCGTACAACTTGATCCGGAATATATTTCATACAATCCATGTAGACTCAAAACGGATCGTGTATGATCTTTGTTGATCCATCTAAAGAAGCATCTCGTCAAAAGTCCATGTCCGAATAGTGAGATACATGGTCAATAACATCACCTTCCAAGCCATCCTCGGCAAGGATGCCGTATGGATGTACATCGGAGGTGTGATATTTTCCATGTAACTCACAGGCTCGTAAGGCCGGAGGCTTTCTAGCTCCGGTCCGGCCGGAAATGGTAAGGTATCTTTCTCGTCGTCCATCCTCCCGAACGTAACCGAGATCCGCTTCACCGGTACTCCCGGTATGCAATGCTTCGGCGATATCCGCTCCGTTACCCTTCGCATCATGACGGAACCTACGCAGTAGTGGTATCTTTACCGGCCCTCGGAACTCACTCGGGCCCGCTATCCGGAGGTCGATCCGAACATGATGTTACACTCGCTCGTAAAAGAGACCGTGCGAAAGGTCCGACAAAGCCATGGTGATCAATGTGCGGGGGTATACAATCACCCCGCTTGTAGATGTCGATGATGCAGCTATCGGTATGCAGTCCGCCGCAGCACTCTCCATGTTATCAATCTCTTTACCATTCTCTTGATGACTAATGGCATCGGGTCCACTCGCCCATGACGCGAGTATTCCCGGCGGGTTTCCCTTCCCCGTCCTCGGCAAAGTTGTAACAACGATCCACATTGTATCGTGATTCTTCCTTTCCCCGGCATCCATCTCCGGGGCTCGAGTATGTGTTTTCCTTAGGCGGCCCGCTCGGCCCAGCCTTTTCAAATCCCGGATGCAATCCACGATTTGCCGTCGCTCATACTCCGAGAATACATCTCGTATGTAATTCGAGGCCCTCCAAGATATCGATTCTTCCGCCTCTAATCCTTTCAAAGTATTCAAAGGTTTTCTTTTCAACATTTTGCATTCTCTCCACTCGTATTCCGAATGATCCGCAGATGGCGAGGCCCGGTGACGTATTGTGGGATATAAGGTTCGATCCCTTCACGTTCTCCCCGCATACCTCGGCTCCTCGTGGATGATGTCCGTCGGGACATCCCCCGGGTTGCTTCCGCAACAAGGTCATGCATCACCGGTGGTTCTATCCGGTGGCGTGGTAGCCTTCTTCTTCCGGTCTTCGTGAGATTTCTCCGGTTCTTTCCGTCATCCTAGGAGCCGGCCTCCTTTCTTCCGGTTCTCGGTGAACCGTGTCCTCGAAGTGTATGCACCGACATTAGCAACCGCCTCGTCGTGCCGATCCGCAGCCTAGTTTTGTCAACATCTTACTGACACGGCGATTCTTATTTCTTCGTTGCGTTGCCGTGAGAGTAGCTCTCCGAACTTCTGAATCTCCGCGGGCGCGGCGCCGACAAGCTCGCCCTCCGCCGTAGCGACTACGTACTTCATTTTCTTATCTTCTTCAAGGTTTGTCTTTCTTCTCTCGCTGCCGGATCGGTGACTTGGGCCACCCACTTTCATCACCGTATGTCCGGCAGCTCTTCTCGGTCAACCGGGACCCGGGCCACTTTCCTCGTATCGTAGGCCCGCCGGTGCGAAATCTGAGTCAATCTCGATTATCGCTCCATCTTTCACCCTCTTTTCATCAAGTGCAAGGCTTACGCCGTTCTTAAAGTTCAAGACCAACCGCCCGCTCGACATTTCCCTGCGAAAAGACAAGGAAAAGGATCAGGGGCTGTACTTAAGAACAAGAACATCAAGAAAATGTTTATTAAAGACATCTTTTTTTTATTATTCTTATATTTTTAAACTTAACAGAATGAAGTGGGATAAGATCGTGTAAGAGATTTTGATTTGGAAAAGAAAACAAGGAAAATTTTATTATCGGATTTTATTTATTTTAGCACATTTTATTATTTTTGGGTTCGGACCCAGTCATAAGTAATCACTTCACCCGTGCTTCTAGGGATGGAAAGTTCATTCCTTCGAAACATCGAGTAGCGTAGTACTTTTTCAAGTATCGTCCATCGATCTGAAGCATATGTCGTTCTCCTCGGCAATTCACTAGCCGGTAGGAACCTCCCGAGTATACCGCTTCAACCACAAACGGTCCTTCCCAAGTGGGTTCAAATTTTCCTCCTATCTTGCGGTGTGCAAGAATAGGTCTTTTGAGAACGAGAACTAGATCACCAACTTTCAAGGTTCTCGGGCTGACCAGCTTGTCATGGGCTTGAACCATCTTAGCTTGATATAGTTCTAAATTCGTTGCGCCGCAAGCCTTTTCCCTTCCGTGCTCTCTAATTCTTCAAGTCGTAATTTGGCGTTTTCTTCGTCGTGAGTTTATTTGCAACCGCAATTCGAGTGAAGGAAGCTGAACTTCTAAGGGTAACACTGCCTCGGACCCATACACCAGAGCATAAGGTGTAGCTTGAGTAGGTGTTCTGAAAGTTGTCCGGTAGGCCCATAAGGCTTCTAACAACTTCTCGTGCCAATTTCTCTTATTGTCGTCTAAAGTCTTCTTTAAAATTTGAACGAGAGTTTTATTAAAAGCCTCAGCAAGGCCGTTTGCTTCGGGTAGTAAATTGTTGAATATCGCCGCCGATTCCGTGTCTCCCGACAAAATTGTTGATTTGTGTGCTTCCGAAGGCCGACCCATTATCCGAGATGATCCCGCGCGGCACCCCGAAACGGTAAACAACTTGGTTCTCGAAAAATTGTAGTACGTGATGTGCTTTCACTTCTCTTAGTGGACCGCTCGCCCACTCGGAAAAGTAATCCGTAGCCGCAAGAATGAAGCGATGTCCTTTCGACGATGGTGGTTCTATTGGACCAACTATATCCGTGCCCCAACATTCAAATGGCCACGATGCAATTGTCTGGATGTAGCACATTCGGAGGTTGGTGTAGAACCACCCGCGCACTCGGCATCGATGACGCCCTCGGCGATTTTCATGCAGTCGGTCATCATCGAGGGCCAGTAGTACCCTAGTCTTTTAATTTTCATTTTCATCTTCGGACCTGACTGGTGAGCGCCACAGAGTCCTGAATGGACTTCCTTAACAATTTCACGAGCTTCGGACCCGCTTAGGCACCTTAGCCACATTTGATCAAAAGACCTTCTGTATAATGTGTTGTTTATTAATGCGTAGGACGTAGTTCTTTTCGATCCGATGGGCTAACGACCTATCCTCCGGTAGTTTTCCCGTTTGTAGGTAATCCATCAATGGCCGTCGCCAATCTTCCGTGTTTTCCGTCACCGCCGCAATCGATCCTTTTTCTTTTCTCGATTTGTGTATCGTATCTATGTCAAGCCGTGATAGGACTCGGCGTCCGTGAACCGACACTTCCACCGATTCATCTTGCAAACAGCAAATTCTTTTGCGAGACGGGCTAGCGCATCCGCTAGAGCGTTTTCTTCCGGGAATCTTGTAAATTGTCACATTCGGAATCTGTTCCAACAAATCGTATGGCATACCGGAAGTATTGCTCGAGTCTTGGTTTTAAAATTCGTATCGTCCGACGATCCGTTGAATGATTAACTCGTGAATCCCCGTAGATGTTGATGTCCGTTATCCCCATTCGAATGGTTAATTCCAGCTCCGTTATGAGGGCTTCGTATTCCGCTTCGTTGTTCGTACATGGTTCTCGTCAAGTGGTAGGAGTATCTTAACATCCCCCGCTCCGGTGTTATAAAGATTAGCCCGATTCCCGCCTTACCGGCACTATCACTTGCGATTCTTCGTCTTTGTGCGCCGAAGATGCTCCGTCGAAATATAATTCCCAACGTCGATCATCAAGGTCTTCTAGATTCATTATTTGTTCATCTCGGCGATCGTCATCGAGAGGAGATTCCGCCGCAAAGGGTGTGCCGCGAGAAAGTCCGCTAGTGGCTTGTCCCTTTACGGCACGAAGAGGCACGAAAGTTATATCAAATTGCAATAATATCATCGACCATCCGGCAAGTCTCGCCGAAAGCGTCGGACGAGTCATCAAGTATCGCAATGGATTAAACTTCGAGATCAAGTCGACCTTATGAGAAAGCATGTAATGCCCGAGCTTTGAGCGGCGAAGATCGTGGCCAAACAATGCTTTTCAATTGCGGGATACCTTATTTCCGTCTGCAGAAAACGACGGCTTAAGTAATAAAGAGCATTTTCTTTACCCTCATCATCGACCCGGCTAACAGGGCTCCGAGAGAGTCGTCTAAAGCCGCGGTATAAAGTATTAGCGGTCTACCCGAGACCGGGTCGCTAAGACAGGAGGTGTCATTAAATATTGTTTAATGTCCTCGAAGGCCCTCTCGGCATTTCTCTTCCCAAATAAATTTGGCGTCCTTTTTAACTAGTGCCGAGAAAGGCCGACACCTACCCGACAAGTTCGAGATAAAGCGTCGAAGATATGCCGCCTTCCTCGAAAAGATCGTAGTTGTTTTAAGGTTTTGGGAGGCGGCATTTCTAAGATAGCTTTAATCTTTTCCGGATCGATTTCGATTCCGCGATGTCTGACAACGAATCCTAAGAATTTCCCGGAGGTGACGCCGAAGGCGCATTTTAAGGGATTCATCTTAAGGTTAAATTGTCTTAATCGTTCGAAAACAATTCTCAAATCATACAAGTGGTTGTCCTTTACTTTGCTTTTGATGACCACATCGTCCACGTAGCATTCGACTTGATTGTGGATGAGATCATCAAAAATTCTTGTCATTGCTCTTTGGTAGGTCGCTCCCGCGTTCTTCAATCCGAATGGCATCACCGTGTAGCAAAATACTCCGATCGGCGTTCCGAATGCCGTAAGCTTTTCATCTTCTCGGAGCCATTTTTATTTGGTTGTATCCCGAAGATCCATCTATGAACGAGAATATTTCATGTGTTGAAGCGATGTCGATCATTAATTCCGGGATCGGTAGAGGAAATTCATCTTTTCGACATGCCTTGTTTAAATCTCCGAAATCCACACAAATTTCGATCCGACCATTCTTCTTCCCGACCGGTACCACGTTGGCTAACCAAGTCGGGTATTGTTCTTCACGGACAAATTTAGCGTCTATTAGCTTTTTAACTTCAGCCTATGACTTGTTGTTCGATTTCTAGACGCATTCTTCCGGGACCTCGTCCGACCGGAACGTGCGTGGATCCACCCCTAGTTTATGGACCGCGACCTCCGGAGCTAAACCCGGCATCTCATCGTAGCTCCAAGAAAAACGACTTTAATTCCATTAATAACTTGATTATTTCTTTCGAGTCTTCTTTATCGAGTAAAGAGCTAACAAAGGTAGGTCTAGGCTCTTCGCTAGTACCTAAGTTAACTTCTATTAACTCATCTATCGTAGATTTGATTTCTTCTTCGAATTCGGTGGAGCGTCTCCAATTTGCAAATCTTCGAGTTCTTCCGTAGTTTCCATGCAGTTTTCATTAGATTCGCAGTGACAACCAAGCAAAATTCGCATCGTCAACCGATCCTATCGTGCCAAATCCGAGACCATGTTTTCGAGTTGAGTGGACGACCGGAGTTATTCCATAAATTTTCAAAACGTTGTGATCGACCTTTTGTCCACTCGTCGAGGTAAGAAACCACGTTGAATTAAATTTTGAACACATGGAGAGTACCACTCAAAAGGCAATTCCATTAATTCTGATGAAGTAGCATCTTCAAGTTGTACATTATTTTCAGTTTTGGAGGAAGAAGCATCATGGTAGAATTTGATTGGTTTTCTACGTACCTCTTTGACCTCCATACCCTCGATCTTATTAGAATGGATCGGGGTCAGGGTCATAGTATGTACATAGTGGTTAATCTTCTCGTACATTGATTTATATTCTTCGTTTCTTTCATCTTCAATAGTGGATTTTGAATTGCGGCTTCTTTCGACTTATTGTCGTCGCTTCTTGTTTGATTTCTCTTCTTCTTCGTAACTATCTTCCCAATCGACATTGATGGTTGGTTTCCTCTCGTCCAATCGTCCTAATGTCTCTACCACGACCTCGTCCCCGGCCTCGACCTCGGATGCGAGTTGTGGAGAAACCTTCACCATCTCGCCGTAAGGGAGTGGTGAGTGATCGTTGGACTAGAACTTCAGGTTCTTCGTTGTCCCGAACTTTCTTTGCTTCATTTGTTATGGTATCTCCGGAGAAGATCGTTTTCTTCGGTGGTGCATAATAAGCCGCATCTTCGTGGATTCCAATTTCATGTACGGAGAATGGTCGTAAGTCACCTTTGATGCACCGTTCCCCTCCATCGTAGTACTTCGATGCACCGATGTAGAGATGATGGTACCATCCTCGTTTTCATGTATCCATGGTCGGCCCAAGAGAGCGTTGAACGATGTTTCGAATCAATTATGTGAAATTTCGCGGTTGTCTTTGCTAAGTCACCGGTCTTCATCGTAAGCGTTATCGAGCCGAGGGCTCTTTCTCCTTTCCGATCGAATCCTCTTAATAACATTTTGTCCGCCTCGAGCTCGCGGGCATCAATTTCCAAGTATGCTAGCGTTCGAAGATTCATTATATTGATCGATGCTCCCGGATCCACCAATACTCCGGAGAGTGTAAATCTTCCGATTGTAACCGAAATGTACAACGGCCGGTTGTGATCTCGCTGTTCCAAGTAGTAGGTCGTCGTCTGCGAAGGTAACACCTCGTCGTTCCTTTAACGAGCAAACCTCATCTAAGGAATCTCCGGCCATTCGAGCTAAACAAATTTCGGATCAAGCAAGGCCTCGATCGAGCTTCTCTCATCTCCTTCGATAAGATGAGAGCGTCGTAGATGCTCGGCTCGTCGGTAGTTTCCTAAGATGGGCTAGCACGTTGTAGTCCACTTTGTTTTCACGTGTCTCTCGCTTCTTCTCGAATGGGTATTTCTTCTCGCCGAGGTTGGTTCTTCCCGAACAACCACCGCTTCCCTTTCGTCTTTTGGACCCATTCTCGGAGGTAGAACTTTTCCACTCCTTAAGTTGACTTCGTAATTTCTCCGAATCTATTGTTGAGCTTGCCGGTGTCTTTTCTTGAATCGGAACGACAGTGCTCTTCCGGATTAGCTTCAGAAGTCCGAAGGCTCTAACTCTATCGCGACCGGAGCTCCTCGAAACTCGCAGATAGATTCGTTGCTTGTTGAACTCTCGTAGCCTCCTCGATGGATGTCTTCTTCGTTATTTTGCTTGTCGAGATCGTGTATGATTTGAAAATTGTCGTTGGTATCGAAATCGATATCCGGATTATCGTTAGTTACGTAATCGTTAGAAACAATCAAAACGTAGCCAACGCCATCACCCTTATCATTATATGATCCCACCGAAGTGAGCAGCATAATCATACGTAGTCAAGGGTTCGAGGGATTTCTCCCCGAATCGGAAACAACTATCCTAGGATAAGCAGCCCCTAGTCTAGCCTTAGGTGCCTCGCCTTCTCTTCTTCGTCAATTTTCTTCTTTTCTTCAATCGTCTCCGTCGAGGTGGTTCTTCTATCGCAAGTGATAGTACCGGCTTAACGAGTTTCAAACTCCGAATTGAAGCTCGCACCGAAGCGGCTTGGATGCTCGTCTAAAATCTTTTCGAAGACCTCGTCCAAGCGGTAGTCCATCCATCGTCGGCCGTATAGGGATCTATCGGAATGATGGGATCGGCCGAGATAACATCGACGGAACCTCCTTTCGGGGTTCCTTCATGTACTCCTTCGGGATCGTTATATTCCCTTTCCGCAGTTGTCATCGAGCCAACTTTTGAAGGTAATGCAATCTTCTATTTTGTGTCCAAGCATTTGGTGGTAAGGGCAAAAGTTGGGATCACCTTTCTTGTTGACCTCTTCTGGTCTTTTAGGCTCTGGCAGCTGGAAATCCGGAGTCTTCATCAGACTACGGAACATTTTTGGCACTGCTTCATTCTCGAACGGATATTCTCTCGCTCAAAAGCTCTCTTAATGTACGTTGCGGACGAGGCGGTTGTTCATATCGCGGAGATGACCGATAGCCGGGCCGGGGTTGCTCGGTAATTCCGTTGTGGTTGCTGCGGCCGTTTCGGTGGTATTTGCAGACGGCTGCTCGCCTTTGTCAACCGCCGCAACGATCCCGGATTTCTTTTCAAAAGTCTTTACGTGCTTTTGTTTGTCCGTCTTGTCGGTGAAACTTAATTGCTTCGCCTCCTCTTGCAAGCTTCCGGCCTTGCTTAACAACTTCTCGAAAGTCTTAATAGTAAATCCTCGAGGAGAAGTGCTATCGGGCCATGGATGCTTTTTAGCAAAATGCCGATCGCATGCCGTTCTCGTAGTCGTGGTTCACACTTCATACTTAAGTTCCTCCATCTGAGTATGTAATCCACCAAAGTTTCATTCGGCTTCGCTTCTCTACCACTAAATCACCTATAGTGATGTGGTGCCGAGCTCCGGCGAATAGCTCGATGAAGAGGTTCTCTAGCTCGAGAATGTCTTAACCGAACCGTTTGGTACTCCCGCATACCCGCCGAAGGCGATTCCCGACGTGACCGCCGACGAACCGTCGGAAGAGTAATGCATCGCTCCCGCCGGCATTGCAACAACCGGCACGAAAGTGTGCCACATGCCGTCGGGGTTCCTGCTCGTCGAAGGTCTTGAACGCAGGTGGTACGAAGCCTTTCGGTATTGGGATGTCGTCGAATTCTTCGGGGTAGGGTCTACCCGTCCGAATGGATGTTCCGCTCTTCGATTGTGCTAAGGCTTCTCGCACCTGCTGTTCCACCAAGTTCTTGATATCCTTTTCAGGAATCATACTTTGTGTTGTATCCTTTTTTAGCTGATCATCCCCATCGATCGGACATAATCTCCTTTCCTCCGTCTACAATGTGAATGACCTCTCGGGGTGTTTCCCTCTGTGGTCGTACTTCGACTCCGGAGAGTGGCCGAGCTACGGCCATCTCTTCCATCCTTTTCGCCATTCGAGCGATCGTGTCGTCTTTTTCCTGAAGTCGCCTTCTCATCACTTCCGCTCCTCTCTTCTGCGGCCGCAGGAGCACCTTGCGAAGCCGATGAAGCCCGTGTCTCAACCATGTTGATTTCTCGCGTATTCGTCGTCCATGAATTCCGATGAATCAATCTCATCTCCGAACTTTTCTTCTCTTTCTTTTGCCAAGCGTCGGATATCGGTTCTCAACTTTTCCATGGCATCTTCTAGCGGGCTTTCGTGTGTCTTCGTGGTTGTCGTGCGATAGCCGCCGGTCCCTTTCTCACGAGTCCCCTTCATCGCGGTAGCACTTTCTTCGCATTCAAGTCTCCCCGGCGAGACTTTCTTTCTCGGCCGTCGTTTCAATCTCAATCGCCCAGCAGTGGGACGCCATACCATCCTTCCGGCAGCAGAAGGTCTAGGACCGCATGGTCTCGTCGGCCAAATGCCGGAAGGTGGTATCCTCCCTAATCCGTAATCCCGAGACGACAACAAAGCGACTAGCCTTCATTCTTTTACTCGGCTTTTCCGTCATGATGGCGGGTTCTACTCGGGGCCCAAGACGGGATTTGACCGGCACCCGCCCTATCCTCCGTAGAATTTCCGATACGGGGCGCTTTTCCTTCTTCGCTAACTTTTCTACCAAAGTTTGCAGCCGAGCAAACGGCGTAGTTCTAGTTCTTTTCTTACGGCTATCGTTGTAATATGCGGGTCGTGGTAATTTGGCAAGAATCTTGCGAATGTTTTCTTCATCTTCGCGGCGGAGAGGGGATGAAATCTGCTTCCTCCCAACGAGCGGTATGTATTCAGCAAGCGTGTATATTCTCGCAGCTTCTGAATTTCTTCTAGAAAGCAATTTCAGCGACTCGGCTTCTTTAGCGATCCTTCTATTTCTCGTTTCTTCTCCGGGTCTTCGTTAGTGACGGATCTTCGAACCGGACCCGATCTCGAAAACGAAGGTCTTACAGAAGATCCGTACCCTCCACGTAACAGTGTCCATCATAATCTTGGATTTCTTTCCCCTTTGATTTGGCAAAAGTCTGGGCAAGTGCGTAAACAACTAGACCAAGCGGGGGTAGAGATAACGACTCTTCTATGGACATCAAGCACTCCTCCTAGTTGGGATCCTTTGCAGAGGAGGGAATTCTTGGGTCGATCTAAGGTTGAACTCAAGCAGCGGCTCCTCAGCTTCAGGTACTTTGTTCATCAGCGAAAAGAGGGAGACGTTGGTGACCTTGACGTTCGTGTTTTCAAATCCTTGTCCAAATCGGATGATTCCATCGTCGGGCAACTCATCCTTATGGACGCCGAGGTCCGACCCATCGGTGAAGGAGAAAATCGCTCGGGGCTTCCATTTCGCAGGGTAGATTCTCGGTTGTCAGTCCCAAGTTATGCTTCTTTTCTTTAGACGAAAAGAAAGGAATTGAAAAGAGTCCGAACTCATTCATGTTCATGTATTTATAAGAAGGAATCACTTATTAAAGGGTTTGTTTATTTAGAACGGAGTGTTCAAAGGTGTAGAGAAAGTAAGGAATCTGAATCGGAGTTGGAAGGGCAAAGAGAGTCTTAAGCAAGACTTCTCGACCCGAAGGATCACTCCTAAACTAACACCTATCGGGGTCCACCCCACCTCGTAAATGAGGTAAAGGATCTCGGAACCTCTCCGTTTAGGGGTGTCTAAACAAGTGGCTCCTAAATCCGAGAGAATGTTGGTTATACTTGTTCAAGGTAGAAATGAACACAGTATTCCAACGGAAAGAAGGGTAGTTCGATCCATTAGGGACATGGATACACTACCGATTTTTGAAAGCGTAACTATTTCGATTAAAATGGAGAGAGGAACTTTGTCCTCAACGGAGTCGCCGTAAGTATGCTCGGCATATTTTTTAGGTTATGTGTTTTATTTTGAAAGGGAGTCGCCTACGAAATTGTCGGCGAATTTTAATTTAATTTAAATAAATAATTTGAAAAGTAGTATTTGATTTTGAAAATAATTTTAAATTTGAAAATTTTAAGATATGAAATCAAACTGATCTCACATCCCGAATAGTTTATATAAACGAGCGCCGCACCACAAACCGTGTATCTATCCCGAAGAATAGACACATCGCTCGATAATGGGGCTCGATTAAATAAACTAGAAAGGTTTGTGACATCCGTTTGGTCCGCGAACCAATTTTATAAGCCGACAAATTCCCCCGCTTAATATGAAACTATTAAACAGGGTTTATATTACCCGGGTTCTTAAAGTTCCCTATAAGGGCAAGCCCCTATAGTTAATTACATCTTAAGTGACGGAATCACCTAAGAAAACTCTCGATAATAATCAATAATTCCGCTCTCAAGAATTTCAAAGTTTAAGTTTTCAAGGGGTCGAATTTTGGAATTTCAATAGGGAATGGATCAAATTTGGAACATTTTTATTTTGGGAATTCAAAGGAAGAAAAGTAGGAGAGATCACGGATTCGAAGCGGACTTCGGTAATCTCCCGACTATCCTATTGTTTCGGCTTGGATTTCAGGAAAGTCCTAATGTTTATTTAATGTTTTAATCTCGCTAATTTAGTTAATTAGTGGCTTATATTTATATGATAGAATCATACAAATCGCCTAGAAGATATGAGGGTTTATGTCGTACCGGACGACTACCTCGGAATCCTAAGACCTGTTAGGGCTTAATTTGCAATGCAAATGCCTAACGGAGAGTCGAGGATTTATGTCGCACTAGTGCAAACTACCTCGAAGTCCTATGGTTTGGTTATTTAATTCTAAGAAAGTTTTGTCGAAGTAGGTTCAAGTTTTGCCGACGACGATGGCCGTGCCGCCCACCATGCTCCGAGCTCCTTGTTGTTGCAGAGGTTTAGTTTTAGAAATCATAAATCGAGAGATGAGAGAAGTGTTCGGTTTAGAGAAGTCTTAATTTCCAAGTGTTTTTTGTGTTTTAATTAAAACAAATCTTAAAGTCGATTATAACGACACCGGCTAAGATCCCACGGTTCCATCCTTCCGGCATCATTATTTTTATCGGATTCACTTAGTCCAGTATGAATTTGCTAAACTCAACCGAATGAGTTCCACACTTTCATTTAGACCGTGGAAATCCCGTTAAGCAACACGTAGGTTACATCATCCGAGGTATTCCCGATCATCCAACAAGACGTTTTAATTTAGTTGTAATTGTAGTTTTGTGTTCCGTTTGTGATTAAATTTTGAGTTGTCTTATATTTTGAAATGTTGTGGAGGTGAATTTTATCTTGTAGTGTCTTTTATTTTAATTTTGGGTTTCAGCTTTGGTTTCTGTCCTAAAGGTGTCGGTTTTCATGCAACTCGTTGTTTATCATGCAAGAAAAATAAAGTGCATTTGCAATAAAATAAACTGCAATAAAATAAAAGCGTACCCGGAGGGTCTTCCCGTCATCCCAAGCCGCACTTAAAACACAGCTAGAATATTTAAGCAAGTTCCTAGGTAAAGCTAAGGGAAAGGTTTATGGTTTTCTACCAAATTCCTAATCCTATAGCTAGTCATTTCCTATGACGTCTAGGTTCTTTGTGTTTTTGGTTCGAAGACGATTTTCTTCATCAAAGAACAATTAAGTTCAATTGTTCTTATCAACATCCTATCATATTGAGGAAGTGCTTAGGAGAAATCCCAAACATCTTTTCAATATTTCTAGGATTGTTTTAAGCCCAAATGAATTTAATTGTGTAAATGAATCGATCGTCCGAGGTTTTCAAGTTTTGTTAACTTGCTCAGTGAACTAGGACATTTGAATGTCCTATAAGTGAAGTAACATTTCATTTTAATGTTCTATTTAAGAGTTATGATAACTAAAGCTCCTAAGGGCAAAATGATATTTAATGATTTGTGATTCAAATTTAAGTTCAAATTAATGGTTTAAGTTTGGAATAGTGTTCAAGTTATTTTAGATTTATTTCTTCATGTCTTAAGTGAGGTTATTTATTTCGACTTAATTTAATTTAATCTAATTTAATTTAATTTGATTTATTTAATTTAATTTGATTTGATTTAATTTAATTCAATTTAATTCATTTGATTTAATTTCTTAATTTAATTTAATTTAATTTTAATTTAATTTAATTTAATTTAATTTAATTTATTTAATTTAATTTAATTTACTTAATTAATTTAATTTAATTTAATTCAATTTAATTTTAATTTAATTTAATTTAATTTAATTGAAATTTTTGAAAGAGTTTAATGATTTAATTTTAATTTAATGATTAAGTCTTTTAATATTTTAAATTTGAGTTATAATTTTAATTAAGAGTTGAGTATTAATGAGATGATTAATTTAGGGATTTTTAAATTAAAGAATAAATCTCTTCCTAATAATATCCCTATTTTAATAATTCCAAATTTATTATTCTTCCAAATTCAATTAATTATTTAATTAAAGTTTAATCATTTTAAATTACTTAATGGGTTTCTACCCTTTAATTATTTAATTTCAATCATCCAAATCAGATTAGGATCAAATATTTTACTTGTTAAATTTTTTTATTAAACCTAAAGTCTTAATTAAGGATTAAAATTTTAATTACCATTTTGCCCTTTAAGCCTAATAATTTCATAACTCACTAAATTGAACTCAAATGAACTTGAAATTTTTATGTGACTTCACTCATATGTCAATAAAGACATGAGAGGAGAAAATGTGATTTTTCTGTATTTAATTTATTTATATAATTATTTTTTGTAGAAAAGAGAAATTTCTAAGGAAAATTCAATAACATGACCAAGGGAAAGTTTCTGTCCTTAAGAAAATTAGGGGACATTCCTAATGACCAGAGGACCATTTGGACCAAATTTTGTAATTTTTTGAATTATATTTTATTTATTAGAATTATTTTAAATTCTGGAGTATTAATTAATTTAAAAAATAAAATAAATGTTGAAAAATAAATTTTATAATTTTTAAAATTCTCTCTGATATCAAGGATTCCAGAGAACCAAACTTTACAATTTTCTGATTTTTCTTTGATTTATTATAATTATTTTGGTGAAAATGCTAGAAAATACATTTTTTTAATTTTAAAATTACCCTAGAGCTTTAAAAATTAATATTTCACTAAATAGACCTAGGAAAAATATGGGACTTGTTCCTAAGTGATTAAAATTCAAAATATGATATTTTGGTGAATTTTATTATTTTTGTGATTTTTATTATTTTTTAATTATTAAAAATATTAAAATAATATTAAAAATCAACTTTTTTAGAAAATTGAAATTTTAATTTTCTTAAACTCCCCTGATATCAGAGAGACTCTAAAACCAATTTGGTGAATTTTTGAAAGATATTTTGAAAGTTATGAATTTTTAAAGTTTAAAATGACTAAGTGCGCTTAATTAACCCAATTAGTGGGGCTAACCAAGTCCAATTGACCTCAAATTTTTATGATGGGTTCCTCTGATCCTAAAGGTCAGTGGAGAATTGATTTCAAGTCAATTTGATCTATGGTTAACTCTAATTAATTAGAAACCTATTTTGGGTGTTTAAGCCAATTAGGGTTAATCTAAGTGAATTAACTCAAATCCTATTTTTTCTAGGGTTCTCTGGTCATAAGGAACATCACCAAATTTTCCTAGAATTTATTTCACAACATGCTAATTTTTGAAATTAAAATACTTAAATCAGCAACATGCATTTGAAAAATCAATAACTTTTCACAGAGATGGCCTCTGACCTTGGAAAATTCAAGGAATGTTCCCAAGTTCAGAGGCTTCACAAGCCCTATGGTCTCATGCCATGGTGAATTGTATACATGCATGGAGAATTAAATGTATGCAGAGAGTAAATAAATTATAAAAAATAAAATACTTGATGAAATTAAATGATTTCTTTTCCACATTATTCTCCTCTGTTCACTGAGCAAGGGGGTATTTTTATTTTATTTTTGTGATTTTTCTACACAAAGATATGGATTTTTAAAGTTCTGGGAATTAAATAAATAGAAAATATTCCTATTTATCTACTTAAGTGACGCGGCGCCAGCGCATCCTCGGCATCTCCGAACTCACACGCGTCGCGCTCCCATTCGACGCCGCCATCTGAGTCAGCAGCCCGGGCCCCGCGGTTCTCGTACCGTCTCCTGGTCCGACGCCATCCGAGCCGTCCGTCCGCGCGTGTATTAAATGGACGGCATCCGTTCATCGTCCATGACCGGTGTGATCCCGTGACCGTCCACACTCTAACCCTAAGAACTCACTCGATTCTCAATGGATTTTCGTGTTCTTATGCTTCTATGGATTCGTCTTGAAGAGACGAACACATCCATACGGTAAACATGCACCGAAATTAAGGCATTTGAAATGGAGAATCTCCGAAGCTCGGGATGAAGAATTAGCTCATACCTTTGCTCGCAGAAGTGAAGCTTCGATCCGAGAGTTGTTGCACCTTCGATCGGATCCCGGCAAGCTCCGGATGAAGTCTCCCGGTCCAGTGAATTGTCTAGGTCGAACTTCGACCACAACTCGATCACAAAGCTTGGAGTCCGGAGCAACCGGGTGGCCCGGAGATGGGGCTTTTGTCGGCGGACACCTTCCTCGGTCCGGTGAAGGTGTAGGACCAATCAATTTGGGGATTGGTTCAATGTGGGGAATTGTCCCGGTTTTGGGCTCGGATTTCAACTCCGAAATCGAGCTCGCAGAGAAGAAATGGCAGGGGGATCTCACCTGGGATCAAGTGCTCGTGTATGAGGAGGGGTCCGGAACAATTTTGGCAGCAGTTTTGGCAAGGTTTGTGCAACTCTCCTCTCATGGCCGAGAGGGGGTGGTGCTTAAATAGGCATGGCTGGAGGCTCTCCCGTGGGGTTTAATGGTCGGGATCGACTGCTTGCGGTGAGGAGAAGAACAGCTGCAATGGCCATTTGGAGTGAGGCAGCTCGACAAGGTGGAATTCCAAAATTTGGCTCCTCCCAAGGTCTCGGCCATGGTGTTTTCCGACGGATCGGGGTGGTCGGCCGGCGGGCAAGGGTCACCCTCGGGGTCGAGTGGGTCGTGGCTGGGTGTTTGTGCAAGCGATCGGCAATGGCCAAGTGTAAAGGAGATGGCTTGGAATGGAATGGGAAGAGGCCATTTTGGCTAGGTTTGGGTCAACCCATCCTTTTGGGCTAGGTGCACCACCCAAGGTCCGGTCTTGGGCCGAAAAGAGTCACTTGGGTCACTGCCATGGAGTGGTGAAGTCTCCATCCATGGATTAGGTGGCAAAGCATGGTTTAGAGTGTGACATGCTTAAGGTAAAAAAGGCTTAAGAAGGATTAGGAAAGGGGGTCCTCCTTTTTCCATTAATGGCTTGATCACATGTCAAACTCTCCATGGCTTCATGTGGCTTGTCCATGGCTTCGTATGGCTTGTCTTTGGCTTAGTGGAAAAGTTTAGTCAATTTCATGAAAATGGGTTTTAAGAATTTTGGACATTTTGGTGAAAATTTGTATGAAGCTTGATTTGGAATGGTTTAAATAATGATTTTGAAACTTAGGGGTGATTTTGATTAAATGGATGGCAAATGGAAATGTCATGTGGGCTTTAGGGCCAAATTTGGGCTTTTGTATTTGGTGGAAATGGGCTTTTAGGGAGGTTTAGGGAAGTGGGCTTTTAAATTTAAAATGGATTTTGGGATGAGATTTTGGTAAAGGCTTGGGCCAAATAATTGTTGAGTTTGGTTTAGGGATGCTTCATGAGTGGTTTGAAACAAGTTTGAGGTGATTTGGGTTTGAATTGGTTTGAATTTGGGTTTAATTGGTAAGTGGGCTAAGGTGGGTCAAATTGGGCTAACTTGGGCCAATGTTGGGCTAGAGTTGAAATTGATGTAAAATTAATGTTGGGAAATGTTCATGGGAGTGTTTCAAAGAGGTTTTGGCTTTGGTTAGGTTTTGATTTTGGGGATTTGGGCTCATTTGGGCTAGGTTTGGGTTTGGGTCAAAAATGGGCCTTCTAGCTTTGGGTTAAATTTGAGTGGGGTTTGGATCAAAGTTTTGGGCAAATCATGTTAGTGTTTTGTTTATGGGGATGTCAAGGAAGGTTTAGAAAAGATTTGGGGTTAATTGGAGTTGAGTTGGGTGAGTTTGGGTTAGGTTTGGGTCATAGGTCCAAATTGGGCTTTAAGGCCAAAAGTGAAATTGGATCCCAATTCCAATCAAATTGGGCTTGTATTTGGTCTATATTGGTGTTGGGGATGTTGAATTGAAGTTTAGAATTGAATTGGACCAAAATTTGGGTCAATTGGGTAGTTTAGGTTTGACATTGGGTTTACTTTGGGTTAAAATGGGTCAAATTGGGGGTTTTGATAAAAGTGGGGTAAATTGACAAAATTGGCCCATGGTGTAGTTGAATAAAATGAAATTGGGAATATTTGGGATTTTCTGGAATTTTCTGGGAATTTTTTGAATTTTTGGATTTTTGGGTCAAAAGGGGTATTTTGGGTATTTGGAAGGTATTGGGGGTATTTTTGGAATTTTTGGCATTTTTGGGCATGGATGACCAATTTGAGTGATGTGGAAATGTTTGGGATTGATTTTGGAGAATTTTGGGTAATTTGGAAATTTTTGAGAAATTTGGGCTATTCGGTGCTTGGGTAGGTTGGCGGGTGTTGGGTCCCGGGGTCAAAAATTGAAAATTTGGAAAATTGAAGATTGGGTGGATGTAAGTGAAATGAAATCATTTTTGTTGAGCCATGAAGCCATATCAAGCCCACATGAGCCATGAAGGGACTTATTTGAGGCATTCACTATGTTGTTCCTAACCCTCTTAGCCAGGGCTTAGGGGTTAAGGACCATCCATGTGAATCACCTACATGAGTCAGGAGGTCAAGTTAGGTAAGGGTGTGTTTTAGGAGGTGTGTGAAAGTGTAGTGCATAGGTGTAGTGTATGTGTAAGTCAGCCCTTTACCGCACTGTGCCACCTGTAGGCGGCCTCTAAGTGCCAAAGAGTCCTATAGGAACTCATCCTTTAAACTTCCACATTTGATTTCAACCCTCTAGGTGATTAGGGGTCTATAGTCAAGTTTGTGGAGTTTGCAGGGAGTTAAGAAGTGGTTTGAATTTCTAAAAGGTGGGTCCCAATTCTAGTCCTCTAAGATAGTCAAAGGAAAAGCCTAAGGCTAGATCCTAAGTACTAAAGAGAAGAAGAGAAGACCTCATCAAAAATGAGGTCAACAGAGATATTCTTATCCTCAAATTGTTGATCAATATTAGAGTCCTGTAGATGTGAAGGCCTATATTTTGTGTTACCCTGCCCATTCCAACTTCCATTAGGATTTGCATGATTGTTTTCCCATTGTTGGTTTTCACCCTCAGTAGTATGATTCTAGTTAAAATTAGGATGGTTCTTCCAAAATGGGTTGTAAAAGTTAGAATATGGGTTGTTTATGGTATTTAAAGTGTCATATAATAAGTTGGAATCAATCATACGCCCCAATAAAATTTTCTCACTTACAGAAGTAAATTGAGGTTGGTTCATTCTAAATTGGTCCAACTTCCTTGATATTGCAGCAGCCTGAGATGCAAGAATTGCATTCGCATCTGTATCATGAACACTAGCTATATTTTTATGATTTACCCTTACAGAGGGCCATTGAAATTCATTTGTATCCATTTCTTCAATTAATGCATACGCTTCATCAAATGTTTTTGACATTAATGAACCACCAACAGCAGCATCAATAATGGACCTAAGGAATCCTACTAACCCATTATAAAAAGTTTGAATGATTAACCAATCTGCAGTAGTATGATGTGGACACTTTCTTAGGAGTTCCTTAATTCTTTCTCAGGCTTCGTATATTGATTGCCCTTCATACTAACAAAATGAGATAATATCGTTTCTAAGTTGAGTAGTCTTTGAAGGTGGAAAATACTTAGCTAGGAATTACTGAGTTAGCTCCTCCCAATTTTTAATAGAACCAGGTGCTAATGAGTATAACCACTTTTTATCCTTATCCCTTAGTGAGAAAGGAAAAAGCCTTATCCTAAAAACATCATCTGACATGCCATTATAACGAAATGTAGCACAATGTTCTAGAAAACTAGATAAGTGTAAATAGAGATCCTCCGAAGGAGTCCCACAAACTTGTTATTCTGCACAAGTTGGATAATCACTGGATTTAGTTCAAACGAGTCAGCTTCTACAACAGGGTTTTCTATGCTTGAGTGAATTTTACCTATCGTAGGATTTACATTATCCCTGAATGATTTATGATGATTTTTCATATTATTATTTTGAATGCTTTCCATTTCCATTTCTAGTTTTTCAAGTCCTTTCTGTTTTTTTATTTTTTTCCATTTTTCTAACTCGAGATCATAAGGCACAAGTCCTATAAATCCTTTGTTCTGTATACATAACACAACAAATAATACATTAACAATAAAACAAATAAAACAAAAAATATATTCTACACAACAAAACATTTTCACAAACACCTTATTTTTCACACAAACAATTTTTTTTTCACAATACTGTTTCATAAAAAAAACACTTTTCATACAAACACAATTTTACGACGCTAAAGTTTTCCAATTCTAAGCTTAATTACTTTAACTAAAATTCTCCTAAAATTCTTACAGAAGCTTCCCCGGCAACGGCGCCAAAAACTTGATGTGACTTTTTTATATGCAAGGATTTATGAACAATAGATATATAATAATTTTTATAAAGTCACAATGATCCAACACAAGTATACGTATCGTATCAAGTAATACAGGGCTCAATGGAGTCCTATTTATCGATCCCACAGGGAAGCGAGGTAAGAGTTCCTTAGTCAAATTCTAGTCTACTATTATCAGACTTTAGTTTGAAAGGTCAATATAAGTAGTTTTCTTTAACAACTACTCCTAAAGGTAAATCTTAATTTTAAAATAACTAATAACTACTCCTAAAAGAAAATCTTAATACTAAAGATAACCCTTTTTGGGGAAATTGGTTTGGTGAAATTTTGAGATACTAAAAACTACTATTCTCATGTAACGAATTGGATAATGTATATGAATGAGATGCATTTTATATTGTATGCGCCAAATAGGAGCATAAATGTTTCTTTACCCTCAAAAGAGTACCCCCTCTTCAAAGCATGTAAAGAACATTGACATATCCTAAGTTTAGTCACTAAATCTATGGCTAGGCTGGGAGGATAAGGGTTGTCACTACGGAGCTCCCACTCATGCTTCACCTGAAGGCTAACCTTCAACTTTAGTTACCAATTTTAGGACCAAATTGGGGATCTCAGCCTCTCACCCTGAAACCTCCAATTCGACACCCATGAAATCATATTTCTCTATTTATTTACACTCAATCCCCATGAACTACGCAATTCATTCACGGACATTGAATGTGGTTACACTTTCTTAACAATTACACCGCCCTTTTAGGACAATGCAATTACAATAAATTTTAACAATACAACGGGCCCTTATTGTAATGTAAATGAAGTGCAAGTAAAAACCATCACATTTATAATTAAAATATCTTTTAGCAAGTATCCTAATATCCTAAACATGAATCCTACTCATTGCAAAAGAAAAGTAGAATGAAAACAATGACATAATTTTCTTATGTCACTATTTCCAAACAAGAAGAAAGAGTTAGGGAAAGACATCACAAAGCATGAAGAAAATACAACGAAAAACATCATTTCAAAGCAAATCCACAAAATAAGTGTTTACAAAATCATAAGATAATGAAGAACATAATACTTAGTTTTTTCCCTCTGAAAGAAAGATGAAAATCTCTCCCACAAAGTCTCCCGTCGATCCATGCAATGCTAGAACATTCCCTTACATATTTTCTCAAAATCCCCTCACCAATTTCTCCAAAAATATAGAAATCTACATTCCTGCTTCTATTCTAAGATCTCTAATTATTCTCCAAATTTTCCTTATAATCTCTCTATTTTTTTGGCTTCAAATTCGGTTTAAAATACTAAAGGGACGAATTTCCTAAGAGGTGCATGAAGAAACTTTCCAAAAAGCGTCCAAATTTGATGTATATGGCCAATAACCACTCAATTTTGCATCCAAACCGTCTTGGGCACTTCCGGCGCCCTATTTTTTGTACACTTGGGTTTTTGGCACTGTCGGCGCTGGTTTGGGCACCGCCAGTGCCCATTCTACCCAGCTCCACAATTTTGCTCCGTTTGGCTCCGTTTTAGCTTTGATTCGCCCCATTTCAGTGCGTTATGTTCCTAACAGATAGCCCTACAAAATAAGCATAAAAACAACCTTTCTTCAAAGTGTAATCTAATCAAAAATATGTAAGAAGTTTAAAAGAGATAAAGCATAGAAAGACTTATCGAAAGGTGTCAAGCCAAAATTTGTTTTATTGCTCGTTTTTACTATAAATTGCACCGTTTTTGCTTCTTTTTGCTCCAATCACCATTTCTTGTACCTAAAACCAAAAAAATACAAAATATCTTCATTTTAAAGTGTAATATCACCAAAAGTGAGTAAAATTATATACCAGAAACTGTATATATTTTTGGTGCATTATGCCCCTACTACATTTCAAAGATGTATGATGACAACTTTCTGTGATTTAGTTGAAAAAGCAAATTGAAGTTTTTATGGATGACTTTTCAGTGCTTGGAATTTCATTTGTTCATGTTTAGAACATCTATCTAAAGTTCTAAAATGTTGTGAAGAAACTATTTTGGTTCTTAACTGGAAAAAATGCCAATTTATGGTAGCAGGAGGAATAGTTTTAGAACATCGTATATCAAAAAATGGTATGGAGGTAGATCGTGCAAAATTTGAAGTGATCTCTAATTTACCTTGCCTGACCAATGTAAGGGGAGTTAGAAGTTTTCTGGGACATGCTGGATTCTACAGGCGATATATTAAAGTTTTTTTGAAAATTTCAAAACCTTTTTGTTGTTTACTGGAAAAAGATGTAATTTTTTATTTTGATGATGAATGCCTATAAGCTTTTGAAACATTAAAAGAAAAATTAATCACGGCACCTGTTATAGATTCACCAAACAGGGAAAAACCTTTTGAATTAATGTGTGATGCTAGTTATTATGCTATTGGAGCCGTTTTAGGTTAGAAATATGATAAAATTTTTAAAGTAATTTACTATGCTTGTAAAAATCTTAATGAAGTTCAAATTAATTATACCACTACTGAGAAAGAGTTATTAGCAATAGTATTTGCTTTTGATAAATTCAGATCATATTTAATTAGAACTAAATGTGTGGTGCATACTGATTATTCTGCTAATAAGTATTTAATGAAGAAGAATGATGCTAAACCAAGACTGATAACATGGATTCTTCTATTGCAAGAAATTGATTTTGAGATAGTAGATAGGAAGGGTGCTGATAATCAAATTGCTGATTATCTGTTCAGGCTTGAAACCGAAAAGTCTCTCTGTGATGCTAAAGAAATTAATGAAGTTTTTCTTGATTAAAAAGTGTTCACTGTTAATGAATAATGTGTTCCGTGGTATGCCAACATTTTAAACTTTATTGTCAATGATATTTTATCCTATGGTTTGACATACCAGGAGAGGAAGAAATTTGTATCTGAAGCCAAGACTTATTTTTGGGATGACCCATTTTTATATAAACAAGGAAAGCATCTAATCATTCGAAGATGTTTGCCTTTAGAAGAAACTTATGAAATTATTCAAAAATGTCATAATTCTGATTATGGGGGACATTTTGGAGTTGATAAAACTGCATATAAAATCTTACAATCTGGTATTGACCTACAATTTTTAAGGATGTTAATGCTTATATTAAAAATTGTGATTGATGTCAACGAGTAGGTAATATTTCTAGAAGAAATGAGATGCCCCTCAATTATATGTTAGAAGTTAAAATATTTGATGTTTGGGGATTAGATTTCATGGGACCATTTATACCATTTTTCAGAAATATATACATTTTGATAGCAGTAGACTATGTATCCAAATGGATAGAAGTTGTTGCTTTACCTCGATGTGATGCTCCAAGTGTTGCAAAGTTTTTAAAAAAGAATATATTTTGCATATTTAGAATACCAAGAGTAATCATAATTGATGGGGGAAGTCATTTTAGGAATGCAATTATGGAAAAGTTAGCAAAAAATATAATATTAATCATTGTATTGTTATTGCTTATCATCCGCAGACAAGTGGTTTGGTTGAATTATCCAATCGTGAAATTAAAAGAATATTGGAAATGATTGTTAATCCAAATTGAAAGGATTTTTTAATTAAATTGGATTATGCTTTGTGGGCCTATAGGACAGCTTACAGAACTCCTATAGGAATGTCCCCATATAGGCTAATTTTTGGAAAAGCTTGTCATTTACCAGTTGAACTTAAGCATAAAGAATATTGGGCTATTAAAGAGTTCAATTATAATTTGAAAGATGCTGAAGAAAAGAGATTATTGTAATTGAATGAGCTTGAAGAGATAAGGAACGAATCTTATGAAAATGCTAAGATTTATCAATAAAAGATGAAGTTGTGGCGTGATCAGAAGATTCTTACTAAAAATCTTGAGCCAGGGAAAAAAGTTTTGTTGTATAATTCTAAATTTTAAATATTTGCTAGAAAACTTAAGTCCAGGTGGACGGGCCCATTTTTTGTCATGAAAGTATACTCCTATGGAGCTGTAGATATTCAAGATCCTAAGACTCAAAAAATATTTAAAGTTCATGGTCATAAACTTAAATCTTATTTTTTAGTCGATGAATTTAAACTTGATGAGAAACTGATGTTGGGTCACTCAGAATAAGCTCTGGGTATGTCAGGCTGAAGACGATAAATGAAGCGCTTTGTGGGAGACAACCCATAGTTATCGGTGTGCTTTGCTTTAAGTTTGATATGTGTGCTTTGCTTGGTTTGATTTTATGATTATATGGTAGTAATTTGAAGTTTACATGCTATAGAGGTTTTATTTGAACCTTATTTGATGACTTATATGAGTCATAATGAAGATGTGGACGTTTAGCAGACCTGTGCAAAATTGAGCACTAGTGACTATGTGCCGCAGATTGGCTCTTAGGCGCCGGAGTCACAAAAAATGTGAAAACATGGTTTCTAGATGCCTAAGTTGTGGGTAAGTGATTTTTGGAGTTAATGAGGAGTTTTAACACATCTAGGGTCGGTTTTGTGCCTTTCCAAGTCTTTAATAAGGCCCTAAAATAAAGGAATACTTTCTTCAGTTCTTATTTTCATTCTTGAGTCTAAAGAAGAGTATTTTGAGTACAAAAATGTCTTCTTAGGAGTGCGAAGTTAAGAAGAAAGAGGAAGATCGCCACTGAGTTCAAGAAAGTAAGAGAGGCTGAGTGGTCAGCTCAATTTGGTCCCAAGGAGGCTCCAAGTCTTTGGTCTAAGGGCAAAGTGAGGTTTGGGTAAGCTGACTTTGATTGGGATTATCCCCTTAGTCAAATGGCCAGGTTAGGTACTAATATTGTTAGGGTTGAATTCTTGACCTCCACGAAGGTTTAGATGAGTTTTGGTGGATGGTTTGGGCATGAAACCAAGGCATAGATGTTGCATGAAATGGGTAAATCCAAGTGAAGGCGGAAGAATGAAGAGTCACCTCCACTTGCCAATTTGGTAAGTTTGACCTCATGATGCCTATGGATGGCTCCATAAGGAATTTCATGTCATGTATGGGCATGGGGATGTTTCATGTAAATAGAATTTTTGTATTTTTTTCAATTTAAAAAGGGAATGTCAACATGCCTCATTTGGAAAAAAAATCATGTAAATGTAGAATATGCTTGGTATGATGCCATGATGAATTGAATTAAACTAAAATGGGATGATGAAGAAGGGATTTTCTCATGTGAGCTCGATCTGGGTCTTTCAAAATTAATGTCATGGGCTTCTAGAAATGCATATGTGTATGGGCTTTTTGAGGTATGCATTAAGAATTTGATTTTGAAATTGATCCTGGGCTAAATAAAATGGGCTTGAATTTGATCTTAAATGGGTTTAAACATGACGAATTTAATATGGATTTGAAGTTGAAAATAGTTAGAAATAAAGTTGGTGGGAATTGGGAGTGATTTGGGGAATTTTTGGCTTTTAGGGGCAATTTAGGAAAATTTGATCAATTTTGTCAAAATCGGGTGCAATTGAGATTATTGGGTGAATATGATTGTTTTGGTTGAGGTTTGGAGTGAATGTGGAGATTTTGGCAATTTTTTGGACATGAGGAGCATTTTGGTAATTTTTAAAAAATTGGGGGTATTTTAACAATTTTGAAGAAAATGTGATATTTTGGTCAATCCTCTTCGAGGTAAGAAGGCCCACCCGTTACCGACACTATTAGAGACGAATGCCTCCATAGGATTTGCCGCTACGCCCAGCACCAGCCGTGATAGAAGGTGAGGAAGGCCCATACCTATCACCCGAGCTCACACCCTTCTACAAAGATTGTCCGAAATACGTGGTTGTTCCGTCGCCAAACTTCTCAAGAGGATGGGATGTACAATATCCCCCGAGATCAAGGTTAAAATTCCGGAAATAGAAAGACTCCGTTTTAGTTTCCCGTCAAAGCACATTCGTGTGGAAGCGTGTTGATACAGCTACTACAGATGATACTAATATGGCAAGTCGGGCTGGGTCCCAGCTGGGTCCGAAAGTACCAACTATTGATGAGCATGAGAAATCTCGAAAGAGAAAGGATAAGAGAGGAGTACTCTCCCTTCCGTACATAGTCTACACACTAGGGAGCACACTTCCTCATCACCCCAATGTCCCCGCGAGACACATCGTCTCAAGGAGTCGACTTTTAAGAGGAGTGTGGTTACCGAGAGGTGTTGTAACAAGACATTATGAAAGGTCCGTTGACCACAAAATGGATCACGAGTCCGATGTTCCCATTTTCACTCGCCGTTGCTTCCGAATCAACTGTGAAGAAGTGATAGCACAGGAAAACCTATAGATTTAAAGCCGACTAAGAAGAGAACGCTGATGATAGAGCTCGAAAAGCTCCGGCGTAAATTTTTGAGTTAGCCAAATGACGAGGGTAAGATATTAATGATGAGGTTTACTTCCGTCGATTACATGGACGATGAATTCATGAAAATCAATATGGTTGAAACTTGGTCCACATCATCCGCGCGCGAAGCTCCTAGTGAGGAGAACAACGCGGATGAGTTGCGGAGGACCGTCCCGACAAGAGATGAACAACAAGAGTCGTCCGGATAAGAGAATGGGAGGCGACATGACCGCCACCACGACCCCCATGGCTACACCGAACGGACAACAGCGCCCACGACCAATAAGATCTCCGGGTTAACCACCGAGATTTGGCACACACCGTAGATGAAATAAGGGAGGTCTCTTCGCCCAATGAAGACGAACCACCAAGAAGAGATCCGACTCGAATCCGCCGTAAAAGACATTAAATAGATGGTCGAACAACAAGTCCGGGAGGCCTTGGCTCCGTCCAAAGGAGGTGCATCGCCTTCAAAGGGTGACCCACCTGCAGGAGTCGGGCGCGCTCCTTAACCTAAAAGGCTTCGTGCCCCGACTTTCAAGACGTTCGACGGACTCGGGAATCTCGTCAAGACATAGCACATTTCGTAGCTAGTTGTTGCAACACAAGAGGAAGTGAAACTTTGTTGTTTCGCTTCGCCTTGTCGCTGAAATTTATCGTGAATAACAGCTTTCAACTGGGTATGCCGAGCTTCCCAACGAATTAATAAAAGACCTTTAAATGGAAAACTTTTATTCGCGAAAATGTTCGCTTGCCCGATGATGCGACAATTAGTATATGCTTTAAAATACAAGAATTTAATACCACTTTTATAAATATTTAATGTTGAATATTTCAAAAACTCGAGGCTCGAGGTTTACTTTTTTAGAATTTTATATTTAGATTTTATTATTGTAAAAGTCAAGCACTTTTAAACGCAAGTATATGTATCGTTCAATTAATACACTACTAAAGGGGATTTCGTTATCGATCCCATGTGATGTGAGAATTTTATAAAAAGCAAGAAATATAAGTAATATTTTAAAATTTTCAAAAGTCAATTTATATATACTTTTATATATATATATATTCAAATTCATCAACTAATAATTTTTAGTAAAAGAAAGTAAGCAATAAGCAGAAGTAAAGTAAGCAAGTAATTAAAATTCAATGCATGTATAAAAACGATCGGCTCGTTTTCAACTAATCCAAGAATTATAGCAATTATCTTTTTAGAGGGAATTAAGATTATAGTATCGTGCCAAACAAGCATTCCTATTTTTTACCCTTCGTCTGTGCAAAGAACATCGACTAATTCATGATAAAGCCGTACGTTTTATTGGGAATGAGTTAAATCTAAAGCCATTACTGCATGACCAAGGGCGGCTATGGTCGTCCCTACCAGCTTAAAAGTAAACTAAGATCGTATTAATATCATCAAAATGTTTTAAAATATTTTATATTTAATTTTCACAAAATTTAATTAATTTCTGACAATCTTTTCATAGTTTAAAGGAAAAATAACTAACTACTCGTAACAAATCGAAATAACACAACAAAACATATTTATAAAACTTCGAACCAGTACAAATACTTATCTCAAGTGTTCCTTCAAGTGATCCGCCTACTTTACCTACTCCAAAGCAATGATGACTCCAACAACAATAACACACAATAAACACTCAAAATAAACTCACTAGATACAAAATAAAGTGGCACCCTAAGTATGGAAGAGACTAAATAAAACTAGAGATGAGAGAGAAGATACTAAAATGGGTATGTGTACTAAGAGAGGGGGTTTAGTGCGATTTTCTCTCAGAGAATGGGCTCTATTTATAGAGCTCGAATTCACAAGGGCCGTTTAAGGCTCCTCTTCAAAATTTGTCCAAATTCAATGTATCTTCTAAAAGGTAACCGTCGCACCTGTGTTGCCGGATTCGGCGCTGGGCGCCCGAATCCGTGACTAGGTCTTTCGTACCTCTTCACTTTGCCGCACCTCTTCACGATCCGTATTCATTTCCTCGTGGCCTCACCATACTTGATCACATGTCTTATATACAGAGTAACTTCCCGCCTTCTGTATCTAAATAACTCCACCATCAAAATAACTCGCCCAAAGTCATCAAAAAAACTTGACAAATACCGTATCAAATCCAGCGCTTGTGCCTTCTGGACTGCGCCAGCACTGCCAATCATTCCAAAATTTTGCTCCATAAGCTCCATTTTTGCTCCTTTTTCCTTCTTTTTCTTTCTTGACTCCTTTTTAAATCATCAACATCCAAAAACAATAAAATACCTTTTATTAAAGCATAACATCCTTAAGAATTGAATCTTAAATAAGGTATAATAATGGGTATTTTTTAGGTGGATCAAATTCCCCAAACTTAAATGTTACTTGTCCTCAAGTAACCCTTTTAATTTCATAAGATAAATAACATTTGAATGAAGTTAAAATATTTGCATTCCTTAAAATTTTTGGTTTTTTAAATGCTTTAAGAAATCATTAACCAAATTTCACTAATTAAGTTTAATTTTAAGAATTTAAGAATATTTAACTACCAAATCATAAGACTTCCAATTTTTCATTTATTTCAAGAATAATTGTAGTTTATCATATCAAGGTCACATAGAATATTTATATGTAAGAAAGATTTTCATGAAATACTTTTCTAGTAAAAATATATGTACATAGAAATTAAGTTAAAAATGTAATCAATTTTCTTACTATAAGATAATTCAAGTGAAGCCAATTGACACATTTCCTCAAGCTTCTCCCCTTCTCACCTTTTTCCGGATTGCTTTTCAATCCCCCCCTTTTTTCAAGTGAGGATAATTTTTGGATAGCTCCGTTAATGATTTTAAACTTCACTATCCTTAATCATTTTCAAAAACTTATAGATTCCATTAATAAATATGACATTTTTAATAATTTATTATTTTTCAAAACTTATTTTAATCTATTCTTTTTCAAGAAATAATCTTGATTCCCTTAGTATTTCAAAAATACAATTCTCTTTATAATAAATAAAAAAATTTTGATCTTATTATTCTTTAAGTTAAATAATTCTATTCTTAAAATTAATCAAAATTTTTGAAATTTTAGTTAAGTTTACTAAATTATTTATAAATTCAAAAATTAGGTGATCTTAAACAGATTTTTCATTCCCTTATGTTTTGTTAATATATTTTTAAAGAAAATATTAGCTCCTAAAGGACAAATAATATTTAAATTTGATAAATATTTTCCTTCCCCCAAAACTTCAACTTAAAATATAAATATGAATTATGAAATTTTCTAAAGCATGAGAGAAAGAAATAAACAGAATTAATCACAATAATGATCTAGTAAGGAAAAACTAACTTCTAAATCTACACATGCTTCAATATGAATATAACGTAAATGATTAAGCATGATATGACAAAATTTTGTAGCAAGAGTTAATTTCTTAAAAAATAAATCTTCTTTTTTTATATTTTTCGAACATGCGAATCTTACTAACTATTCATGAACACTAAACAAGAAAGGTAAACGTAAATAAACTTTTATAGAAATTCTTTTACATTTCAAATTAAACACACATCGTATAATCTAAAAACGGGTTTAACATAAAAAGTTCACAATAACACTAACAAATAACATCATAATAAACAGCACAAAAACAAGAAACACACTAAAAACAGAATCAACACTCTCTAGAGATAAGTCAAGCTACCAATCACCGTCCGTAGCTTCATCATCGTCATCACCAAATGAAAACTCCATATCCTTCGATCTACATATGGTGAAAATCCTGGGACAAGTAGGAAACTCCAACATCGTGCTCACCCTTCGTAAATCTCACTAATGATTTTGAATACTCAGCATCGTAATCACTCTTTTCTTTGTGTATACTCGCAAAGATGATCAATCTTCTTATCTATCGTATCTACTCTATGCCAATGAGTTAAGAATAACTCATGCCGTCGCTCTATAAACCGCATCATGCATGGTTTCCATGCGATGATGGCTCGCCAGGCGAGATGGTCTAGAAGTAGAAGCTCTACCTGAAGTAGGTAATGAACCAAAGAAAGGGCAAAGAGATCCCCACTGCTAGTCATCATAAATGTCGACACTTTCTCTTCCTATAAGCTTTGCCGAGTCGAGCTTTCCTCAAAAGCCTCGCAACTACCCAAAAGACTTCTCACGCAGAGAATAGATCAGAGATGGAAAACCAAGTCCAATAGAAGTGCTAGAACGAGCAAAGGGCCTACGTAATCATAAATAATGCTCCCTAAATCAATAGACTTCCTCTCTTGAATGCGTAGTTAAGAATAGCTTTATCTTCGTAACCTGCCTCCGATGATCGGATGGAAGGAGACGAGCGTAAATAAAGTAGCCATGCCTTGGAAACACCATTAAGCTTGTGAAGATGAAAAATTTACCCTTTTCCGTTCCAAGTCTTCCAGCTCCAAGACACGTAGGCAATGATCATATCCAAATCTCCCGCATGGAGATAATCCCGAGTAATAACACTCTATTTCAAGCAGCTGTTAGAAATGTTGATTCGAGCACAATGATTGATTCCTCAATTCTTCCTCGTGATTATAAAAACTTCACTCCGAGATAAATTTTCGAGTTAGCAAAATCAATGTATCTAAGTGTGCAAGAAATAAAGGACGAACTTGCTACGATCAAAATTTTCTCGTTCCTTTCCTCGCTAGATTTGTGTGCCATCTAAACGCGAAAATAAAATCGCAAAATAAATTCAACGAATCTAGGAAAATAAACTAATTTAAGCTTTTCAAACTTGAAAAAGCTTAAAAATTCATGGATTTAACCATAAAAAATCAAAATTTTTCTCAAAATTTCGTTCTTCTAAACGAGAGCAAAAATTCATGGTAGGAAAACAATGGAGTTTAGAATGTAGATTCAACCTCACATTTAGAATGTGATTTCAAGCTCAAAAAACTTGAAAATCCAGCCTCTAAATGGATCTCTACGTGGTATTTTCGTGAAAAATAAAGGGAGAAGAAAGCTTAGGAGTCAAAACGCACAGAATGTGTGGTTTAAGAAGATGAGTTTTCGGTTCGTTTCAACCGGCACCGACCTCAGCTTGGTGGCACCGCACTCGTCTTTCCAAAAAATTCGATTTAAATTAAATATTTTCCACCAAATCTTATCAAATTTGAATTCTAATTACTCTTATGAGAGTATTAATCCATTTTATAACCTCCAACATACAATCAATTTGTACTTGCAAGAAAGATCCACAAAAATGTATCCAAATTCTTCAACTCCAAATCATAACATCCATTCCAAATTCAATAATAACTTTCGCACAAGACTATATCAAGGTTCACTGCTTTATAAATAATATAAACAACAACATATTAAAAGCAAATATTCAAATCCAACAACACACATCAACACCACAAACACTCAAATGAGATATTCAACACACTAAAAGAAGACTCGATCATACCTAAGACACATATAAGATCTGGCGAACACCGATCTTCAATTTCCATCTCTTTCGCAATGAAGTTCAGACCGAAGGGATTAAAACCAACGCCTTGGAAATTCCAAAGCCGTCTTTTCATCAATCCACTCGTTCTTCGCGTACATTTCTACTCGAGCGTCAGATAGGCAAACCCATATGATCAGATTGAAGTTTGTTTTGTCATTCCAAGTGTTCGTATCGGGTGGTAAATCTCATGGAGACAATTACCAATACTTTCAACTTCCGTCTAATCTTATCCATTCGACTAAACATTTTCTCTAATTAATAGCAATAAAACCATTAAAATAAGGCTAAGGATCTTTTAGGAGATTTGTCTCTTACCTCATTTCCATGATTTCTCTATCTATCGCTCCAAACTTTCTAACTCCTCCTAAAATATTTCAGTGGTCAAAATTAGTGTTTCTAAGGACGGGGGATGAAAATAGTTATATATAAAGAGATTTCGTGTGAAAACCGAAGAATTTTGGTTTTTCCACGATCCGTAACCGCGGCGCTGGTGTCGGACCGGCGCCAGCGCCGATCATCGATACGCAAGTTATTCTCGCGCCAGCGCCACCCTGCACCTAGGTGTCGAACCTCGATCAACTCGATTCGCTCTATCATCAAATTTTGTAAAGTTTCGTCGTAAAATAGGTCTAACAAACAAATATGATCAACACACAAACACAATAATGAAAATTTTAAATCCCAAACAATCACAAACAAAGGTTAACTCTATCTCCTTTTTACTCACATTTCGATACGGAAAGTATTCCAAGTCCAAATTTATATAATTTTCAAGAAAATGTTTAAATTTTAAGCCAATACAGACTTGTTAGCCTTTTGTTTCCAAAATTTATATACAAATTCCGCCAAGACTAAGGCATAACCTTACAAAGAATAATTAAACTTAAATTAAATAAATATGGGTCATTTCCTCACAAAAGCCACATATGAATGTTGTCACTGACTTAATTAATCAATTAATCAGAAGACTCAGCTCATAAGCCTCTTTGTAATTTAATTTCATTTCTCCCATATAAGGCTTCGCCTTAATCCATTAACTTTAAATACTTTTCATTGGATCTTTAATATCCACAAATTATTAAGGGTATACTTTCTCAATTATAAATGGTCCCATCCATTTAGATTTTAATTTTTCAGGAAAAGTTTTAAATGAGCATTAAATAATAATACTTCTTATCCAGTTCAACATTTTCCTTTGAAAACTATTTGTCATAAAATTCTTCATTCTTTCCTTATAAATTGTTGCATTTTCGTAAGACTCATTTCTTATCTCTTCCATTTCATTCAGTTGTAATAATCATTTTTCTCCCGCAATATTCAAATTATAATTGAACCTTTATCGCCCAATAAGCTTCTTGCTCCTTACCAATGTGTAAGGGACAATGTTTATCATAAATTAACTAACAAGGCGACATTCTGATATGTGTCTTATAAGTTATTCTATAAGCCTATACGTAATCAAGTCTATCAACCTACCAGTTCTTTTAAAAGATACTAGCCTTTTTCCAATATTCTTTTAATTTCTGTTCACACTTCAGCCATTCCACCGGGTTCGAGATGATAAGCGCTGCAATTCTTTGCATAATTCGAATTTTCCCGCAATGATTAAATTCTTATATTTCTCGAAATGACTTCCCTCCATCTGTGATAATTATCCCGGGCATTCCAAATCTTGTAAAAATCATTTTCTTTAAAAATTTAGAAACACTATTGGAATCACAAATAGGTAAAGCTAGCGCTTTGATCCACTTCAAACATAATCAATCGCTAATAAAATATAAATCTTTTCGATGATGGTACGAAGGGTCCCATAAAGCTCCAACTCCATACATCGAAAATTTCGATTTCTAATATAAAGTTTAGAGGCATTTCATCTTTTCCGGAAATATTTCCCATTTTTTGACATCGATCATGTGTTTTCACATAATGTCCAACATCTTTAAATAGTAGCCAATAAATTCTAGAATTTAAAATTTTAAATGTAGTTTTAACCACTCCAAAGTGTCTCCAAATTCGAATCGCTGACATTTCGAATAATTAAAAAAGTTTCTTCATAAGGTACTCATCTTCGAATCACATAATCTCTTCCTAATTTAAGTAAATGAGGATCTTCCCAAATATATGATTTACAATCATTCTTGAATTTCTTAATGTATTTACTATTCATCCCATAAGGTAAAATATCGTTAAACAAGTAAAGCTAACTATATCTACATACTGTCATTTGTAATCCTTGAATGACATATAATTGCTCATCCTGGGATTTCTCATTTATATTTTCTTCATAAATCTTCTCATTATTTTTTTTATTCTCGATACATCAAAGAATTTGGTTATCGCCTTTTCTATTCACAATTTCAAAATCAAATTTCATAGTAAAACCTATCCGATCAACGTTAAGTTTAACATTCTTTTTAGATATTAAATACTTAATAGCGTAATGATCGTTGTGCACGATACATTTTGTTCCAAGAAGATATGGTCTAAATTTATCAAAGGCATATACTATCGTTTAAAAGCTCTTTTTCAATAAGTATAGAATTTATTCGAGTTTCATTAAGAGCTTGCAAGATAGTATATAACTTTAAAATCTTCTCATATTCTTGTCCTAATACCGCTCCGATTGCATAATCACTTGCATCACACATTAATTCAAAAGGTTTATTCCAATCGATGCAACAATGACAAAAGTAAAGTGATTAATTTTTCTTTAGAATATCAACTCATTTAGACAATCTTCAATAAATTCAAATTTAGTTTCTTTTCCAATAAATGGCAAAGAGGTTTAGCAATTTTAGAAAAATCCTTTATATCTCTCCTATAAAATATGGCATGACCCGTAAAACTTCTACCCGTTAGTCAAGAAGTAGCTGCTGCTACTTCAACAATGTTTTAACATATTCATGCAGTCGGTCATCATCGAGGGCCAGTAGTACCCTAGTCTTTTAATTTTCATTTTCATCTTTGACCCGACCGGTGAGCGCCACGAGTCCCGAATGTATCTCTTTAACAATTTCACGGCCTCTGACCCGCTTAGGCATCTTAGCCACATTTGATCAAAAGACCTTCCGTATAATGTGTTGTTTATTAATGCATAGGACAGAGTTCTTTTCTTGATCTGATGGGCTAACGACCTATCATCTGGTAGTTTTCCTGTTTGCAGGTAATCTATTAATGGTTGTCGCCAATCTTCCGTGTTTTCTGTCACTGCTGCAATTGATCCTTTTTCCTCAGGAGCAACGAGTAATTGATGATAACCAGAATATCCATCTAGAAAACAGAAATATAAGTGTCCAACTAGTTTATCCAGCATTTGATCCAAGAAAGGTAAAGGAAAATGATCCTTTCTAGCGGCGTTGTTTAATTTTCGATAGTCAATGCAAATTCGTCATCCAGTAACTTGTCTTATTGGGATTAATTCTTTTTTTCTCATTAAAAATGAAAGTTACTCCTTCTTTCCTCGGAACACAATGAATAGGACTTACCCATTGGTCATACGAAATAGGATAAATAATTCCAACATCTAACCATTTCAGAATCTCTTTCTTAATAACCTCTTTCATAATTGGATTTAATCTTCTTTGGGGTTCAATAGTAGGTTTACAATTTTCTTTCATTAAAATCCTATGCATATAGATTGAAGGGCTTATTCCTTTTATATCTGCAATAGTCCAACCAAAAACTTTCTTATAATTTTTCAGAACTTCTATTAATTTTTCTTCTTGATTTTTGCTTAATTATGAAGATATAATCATAGGTAAAGTTAATGATTCTCCAAGAAATGCATACTTTAAATGTGTATGTAACATTTTTATTTACAGTTGAAGGAATTTTTCAATTGAGGGTAAAAGTATATCTTTTTTAGTTGTGTCTAAAATTTCCTAATTTTCATGAATATAATGAGTTTCTTCAGATAAATTTTCTTCATTTAATGACTCATTATATAACATAGATTCTTTATCTTTATCATCAGAAATGACCTTACATTCTTCTTGGTAATGCTTCTCAATTATATAATCATATCCATTCGATAGCATTTTCCTTTTTTAGGATACCTCATGGATTTCAGAACATTAAATGTTATCTCTTGATCATTAACTCTCATCGTTAATTCTCCTTTTTGCACATCAATCATAGCTCGAACGGTAGCTAGAAAAGGTCTCCCTAAAATGATAGCTATTTCTTTATCTTCTTCCATATCTAGAACAATGAAATCCACAGGGAAGATAAATTTATCTATCTTAACAAGAACATCCTCTATAACTCCTTTAGGATAAGTGATCGATCGATCAGCTAACTGAAGAGTTACAGTGGTAGGAGAAATCCTAAATCTAACCTTCGAAAGATTGAAAATGGCATGAGATTAATGCTACCTCCTAAATCACATAAGGCTTTTCCACATAATTTTTCTCCAATAGCACATGGTATAGTGAAACTTCCAGGATCTTTAAGTTTCTGAGGTAATTTCTTCTGAATTATTGCACTACATTCTTCACTTAATGTAACAGTTTCATAAGCTTCAAATTTTCTCTTCTTACTTAAAATATCCTTCATAAATTTTGCATAGCTTGGCATTTGCTCCAAAGTTTCAACAAAAGGAATGTTGATGGTAAGTTTCTTAAAAATTTCAAAGAACTTAGAAAATTGATGGTCAAGCTTCTGATGTTTAAGTCTTTGAGGAAAAGGTGGTGGTGGTCTTTCAACTCCCACTTCAATAGGTACAACAGTCTGATCTTTACATGGAGAAAGGGTATCTTTAGGTTTTTTAATATCTTCAACTTCTTTCTCTTTTTCAATCTCATTCCGTGTTTTCTCCTTTAATTCCTTTCCTCTTCTGAGTTGTACAGCTTTTGTTTGTTCATGTTCTTTTCCAGATCTTTTAGGATTAATTTCGTCATTGCTAGGCAGTGTTCCTTGAGGTCTGTAATTAATGAAATTAGCGATTTGACCCATCTGATTCTCAATATTACGCATATCAGTGTTTTGACTTTGTAGCTGATTGCTATTGCAAGATTAATTCTTCTACAGACAACTTTTTCTATTGATTGTTATAACCAGGAGGATAAGTTGGTCTATAGTTTGAATTTCCTTGATTGTTCCAATTTGGATTAACTTGATGTCCGTTACTCCAATTAAAATTATGATGATTTTTCCAACCAGGATTATAATAATTAGAATAAGGGTTATTAGTTTTACTAGCAATAGCTTGCAAAGTTTCCATTGTTTGAGAATCATCAGAATTTGTAGAATTATCATTACTTACATGCAATATATTAATAGCAAAATTATCTAATTTCTTAGATATCGCAACCACTTGTGAAGCTAAAATAGAAAAGACTTCATTATCATGAATACTGGCTATTCTTTTGGGATTAACCCTTTTAGAAGGCCATTGAAAATTGTTATTAGCCATTTCTTTAATTAAGGTATAGGCTTCTTCAAATGTCTTAGCCATTAAAGAACCACCAGTAGCAGCATCAATAATAGATCTAAGTGATCCAATAAGTCCATTATAAAATGTTTGAATAATTAACCAATCTGGTAAAGCATGATGAGGCCATTTTCTTAATAGTTCTTTAAATCTTTCCCAAGCTTCATAAATTGTTCTCCATCAAATTGCGTAAATGAAGTAATATCATTTCTCAATTTAGTAGTTTTAGAAGGAGGAAAATATTTAGCAAGGAATTTTTGTGTCATATCTCGCCCATGTTTTAATAGAACAAGTTGCTAATGAATTAAGCCACATCTTTGCTTTATCTTTTAAGGAAAAAGGAATGAGTCTAAGCCTAATAGCATCATCAGAAACATTATTATATTTAAAGGTAGCAGAAAGTTCTAAAAAACTAGTAAGATGTAAATTTGGATCCTCATTAGGTGTTCCTCCAAATTAATTGTTTTGAAACATTTGAATAATAGAAGGTTTAAGCTCAAAAGAATTAGCATCTACAGCTGGAATTTGAATACTAACATGAAGTTCATCAGCTGTAGAGTTTGCATATTCCCTTAATGGTTTATAAATATTTTGTTCATTAATTTTGATTGGATTTTGATTATTATTATGTAAGTTAGCCATTTTTTGATGTTTTGAAATTTGTTATCCTTTTTTAATTCTTTTAATTGTTCTTTCTAATTTCGAATCGAAAGGTAGTAATCCTTCAGATCCAGGAAAAATTTAAAGAAAATATTTTTGTTTTGTTTTGTTTTTGTTCTATGTTTTTTTCTCTTTTTATTAAATTCTAATCTATCCCCGGCAACGGCGCCAAAAACTTGTTGCGATGAGACTTTATATATGCTTTAAAATACAAAATTTGATACCACTTTTTAGAATATTTAATTTCCAGCAAATGGCTTCAAAAACATGACGCACAAGGTTTACTTTTATAATTTTAAATTTAGATTTATTATTGTAAAAGTCACACTTTTAAACGCAAGTATACATATCGTTCAAGTATTACAGGGCTCTAATGGAGTCCTGGTTACCGATCCCACAAGGATAGAGAATTTTATAAAAAGTAAAAAATATAAGTAAAATTTTGAAATTTTCAAATGTAATTTATATATACTTTTATTTTTATATATATTCAAATTTAATTAATTAATAATTTTTACTAAAAGAAAGTAAGCAATAAACAGTAAAGAAAAGTAAGCAGTAATTAAAATTCAATGCAAGTATAAAAACGACTTTCTCCTTTTTCAACTAATCCAAGAATTATAGAGTAATTATCTTTTGTAGGGAATTAAGATTATGGTATTGTGCCAAATATAAGCATTCCCATTCTTTACCTTTTGGTCCAGGTGCAAAGAACATTGACTAATCTATAGATAGGCTCAGGATGTTTTATTAGTTGAATGGGTTAATCTAGCTCACACTACTAGATGTCCAAGGGTGGCTATGGCCAGCCCTACCAGTGACCCGTTACCTTTCTATAAACCAAATTATTAGAGTTTAGTCTGTCAGTCTAACAAATAATTAATTTTACGCCCAATAAATATTATCTTCTTATTTATTTGCACTTCACCTTAAATAATCCACGTATAGCCTGCGATTATCTAAGGATTCATGTGATATCTACTAGTTAAGAATTTATCTCCAGATAGGTCTCAAAATTCTTCAACAGGTTTTAACAAATTAAATGGCCAATTTAAAAAGTAAATTAAGATCAGGTATTAATTTCATCACAATGTTTTAAAATATTTTATATTTAATTCTCCTACAAAATTTAATTAATTTATAATCTTTTCATAGTTGAAAGGAAAAAGAAAACTAACTACTCAGAACACATTGAAATAACACAACAAAACATATTTATAAAACTTTGAACCAAAGTACAATTACTTATCTGAAGTGTTCCTTCAAGTGATCCGCTGACTTCTACTAACTCCAAAGCAATGATGAAAGACTCCAACAGCAATAACACACAATAAACACTCAAAATAAACTCACTAGATACAAAATAGAGTGACTCCATAAGTATGGAAGAGACTAAATAAAACTAGAGATGAGAGAGAAGATACTAAAATGGGTATGCATACTAAGAGGGGGATTTTGGTGCGATTTTCTCTTTAGAATGGGCTCCTATTTATAGAGCTCTGAATTTGACTAGGGGTTGCTTAAGGCACCTCTTCAAAATTCGTCCAAATTCAATGTATCTTCTAGAAGGTAACTGTCGTGCCTAGGCGCCGGGATTTGGCACCTAGGTGCCGGACTCCGTGACCAGGTCTTTCGCACCTCTTCACTTTGGGCCGCACCTCTTCGCGATCCATACTGTTTCCTTGTGTCCAAATACATTGTATCACATTTCCTATATATTAGGAGTAACTTCCAGTCTTCTAGAAGCTCCAATAACTGCTTAACACCATCAAAATAACTGCCTAAAGTCATCAAAAAAACTTGACAGCGTCTGTATCGAATTGGCGCTTAGGTGCCGGATTCTGGCGCCTAGGCGCCAGGCCAATACTTTCAAAATTTTGCTCCATAAGCTCAATTTTTGCTCCTTTTTGCTCCTTTCTCCTTCTTTTTCTTTCTTCGACTCTTTTTAAATCATCTAAATCCAAAAACATGAAAATACCTTTCATAAAAGCATACTATCCTTAAGAATTGAATCATAAATAAGGCATAAAAATGGGTATGATTGCAAATTATGTTAATAGCAACGGCACCAGAAACTTGATCCCGCTTTAATATATATATATATATATATATATATATATATATATATATATATATTTGATTTTATGATGGAATGTTTAATGTAGATTCTACGCAAGTATACGTATCTTATCAAGTAATACAGGGCTCTAGTGGAGTCCTGGTTATCGATCCCACAGGGAAGTTTTTAACAGATTTGTATCAGCTAAAATTTAAAGGAATTACTTACTAATATAGTAATCAGAAATTTTAAGTAACTACAACAACTAAAGTAAACTAATGCTTGAAATAAAGTTGATTTAAATAATTCGAAAAAGTATCCTTCTCCTTGTTTTTAGAAAATTAAGTGAATGATGAATTTAAATAGAAATTTTGAATTGTATTGTGACAAATAGGAGCATTCCTATTCTTTACCCTTTGGTCCAGGTGCAAAGAACATTGACTAATCCTATGTTTGATTACTGAATCTATGGCTAGGCTGGGAGGATACTAGCTGCCACTTCAGAGCTCCCACGTTCCCCTCACCTGAGGGCTAACCTCTACACTTCAGCTCTCAAATAATAGAACCAAATTGAATATTTTAGTCTGTCACTCTAAAATGTTCAATTCTACGTCCGATAAATAATATTTCCCTATTTATTTGCACCCTCCTTCCAAGGCTTTTGACTTCCCTGAATATTGGATATAATTTTTACTATAGTTGATAATTGAACATATTTTAACAAATCAATCGTCGTATTGAAAGTAAATTAAGTTTTAAGTAAAAATTATCACAACTTATTTTAATATATTAGGTACTTCTATTTAATTTCATCAATTCGCATAATTTTCATAAATAAGGAGAAAGACTAAGAAAACAACTCAGAATGCATGGGAATAAAACAAAGCATGGATTTCATTTAAAGTTGACAACAATAAACAAAGATACTTATCTTAATTTCCTCCCCAAGCAGACTCCTTGAAGTTCCTTTGACTTTTCCTTCTAGTACAACACACTTCAAACTCACTAATGATACACTAAGACTCTCTAAATAGACACACTAAAGACTCCAGAGACACACACAGACACTAGAATTCGGCCTCTATTTATAGAGGTAGGCAAAGGTCCAAGGGATGCTTAAACACCTCTTCAAAAAGCATCCAGGTTCAATGTATTTGTATTTTGAACTATCTCGCCGTTGGTGGGAAACGACCTCGCCATCAGCGGGGCTTCTAGAAGGTCTTCAAACCGCGTGATCTCGCTGTCGGCGAGGTAGTTATAATTCCTTCAGAAATTCTCCTCATGATCCCGCCGTCGGTGGCCTCGATCTCGCCGTCGGCGACTTAGTTCATTTTGTATGAATTTCTTCCTTTTTGATCCAAATTCGCTCCATTACATGCTTTTTGCTTCTATCACTTATAAATCTTCGTTCCTGCAGTAAAATAAAGAAAATACCTTTCTTTAAAGTGCAATTTCATTAAAAATAAATATGAATTTCTTAATATATTTTTCTGTGATCAAAATCCCCCAAACTTAATTATTACTTGTCCTCAAGTAATTTTAATACTAAATAAAAATAATAATTTTGTAATAGAATTTTTCAATTCAGATATACTATGAATTAATGTTGACCTCATTTTTGATGAGGTCTTCTCTTCTTCTCTTTAGTACTTAGGATCTAGCCTTAGGCTTTTCCTTTGACTATCCTAGAGGATTAGAATTGGGACCCACCACTTAGAAATTCAAACCACTTCTTAACTCCCCGCAAACTCCACTAACTTGATTGTAGACCCCTAATCACCTAGAGGGTTGAAATCGGATGTGGAAGTTTAAAGGATGAGTTCCCATGGACTCTTCGGCCTTAGGACCGCCTCAGGTGGCCCGGTCCAGTGAAGGGGTCGACTTACACACATACTACACCTATACACTACATTTTCACACACACCTCCTAAAACTACACCTATACCCAACTTGACCTCCTGACTCATGAAGGTGATTCACATGGATGGTCCTTAACCCCTAAGCCCTTGGCTAAGAGGGTTAGGAACAACATAGTGGGTGCCTCAAATGAGTCCCTTCATGGCTCATGTGGGCTTGATGTGGCTTCATGGCTCAACCAAAATGATTTCATTCCACTTACATTTACCTAATCTTCAATTTTGCAAATTTTCAATTTTTGACCCCTGGGACCCTACACCCGCCTAGCCTACCCAAAACTCTTGAAATTACCCAAATCCTCCAAAATTTCCAAATCACCCAAAATTCCCCAAAACCATTCCTAAACATTTCCTCACCAATCAAATTGATCATCCATACCCAAAAATACCAAAAATTCCAAAAATACTTCCCAATACCCTCCAAATACCCAAAATGCCCCTCTTAGCCAAAAAATCCAAAAATTCAGAAAATTCCCAGAAAATTCCAAAAAATCCTAAATATTCCCAATTTCATTTTGTTCAACTACACCATGGGCCAATTTTGTTAATTTACCCCACTTTTGTCAAAATCCCCAATTTGACCCATTTTAACCCAAAGTGAACCCAATGTCAAACCAAACCTACCCAATTGACTCAAATTTTGGTCCAATTCAATTCTAAACTTCAATTCAATATCCCCAACACCAATCTAGACCAAATCCAAGCCCAATTTGATTGACATTTGAATCCAATTTCACTTTGGACCTTAAAGCCCAATTTGGACCCATGACCCAAACCTAACCCAAACTCACCCAATTCAACTCCAATTAACCCCAAATCTTTTCTAAACCTTCCTTAACATCCCCATAAACAAAACACTAACATGATTTGCCCAAAATTTAGACCCAAACCCACTCAAATTCAACCCAAAATCAAAAAGCCCAATTTTGACCTAAACCCAAACCTAACCCAAATAAGCCCAAACCTCAAAATCAAAACCCAACCAAAGCCAAAACCTCTTTGAAACACTCCCATAAACATTTCCCAAAATTTATTTTACATCAATTTCAAACCTAGCCCAACATTGGCCCAAGTTAGCCCAATTTGACCTATATTGGCCCATTCACCAAGGAAGCCCAAATTCAACCCAATTCAAACCCAAATCACTCCCAACTTGCTTCAAATCACTCATGACACATCCATAAATCAAACCCAACATTTATTTGGCATGGCCCTTTGCAAAAAATCTCCACCCAAAAGCCCATTTTGAAACTTAAAAGCCCACTTACATGAAACCTTCCTAAAGCCCATCTCCACCAAAATCCAAAGGGGCAAAATCAATCCAAAACCCATATGACAATTGCTCTACACCATATTTTCAATTAAATCAATCCCTAAGTTTCAAAACTCATCATGAAGCCATTCCAAATTAAGCCCCATACAAATTCCCATCAAAATACCAAAATTTCCTTAAACCCATTTCCATGAAATTGACTTGGCCTTTCACCAAGCCAAAGGTGAGCCATGAGAGCCATGGAATCCACTTTCCACCTCACCAAACCACTAATGGCAAGAGAAGGGATCTCTTTCTTAAACCTTTCTTAAGCCCTTTTTACCTTAAACATGATACACTCTAAACCACACTTTGCCACTTAATCTTTGATGTGGACTTCACTACCTTTGGTAGGTTGACTCACATGATCCTCCCAGCCCAAAATCGAACTTGGAAGGGTGCACCAAGCCCAAAATGGTGGGTTGACCCATTTGAACTCAAAGTGACCTTATCTCCATTCCATTTTAATCCAAGCCCTTTACACATGGCTAATGCCAATCGATCGCACTAAGTCCCGACCCTCGACCTCCCCGATGACAACAAGTGACCTGACCCTGGCCGGCCAGCCACCACAGCCGCCGGAAACCACCGGGCCGAGAGCTCACATGTGAGCCCAAACTTGGAATTCTCACCTGCTGAGCTGTCCCATGCCCAATGGTCACCATGGCTGTTCTTCCCATGCCAAGAGCAGCTGATCCCAAGCCCTAACTCCCCCTGGGAGGCCCTCCACCCTCTCCTATTTAAACACCACCCCTTCTCGGCCATGGGAGGTGCTGAACCGGACCTTAAGGAAACTCGCCAAAATCATTCCGCATCACTCTCCACACATGGAGCACTTGATCCCCACCGAATTCCACCCCGATTCCCTCCAGCTGAGCTCAATTTTGAGCTCAAACTTCAGCACAAAAACCAGGACACTTCTCCACAGTGGATCAATCTTCAAATTGACTGGTCCTACACCTTCACCAGACCAAGAGAAGAAGTTTACCAGCAAAAGCCCCCTCTCCAGGCCAGCCATTGCTTCCAGCCTCCAAGCTTTGTGATCAGCTGTGGTCACTTTCATAGCTATACAATTCACCAGGCCAAGGGACTTCATCTGGAGCTTACTTGGACCCAATCGAAGGTGACACAACTCTCAGATCGAAGCTTCACTTCTCTGAGCAAAGGTATGGACTCACTCTTCTTCCCGAGCTTACGAGAGATTCTCCATTTAATTTGAGTCAATTTAAATACATGTTTACCGTATGGATGTGTTCGTCTCCTCAAGACGAATCCATGGAGCATAAGAACACGAAAATCCGTCGAGAATGGAGTGAGAAATTAGGGTTAGAAGGTTGACGGTCACGGGTGCACACCAGTCGTAGACGATGACCATGAGCCGTCGGATCGAGCGTGTATCGAGTGGATGGTCTGGATCGAGTCGGACAGCGCGTTGGTACGTGACCCGCGGGGCCCTGGATCGCTGAGTCAGATGGCGGCGTCGAATCAGAAAGCGCCACGCGGCGCTTCAGAGATGCTAAGGTTGACGCGGCGCCGACTCGAATAAATAGAAAAATAGTGATTTTCTGATTAATTTAATTCCCTAAACTTCAAAAATGCATAACTTTGTGTAGAAAAATCAAAAAAATAAAATAAAAATACTCTCTTGCTCAGTGAACAGAGGAGAATAATGTGGAAAAGAAATTATTTAATTTCATCAAGTATTTTATTTTTAATGATTTATTTACCCTCTGCATTGTTTTAATTCCCCATGCATATAGGAAATTTACCATGGCATGAGACCATAGGGCTTTTGAAGCCTCTGAATTTGGGAACATTCTCTGAATTTTCCAAAGTCAGAGGCCACCCTATGAGTAGTTATTGATTTTTCAAATTCATGTTTCTGTTTTAAGTATTTTAAATCCAATAATTAGCATGTTGTAAAATAAATTCTAGGAAAATTTGGTGATGTCTCTTATGACCAGAGGACCCTAGGAAAAATAGGTTTTGAATTAATCCACTTGGAATAACCCTAATTGGCCTAAACACCCAAAATAGGTCCTTAATTAATTAGAGCTAATCATGCATCAAATTGACTTGAAATCAATTCTCCACTGACCTTTAGGATCAGAGGAACCCACCATAAAAGTTTGAAGTCAATTGGGTTTGGTTAGCCCTATCAAATGGGTTGATTAAGCCATTTAGCCAATTTAAACTTTAAAAATTCATAACTTTCAAAATGCTTTTCAAAAATTCACCAAATTGATTTTGGAGCCTCTCCGATATTAGGGGAATTTAAGAAAATTAAAATTTCAATTTTCTAAAAAAGTTAATTTTTTGCATTATTTTAATATTTTAATAATTAAAAAATAATAAAAATCACAAAAATAATAAAATTCACCAAAATGTCACATTTTGAATTTTAATCACATAGGAACAAACCCCATATTTTTCTTAGGTCTCTATGATGAGTTATTAAATTTTAAAGCCCTAGGGTAATTTTAAAATTAAAAAAATGTATTTTCTAGCATTTCCACTAAAATAATTATAATAAATCAGAGAAAAATCAGAAAATTGTGAAAATTGGTTCTCTGATTTCCTTGATATCAGAGAGATTTTTAAAAAATATAAAATTCATTTTTCAACCTTTATTTTATTTTTAAATTAATTAATACTCCAAAACTCAAAATAATTATAATAAAAAGAATATAATTTAAAAAATCGCCAAAATTGGTCCAAGTGGTCCTCTGGTCATTAGGAATGTCCCATAATTTTCTTAAGGACAGAAACTTTCCCTTGGTCATATTATTAAATTTTCCTTAGAAATCTCTATTTTCCACCAAAAATAATTATATAAATAAATTAAATACAGAAAAATCACATTTTCTCCTCTAATGTCTTTATTGACATATGAGTGAAGTCACATAAAAATTTCAAATTCATTTGAGCTCAATTTAGTGAGTTATGAAATTATTAAGCTTGAAGGGCAAAATGGTAATTAAAATTTTAACCCTTAATTAAAACTTTAGGCTTAATAAAATGAAAAAGTAAAATATTTGATCTTAATCTGATTTGGATGATTGAAATTTAAATAATTAAAGGGTAGGAACCTATTAAACAATTCAAAAATAATTGAAATGAACTTTAATTAAAATAATTAATTAAATTTGGGAAGAATAATAAAATTAGAATTATTAAAATAGGGATATTATTAGGAAGAGATTTGTTCTTTAATTTAAGAATCCCTAAATTAATCATCTCAATAATATTTAATTCCTAATTAAAATTATAATCCAAGTTTAAGATTTAAAATGCTAAAAGACTTAATTACTGAATTACATTAAAGTTAAATTATTTAAATTAAATCCTTTTAAAATTTCAATTAAATTAATACTTTAACAATTAAAATTAAATCATCTTTAAAACATAAAAAAAATAAAATGTTAAATTAAAATTAAAAATAAAATTAAATAAAATTAAAATTAAAATTAAATTAAATTAAATTAAATTAAATTAAATTAAATTAAATTAAAACATATTAAATTAAATTAAATTAAATTAAATTAAAATAAAAACCAAGTTAAAATTAAAATTAAATTAAATTAAATAAATCAAATTAAATTAAAATTAAAACTAAATCAAATTAAATTAAATTAAATCAAATTAAAATTTAAATTAAATTAAATTAAATTAAATTAAACTAAATTAAATTAAATTAAATTAAATCAAATTAAATTAAATCAAATTAAATTAAATTAAGCTAAATCATATTATATTAAATTAACTTAAATTAAATTAAATTAAATTAAACCACATTAAATTAAATTAAGTTAAATTAAATTAAATTAAATTAAATTAAATATAACATCACCTAAGACATAAAGAATTCAAAAATAAATCTAAAACAACTTGAACACTATTCCAAACTTAAATCCATTAACTGAAATTAAATTAAATCATAAATCACTTGAACATCAATTTGCCCTCGAAAGCTCTTGTTGTCATAACTCTTAAAAGGAGTGTTAAGTGAAGTGCTACTTCATTCATAGGATATTCAAATGTCCTAGTTCATCGAGCAAGATAACAAAACTCGAACTCCGGACGATTAATTCATTTGTATAATTAAATTCTCTCGGACTTAAAACAATCCTAGAAATATTGAAAAGATGTTTAAGATTCGTCTTAAGCACTTCCTCGATATGATAGGATATTTATAAGAACAATCGAACTTAGTTGTTCTTCGATGAAGAAAATCGTCCTTAAACCAAAATACAAGAACCTAGACGTCATAGGAAATGACTAGCTATAGGATTAGGAACTTGGTAGAAAACCATAACCCTTCCCTTAGCTTTACCTAGGAATCTGCTTTAAATGCTTAAATATTCTAACTGTGTTTTAAGTGCAGCTTGGGATGACGGGAAGACCCTCCGTGTACGCTTTTATTTTATTGCAATTTACCTTATTGCAATTTATTTAATCGCATCGCACTTACTTTTCTTGCATGATAAACAACTGTTGCATGAAAACCCACACCTTTAGGATAGTCCCTAAAACTGAAACCAAAACTAAATTAAAAGTCATTGCAAGATAAAATTCATCGCCACAACATTCCAAAATATAAAATAACTCAAAATTTAATCACAAACAGAAAAACAAAACTACAACTACAACTAAATTAAAACGTCTTGTTGGATGATCGGGAATACCTCGGATGATGTAACCTACGTGTTGCTAACGAGATTTCCCACGGTCTAAATGAAAGTGTGGAACTCATTCAGTTGAGTTTAGCAAATTCATCTGGACTAAGTGAATCCGATAAAAATAACGATGCCGGAAGGATGGAACCGTGGGATCTTAACCGGTGTTGTTATAATCAACTTTAATATTTGTTTTAACTAAAACACTAAAAACACTTGGATTTTAAGACTTCTCTAAACCAGAACACTTCTCTCATCTCCTGATTTATGATTTCTAAAACTAAACCTCTGCAACAACAAGAAGCCCGGAGCATGGTGGGTAGCACGGCCATCGTCATCAGCAAAACCTGAGTCTACTTCAGCAAAACTTTCTTAGAATTAAACAACCAAGCCATAGGACTTCGAGGTAGTTTGCCTAGTGCAACATAAATCCTCAACTCTTAAATCCTCAACTCTTCGTTAGGCATTTGCATGATCATATCATGTAAATTAAGCCCTAACCGGTCTTAGGACTCCGAGGTGATCGTTCGGTACGACATAAACCCTCACATCTTCGAGGCTATTTGTATGATTTTATCATACAAATATAAGTCCTAATTAATTAAAATTGGCAAGATCAAAATATTAAATAAACATTAGGGTATTCTTAAATTCAAGCCAAACAATAGGATAGTCGGGAAATTACCGAAGTTCGCTTCGAATCTGTGATTTCTCCTACCTTTCTTCCTTTGAATTCTCAAAATAAAATGTTCCAAATTTGATCCATTCCCTATTGAAATTCCAAAATTCAATCCATTGAAAACTTAAACTTTGAAATTCTTGAGAGCGTAACTACCGATTATTATCGAGAGTTTTTTAGGTGATTCCCGTCACTTAAGATGTAATTAACTATAGGGGCTTGCCCTTATAGGGAATTTTAAGAACCTGAGTAATATAAACCCTCGTTTAATGTTTTCATATTAAACAGTGGAATTTGTTCGGCTTATAAAATTGGTTCGCGGACCAAACGGATGTCAAAAATCTTCTAGTTTATTTAATCGAGCCCCATTATCAAGCAAGTGTGTCTATTCTTCGGGATAGTATACACGGCTTGTGGTGCGGTGCTCGTTTATATAAACTATTTGGGATGTGAGATCGGCTTGATTTCATATCTTAAATTTTTTAAACTTAAAATTACTTTCAAAATCAAATGTTATCTTTTAAACTATATATTTAAATTAAATTTAAATATAAAAAATTCGCCGACAATTTCTGTAGGCGACCCCCTTTTCAAAATACAACACTCAACCTAAAAATATGCCGACAATTAAATTTAAATAACATTATAGTAAAGTTGAATAGAAATATTTCTAAGTAATTAAATTAACTTTATAGATATAAGATTATCTAGTTATCAGGTCTAAGATTTCTAGCTTTCTATTTATTTCAGGAATGACTATATTTAAAAGAGTAAATTACTTAAGATATTCAGATGATAGGAAGTTCAAGAAAACACTATTTAGTAAAATACTAATCCAAATATATAAGTTTAGAAATATAATTAAGTTTTACCCTTTAGGTTGAATCCATTGAAGCCAATTTTTGATAAGGCATCTCCTCAAGCTTCTCTTCACTTATATTTTTTTTTCTTTTCTTTTCTTTTCTTTTCTTTTCTTTTTGGATTGATTTTCAATCCTTCTCTTTTTCTTTTTCTTCTTTTCAAGTGAGGATTACTGTATCTGGATAACCTGTTAATAATTTTGAACTTCAACTTTCTCTTCCTAAATTTGAAACTTAAAATATTTCTTTGCTTATATGTATTTCATAGCCTTTACTTCATTGATTTTCAATCCTTTCTTTTTCACTTAAATACTTAAGAATTTCAATTTTAAAATATAGTTTCCCTTACTTTAAATAGTTTACTACATTCTTATTCCTTTTAACCAAATATCTTATTCTATTAATTAATTGAATTACTAGAAACATTTTATTTAACTTTCTATAATAATTAAATAAAGTAATTCATGTTTATTGAATTGAAAAACTACTATAGAAAATCATTTGATAATAATTTTTGAAAATAGAAATCGAGAACAATTTAATAATTAAATTTGTATTTTTACCTTCCCCCAAACTTAAAGTTTTCTATCTATACTAAATAGTGAAAAGGGAAAGTATATAGTAAAGTTCATCATACCTTTCGAGCTTTAGGTATTTCTTTTCTTTGAAATTTTTACAGTGCTTTTTCATTATTTACGTAACCTCGTACCGTTAGTATTCTTCCACATATAGCATTTAAAAGAAAGTGCAAGGATGAAATTTTAAAAATAAGTATCAAATGAAAACTTAATCTATTACTACACATACAATCAACTAACCTACTTTAAAACATATTAAAACAATCTAAACAATATTAAAAGTTCATAACTTATAAAAAAATTAAACAACACATTAAAGAAAAAACTAACATCCTATCTAAAAGAAAAAAAAATTGCGAACTAATTTAACACACATAAGAAGTTTAATATCACAGCATAAGCAAACATACCAACATCCACAATCCACAGAAAATACAGAATAATTACATACAGAATAATAAAGTTTCCAAAAGAACAACAAATCTAAACAAACTAAAAAAAGGCTCTAATCTTCTGCATCAAAATCTCAGGCTATATCATCTCCCTGATCTCCAGGCTGAGAAGGATGAGCAGGCTGGTACTGTGTATAACGGGGGCACTCAGGAAAGAGAACATCTAAATCACCACTCCTATATCGACGTTCAGCCTCATAATATGCAATTTTGTACTCTAAATGTCGCTGGAGATATTTGCTATCATAATCGTGTCTTCTTTCCAAGCCTCCAATCCTTTGGTCTATATGCTCAAATCTTCTTTCCATATTTTCTCCAAATTGCTCAAAACTCTTTCTACTCAGGGTTAGCTCATTCATCAGATCTTGAAGGGTAGGAGTGGTGTACTGAGGGGGTTCATAACTAGTAGAGGGTATATCTCTACTTGAAGTAGGTACATAATCCCTTGTCCCAGATCTCCATCCTTCGTGGGATTCATATTTCTTTATATTAGCTTGAGTAATGGGTTTCATAGGTTCAACCCATTCTTTATCATCTCTTGCCTCTACTCCAGATAATTGGCAGAGTGCATAGATAAGACCAGGATGTCCTAGTCGTCCTCCACTTTCATTCCTTGAGGTGGCTAATATATTCTTATAAATTACACTTCCCACATTAATACTCTTTTGGTTCTGAATACAGAAATTCAGAACTACTCTATCTCTTGTTACCTCACTATGGTGGTAGGTAGGTAACAAAGTAGAGCAAATAAAATAGTGTCAGGCTTTTGATGTTGCATTTAACATAGAAAGAGGGAAGTTTACCCGTTCTCGCTGCTTTATCTTCCAGACGCCTTTCCCATCAGTGAGAAAGTCGATCACCTCTTCCAGTGCTCCTTCCATAGTTCTAAAAGTTTCATACTCGCTGGTGTAGGTATCTCTTACCTCATAATAAGCGTTTATTCTAGCAGCATTGAATTCCACAAAAAATACTCTAACTTTAACTGGTGCATCTTCAGCCTGTGTTAAATTCGCATAAAATTCTTTTACCACTTCTACAACGGCTCTGTTGGTCACGAAACAGAAATTTTCCCATCCTCGTTCCTTAATGATTCGCTCAACTTCTCCTCCAGGACTTTTGAAAACTCGATCTTGAATGCATGTTCTGGCTTGTATATTGTGAAAATATCTTGATTGTGCTCTCGCATTCACAAAACGAGTTTCGTCGTAATCCACCCGTCGCTTTTGTCGTGGAGCCATTTTCGATCTGTGAAATTTGCAAAAATTTTAACTAAACTCCCAAATATTACTAAGATGGCTTCCTACAACATCCAAAATCCATTTAAATCAATTTCCATGAATTTCTTCCAAGTATTTTCTCCTCATTTCGAAAATTTTCAAAATTTCCTAATGTAGTAGAAATCCATGGTGAAAATAAAAAATTTTTGCATAGGAGTGAAGCTCTTACCAAGGGAAGATGAAATTCGGTGTCAAAAAGTGTTGAAATCGCCTTAAATCTAAGATCTCTCAAGCCCTAGGTCGGTTTTTTTCGAAGTTTTGAGGAAGGGGATGATGAATAGTGTCGGTTGACTGGTCAAATATAGGTCTTTTCGAGATCTCGCTATCGACAAGATTTTTCTTGCCGTCAGCGAGCTAATTAATTTGATAAGGCAAAAGTTTCGGGAAAAATCCGCCGTCCGCGAGCTCGGTCTCGTTGTCAGCGGGTTTTTTCGCTGTCGGCGAGATAATTCTCGCCGTCGGCGAGATCCCAAAATTTTTAAATTTTTGAAATTCGTCAATCATTTTCAACCTCGATTTGCCCTTAATCAATCTTCCGATCATTTAATTTAATAATAGTTTGAAGAATAGATACTTATACTCACAAAAAGTTCACACAACACAAACAATATAACTTTATGTATGAAATCCATGAGACTTACAAACTTCACACTAACAACTTAACAACATACTTAACTTAAATGCTCAAATCCATAATACTCAGCATCGCAATCCACACCACAATACTCTAAATGCTGAGACATAACAACTACAAATAATCTCATCAAATTTGAGATGATCAAATTAAAATTTAAATCATAATAAAACCTAAATCCAAATCAACACATATATACAAATATATGACATAAAATAGAAATCTTTCCTACTCCTCAGTGTTTGAACTATCATCCTCTCTGATATTCCCGATGCGACGCAGGTGCACAAATAAATTGTAGAAAGGCCTGAATGGGAATTCTGCAGTAGATTCTTCATTAATCCACCCTTTCTATCTCAGTAAATGAATAAAATTGGCCTCTAGATGTCCAGTATGATCAAAGTGCTCCTTCATCCTCCAACTAATGCGATCAAACATATCAGAGATATTGTCGATGGAATTCATCACATCTTGCAATTCTTTCTCTAATCCTTTAATCTTCTTCAGAATGAAATTTGTTTTATCAGTAAGGGGCCTTGCTAAAGGATTGTTCTGTGATGCTCTGTCAGAAATAATGGTAATCTCATCATTGTTATCCAAAGTTGGAAACAAATCCGCAGGATCAAGTGGTTTCCATGGCAAAAGTACTTTTTCCCAAGCCTCATAAGAAACTTAGTACTGACTGCATAAAGCAAATATAGTCGATGGGTGTCCAAGTACATGAACTAACCCATGTACAATCAATCCCAATGCGTACTTTACTATTATTGATCCAACATCGATAGTAAGTACAATTCGAATACAAGTAGTTTAATATAAGTGCATTCCTTTGAAACTTTATTTACCCTCATAAGTAGGTAATAATTTTGATGAGATAAAGAAATGCCAATGCTTCGAGACAGGGTTAAGAAGTGATGCAAAAAACCGACATACCCGTCTTCGCGTAACTCCCAATCATCAGGTTCGTTGGTCAGGTATCTATAGATCTCGTTCATATTGTATTTTGAAGGCACAAAGTTGGAATAATGACAAACAGAGGTATTGTCTATAGAAAATAATTCATTTACCCTTGAAGGAGTAAATGTTACCCATCTTCCTCTGACGTAGACATTTCCATTGTTGATCGCATGTAGATTAGAGTAAAACTCTTTAACTACTGGAATAACTACAGCGGATGTCGTATAACAAAATACCTCCCAATGTCATTGTGCGATCATTTCTTCGATTTTTGTGGTGGAATTCTCTATTCCTCTGTTGACAAATCCCTTTTCTTTAATAAGTCTTTTCTTCATCAAGCCTTTGTTGAAGATACGCTGCACCTCAGAACTGACGAATTTTCTTCGGTTGAAAACTTCAGTTTTTGTGGTTTCTAAGAGTTTGGTGGCCATTTCAGATTGTAAGGATTGGTCTCTAGTCGTTTCTAAGGAAGAAAACAGTGTAACATTGGATTTGGGATAATTTCCTACAAAGAAATGGCTTAGAATCGTCCAAAACCGCACAAAAATTCTTAAGAAACCAAAATTTCAACTGCGTCGCCGTCAGCGGGAAGTTTCTCGCCGTCAACGAGCTAGTTATAAAACCGATTAAATCATGGCACACGATCTCGCTGTCAGCGGGCTCGGGCTCGCTATCGGCAAGATTTGTAAAAATCGCCCATTTTTCGTTCTGGTCCAAATATTTTCTGATCTCATCATATAGGTTCGAGTTTGTGATGATTCTAATTAAAAATTTGAGTAGTAAGATTTTTTTAATAATATAGACTCACTAATTTGTAGATAATTAAAATAAAAGACTACTATGGGTTGCCTCCCATAAAGCACTTGGTTTAACATCGTCAGCCCGACCTAATTTCAGTTAGTAATCAGGTTGACTAAGCATTAAAACCTCTTTAAAATTTCGTCTTCTTCCTTCGAAATTTGGTTTTAATCTATGTCCGTTTACCTTAAATCTATGTCCTGTTTTTGGATCTTCAATTTCTATAGTTCCATATGAAAATATTTGAGTTATGGTGAAAGGTCCTAACCATCGAGATTTCAATTTCCCCGGAAATAATTTCAATCTAGTATTATATAGTAGAACTTCTTGTCCTGGTTCAAATTTCTCTGATTAATCTTCCGATCATGCCATAATTTCATCCTTTCTTTATAAATCCTATCATTATCATATGATTCATTCATTAATTCTTCCAATTCATTTAATTGCAAGCAATCTCTTTTCACCAGCCTTCTTTCATATTATAATTAAATTCTTTAATCGCCCAATATGCTTTATGTTCTAATTCAACCGGTAAGTGGCAAGTTTTTCCATATATAAGCATATAAGGAGTCATTCCAATCGGAGTTTTATAAGCGATCCCGTATGCCCATAATGCAGTTGTCTAGTCTTATAGACTCAGCCTAATCTATTAGGGTTTACGTACTTCTCAATATACGTTTAATCTCTCGATTAGAAACTTTAGCTAATTCACCTGGATGATAAGCAAGCTGATATCTTATGCATAATATTATATTTTTCTACTAGTTTGTGAATATATTTGTTTTTAAAATGAGTTCCTCCGTCGGTGATAATCACTCTCGCATTCCAAATCTAGTAAAAATATTTTTAATTAAAAATTTTGAAACACTTTTAGCATCACACCTAGGTAAAGCTTAGTGCTTCAATCCATTTGGAAACATAATCAACAGTCTACTAATATATATGAGTTTCCAAATGAAGGAATAAAAGGTCCCATGAAATCTAATCCCCAAACATCAAAAATTTCAACTTCAAATATAAAATTCGGAGGCATTTCATTTTTTCGATATGTTTCCTACTCTTTGGCATTTATCGCAGGTTTTTATATATCTATATACATCTCTAAATAGAGTAGGCCAGTAGAATCCAGATTGTAGAATTTTATACGCAGTTTTATCTGTTCCAAAATGTCCTCCAAAATTAGAATCATGACATTTTTTAATGATTGGTTCAGTTTCTTCATAAGGCCGCATCTTCTAATAATTAAATCCTTACATAGCTTATATAAGTATGGTTCATCCCAAAAGTATGTTTTAGTATCATGAATGAATTTTTTCTCGTTGTTGTAAAGTTAACATAGGTGGTAAAATGTCACTTACAATATAATTTACTATATCAAGCATACCAAGGTAATTTCCACTCATTTATATTATAAAGTTGTTCGTCGAGAAAACTATCTAAAATTTCATTATCGCATCGTATAATTCATGATTTTCTAATCTTGATAAGTGATCTACAATTTGATTATCAGCTCCCTTTTGTTAATGATCTCAAAGTCAAATTCTTGCATTAATAACATCCATCTAATTAATCTTGGTTTAGAATCTTTCTTTTGCATTAAATACTTTATAACAGAGTGATCGCATGTACAATACATTTAGTTCTCGTTAGATAATGCCGAAATTTATTAAAAGCATATACTACCGCTAATAATTCTCTTTCAAGAATCGTATAATTTATTTCGCATCATTTAGAGTTTTACTAAGCATAGTATATAACTTTGAAAATCTTATCGTATCTTCGCCCAAGAATCGCTCCTATAAGATAATTACTAGCATCACACATAAGCTCAAATGATTTCTCCCAATTAGGTGAAACTATTATAGGTGCCGTAATTAATTTATCTTTTAATAATTCGAAAGCATTCAGGCATTCAGTTGTAAATTCAAATTTCTTGTCCTTTTCAAGAAGTTGGCATATAGGTTTAGTAATTTTTGAAAAATCTTTAATATAACGTCTGTAGAATCTAGCATGTCCAAGAAAACTTCTTACCCCTTTCATCGTAGTTGGAGGTGGTAATTTAGCTATAACTTGAATTTTTGCGAGGTCTACTTCCATGCCCTTTTCCGAAATTTTATGCCCTAATACAATGCCGCCCGTAACCATAAATCGACATTTCTCCCAATTAAGAACTAAATTAGTTTTCTCACATACTTCAAATACTTTTTCAAGATGATTTAAGCATGTGTCAAATGTTGTTCGAAATACAGAGAAATCATCCATAAATACTTCTATTCCATTATCAATTAATTTACTAAATATCGACATCATACATCTCTGGAATGTTGCAGGTGCATTACATAAGCCAAAAGGCATCCTTCGAAAAGCGAAAGTTCCATAAGGACTAGTAAATGTAGTTTTCTCTTGATCCTTAGGAGCAATTTGTATTTGATGATAACTGGTATATCCATCTAAGAAACAAAAATATTTATGTCCAGCTAATCTATCTAACATCTGGTCTAGAAATGGTAAAGGGAAGTGATCTTTCCTGGTGGCTGTGTTTAATTTTCTATAATCAATACATATTCGCCATCCAGTAACTTGTTTTATAGGGATAAGATCATTATTTTCATTAGCTTTTACGGTCACTCCTCCTTTCTTAAGTACACAGTGAATTGGGCTTACCCAAGCACTGTCAGAAATAGGATATATAATACCATTATCTAACCATTTAAAAATTTCCTTTTTAACTACTTCTTTCATTATCGGATTTAATCTCTTTTGGGGATCTGCTTTAGGCTTATGTTCATTATCTAAAATAATTCTGTGCATACAGATTGAAGGACTAATTCCCTTAATATCTGTTAAAGTCCAACCAAAAACTTTCTTATATTTTTTTTAATGTATCTAAAAGTTTTTGTTCTTGAGATTCATTTAATTTAGATGGAATAATAACTGGTAGAGTTGAAGAATTACCTAAGTAAGCATATTTCAAATGATTAGGTAACATTTTTAACTCAAGTTCAGGAGTTTTAATAATCAGGAGTTTTAATAATATTTTTTTCAGAGTTTTCAGTGTTATCCAAAAATTCAAATTTCTCTTGAATATAATCTAGTTCTTCATTTATATCGGCTTTTTCAATTAATTAAGTATTTTCTTTTTCTAATTTTTCTTCATAATATTCCTTAAAATGTTCTTTTTGTAAATGATCGAGTACTTCCATTCGAAAACACTCATCATCTTTTTCTAGCGCAGGATACTTCATTGATTTAGCAATATTAAAAGTTACTTTTTGGTCATTTACTCTCATAGTTAATTCTCCTTTCTGAACATCAATCATAGCTTTTCCAGTGGCTAAAAATGGTCTTCCTAAAATGATAGGAATTTCTTTATCTTCTTCCAGATCTAAAACAATAAAATCTACAGGGAAGATAAATTTATCCACTTTTACTAATACATCTTCAATAACTCCCATAGGATATGTAACGTAACGATCAGCTAATCGAAGAGTTACTCGAAGTAGGTGAAATTTCTCCCAATCCTAATCTTTTAAAAATTGATAGAGGCATTAGATTGATGCTTGCTCCTAAGTCACACAAAGCTTTTCCATAGAATTTTTCTCCAATAACGCATGGTATAGTAGAAACTACCAGGATCTTTTAATTTTTCAGAAGCTTTTTCGAATAATAAGCACTACACTCTTCACTAAGTGCGACCATTTCATTATCGGTAAATTTTCTTTTTTTATTTAGAATAACTTTCATGAATTTTACATAGTTTGGCATCTGTTCTAAAGCTTCTACGAAAGGAATATTTATTGTTAATTTCTTTAGAATTTCAAGGAATTTAGCAAATTGTTTATCTTTTTTATGTTGAATTAGTTGTTGAGGAAATGGTTGTGGAGGTTTTTCAACAGAAATTTTCATTGGTATTAAAAGATTTTCTAAGTTTGGATCTTGTTGATTCTTTTCCTTTTCAATTTCCACTTCCTCTTTTTGACTTTCCAGTTCTCTTCGAATTCGAGGTTCTAATTCTTTTCCACTTCGTATTTGTATCGCTTTAATTTGTTCATTTCCTTTGCCTTTGGGATTTATTTCCACATTACTAGGAAATGTTCCAGGTATTCTATTATTAAGTACGGTAGCGATATGTCCAAGTTGAGTTTCAATATTTTTAATAGTTGTTCCTTGATTTTGTAATTGATTACTTTGTATTTGTAATTGATTTCCTTGATTTTGTAAATGTTGACCCATATTTAATATTAATTCTTCTATAGATAATTTCTTATCTTTAAATTGTGGGTTATTATTATTAAATCCAGGTGGATAATTAGGTTTATAATTAGAATTTCCTTGATTAGATGGATTTCCTAATGGTTGTGTTATGTTATTATCCATGGTTGACTAGTTGTGTTATTATTCCAATTAAAATTAGGATGATTTTTCCATCCAGGATTAAAATAATTCGCATAAGGATTATTGGGTCTGTTATTAATTGCATTTATAGTTTCATATTGAGATTGGGATTCTATAAGTTGTCCAGATGAATTTTCTTCTAATATAGATGGAGAATAATTCATTCCAAAATGATCTAATTTTTTAGATACAGCAGCGATTTGTGAAGCTAACATAGATATTGCATCATTTTCATGAATACTAGCTATCTTTTTCGGATTCATTCTCTCAGTAGGCCATTGAAAATTATTGGTTGCCATTTCTTCGATTAGTGCATAGGCTTCATCAAATGGTTTTGACATTAATGATCCTCCAGCAGCAGCATCGATGATTGATAATAAAGATCCTATTAATCCATTATAGAAAGTTTGAATAATTAACCAACTGCAACGCATGATGTGGGCATTTCCTAAGAAGTTCTTTAAATCTCTCCCAAGCTTCATATATTGATTCTCCGTCAAACTGACTAAATGAAGTTATATCATTTCTAAGTTTAGCAGTTTTAGATGGTGGAAAATATTTGGATAGAAATTTTTGTGATAACTCTCCCCAAGTTTCAATAGATCCAGGTACTAACGAATTTAACCACATTTTAGCCTTATCCCTCAAAGAAAAAGGAAAAAGTCTAAGTCTAATAGCATTGTTAGATACTCCTTCATATTTGAAAGTAGCACATAGTTCTAAAAAACTAAGCAAGATGTAAATTAGGATCTTCGAGTAGGTGAACCACTAAATTGATTGTTTTGTACCATTTGGATAATTGCTAGGTTTAAGTTCAAATGAATTAGCGACTACATCGTGGTTTTGAATAGTTAAATGAATTTCATCTAATGTAGGGTCGACATAATCTCTTAATGGTCTCCGATGATTGATATTTTCATTTTCAGGAATATTTGCCATTTGTGTTAAATTTATAATTTCTCATTTTTGTTTTCTAATTCTTTTAATCGTACGCTCTAATTCTGAATCGTAAGGTATTAAATTTTCGTTTCCAAATTTTCGCATACAATTTTATAAAACAAAATAGTTCATTACTCTAGTAAATAATTTCTTTACTTCCCCGGCAACAGCGCCAAACACTTGACCCACTTTTTATATGTTTGCAAATTATGTTAATAGCAACGGCACCAAAAACTTGATCCTGCTTTAATATATATATATATATTTGATTTTATGATGGAATGTTTAATGTGGATTCTACGCAAGTATACGTATCGTATCAAGTAATATAGAGTTCTAGTAGAGTCCTGGTTATCGATCCCACAGGGAAGTTTTTAACAGATTTGTATCAGCTAAAATTTAAAGGAATTACTTACTAATATAGTAATCGGAAATTTTAAGTAACTACGACGAACTAAAGTAAACTAATGCTTGAAATAAAGTTGATTTAAATAATTCGAAAAAGTATCCTTCTCCTTGTTTTTAGAAAATTAAGTGAATGATGAATTTAAATAGAATTTTTGAATTGTATTGTGACAAATAGGAGCATTCCTATTCTTTACCCTTTGGTCCAAGTGCAAAGAACATTAACTAATCCTATGTTTGATTACCGAATCCGTGGCTAGGCTCGGGAGGATACCGGCTACCACTTCGTAGCTCCCACGTTCCCCTCACCTGAGGGCTAACATCTACACTTCAGCTCTCAAACAATAGAAACAAATTGAATATTTTAGTCTGCCACACTAAAATGTTCAATTCTACGTCCGATAAATAATATTTCCCTATTTATTTGCACCCCCCTTCAAAGGCTTTTGACTTCCCTGAATATTGGATATAATTTTTACTATAGTTGATAATTCAACATATTTTAACAAATCAATTGGCCAGATTGAAAGTAAATTATGTTTTATGTAAAAATTATCACAACTTATTTTAATATATTAGGTACTTCTATTTAATTTCATCAATTCGCATAATTTTCATAAACAAGGAGAAAGATTAAGAAAACTACTCGTAATGCATGGGAATAAAACAAAGCATGGATTTCATTTAAAGTTAACAACAATAAACAAAGATACTTATCTTAATTTTCTCCCCAAGCAGAGTCCTTGAAGTTCCTTTGACTTTTCCTTCTAGTACAGCACACTTCTAATTCACTAAAGATACACTAAGACTCTCTAAATAGACACACTGAAGACTCCAGAGACACACACAGACACTAGAATTTGGCCTCTATTGATCGAGGTAGGCAAAGGTCCAAGGGATGCTTAAACACCTCTTCAAAAAGCGTCCAGGTTCAATGTATTTGCATTTTGAACTGTCTCGCCGTTGGCGGGAAACGACCTCGCCGTCAGCGGGGCTTCTAGAAGGTCTTCAAACCTCGCGATCTCGCTGTCAGCGGGCTCGGGCTCGCTATCGGCGAGGTAGTTATAATTCCTTCAGAAATTATCCTCATGATCTCGCCGTCGGCGGCCTCGATCTCGCCGTCGGCGACTTAGTTCATTTTGCATGAATTTCTTCCTTTTTGATCCAAATTCGCTCCATTTCATGCTTTTTGCTTCTATCACTTATAAATCTTCATTCCTGCAGTAAAATAAAGAAAATACCTTTCTTTAAAGTGCAATTTCATTAAAAATAGATATGAATTTCTTAATATATTTTTCTGTGATCAGGTATTTTTTAGGTAGATCATCTATGATAGTTAACTTTAAATATTTTTCGAGTCTTAGGATCTTGAATATATAATGCTCCATAAGAATATACTTTCATCACAATAAATGGGCCCGTCCACCTGGACTTAAGTTTTCCAGTAAATATTTAAAATTTAGAATTATACAGTAAAACTTTTTGCCCTGGCTCAAGATTTTTAGTAAGAATCTTCCGATCATACCACAACTTCATCTTTTCTTTATAAATCTTAGCATATTCATAAGATTAATTCCTTATCTCTTCAAGCTCATTCAATTGCAATAATCTCTTTTCTCCAGCATCTTTCAAATTATAATTGAACTCTTTAATAGCTTAATATGCTTTATGCTCAAGTTCAACTGGTAAATAATAAGCTTTTCCAAAAATTAGCCTATATGGGGACATTCCTATAGGAGTTCTGTAAGCAGTCCTATAGGCCCACAAAGCATAATCCAGTTTAGTTGACAAATCCTTTCAGTTTGGATTAACAGTCTTTTCCAATATTCTTTTAATTTCACGATTGGATAATTCAACCAAGTCAATTGTCCGCTGATGATAAGCAGTAGCAATACGATGATTAATATTATATTTTTTTGCTAACTTTTCCATAATTGCATTTCTAAAATGACTACCCCCATCAGTTATGATTACTCTTGGTATTCCAAATATGCAAAATATATTCTTTCTTAAAAACTTTGCAACACATGGAGCATCACATTGAGGTAAATCAACAGCTCTATCCATTTGGATACATAGTCTACTGCTATCAAAATGTATATATTTCTGAAAAATGGTATAAATGGTCCTATGAAATCTAATCCCCAAACATCAAATATTTTAACTTCTAACATATAATTGAGGGGCATCTCATTTCTTCTAGAAATATTACCTACTCATTGACATCGATCTCAATTTTTAATATAAGCATTAACATCCTTAAAAATTGTAGGCCAAAAAAATATAGATTGTAAGATTTTATATGTAGTTTTATCAACTCCAAAATTTCCTCTATAATCAGAATTATGACATTTTTGAATAATTTCATAAGTTTCTTCTAAAGGCACACATCTTTGAATGATTAGATTCTTTCCTTACTTATATAAGAATGGGTCATCCCTTTAATAAGTCTTGGCTTCGGATACAAATTTCTTCCTCTCCTGGTATGTCAAACCATAGGGTAAAATATCACTGACAATAAAGTTTACAATGTCGGCATACCACAGAACATGCCACTCATTAACAGTGAACAATTTTTCATCAGGAAAAATTTCATTAATTTCTTCAGCATCATAGAGAGATTTTTCAGTTGCAAGCCTGAACAGATGATCAACAATTTGATTATCAGCACCCTTCCTATCTACTATCTAAAAATAAATTTCTTGCAACAGAAGAATCCATCTTATCAGTCTTGGTTTAGCATCCTTCTTCTTCATTAAATACTTATTAGTAGAATGATCAATATGCACCACAGATTTAGTTCCAATTAATTATAATCTGAAATTATCAAAAGCAAATACTATTGTTAATAACTCTTTCTCAGTAGTGGTATAATTATTTTGAACTTCATTAAGAGTTGTACTAGCATAGTAAATTACTTTGAAAGTTTTATCATATTTCTGACCTACAATGGCTCTAATAGCATAATCACTAGCATAACACATTAATTGAAAAGGTTTATCTCAGTTTGGTGACTCTATAACAGGTGCAGTGATTAATTTTTCTTTTAATGTTTCAAGAGCTTTTAGGCATTCATCATCAAAATAAAAAATCATCTTTTTCCAGTAAACAACATAAAGGTTTTGAAATTTTTGAAAAATCTTTAATATATCGCCTGTAGAATCCAGCATGTCCCAGAAAACTTCTAATTCCTTTTACATTGGTCGGGCAAAGTAAATTAGAGAATGATAACTGCTTATCGGGGCTTTATATATATACTTTCAAATGCAAGAATTTGATACCACTGCTAGAAGATTTAATCCCGGCAAATGGCGTCAAAAACTTGATGTGACCCGACTTTTACTTATGTAAGAATTTATGAATTTTTATTTAAATATTATCTTAATTATTGTAAAAGTCACAATTTCAATCACAAGTATACGTATCATTTCAAGTAATACAGGCCTCTAGTAGAGTCGTGGTTATCGATCCCACGGGGAAGATTTTGAGAAAATTAAGAAATATTTTTAGATTTTTCAAATTAAAAGTAATTGTTATTTTTATTTCTTTTCAAAATTTAGATATTAAACAAAGTTTTTACTAAAATTTATACTAAAAGCAAGTAAGCAGTAATAAAATAAAGATTAATGCAAGTATAAATAAAACAACTTTCTCCTTTTCAACTAATCCACGATTTTTAGAGTAATTATCATTTTTGGAGAATTTATATTATGGTATTGTTCCAAATAGAAGCATTCCTATACTTTACCCATTGGTCCGAGTATAAAGAACATTGACTAATCCATATATCAGTTCAGGATGTTTTATTAGTAGAATGGGTTAATCTAGGCTCACACTACTAGAAGTCCAAGGGTGGTTATGGTCGGCCCTACCAGTGACCCATTCCCTTTCTATAAACCAAATTATTAGAATTTAGTCTGTCACTCTAAAAACTAATTAATTTTACGCCCAATAAATCATATCTTCCTATTTATTTGCACTTAACCTTGAATAACTCGCATAAAGCATTCGATTACCCAAGGATTCATGTGATATCTACTAGTTAAGAACTCATCTCCGGATAGGTTTCAAAATTCTTCAAAAGGTTTTAACAATTTAAATGGCCTGTTTAAAAAGTAAACTAAGATCAGGTATTGATATCATCACAATTTTTATAAATACTTTTTAAGTTAAATTCTCCAACAAAATTTAATTATCTTATTATCTTTTCATAGTTGAAAGGAGAATGAAAACTAACTACTCAGACCATATTGAATTCACATAACAAAACATATTTATAAAACTTTAAACCAAGTTACAAATACTTATCTGGAATGTTCCTTCAAGTGACCTGCTGACTCCTACTGACTCCAATGCAATGATGAAAGACTTCAACAACAACAACACTAATAAAATCACACTCAACAGTCAAAATAAACTAAAAATAAACTCACTAAATACTAAAGAAGGTGGCTACCTATAATGATTGGATGCTGGGGGGATAGAATGGCTATATGGTGCTTGGGGACTATAGGGGCGCGCTTTTCTCTGTAGAATGGGCTCCTATTTATAGAGCTCTAAATTTGACCAGGGTTTTGCTTTAGGCACCTCTTCAAAATTCTTCCAAATACAATGTATCTTCTAGAAGGTAAATGTTGCGCCAAGGCACCGGGATCTAGAGCCTAGGCGCCAGAGTCCGTAACCAGGTCTTCGCACCTCTTCACTTTGGATCACACCTCTTCGTGATTAAAACTGTTTCCCTGTGTCCATATGTATTGTATTGCATGTCCTATATATTAGGAGTAACTTCCATTATTCTAGAAGCTCTGATAACCGCTTAACACCGTCAAAATAACTACACAAAGTCATCAAAAATCTTGTCTGCGTCTGTATCGAACCGGCGCCTAGGCGCCAGGCCTATAATTTCGACAACTTTGCTCTTTAAGCTCCATTTTTGCTCCTTTTTGCTCATTTTTCCTTCTTGAACTCTTTTTTTATCACCTACATCCAAAAACATAAAAATACGTTTCATTAAAGCATAATATCCTTAAGAATTGAATCATAAATAAGGAATAAAAATAGGTATTTTTAAAGTGGATCAAATTCCCCCAAACTTAAACGTTACTTGTCCTCAAGTAACCATTTTAATTACATAAAATGTATAACATTCGAAATGAAGTTTAAATACTTAACATTTCTTTTAATTTTTGGTTTTATAAAAGCTTTAGCAAATCATCAACTAAATTTCACTAATTAAGGTTAATTTTAAGAATTTAAAGAATACTTAACTACCAAATCATAAGGCTTCCAATTTTTCATTTATTTTAAGAATAATTGTAATTTATCATATTAAAGTCAAAATATTTACAAGAAAAAGATTTTCATGAAATATTTTTCTAGTAAAAATAATTTTACATAAAAATTAAGTTAAAAATGTAATTGGTTTTCTTTCTATAAGATAATTCAAGTGAAGCCAATTTTTTATTAGCCTTTTCCTCAAGCTTCTCCTCACATTTCTTTTTTTTCTTCCTTTTTTCTTTTCCTTTCTTTTCTTTTTCTTTTTCCTTTTTTTTAAGGATATTTTTCAATCCTCCATATTTTTTATTTTTTTATTTTTTTATTTGTGATAATTACTATTTTTGGATAGCCTGTTAATGATTCCTTAACTTATATTTAAAAACTTATACATTTTTTTACTTAATAAATATGACATTATTAATAAGTATTTTTTAAAGATTATTTCAATCTTTTCTTTTTCAAGTAATAATCTTGATTCCTTAGTATTTCTAAAATACAATTCTCTTTACTATAAATAGAAAAATTCTTAATTTTATTATTCTTTAAGTTAAATAATTATATTCTTAAAATCAATCAAAATTATTGAAATTTTAGTTAAGTTTACTATATTAGTTATAAATTCCAAAAATTTAAGTAATCCTAAATAGATTATTCATTCCTTATGTTATGTTAATACTTTTAAAGAAAATATTAGTTCATTAAGGACAAATAATATTTAAATTTGAAAAATGTTTTCCCTTCCCCCAAACTTCAGCTTTAGTATATAAAATAAATAATAAAATTTTCTAAAGCATGAGAGAAAGAAATAAACAGGAATTTATCTAGGTACAATGATGATATAGTAAGGAAAAACTCATTTCTAATCCTACACATGCTTTAATAGGTATATAACAGAAATAATTAAACATATATAGAAAAGTTTGCAGACCAGGAGTTAATTTCTAAAAATTTATATATATATATATATATATATATATATTTATTTTTAAAACATGCAAAATTACTAACTATTTATGAATATTAAATAGTAGGCTGAAACAGAAATAAACATTTATAATAGAAAATAAAAATTCATTCATATTTCAGTCTTAAACACATAACACATCAGATGCTCTAAAATAGTCTCAATATCAAAAGTTCACGCAAAGTTACTTAAACAAATCGATACTAACAAATAACAATACAATCAGACTAATCAGTACTAACAAACAAGAAATACACTAAGAACAGAATCACACATCTCAAGAGGTAAATCAAGCAACTAATCACTGTCTGTAGCCTCGTCATCGTCATCACCAAAAGAAAATTCCAAATCCTTCGGATCAACATACGATGAAAATCTCGGATAGGTAGGGAACTGTACATCATGTTCACCCTTCAGGAATCTAACTAAAGACTCAGAATACTCAGCATCAAAATAACTCTTCCTTTGGGTGTACTCAAAAAGATGATCGATCTTCTTATCGATCGAATCTAGTCTACAATGAGTTAGAAATAACTCATTCTGCTGCTCAATAAACTGATCATGCATGGATTCCCAGAAACTAGATGGTGGCTCAGTAGTAGAAGTAGAAGGTCTAGAAGTAGAAGCTCTACCAGAAGTAGGTAATGAACCAAAAGGTGCAGTAGAACTCTTATCTCGAAGTCGATCATAGATACTGACACTTCTCTTCTTATGGGCTTTGTAGATTTGAGCTTTTCCTCAGAAAGCTCAGCAATTACTCCAGCACCTTCACACAGAGAATAAATCAAAGATGGAAATCCAAGTCTAACAGAAGTGCTAGAACGAGCAGTAGTCTCTACAGAATCATAAATGATACTCTCTATATCAATCGACTTCCTTTCTTGTATGCAGTAGTTGAGGATAGATCTGTCCTTGGTAACCTCGCTCAAATGATTGGATGGAAGGAGACGAGAAGAAATAAAGTAGTGCCATGTCTCAAAAACACCATTAAGCTTAGAAGATGAAAAATTTACCCTTTTTTGTTCAGGATCTTCCAAGCTCCAGTACCATCAGTTAGGTAAGCAATAATCATATCTAAATCTTCCTCAGATGGATATAATCTAGAGTAATAACACTCGATGTTCGGCGGAAGGCAGTAGAAAATGTTGATACGCTCTGGAGTGAATCCTACTCCAACTCCTCTTACAAAAATCTTGTACTCTTCAACATCCACGAAATTGGCATAAAACTCCCTAACGACAGGGATAACAGCAACAATAGTAAAATAACAGAATCGTTGCCAGTTGAGTGCAATGATCGTATCCTCAATCCTTCCTCCGGGATTGTAAATATTTCATTCCAAAATAAACTTCCGAGTCGTAGCAAAATCGTTGTACCAAAAATGTGCAGCAACAGTAACAAACTTGCTCCGATCAAAATTTTCTCATTCCTTTCCTCGCTTAGATTTGGGTGCCATATAAACGTGAAATAAAAACGCAATATAAATTCATAGGATCAAAGGAAATAAACTAATTTAAGCTTTTCAAGCTTGAAAGAGCTTTAAAAATCCATGGATTTAACTTTAAAAATCAAATTTTTTTTCTCAAAATTCTAGTTGTCCTCAATGAGAGCAAAATCCATGGTGAAAATCGAAAAAAATTGGTTTAGAGTGTAGATCTGACCTTGGGATAAAGAAATCGAGCGATTTCAAGCTCAAAAACTTGAAAATCCGGCCTCAAATGGGATCTCTAGGGTCTATTTTCGTGAAAACCAGAGGAAAGGGAAGCTTAGGCGTAAAAAATGGCATGGGGGTGTTTAAGAAGATGAAGTTTTGGGTCCAGGCCGAACAGGCGCCTAGGCGCCGAATTCTGGGGCCTAAGCGCCAGACTCGCCTTTCCAAAAATTTGATTTAAATTTTATATTTTCTAGCAAAACTTATCAAATTCAACTCCTAATTACTCTTATGAGAGTATTAATCCAATTTATATACTCCAAACATTTCCAAAATCAATTAAAAAATGATAACTTAGATCCACATTTCGAACACAAAATATAACTAAACTCTTCAATTCCAATTCATAATTGTCACTCCAAACTCAATAAATTCCATAACAAGACTATAACATGGTTCATCATTCTATAAACAACACAAACAACATAAATTCAAAGCAAATTTTCAATCTAACAACACACATTGAACAATTAAGAAAACACACAAATTTGATATTCAACACACTAGAACTTGACACAATCACACCTAGAACACAAAAGAGATCTATTCAACACCGATCTTCAATTTCCATCCCTTTCGGAATGAAGTTCGCTAGGACCGCCGAGATAGAAAACCAATGCCCTTGGAAATTTCAAAGTCGTTTTTTCATCGATCCACTTGTTCTTTGCTACTTGAGCGTCTTGATAGGTCGCCATATGATCAAGTTGAAGTTTTGTTTGCCATTCCATATGTTCAATTTGATGATACATTTCATGAAAATGATTCCCAATGCTTTGAAGTCCCACTTCAATCTTTTCCAATCGACTAAATAATCTCTCCATACTAACTGCAATAAAACCATTAAAAAAAGGTTGAGGATCCTTGGGGGATTTATCTCTTACCTCATTTCCATGATTTCCTCTATCCATTGCTTCCAAACTCCTCTTAACTTCTCCAAAATGAATTGTTCTGGTCAAAATTAAGGTTTCTATGTGATTGGGGACGAAGATAGGGAAATATATAAAGAGATTTCGTGTGAAAAACTGAAGATTTTTGGTTTTTACACGATCTGTAACCGTGGTGCTTAGGCATCGGAATCTGGCGCCTAGGCGCGGATCATCGATACACACAGGTAATTATGGCGCTTAGGTGCCAAATTTTGGTGCCAAGGCGCCGGAATCGACTCTGATTCGCCTATCGTCAAATTTTTCAAAGTTTCGGTCTTAAAAATAGGTCTAATAAAAGGGTGTTATCCACATACAAACAACGATTAAGATAAATTCAAATAACAAACAATCACAATGATAATAAATGTGTTGCATCCCACAAAGCGTTGGTTTAACTTCGTCAGCCTGACCTAATCAGTTGAATTAATCGAGTAGACTTAGTTCGTAAGCCTCTTTGTAATTTGGTTTCATTTCTCCCATCTAAGACTTCAGTCTTAATCCGTTAACTTTAAATACTTTTCCAGTTTTGGGAACTTTAATATGGTATACTTTCTCAATTATAAATGGTCCCATCCATTTAGATTTTAATTTTCCAGGAAAAAGTTTTAAACGAGCATTAAATAATAACACTTCTTGTCCAGGCTCAAATATTTTCCTTGAAATATTTTTTCATGCAATTTCTTCATTCTTTCCTTATAAATCTTTGCATTTTCATAGGACTCATTTCTTATCTCTTCCATTTCATTCAATTGTAATAATCGTTTCTCTCCTGCAACATTCAAATCGTAGTTGAACTCCTTTATTGCCAATTAAGTTTTGTGTTCCAGTTCAACAGGTAAGTGGCAATGTTTACTATAGAATAACCGATAAGGTGACATTCCGATAGGTGTTTTATAAGCTGTTCTATAAGGCCATAATGTAGAATCAAGTCTGTCAACCCAGTCAGTTTTTTTAGGATTAATAGTCTTTTCCAATATTCTTTTAATTTCTCTGTTTGATACTTCATCCATTCCACTTGTTTGAGGGTGATAAGCAGTTACAATTCTATGTTTAATTCCGAATTTTTCCAGTAATGATTGAATTCTTATATTTATGAAGTGACTTCCCCCACCTGTGATAATTACCCTCGGCATTCCAAATCTTATAAAAATCATCTTCTTTAAAATTTTCAAAACACTTTTAGAATCACAGTTAGGTAAAGCTACAGCTTTGATCCACTTTGAAACATAATCAACTGCTAATAAAATATAAATCTTTCCCGATGATGGTACGAAAAGTCCCAAAATTCTAAACCCCATACATCAAAAATTTAAATTTCTAATATATAGTTTAGAGGCATTTCATCTTTTTTGGATATATTTCCCATTCTTTGACATCGATCACAAGTTTTCACATAATGTCTAACATCTTTAAATAATGTAGGCCAATAGAATCAAGAATTTAAAATTTTAAATGCAGTTTTATCCACTCCAAAGTGTCCTCCAAATTCAGAATCATGACATTTTTGAATAATTACAAAAGTTTCTTCATAAGGTACACATCTTCGAATCATAGAATTTCATCCTATTTTAAATATATGAGGATCTTTCCAAATTTATGATTTACAATCATTCTTAAATTTCTTAATATATTTGTTACTCAACCCATATAGTAAAATATTGCTAACCAAATAGTTAACTATATATGCATACCAAGACATTTGTAATCCTTGAATAACATATAAATGTTCATTAGGGAATTTCTCATTTATATTTTCTTCATAAATCTTCTCTTTGTTATTTTTTATTCTAGATAAAAGATCAACAATTTGGTTGTCAACTCCTTTTCTGTTCACAATTTCAAAATCAAATTCTTGTAAAAGTAAAACCCATCTGATCAATCTAGGTTTAGCATCCTTTTTAGACATTAAATACTTAATAGCAGAATGATCAGTATGTATGATACATTTCGTTCCAAGAAGATTTGGTCTAAATTTATCAAAGGCATATACTATTGCTAAAAGCTCTTTTTCAGTAGTAGTGTAATTTATTTGAGTTTCATTAAGAGTTTTGCTAGCATAATATATAACTTTAAAAATTTTCTCATATTTTTGTCCCAATATAGCTCCAATTGCATAATAACTTGCATCACACATTAATTCATAAGTTTTACTCCAATCAGGTGCAACAATAACAGGTGCAGTGATTAATTTTTCTTTTAAAATATTGAACGCATTCATACAATCTTTAAATTCAAATTTAGCTTCTTTTTCCAATAAATGGCAAAGAGGTTTAGCAATTTTAGAAAAATCATTTATATATCTCCTATAAAATCCAGCATGACCCAGAAAACTTCTCACATCAGTAACGGTAGTAGGTGGTTGAAGTTTAGCAATAATTTTCACTTTTGCATGATCAACTTCCATACCTATTTGTGAAATTTTATGTCCAAGTACAATTCCTTCTATGACCATAAATTGACATTTTTCCCAGTTTAGAACCAAATTGGTTTCTTCACATCTCATCAAAACTTTCGTTATATTTTCCAAGCAAGACTCAAAAGAAGTTCCAAATACTGAAAAATCATCCATAGTTACTTCAATTCCTTTATCAATTAAATCACAGAATATTTACATCATACATCTTTGAAAAGTTGCAGGTGCTTTACATAAACCGAAAGGCATTCTTCTAAAGGCAAATGTTCCATAAAGTCTTGTAAATGTTGTTTTCTCTTGGTCCTCAAGAGCAACAGGTAATTGATGATAACCAGAACTTCCATCCAGAAAACAGAAATATGAGTGTCCAGCTAATTTATTCAACATCTGATTCAAGAAAGGTAAAGGAAAATGATCCTTTCTAGTGGCGTTGTTTAGTTTTCGATAATCAATGCAAATTCGCCATCCAGTAACTTGTCTTGTTGGGATTAATTCATTTTTTTCATTAATAATTACAGTTACTCCTCCTTTCTTCAGAAGACAATGAATAGGACTCACCCATTGACTATCCGAAATATGATAAATAATTCCAGCATCTAACCATTTCAAAATCTCTTTTTTTACAACCTCTTTTATAATTGGGTTCAATCTTCTTTGAGGTTCAATCGTGGGTTTAAAATTTTCTTCCATCAAAATCCTCTGCATACAGATTGAAGAGCTTATTCCTTTTATATCTGCAATAGTCCAACCAAAAGCTTTCTTATAGTTCTTCAGAACTCCTATTAATTTTTCTTCTTGATCTTTGCTTAGTTCTGAAGTTATAATCACAGGTAAAGTTAATGAATTTCCAAGAATGCATACTTTAAATGTGTAGGTAACCTTTTTAATTCCAGTTCAGGAGCTTTTTTAATTGAGGGTAAAAGTATATCATTTTTAATTGTGTCTAAAATTTTAAAGTTTTCATGAATATAATGAGTTTCTTCAGACAAATTTTCTTCATTTACTTCTTTAATTTCATCAATTAACGACTCATTATATATTACAGATTCATCATCTTTATCTTCAGAAATGACCTTACATTTTTCTTGATAATGCTTTTCAATTATATAATCAAGAATATCCAACTGATAGCATTTTTCTTTATTAGGATACCTCATTGATTTCAGAACATTAAATGTTATCTCTTGATCATTAACTCTCATTGTTTATTCTTCTTTTTGCACGTCAATCATAACACGTCCGGTAGCTAGAAAATGTCTCCCTAAAATAATAAGTATTTCTTTATCTTCTTCCATATCTAGTACAATGAAATCCACAGGAAAGATAAGTTTATCTACCTTAACAAGAACATCCTCTATAACTCTTTTAGGATAAGTGATAGATCGATCAGCTAACTGAAGGGTTACAGTGGTGGGAGAAATCTCTACTAAATCTAACCTTCGAATGATTGAAAATGGCATGAGATTAATACTTGCTCATAAATCACATAAGGCTTTTCCACAAAATTTTTCTCCAATAGCACATGGTATAGTGAAACTTCGAGGATCTTTATGTTTCTGAGGTAATTTATTCTGAATTATTGTACTACATTCTTCACTTAATGTAACAGTTTCATAAGCTTCAAATTTTCTTTTCTTGCTTAAAATATCTTTCATAAATTTTGCATAACTTGGCATTTGTTCCAAAGCATCAACAAAAGGAATGTTGATTGTAAGTTTCTTGAAAATCTCAAATAATTTAGAAAATTGATGGTCAAGCTTCTACTGTTTTAATCTTTGAGGAAAAGGTGGTGGTGGTCTTTCAACTTCCACTTCAATAGGATTTACAGTCTGATCTTTACTTGGAGAAAGAGTATCTTTAGTTTTTTCAATCTCTTCTACCTCTCTCTTTTTTAATTTCATTTTGAATTTTCTCTTTTAATTCCTTTCCACTTCTAAGTTGTACAGCTTTTGCTTGTTCATATTATTTCCCAGTTTCTTTAGGATTAATTTCGACATTGCTAGGTAGTATTCCTTGAGGTCTGTAATTAATAAAATTAACAATTTGACCCATCTGATTCTCAATATTACGAATAATAGTGTTTTGACTTTGTAGCTGATTACTTAGTTGTAAGAATAATTCTTCTACAGATAACTTTTTCTGCTGATTGTTAAAACCAGGAGGGTAAGTTGGTCTAAAGTTTGAAATTCCTTGATTGTTCATATTTGGATTAACTTGATTATTACTCCATTGTTGATGTCCATTATTCGAATTAAAATTAGGATGATTTTTCCAACCTGGATTATAATAATTAGAATAAGGATTTTTAGTTTTACTTGCAATAACTTCCAAAGTTTCTATTGTTTAAGAATCATCAATAATTACATAATTATCATTACTTACATGCAATATATTAATAGCAAAATTATCTAATTTCTTAGATATCGCAGCCACTTGTGAAGCTAAAATAGAAAAGGCTTCATTATCCTGAATACTTGCCATTCTTTTAGGATTAACCCTTTCAGAAGGCTATTGAAAATTATTATTAGCCATTTTTTCAATTAAAGTATAAGCTTCATCAAATGTCTTAGTCATTAAAGAACCACCAGGAGCAGCATCTATAATAGATCTAAGTGATCTAATAAGTCCATTAAAAAATGTTTGAATAATTAACCAATCTGGTAAAGCATGATGAGGACATTTTCTTAATAGTTCTTTAAATCTTTCCCAAGCTTCATAAATTGTTTCTCCATCAAATTGTGTAAATGAAGTTATATCGTTTCTTAATTTAGTAGTTTTAGAAGGAGGAAAATATTTAGCAAGGAATTTTTATGTCATATCTGCCTAAGTTTTAATAGAACAAGTTGCTAATAAATTAAGCCACATCTTTGCTTTATCTTTTAAGGAAAAAGGAAAGAGTCTAAGCCTAATAGCATCATAAGAAACATTATTATATTTAAAGGTAGCACAAAGTTCTAAGAAACCAGCAATGTGTAAATTTGGATCCTCATTAAGTGCTCCTCCAAATTGATTATTTTGAACCATTTGAATAATAGAAGGTTTAAGCTCAAAAGAATTAGCATACACAGTTGGCATTTGAATACTAATATAAAGTTCCTCAGCTGTAGGGTTTGCATAATCCCTTAATGGTTTATAAATATTTTGTTCATTGATTTCTATTAGATTTTGATTATTGTTATGTAAGTTAGCCATTTCCTTACATTTTTAAATTTGTTTTCCTTTTTTAATTCTTTTAACTGTTCTTTCTAATTCAGAATAAAAAGGTAATAATCCTTCAGATCCAGAACTATGCATAAAAAATTAAATTAAAATCTTTTTGGTATTTTTGTTTTTATGTATGTTTTTGTATTTTTATTTAAATAAATAAAAGTGTATTAATTATTTTTAATTTAAGAAATGTAAAAATTGTTTTCTTTTAAACTTTCTTCCTTATCTTCCCTGGCAAGGACGCCAAAAAACTTGATAACTGCCTATCGGGGCTTTATATATATACTTTCAAATGCAATAATTTGATAACATTGCTAGAAGATTTAATCCCCGGCAAACGGTGTCAAAAACTTGATGTGACCCGACTTTTACTTATGTAAGAATTTATTAATTTATGTTTAAATATTATATTAATTATTGTAAAAGTCAAAATTTCAAACGCAAGTATACGTATCATTTCAAATAATACAGGGCTTTAGTGGAGTCCTGATTATCGATCCCACAAGGAAGATTTTGAGAAAATTAAGAAATATTTTTAGATTTTTCAAATTAAAAGTAATTATTATTTTTATTTCTTTTCAAAATTTAGATTTTAAACAAAGTTTTTACTAAAATTTCTACTAAAAGCAAGTAAGCAGTAATAAAATAAAGATTAATGCACGTATAAATAAAACAACTTTCTCTTTTTCAACTAATCCAAGATTTTTAGAATAATTATCATTTGTGGAGAATTTAGATTATGGTATTGTGCTAAATAGAAGCATTTCTATTCTTTACCCTTTGTTCAAGCATAAAGAACATTGACTAATCTATAGATCGGTTCAGGATATTTTATTAGTAGAATGGGTTAATCTAGGCTCACACTACTAGATGTCTAAAGGTGGCTATAATCGGCCCTACGAGTGATCCGTTCCCTTTCTATAAACCAAATTATTAGAATTTAGTCTGTCACTTTAAAAACTAATTAATTCTACGCCTAATAAATCATATTTTCCTATTTATTTGCACTTCACCTTGAATAACCAACATAAAGCCTTCGATTACCCAAAGATTCATGTGATATCTACTAGTTAAAAAATCATCTCCGGATAGGTCTCAAAATTCTTCAATAGGTTTTAACAATTTAAATGGCCAGTTTAAAATGTAAACTAAGATCAGGTATTAATATCATCACAATTTTTATAAATATTTTAAGTTAGATTATCCAACAAAATTTAACTATCTTATTATCTTTTCATAGTTAAAAGGAGAAAGAAAACTAACTAATCAGAACAAATTGATATCACACAACAAAACATATTTATAAAACTTTGAACCAAGTTACAAATACTTATCTGGAATGTTCCTTCAAGTGATCTTCTGACTCCTACTGACTCCAATGCAATAATGAAAGACTTCAACAACAACAACACTAATAAAATCACACTCAACACTCAAAATAAACTAAAAATAAACTCACTAAATACTAAAGAAGGTGGCTCCCTATAATGATTGGATGCTAGGTGGGATAGAATGGCAATATGGTGCTTGGGGACTATAGGGGCGCAATTTTTTCTGTAGAATGAGCTCCTATTTATATAGCTTTGAATTTGACCAGGGGTTGGTTAAGGCACCTCTTAAAAATTCGTCCAAATACAATGTATCTTCTAGAAGGTAACTGTCACGCCTAGGCGCCTGGATCTGGCGCCTAGGAACCGGAGTTCGTGACCAGGTCTTCGCACCTCTTCACTTTGGATCGCACTTATTCGCGATTAAAATCGTTTCCCTGTGTCCAGATGCATTGTATCACATGTCCTATATATTAGGAGTAACTTCCAATCTTCTAGAAGCTCTGATAATCGGTTAACACCGTCAAAATAACTGCCCAAAGTCGTCAAAAATCTCGTCTGCGTCTGTATCAAACTCGCGCTTAGGCGTCGGAATCTGGCGCCTAGGCGCCAGGCCTATAATTTCGACAACTTTGCTCTTTAAGCTCCATTTTTGCTCATTTTTACTCCTTTTTTGTTCTTGAACTCTTTTTTTATCACCTACATCCAAAAACATAAAAATACCTTTCATTAAAGCATAATATCCTTAAGAATTGAATCATAAATAAGGCATAAAAATAGGTATTTTTAAAGTGGATCAAATTCCCCCAAACTTAAACGTTACTTGTCCTCAAGTAACCTTTTTAATTACATAAAATGTATAACATTCGGAATGAAGTTTAAATACTTAATATTTCTTTTAATTTTTGGTTTTATAAAAGCTTTAGCAAATCATCAACTAAATTTCACTAATTAAGGTTAATTTTAAGAATTTAAAGAATACTTGACTACCAAATCATAAGACTTCCAATTTTTCATTTATTTCAAGAATAATTGTAATTTATCATATTAAGATCACAATATTTAAAAGAAAAAGATTTTCATGAAATATTTTTCTAGAAAAAATAATTGTACATAAAAATTAAGTTAAAAATGTAATTGGTTTTCTTTCTATAAGATAATTCAAGTGAAGCCAATTTTTTATTAGGCTTTTCCTCAAGCTTTTTCTCACATTTCTTTTTTTTATGCTTTTTTTCTTTTCTTTTCTTTTCTTTTTTTTTCTTTTTCTATTTTTTAAGGATATTTTTCAATCCTCCATTTTCAATCCTCCATATTTTTAAGGATATTTTTCAATCCTCCAAATTTTACTTGACTAAATCAAGTAAAATTTGTCACTTTAACTGTGGTGTCTATGCACCAGCCATCCAGTGCATAGGCGTCAGAGGCCAATTTTATACACCTTCAAATTTTTGCTCCAAATTTGATCATTTTTTTGCTCCTTTCATTACAATTAGTCATTTTAATCATACCTGCAATAAAAACACAAAATCACCTTCCATTGAAGTGCAATAACATAAAAAATAGGTATAAAAAGTGCATAAAAATACTATATATTTTAGGTGTATTACACATGAAGCTTACCATGCACATACATAAAATTTTATCCAAATTTGGGCATCATGTCATGTCCCCCCAAATTCATAAAATTCAAAAATTCCTTTTGCATGAAATTCACACATGATATCATGCATATCATGGCATAACCCATGGATCCATCCATAGCCCTCATATGAGTCAAGTTTGCCAAATTTTGCAAGTATAGGTGACACTTACCCCTTCCCCTTTCACTAGGAATTTCCCCCTTCACAAAACATCGAACCCATTCTCCGTTGCCCAATCCCGCCATTTGAGCTCACCTAAACCCTCTTTGGGATCAAGAAACCAACCCTAACCACTTTTGAACCTAGCTAGCCACCTGATCAAGGTATTAAACCCAACCTAGCCCAACATACCCAAACCTCTCTTCTCGTTTGGACCAAAGACTTGGAGAAATCATAGAACCAAATTAAGTTGAACACTAGACCTCCCTGGCTCACCAGAGATTGGAGGTGACCTAACCTAGCCAGACAATCATCACAGCCATCGGAAAACACCACACCAGAGAAGACCCAAATGGTCAAAACCCAAAATTTAATTTCTCTGATGTGTCTCACTGCCATTGGCCACTGGAGCTCTTCTTCCCTTTACTTAAGTGGCTCCCTTACCACCATGGCTTGCCTTGATGGCAGTCATGGCCTCCTCTATAAAGGTAGCACCCCTCACAACAAAAAAAAAGTGCTCAAACCTTAAGGAAACTCTGCCAAAATTCTCCCAGACCTTCTAATAGCCCAAAAAAGCTCATCATTATAATTTTTCAGCCCCCATTACCCCTGTTGAGTTCAATTTCAGAGCTCAAGAACAAGACATTTTTACTACTGCCCCATCAAATTCTATCAATCCTTCAATTGAAGTGCTCTTGAGCTTCACCAGAGCAAGAGAGGAAGCTTCCCACTGAAATACCCATCGGATGAAGCCTTTGCACCAGATTTTTACCAAGGTCGCACCACCACCTGGATGAACTCATACTCAGACCATTTTATAAAGGAAATTGGCACTTCACTCACCTTTGTTGCACTCCAATGAAGCATCTCCAAGTATCTGATTGAGACCTCATCTCTCAAACTAAGATATGGATAAAAACACCTAAATCCAAGCTCGGTTTAGGCCTTTATGAAGTGAACTTGTATTTCATACTTGATCAACCTTATATATAGGTTTGTCTTGAGTAGGTGATGTTGTAGGAACAAACCCTATGTGATTTAGTTGAGAATTAAGAGAGAAATTGGAGTTATAAAACGTGTAATTATCTATTTACACTAGATGGGGACGAAGGCCAGGAGTCATCCGATCACGCGTGTACTGGATAAATGATCCATATTGCACCAGACGGAAGGATGGAGCGTTAACGCTGAGCCGTGTGGCAGCTGACATGGATGGCAGTGCTGAATCAGAATGTGCTACATGGAAAGCTTAGAGCATACAAGGATGAGCTGGTGCCTACGTGGATAAGTAGAAAAATAGGTTATTTCTAATTTATTTATTTTCATAAACTTTAAAAAATCATAACTTGGTGTAAAAAAATTGATAAAAATAAAATTAAATTATCTTAATGCTCAGTAAACATAAGAGATATTATGCACCAAAAATAAAGAATGTTTGTCATGTATTTTATTTTAAATAAATTAAATACTTCATAAGGTAATTAAATAATAAGTAAGTAAATATATGGACAAAATTAATGAGATTTTAGGGATCCATTTCTTATCAGAAGGGGAGCTTCCCTAATTTTTCCAAGATCATAGGATATATCTATGATCAAAAGCCCCAAATTTCAAGGTATTAAGCATTATTTTACTTTAAAAATTATAAAAATTAAAATATACGTCAGAAAATTATAAAAATAGAACTGGTGGATTTACTGTGGTCAGCAAAACTTAGAAAAAATGAAAATGAAATTTTAAAGATTCAAAACATATTTTTTCAATTTTAAAATTAAGAAAAATACAAAAAATTAGAAAAATATAAAATATTTCAAATGATGACCAAATTGAGCCAAATTGAATCTCATTTTCATGAGGCTCCTGTAAAAATCTTAAGATCGTTAAAATTATTTTTGATATAGAAAGCAATTTTATAACTAAATAAGTAAAATAATATATAAATTAAAATAAAAATTAGAAAAATATAAAAATTTGATTTGAGTGTTCCCTAAGACTAGAAGAACATAAGAAAATAAAATTGATGTTAAAATAAATAGTTCATTTTAAAGCTATTTCTTAATTTTTAGATAATTAATAAAATGATGAAAAATCATAAAAATACAAAAAAAACACCAAAATGTTACAAAATGCTCCCTAATCATTTGGGATCATTAAAAATAGTTTTCCTGATTTTATAAATTTAGATTTTAAAGGCAAAAATAAATATATTTTCCCTAATTTTTGCTTAAACTAAATACAATAAATAACATAAGAAATAGAAAAAAATATAAAATTTGTTTCTTTGAGTTCTCTAAACTTAGGAGAATTAAAGAAAAATAAAAAAATAATTTTTTTTTAAAAATATTTTTTATTTAATTAATCCCTAAAATCGATAACTAATTATAAAAATTTAAATATAATTCAAAATTCACAAAAATTATTTCTAGAGGTCCTCTATCCTAGATGAATCTTCCATAATTTTCCTAAGGATAAAAACTTTAAATTGATTGATTAAGTGAATTAACCATGAAAATTCTTATTTTTTGGATTAAAATAATTATATAAATTAAAATAATGATAAGAAAATCATAAAACCTTCTATGTTATTTCAATTAACCCATGGGGCAAAGTTATAATTTTTGCCTCCCACCCCGGATTAAAATTTAGGATGGTTTAAAAACTTAAAGGATACTATTTTGATCATAAACATTATTCTAGGGTGCCTGAAACACAAGATTAAGAGGTAGAAACCAATTAACTTCCACTTTTAGAAAAGAAGGGTATAATTGCAATTATCCAATTATTAATTATTGGAAGAATAAACCAATTTGGATGTTCTAAATGTTTGGGGAATGAATTAGGAAGTTAATAATTCCTTAACCTGAAGTCCAAACCAACGGTTAAGCTATATGTTAATCTCTCAAAATGAATCAAACATTCTAAATATGAATTTTCCTAAATTACACATTTACCTCTAATGCCTTTTAAGCTGCGTAGTGAGTTTTTTAATCAAAAAATACTTGAGGTTTAGTTGGAAGATAAACCATAATTAATTTCCCTCAAACACTACAAGCTCAAGCTTCTTTGTCTCCTCTCTCTTGACTTAATTGAGATATAACATTGATCATAACCTAAGTACTAAACTCAGATGAATGATTTAACAACATAATAAGTTCAAATGAACTTAAAATGATTCAAAAGATGTTAAAAGTTGTTTGGGGTCACACCTCGAACATTTTTATAGTCTTTTGAACATTTTGAAGGATAATTGGACCAATCATGCCTTTGCTCAAGAAAATCATCCTTAAAACTCATAAAGACCCACCAAGTTATGTCGCGGGATCCATTAATTCACTAAATCAATAGAAATAGCCTAAACTACTTATCCCACATTATAACGCAATGCTCAAGAACTTGAGTTTTCGTAAACGTATTTAAGTCATTGTGAGCAATTTGAGACATTTGTTTTTTGCCACACAAGGATCATCAGACTGGTATAAATCTGAGGTTTAGGCTGCTAGGGTGAAGAAAATAATGCTAATGTGCTCTAAACAAGGGATAATTAGAATAGTATCTTCTACCTCGAGGACCCTGGATAAGAGGAGAGGAAAATGATCGATGGTACTATTTGCTGGCACTTGGTGAGATTGTTACCCCCAACATTCTCAGGTTGCACAAAAACCATATTGTCGGCTTTCCTTCATAACAGTCAGGTCATCGCCACTTCCGAAGCTTTTTTTGTTATTTTCACAGGAAAGTCTCTTACAACTTGTATAATATTATAAAGTTTTGTAGTCTTCATCGGCATAGTGAAACCATCTCAACTAGGCCAGACTACGTGATTTTTTGCCCCTTCGAGTTCTCTACATAAAAACTTCTTGTCTTTTTCATCAAAATTGTTTACATATACATGTGTGAGATCTTCGTACGATACCAACATAAATTTATGAGTACACAATAGTTATAAATATAAAAGTTAAAATTTAGATGTTAGATATGTTGATACATGAAAATTATACTTGGTGGCTGTATTTGAAAGTCCCCATTTTTTTACTTTATGAGATGTAAACTCTTACCAACCTATACTTTAATAGTATGGTGGCCAAATATTATAGTTAATTAGATAACAGTAATTTGAATAATATTAACTAGAAAATTTTTGTACTTTTCTATTTTCAAACAAACAGCCTCGAACCTCTCTTTTCCATACCCAATTAAGACCTTAGGAAATTCTTCTCCCTTACAACATTGTGTCGACATTCTCCCTCCCTCCTCGTTAGAAAATTCAGCACAACGGCTAACACATCCGGATAAATCGCCATTGCTGATTAAATACTTGCTTTAAATTCATTATATTGTTAATATGTCGTCATCCTTGCAAATTAAATAAAACTCTCCTCCGTCATCTTCTTTTTGTACATCGGTAAATATCTCACCTTTCCAATAACTCCAGAACTCGTAACCCTAAACGCATTAAACATGAAGAAGCTCTTCTTATTCTTTCTTATCAGTATCCTCCTACACCCAGTTCTAACCCATGCGGACTGCAGCTGCGACGCAGATCAGGAAAACGTCAACCGGTCGCGTGCAATACCATTAAAATTGGCCGCAATCTTCTCCATTCTCATCGCAGGCTCTCTCGGCGTCTGTATCCCAACCTTAGGCAAATGGATCCCTGCCATAAGGCCAGATAAAATAATTTTCTTCGTCATAAAAGCTTTTGCGGCAGGGATTATCCTTGCCACCGGCTTCGTCCACATACTTCCTGACGCCTTGGAGAACCTAACTTCGCCGTGCCTAAATCAGAGCCCATGGCAGGACTTCCCCTTCGCTGGCTTCTTCGCGATGGTCGCTGCAATTGGCACTTTGGTCATAGACACTGTCGCCACTGGATACTGTAATCGGACGCTTAATGGCAAAGTAGTTCAGGAGTTAATTCAGACTGACGAGGAGGACCCTAGCCAACTACACGTCCATACCCATGCAATGCATGGCCATGCTCATGGAATTGGTTCTTCTGCTCCTCAAGTGGGACAAGATCTTCTCCGACATCAAGTTATATCGCAGGTTGTGGCTAAACTTAAATTCAAAAAATAAGATTATGAACTGCTAAGTTGATATTGATTATTTGTCTGAAATTTTTGACTATAGGTGTTAGAGATGGGAATAGTGGTGCATTCTGTGATTATTGGAATTTCATTAGGTGCATCAGATACTCCAACCACCATAAAACCTCTTGTTGTAGCTTTAAGTTTTCATCAATGTTTTGAAGGCATGGGGCTTGGAGGATGCTTGGTTCAGGTATGTTGCAATCAACCCAATGTTATATTAATTGCTGTACGTTAATTCTAAGGTTGTAGAAATTATAAAATGTCGATTTGTTTTTACATGCAGATGACCAATGATTGGGTTGTAATGGTTGTGGTCTAATGAATATTTCTTTTGTGGAAGAAAATATTAGGTGTGAAGAGAAAAATTTCCTTATTAACATAACAAAATTCAAAAGCTTTGTCTTTTTAAAATTATGTGAAAGAATACTACACGTGTTTCCTTTCAAAATATAATATTACTATAAAAGGTTATGAGAGGACAAATTTGTTAATTTCGAGAAATTAATGTTTTTTACGTAATTATCGTTTAATTTAAATGCCGAATAACTATAAAAGCCAATTCATATTTATGTTTCTAAGGTCAATTTAAAGTTAAGAAAGAGATATATTTAATTAAGTATTGATTTTTAATGATATTAAAAATAATAATAATAAAAGCTTATGATTTTTATAATATGTGATGTTTTCGAATTAAATTGAATTCGAAAACATTTTTAATTTGAATTACTTTATTTACATTTTAATTTGAATTAGAACATATGTGACATATTGAATTAAGATATTATTATTTTTATAATTCCATAAAATACGTTAAAACTGTTTTTAGTGTTTTCAAAATCATGTCAGTTTGTTTTTATAAGTAAAAAATAAAAATATGTAAAAAAATATACGAAATAATCAAATTCTTATATATAAAATAAAAAATAAATATTAAGATAAGAAAAATTTGACTCCAAACAAGCTTTTATTCACGTCGGATGGTGCTTAAAGAAATCATTTGAAATGACAAAAAGATTGCATGATTTCTTTATACAAAATATTTATTTTCTCAAATATTATTTGTTTGAATTACAACAGGCAGAATTCAAGATTAGATCGATGATTACTATGATTATATTCTTTTCATTGACTCTTCCGGTTGGAATTGTTATTGGCATTGGAATCTCATCAGTTTACAATGAGAACAGTCCAACCGCTCTCATCGTTGAAGGCATTCTGAATTCAGGAGCTGCTGGGATTCTGATTTACATGGCTCTTGTTGATCTTCTTGCTGCAGATTTCATGAACCCCAAGGTTCAGAAGAATGTATACGTTCAAATTAATATGATTATTTCTTTGCTAGTAGGAGCTGGTTTCATGTCCCTTTTAGCCAAATGGGCTTAAATTGCATTGTATTATGGAACTCATACCTCAGAAAGAGTTGGACGTTTTGCTTCTCATATTATTTTTATTCTTCTTTTGTATAAATTTTTATGCAGTTTAATGAGTTTTTTCTCCACATAAGTAGTATATGGATGGTTTATTTGGTAAAAATGTGAATATATATATATATATATATATATATATATATATATATATATTTATTTATTTATTTAATTATTTATATATACACACACTTGGTGAAAAGCTTTGTCAGAGTTTTTCGAGCCTATTTCGTGAAAGAGAATTCGAAAGATGTGTGTTTGTCAAAAGAGGTACTTGCCATAATTTTGAAAAGTACCAAAAAAATTATTTTAATCCATCACAAATTTCGATGATATTAGGAGTGAGAGCTTGAATGATCAAATTTTGTAATACCCACACCCTATTTATGTTCAAGTAAAGTGTATCGGCGGGACAAATCAATTGACATAAAAATTAATTCAATTTGAGTTCAAGTAGGCCTATATATGCACTTAAAGCATAAATAAATATTTTGAAACATATTTTGGAGGACCAAATGCTCCAAATGGGGCAATTTTATAGTCAAATCGAGGGTGTCCGTGAGAGGAATCCAATGAGCATGAGATCCCATTATCCTGACATTATTAAGAAATAAAATAGTCGAAAGATTACATCCGATCAAGTGATTTACTTTAGGCCTTTTCATAGAGTGGTTCATACGGAGGAAGTCACTCTCAAAATCTACAAATAGAGCCCCACTCTTTTTATGAGTGGGGCTTGACCTAGAGGACAGGGCTGAAGGAGATACAAGCTCTTAGGAGTTCCCGAGCCTGATCACTATCACTACCACCGAATCACCATAGTTTGGCAACCAACACCATCATAGTTGGCGCGAGGACACGGTTTCGGGCCACAACAACCATCATTTATGTCGGGCCACGACCACCATCATTTTGGTCGGGCCACCCGTTGGGTTACCACAACTGCTAGACCACTGCTTGCCAACCACTATTATCGTTATTGTAGGACTACCATCATCAAGCAGCCACCATCGTTGGGCCTCTATTGTTGGATTCTACCATCATCTCAATTTGACCTCAACTGTCTAGCCATCTCTACTCGTCGTACTGCTAGGCAAAAAAGTTGTGTCGCCACCACCGTCTGACCAGCATTATGAGGCTGCCAATATCAACAAAATTGGATGACATTTTTTGTGTTGCTGCAATCACTATACCACAATTTCTCGGCCACCATCGTCGAGGGCACTGGATCATCATTATTTGTTCATCGCCACCACAAGACCACTAACAACCCAGCCACCAGTGCTTCCACCTTAGAGCTACTAGCATCGAGCTGCCACCATTCCTGAACACTATTACCTAGCCACCACCCTCATCACTACTAGACCAACGATTAATTGAGATAGTTTTGTTGCACCACCGTCGTCGACCACCAACAACTTCACCACCAGCTCGCCCCCACTTTCTGAAAACTGCTGCCCAGACAACACTATATTTGTTGTCAGGCCACCACAATTAGATTATTGTCATCACAGACCATCATTGCTTGATCACCACAATCAGTGTCATCGTACAAAATTTAGACTAAAACTGCCTAACCACCACTATCATTAATATCAGGTCACAGCTATCACTGACCAATCATCGTCACCACATGACCATCACCATCTGATCGCCGCCGTTACTAGCCCACCATTTCCCAACCACCATCGTCACTACTTTCGGACTATCACCATTGGGGACCCCGCTAAATCACCACTGCCTAACCAACACCGTCATCAGTGCTGGTACACCATCTTTAGGATTTGCCATAAATAATACATCTTTGTTAGGCCACCATTATCGCCTCCACAAGACTACCACCTTGGCGTTGTTGCCATAGTTGAACACCCTTTACCTGCCACCTTTGTTGTCATTACTAGACCACCACCATCTGCCAACCACCACCGTCACCAGGCCAGAACCATCGTTAAACCACCATTGCCTAACCACCATCGTTGTCACCGCCAGACCACCACATTCAGGCCTCTGCCATAGCGAGACTACTACTAACTAGCCATCATCATTATTATCACTGGAACACCACAATGATGCTCCATTATTAGCAACCTCTGCCTTAAACATGAGTGTTGTAGACTCTTCACTCCCAGTTTTATTGACTCCTCATACCAAAACTTCTCCCATCCCTCCCACTCTTTCTTCTGGTGCTGAACTTGCATTGGTCCCTTCTGTAGCTATCCCCCCAAATTCTGTACCTACACAAGCAATCTCAAACACACAATCTTTACAGGTCGACAGTAATTTTTCTGATACTGAATCCTGTTCCAATGTGAATTGTATTATGGAGGCCACTTCAGATTTGGAAACTGAGTGGATCATACAAAAGTAAAATAGGAAAAAAAGCAAAAAGCCAAACCCTACTATTAAGCAGCCTACTGACCCCAATGATCCATGCTTTTCTGAAAGTGAAATCTTGCCCCGTTCTTCTAGGATCATTAGAAGGGGTGGAAGGTATCATGTTTAATATTATGGTATTATGGTATGGAACATTAGGGGAGTGGCTGATCCTCCCTCCCTTAATTGTCTTAAGCATCTTTGTAGGATCCACCATTTAGACATCTTTGCTATTTTGGAACCAATGGTCACTGCACACAAAGATACAATTATCTCCTCATTTCCTCTATATTCTCATTACTGTAACAATAATAACAAAATTTGGGTTTTTTGGAAGAAGGATATCAATCTCAATATCATTGAAGATGATAAACAATTTGTCCTGGCTCACTACACTGTTGAGTCTTTTAATGGTTGGCTCACCTTTGTTTATGACAGTTCTGTCCTTGCTGATAAATACCTGCTGTGGAATAAACTTATTGCTATGGGTTCCACTATAACTGATAACTGGTGTGTGAGGGGTGATTTCAACATGATTATGTCTCTTTCTGAAAGAAAAGGGGGAACCCATATTGATTCTAATTTAATTCAAAGGTTCTGTGACTGCATTTCCCAAGCCGGTCTATTTGACTTGGGGTTCACTGGGCCTCCTTACACCTGGAGACGGGGTTTACTATTTCAGAGATTAGATAGATTCTTTGGAAATCCAACTTTCCTCAGTTTTTATCATCTATCTCGTGTTCAACATCTTAGTCAAGCTTCCTCTGACCATAACCCCTTATTGTTGTCCCTTGCATTTCATTCTAAGCCTGCTAATACACCTTTTAGATTTTTAAACATTTGGGCTTCTCACCCCACTTTCATTGACCTTATTAAGGCATTGTGGCAAACCAATAGCTGTGGCTCTCCTTGGTACATTCTTTGGCAGTTGCATAAAAAGGTGGCTGTTGGGCTTAAAAAGTGGAATTTTGATGTTTTTGGTAACATTCATACTAGGGTATCCAATTCCCAAAAGCTGGTTAATGCATTAGAAGCTAGAGATAACATGACTTTTGAGCTTATGGATGAACTTGCCCAAGCTCATCTCACTCTTCTTGCTGACATAGCTCTTGAGGAAGATCTCCTTAAGCAGAGAGCCCATGACACACATTTTATAAGTGGGGATAGAAACACTAAATATTTTCATGCTTTTATTAAGAGCCGGATTAATCACAACACCATTCTTAAAATTATTGATGGTGATGGTAATGTCATTACCGATGCTATGGAAATTGGTTCTAGTGCTCGTTCACTATTTTATCGAGCTATTCACTAATCAAGTGCGGGTTTCTCCCATCGATGATACCTTATTTGATTCCGAAAGACGAGTTGTCTCCTCACTTGGCTTTCGGATATTCCTTCGAAGATGAAATCTATAATGCTTTTAAGGATCTATGTTCCAACAAGGCCCCCGGCCCCGATGGATTTACATCCTCCTTTTACATTACTTGTTGGGACATCATAAAGAAGGAAATTATTCAGCTATTCAAAGCTACTTTAAGGGTGAGGATCTTTGTAAATTTTTCTCTCGTCGCTGTGATAGTGCTCATTGCTAAAGGATGTGACAAATCTCATTGGAATAACTTTAGACCCATTTCTTTAACATCGATACTTATCTAAAGTTATAAGTAAGATTTTGGTAGCCGAATTCAACCTCATCTCAATCATCCGATATCACCCCGACAATCGCCTTTATTAAAGGTAGGGAAATCACAGATAACATACTCCTTGCTCAAGAACTTCTTGAAGACTTGGACAGGAAATGCCGTGGTGGAAATTTCATATTGAAACTTGACATTAAAAAAGCATTTGATACTCTAAATTGGGATTTTATTCTTAACATTCTCTTAGCTAGAGGTTTTGATACTAACTTTTGCAGGTTGATTAAAAGGTGGCTCTCTAATAACTATTATAGTGTGCTGGTTAATGGTACTACTCATGGATTTTTCTCTGCTAAGAGGGGTATTAAACAGGGTGACCCTCTCTCTCCTGTTATGTTTATTCTTGCTTTTGATTATCTTTCTAGAATTTTAAACAACCACCAAGTTCATCACACCACTACACAGTATTGCAATAAAGCCCGTTATCAAGTCTCACATCTTGCTTATGCTGATGACATTATGGTGTTTTCTAATGCATCCAAATCTGCTATTAAAAAAAGCATGAATATCTTAAATGAGTTTGAGGTTACATCTGGTTTGGCTTTCAATAAAGACAAATGTCAGCTTTATTTTAGCAAGTACTTATCCCATTCACATCTTAGTCGGGCTAATCATTACACTGGTCGCAAAGTAGCTAGTCTACCTCTTAAATATTTAGGAGTCAATTTAATTAGAGGTAGATGTAAGCAGATTCAGATGGATGATGTTATTGAAAAGGTGAAATGCAAAATTAACCACTAGAAGAAAACTTTTCTTTCCAATGGTGGTAGATTAACATTATTGAATAGTGTGCTTCATTACATACCTTTATATGCCCTTCAAGTATTTAATGCTAAGAAAAGTGCCATTACACTTCTGGAAAGAATTTTTAACCGGTTTCTTTGGGAGGGGGGTGCTAAGAAGCATTGGCTTTCCTGGAGAAAGTTGTGTAAACCTAAACTATCTGGGGGCCTTGGCTTTAAAGATCTCCCTCACATTGTTGATGTTAACCTGTGTAAGCTCTGGCACAAGTTTAGATTGAGGGAGTCCATATGGGCTAATTATATGCACGCTAAATATTGCACCAGCTCTCATCCTGCAACTGTCACTTGGAAAAATGGAGACTCTAAAATCTGGAAGGCTATCTTGAAAGCTAGGGTTGTTGCCACTCAGGTTATTTTCTGGGATATTGGTGAAGGCCAAGTCTCTTTCTGGCATGACAGCTGGGGTATTCCGGATCTGACTCTGACTGCTCAGCACCCCTTTCAAGATAACCTCCTGGTTGCGGATTGCTGGTCTCATGGTCATTGGGATCTACCCAAATTAAGAGGTTTGGTTGGCCACGATGCTGCTTTGCTCATTAATCAGATTCCAATTAATGTGTCTCAACAGGATAAACCTCTTTGGAAAAAGGTTCCTAATATGTCTGTAAGTAAACATTTATATTATTCACTCAACTCTTTTCAAAAATGGCATTGGGGCAATAAGATATGGAATCCCCGATTTACTCCATCCATTTCTTTCTTTCTCTGGCGTTGTTTTTCTTCTTTACTTCCACTGGATGATATTTTAAAACTGAAAGGGTTGAGATTGGCTTCCATGTGTCAATTGTGCAAGCAGGCTGAGGAATCCTCCTCTCATATTTTTTTCAATTGTCCTTATTCTAAAGTTATTTGGAACTCGTTTCGTCAATACTTTTACCATTACTCCGGCTCTGTTTGTTGCTCGATTTCTAGGTATCTAAACATATGGAAGGATAGCATTTAGGCTGGGAAATCAATGAGGTTCTTCCCTTTAGTGGTTTTTTAGTTCCTTTGGAGTGCTAGAAACTCTTTTAAGCATTCTGATAAACAACCATCGCCTGAGATTACTCTCTCCAACATTATGGCTTACTATAGTAGAGTCTCTAAGCTCTTACACTCTTATTCAATTCACATCATGAGGCCTATAATTGTAAAGTGGTTGCCTCCTTTTGAGGGTTTTATAAAGGCTAATATTGATGGTAGTTGGTCTGTTTCAAATTCTGGTGCTGGGGGTCTATTTAGAGATCACCAGGGGAATCTCATTTTCTTCTTTAGTTCCCCTGTAGTGGCTGATTCACCTCTTTGTGCTGAGGTCTGGGCACTCTTTTTATCATTAAAAATGGCTGTTTCTTTCAATTTTAAATATTTGCAGGTGGAAACTGATTCCAAAATGCTTATAAATCTGTTTTACAAAATTTCTGCTCTTCCCTGGAATCTAGTTTTCCTGTTTAACTGTATTTGGGATCTCATTACCTCACATGCTTTGCAAGTTCATTTATTTTTTATTTACAGAGAAGGAAACAGGCCGGCTGATTTGTTAGCCAAAAATGCTGGTGGTGCCCCATTAGTTTGTACAACACCTCCTTATCATCTTGCTCTTCTCTTACATGGTGATCTGATGAACCTCCCTTACCTCAGATATTGAGTTCTTGGGTTATTACCTAATGTGTTTTGAGCTGAGAACTCCCCACTGTTTTGCTTTATATCTGTTTATTTTGTATTTTTCCTTCTCTAACATGGTGGCTGCATCTGCACATGGATTGTCACTAGATGCATAGGCTCTCTCTACATTGCAGGTACATCCGGCTGGACAACTGGAATCTGCTCTCATTGTGATAGGTTCAAGGTTTGGAAGTTTGGCGTCCGGTTTTTCTTTCAGGCTATTTTTGTTTCTGCCACTGCTTTACTGCTTGAAGAAACATTTTGGATTATGAATGTTGTTTTTTTGACACTCCCTCCTGGTTCCTTACTCTTTGCTGTTTGCTATTTCATGTTTTAACTTCCATTTGGTATTTTGTTTAAATTTTCTCGTCGTCGTTTTTGGAGCTTTCTTTTGCGTGAGTTATAACGTGGGAGGCGGAACCCCTAGGGGTCAGCTGGGTCTTGTATTTTTTTTGCTTTTTATAGTTGGGGATCTGCCTCCCCAACCCCCCTTTTTGTAACACTTTTTCAAAAATTAACACGTAAGGAGCCCAATGTGCTCTTTCCCCTATATATATATATATATATATATATATATATATATATATATATATATATATATATATATATATATATAATTATTTATATATACACACACTTGGTGAAAAGCTTTGTCGAGTTTTTCGAGCCTATTTCATGAAAGAGAATTCAAAAGATGTGGGTTTGTCAAAAGAGGTACTTGCCATAATTTTGACAAGTACCAAAAAAATTATTTTAATCCATCACAAATTTCGATGATATTAGGAGTGAGAGCTTGAATGATCAAATTTTGTAATACCCACACCCTATTTATGTTCAAGTAAAGTGTATCGGTGGGACAAATCAATTGACATAAAAATTAATTCGATTTGAGTCCAAAATGGGCCTAGATCATGCACTTAAAGCATAAAGAGATGTTTTGAAACATACTATGGAGTACCAAATGATCCAAATGTGGCAATTTTATTGTCAAATCGAGTGTGTCCTTGAGAGAAATATAATGAGCATATGATCTCTTTATCTTGACATTACTAAGAAATTTAAACAATCAAAAGATTAACTCTGATCAAGAGATTTACTTTGGGCCGTCTGATAGAGTGGTTCAAATAATGAGGACGCCACTCTCAAAATCAACAAATAGAGCCTCACTCCTTTTATGAGTGGGGCTTGACCTAAAGGAGAGGGCTGAAGAAGATGCAAGCTCTTAAGAGTTCCTGAGCTCTACCACTATCACTACCACCAAACCACCATAGTTTGGCCACCACCTACCACCATAGTTGGCATAGAACATCGTTGTCGGGCCACAACAACCATCATTATTGTCTGGCCACGACTACCATCATCTTTGCTGGGCCACCTCGTTGGGTCACCACAACTGCTAGACCATTGCTTCCCAGCCACCATTATCGTTATTGTAGGACTACCATCATCAAGCAACGACAATCGTTGGCCCTCCATTGTTGGATTGTACCATCATCTTGATTTGATCTCAACTGTCTAGCCATCTCCACTGGCAAACTATCCATGTCTGGCCACCATTGTCGCACTGCCAGGCCAAAACTATTTTACCGCCACCACCGTTTGACCACCATTATGAGGCTGCCAATATCAACAACATTGGACCACCTTTGTTGTGTTGTTGTAATCACTATACCACAATTTCTCGGCCACCATCATCGAGGGCCCTGGATCATCCACCACATGACCACTACAACTTAGCCACCACTGCTTCCACCTTGGAGCCACTACCATCGAGCTGCCACCATTCCCTGAACACCATTACCTGGCCACCAACATCATCACTACTAGACCAACGATGTCTATCCACTACTGTCAGCCACCAACATCATCACCCCCAGCTTGCCCCACTTTCTGACAAATGCTGCCCGGATAGAACTATAATTGTTGTCAGACCACTCCCATTAGGCTACTATCATCAAAGATCATTGTTGACCTCACTTTTGTTGAGGTCTAGTCTTTCTTCCTTAAGAGCCTAGGATCTAGCAATAGGACTTTCTTATTGACTATCCTAAAGAACTGGAGATGGAACCCTACCCATTAGAAATTTTAAACAATTTTTTTTCTTTTATTGGAGTTCCATATGTTTGGTTCTATCCTCTAGCACTTAGTAAGATGGAGCCAAATATGAGGGAGCTTAAGAAGGGTTCCCATAGGGTTGGCTAGCCTTAGTTTTAGCTTTGGGTGATGTGGCCTTGGTCAGTCTTGCACACACACAAAACTCCTTACCTTCACTCACAACCCTAAACCAATCACTCCTCACCTGGTTCTCTACTCTTTTGGAAACTCATGTGGGTGGTCCCCCAAACCCTTAGCCATAGTTTAGGATTTGGCTAGGATCAATACATGGAGGATCCAAAATAGGATTTCCCTTGGTCCTATGGCTCAATAGGGGTAATTATATGATCAATATTCTCAATTGATCCCAATTTTGCAAAATTCTCAATTTTGACCTTTTAGCCCCAACTTTCCTAAAATTATGAAAATGTCTTTGAAACCCTAGTTTTCCAAAATAGACCCAAATTCTCAAATTTTCTTTAAAAATCATTTCAAATCATTCCAAACCACTCAAAATGCCCAAAATACTCCAAAATACCTAAAATTCTCATTATACCCTCAATTTTGCTAAAATTACCAAAACACCACTCATACCCTAAGAATTTCCATAATCTTCAAATTCAGTCCAAATGTCCTCGAAATCAATTTTAACCGCCTAATACTTTAATTTCACCCAAATTCACCAAAATTAACCAAAATTAGCCAAAATTCCCAAATTGCCTCTAAGTGCCCAAACTCTCCAAATCACCTCAAATTTCCACCAAATTGATTTCAAACTCTCCTAATTTAAATCCCAGATCAATTTTCATCATGTTTAAACCCAATTTAAACCAATTATAGTCCAATTGAACCTATTTTCATGACTAAATCTCAAGCCCAATCCAAATGCCCCAAATTGACCCTAAGCCAAAATTCCATCAAATTGAACATCTTAACTCATTCAATTTCAGCAAATTCACTTTCTATACCCTTCATAACACTCCCCTAGATCATTTTAAACCCTTGATTGGTCTAGACCTAAGCTCAAACCAAAACCAAATCCAACCCGAATAAAAACCCCCAATTTTAATCCAAAATCCCCTAAATTGAACTTCAAATCCTCTCCAATTTTTACCCAATTGAGATCCAAATTACTCATGCCAATATCCTACACCAAATAAAACCTTCAATTGACCTAGATACAAACTCTAGAAAAAATCAAACCCAAGTCCAAGTCCATGTCATAACCTTGTGCCCAAACCCAAATGTCACCCCAAGTCACTTGGTCTTGCCCAAACTTGGCCACCAAAGCAGCCATTTGAACACTAAGACCCAGCCTATATCTACCTAGCCCACTCTAGGTGAGCCATGGACCATGGTCCTAATTTAGGGGATTTCCTCTCAAAATGGCAAAACCCAAAGGATCCTTGCTACTAGCCTTCCTAAGCCCCAAAGCCATCACCATTAAGTTTCTCTAGCTCTCCTGCACCACCTAGCCACCAACCTTGCCATGGCCAGCCGGCCTAGTGGCCAGAAAACCCAAAACTCATAGAGCCATCCCCATAACTCAAACCCAATTCCACCCATCCATGCTGGCTGAATCTGTTTGGTCACTTGCGACAATCAGCCCTCCACCTAAGCATCATCTTGCAGCCACTGAATTTCCCCCTTTAATTAAACACCACCCCATCATGACCAATGAAGGAGAGTGCACAAAAACTTAGAGAATCTTTGCCAAATTATTTTCAGAACTTCTCAAAATCTTCCTAAGATCATCCTAACCATTTCCAGCCATCTCCCTCAATGCCTGAGGCCTATTTCTTCACCCAAAATAAGTCAGAAACAAGACATTTTGTCACCCCATCAAACTCCAAAAACCTTCCCCTGAGCTTCCCTAGACTAAACGAGGAAGCTCCCCATTGAAACCCTCATCTCTCAAACTCTCTGCACCTGACTTCTACCAAGGCCGCACCACCTGTTGGAGGAAGTTCTACTCGGACCCATCCCAAGAGCAAGGGGACACTTTGAGGAGGTTCTTCATACCCCATTGAAGCTTCTACAAGCACCCAATGGAGGCCGCACCTTTTGGGCTTAGTTATACTCTATTTTGCCCCCAAATCAAGCTTGGCTTAGGTCTTTATGAAGTGAAGTTTGATTTCATGCTTAATTTGCCATATGGAAGTGTTCGTCTGGACTATATGAAGGTACATAAACAAACCCCATGTTATTTGGTTGAGTATATGGTGAGATCTTAGGTTTAGAAGGTGGAAAATTTACGGGTTAGGCCAGTTGGAGACAAAGACGGAGAATTGTTCGATCGTGCAAGTATCAGATGGATGCTCCAGATAGAGCCGAACGAGGGAATGGAGCATAAAACGCGTGTTGAGTCAGCGACTATGTGGATGCTGACATTCAATAGCACGAAGACATGCGTAGCTTCGACGGGTATGTGAAATGAGTCAACGTCATGTGGATAAGTAAGAAAATAGGGTATTCTTGACTTATTTAAATACTAAAACTTTAAAAATTCATAACTTTGTGTAGAAAAATCATAAAAATAAAATAAAAATACCATGTTGCTAACTGAATAGAGGAGAAAATTATGGACTAAAAATAAAAATATTTGTCATATATTTTATCTTTAATTAATTAAATACTCAAGACTGTATTTTAATTTTATTTAATTAACTATTAATCATCTTGGCTTGGAATATGGAGGGCTTTTTTTCATGAGTTTAGAGATGTTCTCTCATTTTTTCAAATTCAGAGAACACCTCTAACCCTAAAAGCCCTAATTTTCAAGTTTAGTTGCTTATTTTTGTTTAAAATATCTATATAAATTAAAATTAAAATAAAAAAATATGGGATTTATTATGGTAGGTTTCCTGTGGCCAGAGGACTCTAGGAAACATTTAAATGAGTTTGAATAATTATGTACATTACTGTACCTAATTAAGTCATTAAAATTTATAAAAAATTAAATAAATATTGTATAATCCAAAAATTGTAAAAAATTATTACACATTGTAAATAATGATCAATTTAACATTTTTTAAAATATTGAAACTTATATGAAATGTATTACTACTAAATAAATAGATAAGTGGACAATGTTGATATGCTTGCAAAAAGATTACAACTAAATTTTAAAAAAAGTAACAATGAAGTGTAACAGTTTAATAAAGTAAACTAATGAGTTTGAATATTATCGAACAATCCTTCTCCTTACAAAGAAATGTTAATCTATGTAGGATTCAAGTGACTAAAAAATGTTTATATATTTTGACAAATAGAAGCACTCCTGTTCGTTACCCCTTCCCGGTGTTAGCAAAGAACATTAGCTAATTTAGAGTTTTTCACCAGCTTGTGTAGTAGTACTAAATAGAACTAGCCTCTCACCTCAAAATTACTCACTGTGCCCTCTCTATAGGACCTACTAGGGACCCTTATAATCCAAACTCTAAACCAAACTGATAAAATAATCTAGCCTGTCACCCAAGAAAAATCAATTTTATGCCCATCAAAACTATTCTTCCTATTTATTTGCACTCCCACTTAGGTTATTGCAACGGATCTGCCCAAAATGAAGTGTGGTATTCACTAGTTGGGTGAAATTATTATCCTCTCAGGCATTTTGTTTCTTAACGAATTTCAACCTCACAAGTAGCCAAAGAATCGGTGAATATACCATCACATTTTTTAAAAGTAAAAAGATGTTGTTAAATTACATTCGTCCCACAAGATTAATACCCATAGGTAAGGAGAAAAAAAATGAACTACTCAGAATTCTGGAGATTAAACAAAAAAAATCATTTGCATTGAAATTCAAATCTTACAATAAAACCTAAACACAAATACAAAGTACCTTAAGTTTTCTCCCCAAACAAATTTCTGTGGCGTCCTCCCAGCAATATCTAAACTCTTACACAACAATCACTCACAAACACTCACACACAAAATAAAGTACAATGAAAGAAAACATAAACTCTCCAAAAGTTACTCAAATGTCTCTAAAAGTCATATTTTCAGCCAAATTGTTCTCTTTTAATAGAACACTAAAAATAACCAAGTGTTGCTTGAAGCACCTCTTCAAAATTTGGCCAAATATATTAAATCATTTAGAAAGGTAGTTACAGGCGCTATAGCGTGGGATTCTTTTGCAGGGTGGTGCTATGGCGTCAAGGTGGCGCTATAGCGCCACATAAAGTTGCCCTATTTTGGTCCATTATTTCCTCATTTTCTCTAAATGTTTATTCCATGTACATGATACCAAAAACATGCAAAATATCTTCCTTAAAGTTTAATATCATAAAAAATGTACATAAAATACTTATAAAATAGGCACTAAAAATAAGCAATCTTATGGTGAATCAACGACATAAACCCATCTATCTTCTAGGCTATTTGTATGATCAGTATCATGCAAATGTAAGTTATATATAATAAAATTAGTGGAATAAAATATTATATAATATCTCCCCTACTTTTTCTTCCTTTGGATTCTACAATAACTGTTCCAATTTGATCATTTATCGTTTGAATTTCCTATGTATGACCTTAAGAACTCTAAAATTTGAAATTCAGGAAGATGATACCTTTGATCTAAATCGAGAGTTTTATTAGGTGACTTTGGTCACTTAAGATGTAATTAATTATAAGGGCTTTCCTTTATAAGAAACATTAAGAATCTACCTTAATATAAACCTTATATAATCTTTCAAATTAAATAGGGGAATTTGCCGGTCAACATAATAGTTTCGTAAATAAAAAAGGATGTCATAATTTCTGTAGTTTATTTATTCAAGCCCCATCATCAATCAATGTATCTATTATTGGGGTAGATGCATGAATTGCAATGTAGTGCTTCTTTATTTAAACTATAGAATATATGAGACCCGTTCAGTCTCATATTTTTTAAATTTTAAAAATGTTACTTCCAAAATTATATATATATATATATATATTTTAAAGTGGGAGATGAGATTCTTGATATACCTAAAATATATAGTGTTTTTATGCACATTTTTATACCTATTTTTGATGTTATTGCACTTTAATGGAAGGTATTTTGTGTTTTTCTTGTAGGTATGATGAAAATGAGTGATTATGATGAAAGGAGCAAAATTGGATCAAATTTGGAGTAAAAAAAAAAGGAAAATTGGACACTGGCGGCTAAGAGCGTCCTGGTCGGCGCTTAGGCGTCACAGTTAAAAATTGAATTTTCTTCATTTTTGGTGCCAATTTCAAGGGGTGTTTGAAGCAACTTTTGGTAGTAACTTCCTTAACTTCCCTTGGGTGGCAAATTTGAATGTAGGGATGCATCTTTTGTGGATACGTTGAATCTGGACTTGATTTGAAGAGACACCAAGACACCTTTTTGAAAATTATATAATGAAGACTTGGAATTAGTTTCAAAGAGTCCTCTTCTAGTCTTTAAAGAGTCCTCTTCTAGTATTACTTTTTGCCATTTATTGTTTATAGTTTTTAAAGTCTTTTAGAGTTAGTAGAGAGTAAGAAAGGTGAAAGGGGTTGGTGTGAAGAGTAAGAAAGGTGAAAGGGGTTGGTGTGAAGCCTTCTTCTATCCAATTCTCTTCCTTCCTTTTATTTAGTTTTTATTGAAGTCTGAAGTCTGTTTCCGAGTCATTAGAGTTGGGCAACCCACTCTTAGGATTGTTTTAATGGAAAGTCAAGTTTCAAAAGAACTTCTGGAGTCTTGTGGAGAGGATTTTCAGATAAGTTTTTACTTCTGTTTTTATATTTAGTTTTTAATTAAAATTTATTGTGTTTTCATTATGATATCTATTTTCAAATCAATGATTGTTTGTGTTTTCTCCATGAGATCTAAGTAGTTTTCTTTATCTTGTCTTTCTTAAATGAAGAAATAATTAAATTTTGCAGGATTGTTGTGGAATGTATAAGTGTTTAAAGTTGGAATAAGTTGTGAAGATTTAATTCCATGAACTTAATTTACTTCTTAATTTGGCCAGTTAAGATGTTAAAATTTATTGTGAGATTATGTAAGATCCAATGCTGTATTATCTCAAAAAACAATTGGTAAAAATTATATGCAATTATATGGGTGAGAATTGTAGTCTATATAATTGAATGCAAATATATTAGGAGATATATTTTTAATGGGGAGTAAAATTAGAGAACTTTAGAGTGACAGGCTAAAGCCCCCTAATTTCGTTTGATATTTTAAATTTTGATATGAGAATTTAGCCCCCAGGTGGAGTGAATCGAGGGAACACTATAGTGAGAGCTGGTATCTTCCCTGCCTAACCATTTTCAAAAATTTAAAAATTCAAATTAACCAATGTTCTTTATAGAACCAAGTAAGGGTGAAGAATAAATTTGCTTCTATTTGTCACAACACATTTAAATACTTCCACAACAATACTATCATAATTATTACTGCTTTATAAGAGAAAGAAAAAGATATTTTATTTCCTAGTGTTTTAGATCGTGTTTTAAAGTTCTAATAATTTTCATTTCCTACTTAGATTTTTATCAAAAATACCAAAAATAACTTTCAAACTTTACAAATCAAAACATACTTTCAAAAGTCATTTATAAAGTAAAAATATAATTTTCTTATTTCTTTAAAAAGTTTTTACATTTCCCTGTGAGTTTGATATCTCGGGGCTTAATCAGAAAGTCATATATTACGTGATAAATGATACACATACTTGCGTAGTATCCCATATTATAAAATCAAAATTTTCATATCTAAATCGTAAGCACATATATTTATCGGGAATCAAATTTTTGGCGCCGTTGCCGGGGAAATTAATTAAAACTGCATTTTTAAAGAAAATTAAGAAAAATTTAAATTTTTTACTTTTCATTGTTTTTGTTAGTGTGTTTTGTTTTATTTTATTGTTGTATGCATAGTTCAGGTTCTGAGGGACTTGTGCCGTATGATTCTGAATTAGAAAGAACTATCAAAAAAATTAAAAAAATTAATAATATAGAAATTGATAAAAATATTCAAGAAATGGCAAATCATCAAAATCAAAATGTTGGCATCCATCAAGAATTCAGACCTTTAAGAGATTATACTAACCCTACAGTGGATGAACTACATGGTAGTATTCAACACCCTGCTTTAGCTGCTAATTCCTTTAAGCTTGAACTTACTATTATCTAAATGGTGTCTAATAATCAGTTTGGGGGAGCAACTGTTGAAGATCCTAATTTGCATCTTGCTAATTTTTTAGAGTTGTGTGCTACTTTTAAACATGATGGCGTTTCGGATGATGCTATTAGACTTAGACTTTTTCTTTTCTCACTAAGGGATAAAGCTAAGATATGGTTAAATTCGTTAGCACCTAGATCTATCAGAACTTGGGGTGAATTAGCACAAAAATTTCTTGCTAAATATTTTTCATCATCAAAGACTGCGAAGTTGAGAAATGATATTACATCTTTTTGTCAGTTTGAAGGTGAATCAATATATGAAGCATGAGAAAGATTTAAAGATCTCCTCAAGAAATGTCCACATCATTCGATACCAGATTGGTTAATAATTCAAACCTTTTATAATGGATTAGTTGGATCTCTTAGATCAATTATCCATGCTGCTGCTGGTGGATCATTAATGTCTAAATAGTTTTCTGATGCTTATGCTTTAATTGAAGAAATGACTACTAATAATTTTCAATGTCCTTCTGAAAGGTTAAATCCTAAAAAGGTAGCCAGTGTTCATGAAAATGATGCTTTTGCAATGTTAGCAAATCAAGTTGTTGCAATTTTAAGGAAGATAGACCAAATTGGGAGGAATTTTTCTTAGCCAAATTCCATGATTGAAAAAAATTCATTAGGCCAAATGGTTGATTCTTATTCTTCACCAGAAACTTTGAATGCTATAAGCAAGCCTAATAACCCATATTCCAATTATCATAACCCAGGTTTGAAGAACCACCTAAACTTTAATTGGAATACCAATAATTAGGGTGGTAATAATCAACAATGGGGAACCACCAAGTAAACCCATTGGGGAACGAACAACCAAGGAAATAATAATTATAGACTAACCTATTGATGCGACTTTTTTCTATATGCAAGGATTTATTAATAATAGATATATAATAATTTTTATAAAATCACAATGATCCAACATAAGTATACGTATCGTATCAAGTAATACAGGGTTCTAATGGAGTCCCGTTTATCGATCCCACGGGGAAGCGAGGCAAGAGGTTCTTAGTCAAATTCTAGTCTACTACTAACAACCTTAGTTTGGAAGGGTGATATAAGTGGTTTTTCTAACAACTACTCCAAAATGCTTATGATTATATGTAAGAATAATAACTACTCCCTAATGCAAATATTAATACTAAAGATAACCCTTTTTGGGGAAATTGGTTTGGTGAATTTTGAGATAATGAAAACTACTATTCTCATGTAACAAATTGGATAATGTATAGGAATGAGATGCATTAAATATTGTATGTGCCAAATAGGAGTGATCCTATTTTTTACCCTCTTTTGAGTACCCCCTCTTCAGAGTGCTATAAAGAACATTGGCAAATCCTAGGCTTAGTCCCTAAATCCAAGGTTAGGCTGGGAGGATACTAGCTGCCACTTGTAACTCCCACTTCCCTTCACCTGAAGGCTAACCCTAGCTTTAGTAAACAAACTTTAGGACCAAATTGGGGTTCTCAGATTGTCACCCTAAAAACTCGAATTCGACGCCCATGAAACTATATTTCCCTATTTATTTGCACTCAATCCCCATGAACAACACAATTCATTCACAGACATTGAATGTGATTCCACTTTGTTGAGAATTACACTGCCCTTTCAGGTCAATGCAATCACAACAAATTCTAACACTACAACGAGCTATTTTTGTAATGTAAATGAAGCGCAAGTAAAAACCATCACATTTATAATTAAACCTCTTTTAGAAATCATCCCAATATTCTAAACATGAATCCTACTCATTGCAAAAGAAAAGTAGAATGAAAACAATGACATAATTTTCTTATGCCACTATTTCCAAACAAGAAGAAAGAGTAGAAAAAGACATCACAAAGCACGAAGAAAACACAACGAAAAACTTCATTTGAAAGTAAATGCACAAAATAAGTGTTTACAAAATCATAAGATAATGAAGAACACAATACTTAGCTTTTTTCCCTTGAAAAAAAGATGAAAATCTCTCCCATAAAGTCTCCCGCGGATCTATGCAATGCTAGAACATTCCATTGCAGATTCTGTCAAAATCCCCTCACCAATCTCTCCAAAAAGATAGAAATCTTCATTTTTACTTTTATTCTAAGATCTCTAAGCATTCTCCAAGTTTTCCCTAACATCTCTCCCTTTTTTTGGCTTCAAATTCAGTTTAAAATAGTGTAGGGACGAATTTCTCAAGAGGTGCTTGAAGAAACTATCCAAAAAGAATCTAGGTTCAATGTATATGGCCAATAACCGCTCCTGGCGCCGGCAGTGCCATATATGGGCGCTGTCGGCGCTCAAATTTTGTGCCCTAGGGTTTCTGGCGCTGCCGGCGCCCATTCTGCGCAACTCAACCATTTTGCTCCCTTTTAGCTCCAATTCGCCCAATTTCAGCTGCGTTGCATTCCTAGCAGATAGCTCTACAAAATAAGCATAAAAACAAACTTTCTTTAAAGTATAATCTCATTTAAAAATATGCAAGAAGTGTAAAAGAGATTACACATAGAAAGACTTATCGAAATGTGTGAGGCCGAAATTTGCTTTCTTACTCATTTTTGCTCAAAATTGCACCGTTTTTGGTTCCTTTTGTTCCAATCACCATTTCATGTATCTAAAACCAAAAAAACATACAAAATACCTTCCTTTAAAGGGTAATATCATTAAAAATGAGTAAAATTATATAGCAAAAAGCATATATATTTTAGGCGTGTCAATACCCCCAAACTTAACTGTTACTTGTCCTCAAGTAACACTATAACTTTAAAAATAAAATATGTTGACTTGAGGTTGTGGGTTTCAATAGAGTTTTCTATAATTTCATCTCATAAATATTGTAGTATAACATAGGAGAAATTCTAGCAAATCAACCTAGGACTAGAGTGTAAGAATATCTCATATTCAACTTAGGAATCCTGATTTTCTATTTACTTCAAAAGTTATTGAAAATTGTCAATCTAAAGATTCATAGATAGTATAAAAATGGAATTTAAGCACCTTATATATACCAATTTGACCAATACCTTTTGAAATAAGAATAATTTTATGATTGTTTTTAAGTCTTTTCATTTAAAAATATTCAAGTGAAACTAATTATTTAATAGGTTTCTCCTCAAGCTTCTCCTCACTTATTTTCTTTTATTATTATTTTTTCTTTTCTCTCGGGATCATTTTCAATCCCCTTTTTTCAATTTTTTTTCTTTCTTATGAGATCATTTTTAATCCCTTCTTATTTCACTTTTTTTTATGTGAGGATTACTATATTTGGATAGACCTTTAATAATTTTAAATTTCACTATCCTCTCTCTAAAATCCAAAACTCAAAACTTTCCCTCACTTTTTATAAGTGTAAGTATTAGTTCGAAAAAGATTTTCAATAAAGGCTCTATTTTCATTAAGTATAAATCTAAGAATTTTAGCTTTTCAAATATTCAACTCCTTTCTACCATAAACATAAAATCATTTTTCCAATATTTTCTACAAAATATCTTAACTCTAGAACAGTTTCTTCACATAGGGTTTCAATTAAGTTATTTTTCTAACATTCCTAAAATTGAAATTATAGTAACCTAAAGGTAACACCACATACCACAAGTCATTTTAAAAATGATATCAAATTAAATACAGGCTACTGAGGATAAATAAAGTTACATTTTAAAAATTTTTCTTCCCCCCAAACTTAAATTTTAAAATATTTTGCAATTAATTCCATAAAATGTTGCAGGAAGAAAAAGTAAAGGTTGAATCTACTTACTACTACAACATCCTATCAAATTCATATACATGCATAATCAAGATAGAATGACTGTAGGAGAAAGTAAATCTAACTTAAAACATGCTTGTAATAAAATTACACTAAAAGGAAGTATTTTCACATTAGAATTTTATTTTTCTTCCTACCCCTAAACTTAATTTTTAACATGTATAGCATTCAGTATAGAAAATATAAGCATGAAGGAAAACAATTTAGAAATTCTACCTACTAGAAATGTTTATCAAAACCATTTACAAGTATTCATTACGACAGAACAATATGCAGCATAAAGTAAATCTAAACTAATCCTGCCAGAATGAAATTCACTAAATAAAAGTTTAACTAACATAGCAGGTATCAGCAAGGGAATATAAAAGTGTTCTTCAATTATTATATAAAATTGTAACACAAACATAAACACACATAAGATAAATGAAGTCAATTCTTCTATGAACTCATCACATCACACTGATTTACTTCCAATTTATAACAGAATCACTACACTAACAAATTAGGTACATTTAAAAATGATTTTATAGATTATAATCCCAATGATAAGATTATCCCCGATAAATTGGTTCCCAGGCACCAATCTCAGGCATCATCTAATCCCTAAAATTAAGCACCTCTAATTGTTATAAATCGTAGTGTAAGATCATCCACAAGTTATTCATCAAATAGGTTCATGAATCCTATCAAATGAAAACAAAATTAGAGAAAATATGTAACAAAATTGAGATGAAGCTGACATTGTTCAAATTCATGATATCTCTTGTAAAACTCAAGTCCGAGTAAGACCCGAGTTATAATGAACTCGTCAATCCAACTATTACAAGAGAACATACAAGTCTAACCATAATAAGAAGTTAAGGAATCACCTCCCTCATGACATACAAAGATCAAATCAAACTACTAACAATCCAAACGTCTACTAATCAACAATCAAACTTATCAATCCATTATGATACATAGAGATTAAGTCAATCCACTCTAAAGAAAACACCATACAACACTAACAATCATGACTCTCAAGCACACTAAATCAAAGCACACTAATAACTATGGGTTGCCACTCATAAAGTGCTTAGCTTTAACATTACGGGCCCGAAAAATGATTCCTCCTAAATTAAAATTCCAATTAAGTAATCCTTAATCAATCGCCCAATCCTTTTTCAGATCCAGGAATTCCTACAAAATCCTCAAATTATAATTTTTCATTCAGCTCTTTCTTTTCAGATGGATTTATATCATTGTTCCTCATATTTCTTTCTAGATCCAATATTCTTCTATTGATTTTCTGAATTTGCATATTAATATCATCTTTGAAATTTATAAGAATTGGATCTCTATAAGATAATTCAAGATCTCCCAAATTTTGGGTCGAATTCTCTCTAGATAATTCAGATTTAGGATCAAATTCTTCTATGTCACTCTTATGTTTCAAGTTATCTTCCAATTCTTCTCCTTTATAATTATTAAATGATGAAGGATCTATTTTAGTTGAGGAAATATGTTTCTCTAATTCCTTAGGAATTTCTTCCAATGGTCTTTCAATATCCTTATCCTGTTTTCTCAACTCAATGTTCTTTTGAAATTTATCCTCAAATTCTCTTCCAAGTCCTAGTTCAATAACTTTATCTTCTTCATCATTCAATTCAGGTTTTTCTTGTAATTGAGTTGAATATGAAGATATTAAGACTTGTGATGTAGATGAATTCCTAAATAAGCGGGCATTAAAATTGAATGGGGTACATCTATCTTAAGTTCATGAGATTTTTCAACAAATGAAATTACAAGTTCACAATTTTTGGCAGCTTCCATCATTTCACACCTCTCTTGAACATACATACAGTCTTCTTTAGATAACGTTTTTAACTCATCATGAAAGTCCATTCCGACCTCATCTGTTATCTTACTCTCAAAACTTTCTTAGAAATGGTCTTTACTTAGATAATTAATTTCATCCATCCAAAAACATTCATCATCTTTTCTCTCAGCTAGAAATTTCATAGTCTTCAACACGTCAAAAGTGGCTTTCTGGTCATTAATATTCATAACCAACTCTCCTTTTTGCACATCTATCATAGTTTGTCCAAGAATAAGGAATAGTAGTTCATTATCGTTCTCTTTAGGTTTGATCTCAGTGTTGTTAGGAAGTGTTCCTTTGGGTCTATTGCTAAGTGAATTAGCAATTTCTCCCAGTTGATTCTCTATATTTCTAATCACAGCATTTTGACTTTGCAACTGGTTTCCCATTTGCAATACCACTTTGTCTATAGATATCTTCTTATCCTCAAATTATTGATCAATATTAGAGTCCAGTGGATGTGAAGACCTATATCTTGTGTTACCTTGCCTATTCCAACTTCCATTAGGATTTGCCTGATTGTTTTCCAATTGTTGGTTTCCACCCTCAGTAGTACGATTCCAGTTAAAATTAGGATGGTTCTTCCAACTTGGGTTGTAAAAGTTAGAATATAGGTTGTTTATGGTATTTAAAGTCTCATATAATAAGTTGGAATCAATCATACACCCTAATGAAATGTGCTCACTTACACGAGTAAATTGAGGATGGTTCATTCCAAATTGGTCCAACTTCCTTGATAGTGCAGCAACTTGAGATGCAAGAATTGCAATTGCATCTGTATCGTTAACACTAGCTACATTTTTATGATTTACCCTTGCAGAGGGCCATTGAAATTTGTTTGTAGCCATTTTTTCAATTAATGCATATGCTTCATAAAATATTTTTGACATTAATGAACCACCAACAGCAGCATCAATAATGGACCTAAGGGATCCTACTAACCCATTATAAAAAGTTTGAATGATTAACCAATCCGACAGAGCATGATGTGGATACTTTCTTAGGAGTTCCTTAAATCTTTCCCAGGCTTCGTATATTGATTCCCCTTCATACTGTCAAAATGAGATAATATCGTTTCTAAGTTGAGTAGTCCTTGAAGGTGGAAAATACTTAGCTAGGAATTTATGAGTTAACTCCTCCCAATTTTTAATAGAACCAGGTGCTAATAAGTATAACTACATTTTAGCCTTATCCCTTAATGAGAAAGAAAAAAGCTTTAGCCTAACAGTGTCGTCTAACATGCCATTATAATGAAATGTAGCACAAAGTTCTAGAAAACTAGATAAGTGTAAATAGGGATCCTCTGAAGGAGTTCCCCAAACTGGTTATTCTGCACAAGTTGGATAATCACTGGATTTAGTTCAAACGAGTCAGCTTCTACAACAGGTATTTGTATACTAGAGTGAATTTTATCTATCGTAGGATTTACATAATCCCTCAATGATTTATGATGATTTTTTAAGTTATTATTTTGAATGTTTTCCATTTCCTTTTTTAGTTTTTCAAGTCTTTTCTGTTTTTTTTATTTTTCTCCATTTTTTTAACTCGAGATCATAAGGCACAAGTCCTATAGATCTTTTGTTTTGCGTACGTAACACAACAAACAATATATTAACAATAAAATTAATAAAACAAAAAATATATTCAACACAACAAAACATTTTCACAAACACCTTATTTTTCACACAAATAATTTTTTTTACAACACTTTTTCATACAAAAACAATACTTTTCACACAAACTCAATTTTACGATACTAAAGTTTTCCAATTCTAAGCCTAATTACTTCAACTAAAATTCTCCTAAAATTCTTACCGAAGCTTCCCGGCAACGGCACTAAAAACTTGATGCGACTTTTTTTATATGCAAGGATTTATGAATAATAGATATATAATAATTTTTATAAAGTCACAGTGATCCAAAACAAGTATACGTATCGTATCAAGTAATCCAGGGCTCTAATGGAGTCCCGTTTATCGATCCCTCAAGGAAGTGAGATAAGAGGTTCTTAGTCAAATTCTAGTCTACTACTAACAACCTTAGTTTGGAAGGGTGATATAAGTGGTTTTTCTAACAACTACTCCTAAATGCAGATGATTATATGTAACAATAATTACTACTTTCTAATGAAAATATTAATACTAAAGATAACCCTTTTTGGGGAAATTGGTTTGGTGAATTTTTAGATAATAAAAAATACTATTCTCATGTAATGAATTGGATAATGAATAGGAATGAGATTCATTAAATATTGTATGTGCCAAATAGGAGCAATCCTATCCTTTACCCTCTTCCGACTACCCCCTCTTCAGAGTGCTATAAAGAATATTGGCAAATCCTAGGCCTAGTTCCTAAATCCAAGGTTAGGTTGGGAGGATACTGGATGCCACTTCAGAGCTCCCACATCCCTTCACCTGAAGGTTAACCCTAGCTTTAGTTACCAAACTTTAGGACCAAATTGGGGATCTCAGACTGTCACCCTGAAACCTCTAATTTGACGCCCATGAAACAATATTTCCCTTTTTATTTTCACTCAATGCCCATGAACTACAGAATTCATTCCTGGACATTGAATTTGGTTCCACTTTGTTGAGAATTACACTGCCCTTTTGTGTCAATGCAATTACAATAAATTTTAACTTACAACGAGCTCTTTTTGTAATGTAAATGAAGCGCAAGTAAAAACCATCACATTTATAATTAAACTTCTTTTAGAAAGCATCCCAATATCCTAAACATGAATCCTACTCATTGCAAAAGAAAAGTAGAATGAAAATAATGACATAATTTTCTTATGCCACTATTTCCAAACAAGAAGAAAGAGTAGAGAAAGACATCACAAAGCACAAAGAAAACACAACGAAAAACTTCATTTCAAAGCAAATCCACAAAATAAGTGTTTACAAAATCATAAGATAATGAAGAACAAAATACTTAGCTTTTTTTCCATTGAAAGAAAGATAAAAATCTCTCAGGTAAAGTCTCCCGCGGATCCATGCAATGCTAGAACATTCCCTTACAGATTATATCAAAATCCCCTCACCAATCTCTCCAAAAAGATAAAAATCTACCTTTCTACTCCTATTCTAAGATCTCTAAGCATTCTCCAAGTTTTCCCTAACATCTCCCCCTTTTTGGCTTCAAATTCAGTTTAAAATAGTTTAGGGATGAATTTCCCAAGAGGTGCTTGAAGAAACAGTCTAAAAAGCGTCTAGGTTCAATGTATATGGTCAATAACAGCTCCGGGCGCTGTCGACGCCGTATTTAGATGCTGTCGGCGCTTAAATTTCATGCCCTCGAATTTCTGGTGTCGCCGGCGCCCATTCTGCGCAGCTCCACTATTTTGCTCCGTTTGGCTCTGTTTTAGCTCTGATTCGCCCTGTTTCAGTTGCGCTGCGTTCCTAACAATACCCCTACAAAATAAGCATAAAATAACTTTTCTTTAAAGTTTAATCTCATTCAAAAATATGCAAGAAGTGTAAAAGAGATTACACATAGAAAGACTTATCAAAATGTGTTAGGCCAAAATTTGCTTTCGTGCTCATTTTTGCTCCAAATTGCACCATTTTTGCTTCCTATTACTCCAATCACCATTTCTTGTACCTAAAACCAAAAAACATACAATATAACTTCCTTTAAAGTGTAATGTCGTAAAGAATATGTAAAATTATATAGCAAAAAGCGTATATATTTTAGGCATGTCAACTATCCTCCAGGTTTTAACAATGCTTTACAATTAAAGAAGAAGAAGTTGTCTATTGAAGAAGTGGTGTCACATATGGGAAATCAATCGCAAATTTAAGGAGCAACCATCAAAATTATTGTAATTCAATTGGGGCAAATTGCAAATTCATTAAGTAATTGATCCTAAGGAATGCTTCCAAGTAATACTGAAGCGAATCTAAGAGATAAAAATAAAGAGCATGTAAAAGCAATTCAACTGAGAAGTGGAAGAGAGTTGGAAGGTAGAGTTCAGAAAGAAACTGAAGTAGAGAAAGAAGGATTGAAGAACCAAAAGAGGACGCACTGAAAGGTTTGGAAAGACCTATTTCTCCACCTAAGGTTGATTTGGAAAAGCCACTACCTCCATTTGCTCAGAGACTTCGTCAACAAAAGTTGGATAAGAAATTTTCAAATTTCTTAAAGATATTTAAGAAGCTTACCATTAATATTCCATTTGCTGAAGCCTTAGAAAAAATGCTGAGCTATTTGAAATTTATGAAGGATATTTTCAACAGAAAGAGGATGGTTGAAGATAATGAGACAGTTGCACTTAGTGAGGAGTGCAGTACAATAATTCAGAAGAAGCTTCTTGAAAAGCTTAAAAACCCTGGTAGTTTCACAATTCCATGTGCAATTGGAGACAGATTCTATGGAAAAACTTTATTTGATTTGGGTGCAAGCATTAACCTTATGCCTCTATCAATATTCAAAAGACTGGGATTAGGAGAAATAACCCCAACTACTGTAACTCTGCAATTAGCAGATCATTTGATCACATATCAAAAAAGAGTTATAGAAGATGTCTTGGTTAAAGTTGATTAATTTATATTTCCTGTTGATTTCATTAAGATTGATATGGAGGAAGATTAAGAGATACCCATCATTTTGGGAAGACTTTTCTTAGCCACAGGCAGAGCAATGATAGATCTGCAAAAAGGGGAATTAACGATGAGGGTTAATGATCAAACCGTTACATTCAATATTTCAAAATTGATGACATATCTTGCAAGTGGTAAAGATGATGAATGTTATAGGATGGATGTCATCAGATATTTTAGTGAATGTCATTTCAAGTCAACTTATGAAGAAAAACCTGAAAGAGAAGAATTGGAACATAAGCAAGAAGAGGAGTTACATCATTCTCAAGATTTTCATGAGGAAGAATTAAATTATGTTCATGAAAATTTTGAATTGTTGGATATGACTGAAAAAGATGAATCTTATGGTCCATCTATTGAAAAACCTCCTGAACTTGAGTTCAAAATTCTTCCTGATCATTTGAAGTATGTTTTTCTGGGTGAGTCATCAACCTTGCCTGTTATAATTTCATCTCAATTAACTAAAAAAGAAGAAGAGAGTTTGCTTGAAATTTTGAAGAAGCACAAGAAAGCCTTTGGATTGACGATTGCTGATATTAAAGGAATCAGTCCTTCAATTTGTATTCACAGAATTTTTATGGAAGATAATTGCAAACCTCGGGATGATCCCCAAAGGAGATTAAATCCTATCATGAAAGATGTTGTTAAGAAATAAATTTTGAAGTAGTTGGATGCTGGAATTATCTACCCTATTTCTGATAGTGCATGGGTTAGTTCTATTCACTGTGTTCCTAAGAATGGAGTAACTGTGATTGTTAATGAAAAGAATGAAATGATTCCAAGAAGACAAGTTACAGGGTGGCGAATATGCATTGATTATAAAAAATTAAATCTTGCCACATGGAAAGATCATTTTCCACTCCCATTTTTGGATCAGATGCTAGATAGACTGGTTGGGCCTAAATACTTTTATTTTCTGGATGGATATACTAGTTAGCACCAAATTCAAATTGCTCCCGAGGATCAAGAGAAAACTATGTTTACCAGTCCTTATGATACGATTGCTTTTAGAAGAATGCCATTTGGTTTATGTAATGCCACTGCTACATTTCAGAGATGTATGATGGCTGTTTTCTGTGATTTAATTGAAAAAGGGATTGAAGTTTTTTTGGATGACTTTTCAGTGTTTGGAATTTCATTTGAATCATGCTTAGAACATTTGTCTAAATTTCTAAAACACTGTGAATAAACTAATTTAGTCCTTAACTGGAAAAAATTCCAATTTATCGTAGCAGAAGGAATTGTATTGGGACATCCGATTTCAGAAAAAGGTTTGGGGGTAGATTCTATAAAAATTCAAGTTATCTCTAATTTACCTTGCCCGACCAATGTAAGGGGAATCATAAGTTTTCTGGGACATGCTAGATTCTACAGGCGTTACATCAAAGACTTTTCAAAGATTACAAAACCATTATTCTTGTTACTGGAAAAGGAAGCAAATTTTTATTTTGATGATGATTGCCTAAAAGCTTTTGAAACATTAAAAGAAAAATTAATCATTGCACCTGTTATAATTTCACCAAATTGGGAAAAAATTTTTGAATTAATGTATGATGCTAGTGATTATGCTATTGGTGGTGTTTTGGGTCAGAAATATGATAAAATTTTCAAAGTTATTTATTATGCTAGTAAAACTCTTAATGATGCTCAAATTAATTATACCACTACTGAGAAAGAGTTATTAGCTATAGTATTTGCATTGATAAATTTCAATCATATTTAATTAGAACTATATGTGTGGTGCATATTGATCATTCTGCTATCAAATATTTAATGAAGAAGAAGGATGCAAAGCCGAGATTGATTAGATAGATTCTTCTTTTGCAAGATTTTTATTTTGAGATAGTAGATAGGAAGGGTTCTGATAATAAAATTACTGATCATTTGTACAGGCTTGAAAATGTAAAATCTCTCTGTGATGCTGAAGAAATTAATGAACATTTTCCTGATGAAAAAACTATTTACTGTTAATGAGTGGTATGTTCTGTGGTATGCCGACATAGTAAACTTTATTGTAAGTAATATTATACCCTATGGTTTGACATGCCAGGAAAAGAAGAAATTTCTTTCTGATGCTAAGGCTTATTTTTGGGATGACCCATTTTTATATAAACAAGGAAATGATCTTTTAATTCAAAGATGTGTACCTTTGGAAGAGACTTATGAAATTATTCAAAAATGTCATGATTCTGATTATGGGGGACATTTTGGAGTTGAAAGAACTGCATATAAAATCTTACAATCTAGATTTTATTGGCTTATAATTTTTAAGGATGTGAATGCTTATATTTAAAATTGTGATAGATTTCAGTGTGTAGGCAATATTTCTAGAAGAAATGAGATGCCCCTTGATGTGACTTTTTTATATGCACGAATTTGTGAACAATAGATATATAATAATTTTTATAAAGTCACAATGATCCAACGCAAGTATAAGTATCGTATCAAGTAATACAGGGCTCTAATGGAGTCTCACTTATCGATCCCATAGGGAAGCGAGGTAAAATGTTCTTAGTCAAATTCTAGTCTACTACTAACAACCTTAGTTTGGAAGGGTGATATAAGTAATTTTTCTAACAACTACTCATAAATGCAGATGATTATATGTAAGAATAATAACTACTCCCTAATACCAATATTAATACTAAAGATAACCCTTTTTGGGGAAATTGGTTTGGTGAATTTTGAGATAATAAAAACTTCTATTCTCATGTAACGAATTGGATAATGTATAGGAATGAGATGCATTAAATATTGTATGTGCCAAATAGGAGCTATCTTATTCTTTAACCTCTTCCGAGTACCCCCTCTTTAGAGTGATATAAAAAATATTGGCAAATCCTACGCTTAGTCCCTAAATCCAAGGTTAGACTGGAAGGATACTAGATGCCACTTCAGAGCCCCCACTTCCCTTCACCTGAAGGCTAACCATAGCTTTAGTTACCAAACTTTATGAACAAATTGGGGATCTCAGCCTGTCACCATGAAACCTCCAATTCGACACCCATGAAACCATATTTACCTATTTATTTGCACTCAAACCCCATGAACTACGTAACTCATTCATGGACATTTAATGTGGTTCCACTTTGTTGAGAATTACACTGCCCTTTCGGGTCAATGCAATTACAACAAATTTTAATAATACAATGGACACTTTTTGTAATGTAAATGAAGTGCAAGTAAAAACCATCACATTTATAATTAAAACTTCTTTTAGCAAGCAGCCCAATATCCTAAACATGAATCCTACTCATTGCGAAAAAAAAGTAGAGTGAAAACAATGGCATAAACTTCTTATGCCGCTATTTCTAAATAAGAAGAAAGAGTAAGAGAAAGACCACAAAGCACGAAGAAAACACAACGGAAAACTTCATTTCAAAGAAAATCCACAAAATAAGTGTTTACAAAATCATAAGATGATGAATAACACAATACATAGCTTTTTCCCCTTGAAATAAAGATGAAAATCTCTCCCATAAAGTCTCCCGACGATCCATGCAATGCTAGAACATTCCCTTACAGATTCTCTCAAAATCCCCTCACCAATCTCTCCAAAAAGGTAGAAATCTACATTTATACTCCTATTCTAAGATCTCTAAGCATTCTCCAAGTTTTACCTAACATCTCCCACATTTTTTTGGCTTCAAATTCGGTTTAAAATAGTGTAGCGACAATTTTCCCAAAAAGTGCATGACGAAACCTTCTAAAAAGCGTCCAGATTCGATGTATATGGCCAATAACTGCTCAATTTCGCTTCCAGACCGTCTTGGGCGCCACCGGCGCTGAATAGGGCACTGCCGGTGCCCTATTTTTTGTGGTCTCGGGTTTCTGGCGCTGCCAGAACCAGTTTGGGCTCCCCTAGCGCCCACTCTGCGCAGCTCTACCATTTTGCTCAGTTTGGCTCCGTTTCAGCTCCGATTCGCCCCATTTCAGTTACATTGTGTTCCTAACAGATAGCCCTACAAAATAAACATAAAAATATCACTTTGTAAAAGTGTAATCTCATTCAAAAATATGCAATAAGTGTAAAAGAGACTAAATATAGAAAGACTTATCAAAAGGTGTCAAGTCAAAATTTTCTTTCTTGCTCATTTTTCCTCCAAATTGCACCATTTTTGCTTCTTTTTGCTCCAATCACAATTTCTTGTATCTAAAACCAAAATATATACAAAATACCTTCCTTTTAAAGTGTAGTATCACAAAAAATGAGTAAAATCATATAGCTAAAACTATATATATTTTTGGTGCATAAAAATGCTCCAAACTTAACTGTTACTTGTCCTCAAGTAACACTATAACCTTAAAAACCAAATATGTTGACTTGTGGTTGTGGCTTTCAATAGAGTTTTCTATAATTTCATCTCAGAATATTATATTATAACATAGGAGAAATTCTAGCAAATTAACCTAGGACTAGAGTGTAAGAATATCTCATATTCAACTTACGAATCCTGATTTTCTATTTACGTTAAAAGTTATTGAAAATTATTAAACTAAAGATTCATAGAAAGTATAAAAATGGAATTTAAGCACCTTATCTATATCAATTTAACCAATACCTTTTGAAATAAGAATAAGCTAAGGATTGTTTTTAAGTTTTTTCATTTAAAAAGATTTAAGTGAAACCAATTTTTGATTAGGCTTCCCCTCAAGCTTCTACTCACTTAATTTCTTTTTTTTTCTTCTCTTTCGGGATCATTTTCAATCCCCTTTTTTTCACTTTTTTTTCTTTCTTTCGGGATCAATTTTAATCCCCTTTTTTTACCTTTTTTTATGTGAGAATCACTAAATCTGGATAGGCCTTTAATAATTTTGAATTTCACTATTCTCTCTCTAAAATTCAAAACTCAAAACTTTCCCTCACTTTTTATAAGTGTAAGTATTAGTTCGAAAAAGGTTTTCAATAAAGGCTCAATTCTCATTAAGTATAAATCTAAGAATTTTAGCTTTTCAAATATTCAACTCCTTTCTACCATAAATAGAAAAATCATTTTTCCAATGTTTCTTACAAAATATCTTAACTCTAAAATAGTTTCTTTACATAGGATTTCAACTAATTTATTTTTCTAACATTCCTAAAATCGAAATTATAGTAACCTAAAGGTAACACCACATACCACAAGTCATTTTAAAAGTGATATCAAAGTAAATATAGGCTACTGAGGACAAATAAAGTTACATTTTAAAAATTTTTCTTCCCCCCAAACTTAAATTTTAAAATATTTTACAATTAATTCTATAAAATGTTGCAGAAAGAAAAATTAAAGGTAGAATCCACTTACTACTACAACATCCTATCAAATTCATATACATGCATAATCCGGATAGAATGACTGTAGGAGAAAGTAAATCTAACCTAAAATATACTTGTAATAAAATTACACTAAAAGGAAGTATTTTCAAATTAAAAGTTTATTTTTCTTCCTACCCCCAAACTTAATTTTTAAAATTTATAGCATTCAGTACAGAAAATATAAGCAGGAAGAAAATAATTTAGAATATCTATCTACCACAAATGTCTAGCAAAACCATTTACAAGTATTCATTAGAACAGAACAATATGCAGTAGAAAGTAAATTTAACCTAATCATGTCAGAATGAAATTCACTAAATAAAAGTTTAACTAGCATAGAAGGTATCAGCAAGGGAATATAAAATGTTATTCAATTATTATATAAAATTGTAACACAAACATAAACAAACATAAGATAAATGAAGTTAATTCATCCTTTAACTCATCCAATCTCACTACCTTACCTACAATTTCTAACAGAATCACTACACTAGTAAATTAGGTACTTTCAAATGGTTTTCTAGATTATAATCCCAAAGATAAGATTATCCCTGATAAATTGGTTCATAGGCACCAATCTCATGCATCATCTAATCCCCTTTAATTAAGCTCCTTCAACAAGTACATATTATAGTGTAAGATCATCCTAATGTTATTCATCAAATAGGTTCGTGAATCCTACCAAATGAAAATAAAGTTAGAGAAAGGAAGTAACAAAATTAAGATGGATCTAACACTGTTCAAATTCATGATACTTCTATAAAACTCAAGTCCGAGTAAGACCTAAGTCATAGTGGATTCATCAATCCAACTATTACAAGAGAACATATAAGTCTAACCATAATAAAAAGTTAAGGAATCACCTCCTTCATGACACACAAAGATCAAATCCAACCACTAACAATCCAAACATCTTCCAACAGCAATCAAACTGATTAATCCATAATGACACATAAAGATCAAGTTAATCCACTAATCCAAACATGAATTAAGCTGATCAATCCACACTAAAGCAAACACAATACAACACTAACAATCATGACTCTCAAGCATACTAAATCAAAGCACACTAATAACTATGGGTTGCCTCCCATAAAGCGCTTGGTTTAACGTCGCCAATCCGACAAATGATTCCTCCTGGATCAAAATTCCAATTAAGTAATTCTTGATAAATCGCCCAATCCTTTTCAGATCCAGGAATTCCTACAAAATCCTTAAATTGTAAATTTTCATTCAGCTCTTCCTTTTCAGATGGATTTATATCATTGTTCCTCATATTTCTTTCTAGATCCAATATTCTTCTGTTGATTTTCGGAATTTGCATATTAATATCATCCTTGAAATTTATAAGAAATGGATTTATATAAGATAATTCAAGATCTCCAAAATTTTGGATCAGATTCTCTCTAGATAATTCAGATTCAAGATCAAATTCTTCTATGTCACTCTTCTGTTTCAAGTTATCTTCCAATTCTTCCCCTTTATAATTATTAAATGATGGAAAATCTATCTTAGTTAAGAAAATAGGTTTTTCTAATTCCTTAGGAATTTCTTCCAATGGTTTTCCTTTATCCTTATCCTCTTTTCTCAACTCAAAGTTCTTTTGAAATTTATCCTTAAATTCTCTTCCAAGTCCTAGTTCAACAACTTTATCTTGTTCATCATTCAATTCAGGTTTTCTTGTAATTGAGTTGAATATGAAGATATAAAGACTGGTGGTGTAGATGAATTCCCTAAATAGGAAGGCTTTAAAATTGTATGGGGTACATCCATCTTACGTTCATGAGATTTTTCAATAAATGGAATTACAAGTTCAGTATTTTTGGCAGCTTCCAACATTTCACACCACTCTTTAATATACATACAATCTTCTTTAGATAACGTTTTCAACCCATCATGAAAATCAATTCTGACCTCATCTGTTATCTTACTCTCAAAAATTTCTTGGAAATGGTCTTTACTTAGATAATCAATTTCATCCATCCAAAAACATTCATCATCTTTTCTCTGAGCTGGAAATTTCATAGTCTTCAACACATCAAAAGTGACTTCCTGGTCATTAATATTCACAATCAACTCTCCTTTTTGCACATCTATCATAGTTTGTCCAGTAACAAGTAATAGTTGTTCATTATTGTTCTCTTTAGGTTTGATCTCAATGTTGCTAGGAAGTGTTCCTTGGGGTCTATTGCTAAGTGAATTAGCAATTTGTCCCAGTTGATTCTCTATGTTTCTAATTGCAGTATTTTAACTTTGCAATTGGTTTCACATTTGCAATACCACTTCTTCCATAGACATCTTCTTATCCTCAAATTGTTGATCATTGTTAGAATCTGATGGATATGAATGTCTATAGTTTGTGTTCCCCTGATTATTCCAACAACCATTAGGATTTGCATGATTAGTTTTCCATTTTTGGTTTCCACCATCAGTAGTATGATTCTAGTTAAATGTAGGATGGTTCTCCCAACCTGATTTGTAAATTTTATAATATGGGTTTTTTTTGGTATTTAAAGTCTCATATAATAAGTTGGAATCAATCAAACGCCCGAATAAACATTCCTCACTTACAAGTGTAAATTGAGGTTGGTTCATTCCAAATTGGTCCAACTTCCTTGATATTGCAGCAACCTGAGATGCAAGTTGTAATCACATCTGTATCATGAATACTAGCTACATTTTTATGATTTACCCTTACAGAGGGATATTGAAATTCATTTGTATCCATTTCTTCAATTAATACATACGCATCATCAAATGTTTTTGACATTAATAAACCACCAACAGCAGCATCAATAATGGACCTAAGGGATCCTACTAACCCATTATAAAAAGTTTGAATAATTAACCAATCTGACAGAGCATGATGTGGACACTTTCTTAAGAGTTCCTTAAATCTTTCTTAGGCTTCGTCTATTGATTCCCCTTCATACTGACAAAATGAGATAATATTGTTTATAAGTTTAGTAGTCATTGAAGGTGGAAAATACTTAGCTAAGAATTTCTTAGTTAACTCCTCCCAATTTTTAATAGAACCAGGGGCTAATGAGTATAACCACATTTTAGGCATATCCCTTAGTGAGAAATGAAAAATCCTTAGCATAACAACATCGTATGACATGCCATTATAATGAAATGTAGCACAAAGTTCTAGAAAACTAGATATGTGAAAATAGGGATCCTCCGAAGGAATTTCCCCCAAACTGGTTATTCTGCATAAGTTGGATAATCACTGGATTTAGTTCAAAAGAGTTAGCTTCTACAACAGGGTTTTGTATACTTGATTGAATTTTGTCTATCATAGGATTTACATAATCCCTTAATGATTTATGATGATTTTTCAAGTTGTTATTTTGAATGTTTTCCATTTCCATTTCTAGTTTTTTGAGTCCTTTATGTTTTTTTATTTTTTTTCCATTTTTCTAACTCGGGATCATAAGGCACAAGTCCTACAGATCCTTTGTTTTTCATATGTAACACAACAAACAATACATTAATAATAAAACAAATAAAAAAATATATATTTAATACAACAAAATATTTTTACGAACACCTTATTTTTCACACAAATAATTTTTTTTTTCACAACACTTTTTCATACAAAAAAAACACTTTTCACACAAACACAATTTTACGACACTAAAGTTTTCCAATTCTAAGCCTAATTACTTCAACTAAATTCTCCTAAAATTCTTACCGAAGCTTCCCCGACAACAACGCTAAAAACTTGATGCTACTTTTTTAAATGCACGGATTTATAAACAATAGATAGGTAATAATTTTTATAAAGTCATAATGATCCAACGTAAGTATGCGTATCGTATGAAGTAATTTAGGGATCTAATGGAGTCCCGTTTATCGATTCTACAGGGAAGCGAGGTAAGAGGTTCTTAGTTAAATTCTGGTCTACTATAAACAACCTTAGTTTAGAAGGGTGATATAAGTGGTTTTTCTATCAACTACTCCTAAATGCAGATGATTATATGTAAGAATAATAACTACTCCCTAATGCAAATATTAATACAAAAGATAACCCTTTTTGGAGAAATTGGTTTGGTGAATTTTGAGATAATAAAAACTATTATTCTCATGTAACGAATTGGATAATGTATAGAGATGAGATGCATTAAATATTATATGTGCCAAATAGGAACAATCCTATTATTTACCCTCTTATGAGTACCACCTCTTCAGAGTGCTATAAGAAACATTGGCAAATCCTAGGCTTAGTCCCTAAATCCAAATTTAGGCTGGGAGGGTACTGGCTGCCACTTCAAAGCTCCCACTTCCTTTCACCTAAAGGCTAACCCTAGCTTTAGTTTCCAAACTTTAGGACCAAATTAGGGATCTCAGCCTATCACCATGAAACCTCCAATTCGACTCCCATGAAACCATATTTCCCTATTTATTTGCACTCAATCCCCATGATCTACATAACTCATTCATGGATATTAAATGTGGTTCCACTTTGTTGAAAATTACACTGCCCTTTCGGGTCAATGCAATTACAACAAATTTTAACAATACAACGGGCCCTTTTTGTAATGTAAATGAAGTGCAAGTAAAAACCATCACATTTATAATTAAAACAACTTTTAGCAAGCATTCCAATGTCGTTCTCATTGCAAAAGAAAAGTAGTGTGAAAATAATGACATAAACTTCTTATGCCACTATTTCCAAATATGAAGAAAGCGTAAGAGAAAGACATCACAAAGCACGAAGAAAAGACAACAGAAAACTTCATTTTAAAGCAAATCCACAAAAGAAGTGTTTACAAAATCATAAGATAATGAAGAACACAATACTTAGCTTTTTCCCCTTGAAAAAAAGATGAAAATCTCTCCCATAAAGTCTCCCATCGATCCATGCAATGCTAGAACATTCCCTTATAGATTCTCTCAAAATCCCCTCACCAATCTCTTCAAAAAGGTAGAAATCTACATTTCTACTCCTATTCTAAGATCTCTAAGCATTCTTCAAGTTTTCCCTAACATCTCCTTCATTTTTTTGACTTCAACTTTAGTTTAGAATAGTGTAGGGACAAATTTTCCAAGAGGTGCATGAAGAAACCTTCCAAAAAACATCCTGATTCAATGTATATGGCCAATAACCGCTCAATTTTGCATCCAGACCGTCTTGGGTACCGCCGGCGCTGCCGGTGTCGGCCCAGCTCCGCCATTTTGCTCTGTTTGGCTCCGTTTCAGCTTCGATTCACCCCGTTTCAGTTGCATTTCATTCCTAACAGATAGCCCTACAAAATAAGCATAGAAACAACCTTTCTTTAAAGTATAATCTCATTCAAAAATATTAAAGAAGTGTAAAAGAGATTAAACATAGAATGACTTATCTAAAGGTTTCAAGTCAAAATTTGCTTTCTTGCTCATTTTTCCTCCAAATTGCACCATTTTTGCTTCTTTTTGCTAAAATCACCATTTCTTATACCTAAAACCAAAATACATAGAAAATACATTCCTATTAAAGTGTAATATCACAAAAAATGAGTAAAATCATATAGCAAAAACTGTATATATTTTTGGTGCATCACCCCTTAATTATATGTTGGAAGTTAAATTATTTGATTTTTAGGGATTAGATTTCATGGGTCCATTTACACCATCTTTTGGAAATGTTTATATTTTGATAGCAGTAGACTATTTTTCCAAATGGATTGAAGCTATTTCTTTACCTCGATGTGATGCTCAAAGTGTTGTAAAGTTTTTAAGAAATAATATATTTTGCATATTTAGAATACCAAGAGTAATCATAACTGATGGGGGAAATCATTTTAAAATGCGATTATTGAGAAGTTAGCAAAGAAATATCATATAAATCATCGTATTGCTACTGCTTATCATCCTCAGATAAGTGGTTTGGTTGAACTATCCAATCGTGAAATTAAAAGAATATTAGAAAAGACTGTTAATCCAAACAGAAAGGATTGGTCAATCAAACTGGATTATGCTTTGTGGGCCTATAGGACTGCCTACAGAACCCTTATAGGAATTTCCCCATATAGGCTGATTTTTGGAAAATCCTTTCATTTTCCTATTGAACTTGAGCATAAAGCATATTGAGCTATTAAAGAGTTCAATTATAATTTAAAAGATGATGCTGAGAAAAGATTATTGCAATTAAATGAGCTTGAAGAGAGAAGAAATGAATCTTATGAAAATGCTAAGATTTATAAGTACAAGATGAAGTTATGGCATGATCGGAAGATTCTTACTAAAAAGCTTATGCCAGGATAGAAAGTTTTGAGGTATAATGCCAGATTGAGAATTTTTTCTGGAAAACTTAAGTCCAGGTGGATGGGTCCATCTATTATGATAAAAGTTTATTCCTATGAAGCTATGGAAATTTAGGATCCTAAGACTAGAAAAATATTTAAAGTTAAAGGTCATAAACTTAAACCGTATTTTTCAGTCGATCAACTTAAATCTGATGAGAATCTGATGTTGGGTCACTCAGAATGAGTTCTGGGTATGTCAGGCTGAAGACATTAAACCAAGCACTTTGTGGGAGGCAACCTATAGTTATCGGTGTGCTTTGCTTTATGTTTGCTTTGTGTGCTTTGTTTGGTTTGTTTTTATGTTTTGGTGGTATTATTTTGGAGTTTTTATGTTATAGTAGTGTTTATTTAACCTTATTTTATGACTTAGAGGAGTCGAAATGAAATTTGAATATTTGGCAGACCTGTGCTAAATTGAGCACTAGCGACTAAGCGCCGCCTAGTTGGCGCTTAGGCGCCGGAGTTATAAAGCATGTGATAAATGAGGTTCTAGAAGTCTAGATCACGGGGAAGTGGGTTTTAAGTTATTTTGGAGTTTTAAAACTTTTAGGGGCGGTTTATGCACTTCTAAAGTCTATAAAAGGCCCTGGATTAAGAGAAACATTTGCCCCAAGTCCTATATTCATTCCTGAGTCTTAAGAAGAGTGTTTTTGAGTGCATCTTGTCTTCCTAGGAGAATGAGATCAAGAAGAAAGAGGATTTTGACAAGAGTAAGTTTATTAGTGACAGTGCTAAAGAGTCACTCAATGGATTTCTTGCCGTTAGTATTTAAGGAATTGCAGAAATGATTGCAAAGATCGAAGCCCGAGTAACTTCAATCGAAGCAAAGATTAATGAAACTAATGCACATTTGGAGCATATGGGATGGCAACTCAAGATGCAATTCAGTTATACAAGTCATGTGGAAGAAGCAGATAAGGCGATGTTCATGAAGAACAAGTTTTTAGAAGAAGAAGATGTAAGAGTGTTCAATCATTGCCCGTTCTATCAGATTTATATTCCAGAAGGGTCAAATGGAAATAATAGTGGTTCTGGATATATTCCGCCTACTGGAGAGTGAAATTAAAAGTTAGTTTGATCTTGTGGCTTGTTTTGTGTATCTTATGTTTTATGTGTTTGATGTTTTAAGTTATTAATGTTTTATGTTTGTGTTCTGTTGCACTTTAATGTGTGATTGTTACATCTTAGTGATGTAAACCTATCTTTATGATTATTGAGTACTTTTGTATCTAGGGAATTTCATCCAAGGTGTTTGGATAGAAATTTTAGTTTGTATTAAGTGTGGTTTGTTTTAAATGAATATAAGTTTGTGTTTGTGTGAAACTTGATTGGAATCGATGGATATTAACATTTGAAATTGAAGTATTGAGAGATTTATGAGGAAGAGACAATTATTTTGAGAAGATTAAGGGTGATTAACTAAGTAGTTTAGTGCATTTTCTTAATTGTGAAAATCTGGGCACTGGCGGCTAAGCACTAGAGTGCCGGCGCTTAAGCGCCAGATTTCGCGGCAAAGCACCGAAGGTCTCGTGCTTAGGCACCGGTTCGTGAAAATTGATTTTTAGTAGTTAAAAAACTGAAGATTGTCATTTTTAACTAACCCTATCGTCTTTAACTTCTGATTTTTGTGAAAAAGGAGCATAGGGTATCAATATATTAGATCATTTGAAAGCCGATCAACAAAAATTGTTAGATTTGGATTCCTTGAGGTAAGAGCACTACTCCTAAGTAAAAATTTTTTATTTTCATCATGTATTTTGAGTAAATCTTGGAAAATCCTAAAATCACTATTCATGGTGAAAATTTGAGGAAAAGGATGAGAAATTTCTTAGATTTTGTGGAAATTACTTCTGAAAGTTAATTTAGCAAGTTTAGTTTGATTTTGAGATTTATGGTAAATTTTTTCATGAATTTTTAGAGATGGCTCCAAAAGCACGCGAGAGAAAATATAAGATTTGATTCTGACAAGTTTGTTAGTGCAAGGGTTGAGGAACGATACATCGACGCAGTGCAGTAACGTAAATTGATTCCTGAGCATGGGTTCAGTAAACTAAGGGAAGTTATTGAAGAGATAATTTCTAGAAGGAATTGGGAGAATTACTGTTGCTTCTGCGCTGTTGTCGTTGTATCTGTGGTGAAAGAGTTTTATGCAAACTTACCTGCAGCAGAAGAGAATTTGGTGATGGTGAGGAGGCAAGAAGTACATTTTTCACCTGTGGTAATCAATGTCTTTTACCACTTGCCTCCTGATATGTTTAGTTTTTATTCTAACTATCATCCTACTGAGGGAGAGTTAGATGAGATGATGGCATTTATGACTGATGGAAGAGGATTATGGAAGATAACTAATGATAGAAGAGTCAATTTTCAAGCCACTAAGTTAAATGCCACTTCTAAATCATGACATTATTTTATGTCATCTAAGATGTTGCCTTCAAATCATACTAGTGAAGTTACAAGGGAGAGAGATGTGTTGAACTATTGCATTCAGCAAGAGAAGCTTATAGATATTGGAGCAATCATTTGGGATTATATTTTGAATTCTGCCAGATTTACCACTATTGTAGGTATGAGATTTCCTTCCTTGATTCATTCATTATGTGAGTGGTCTGGTGTGAAATTTGAAACTTGGGAAGAGGTTCTTCAGCCTTTAAAACCAATTACCAGTAAACGTTAGAGCTTACACTGTACATGTAGAGTTTTGGCTGGAGAGGAGGATTTGGTAGGACTTCTACTGCTTCTGCTTCTACTTCTGCTGCTTCTACTTCCTGTGCTACTACTTCGCAAGCTTCATCATCTAGTGATTCACAGACTGGTTTGTTGAGAAAGAATTTGAAGAATGTGAGTCTTACTCGTGAGCATGTTAGAGACATGGATGGTAAGATGGATAATATGGAAAGATATATTGTAAAACATGATGAATATGAGGAGAATTATAAGCATTATTTGGATAGATTGATTAGAGGCGATCTGAGTGTTGAGATGCCCCCTCATCCACTCTATATACCTTATGTTCTATCCAGAGATTGGAACGAGCAAGATGATGATGATGAGGATGTTTAGCAGATTTGTTTTTTTATGTGTTACTGAGTTTCTGTTGATGTACTGATGTATGTTGTGTCTTGTGTTTTAATTTGATGTTGTGTTTGTGGTGTGAACTCTGGTAGTATGCTGATTGTAGTTGGACTATTTTTTTATGCATATTCAGATCTTTATTGGATTGATATTCAATATGTTACTTTGTGTGATATATGTGTAGTAGTAAATGTTTTAATGTGTATGTTGTGTCAGAGTTTTTATAGTGTGTACTTTAATTCCAAAACTGTTAGGAGAATATGGAACACTATTAAAAATTATTATTTAAAAACTGCATGTTTAAAACTTTTCAAAATCTACTACTACCATTTGTTATCTAGTATTGGTGTGATTTCAGTTTTTTTCAGTTAGTGTGTATTTGCTTTGAAAACCTCCATTACTATAGAAGCCTTTTGAAATTTTTACTTTTCTTATTATAAAAGAAAAAAAAAATTGAATTTTATTCTTTTTACTCCTGTTTTTAAATTGTTATACTTGCATATTTTGGATATTAAGATTCCTGCAAGCATTTTATGTTAGTTTTTAATTCTCACCCTTGTATTATTTCTTATGCTTAAATGTTTTTATCCTAACTAAAAATTAAAGTTTGGGGTGGGGTGGGGGGGGGGGGATTTAAAAACAGAAAATTTTTCAAAAACCTAAAATTTTATTTGTTCTCAAGAATACTTAAAATTAATTTGATTTTTGAATGAAAAAAATTATGTATATGAAGTTATATTAAGGGAACAAAATTTTGAATATAGAAATGAATAAGAGAATTTAGTTAAAATTTATAGTAAAAATGAAAAATTTAAAGTTAAAATTTTCTTAGTAAAGAAGTGTTAAATATAGTTCAACTATCTTTAGGAAGAAATTTTGTATTTTTGGATAAATATAAGATTTAACTTTTATTCTTCAAAGCTTAAATTTCTTTTATTGAGGAGTAATTTTCAAATACTATCATTACGATTTTTAAGTGATCATTGCCTTACAAAAAAAAAAAAAAAACAAAAGTATGTGAAAAGGGAGGAGAAGCTTGAGGATTTAAGGGCCTAATCAAAAAAATTGGTTCCATACCTAAAGTATAAGATATAAGTTCTGAGAAAATCTAAAGTTTAAGGTTATAATATAGTAAGTAAAATTGTTTTCAAATAAAGATTTTTAAGTGAGAAAAATAAGTGTGTGAATCCTATATTTTGACGAATTTACAACTATTTCTGAATTAGATAGAAACTTATATTTTACATTATCCTTTACCGAAGAACTTTCTAAACTTTAAGTTGGTCTTAATTACTGAAATTTTTTCTAAATTAGACTATTCCATTTCAGGAACAAAATTTTGTTACCTTCCTAAGAAAGTCAGCACATAATTTGCATGCTGAAATTTTCTATGTGATTAAGAGTCACTTGAGGACAAGCAACATTTTAAGTTTGGGAGATTTTGATACACCTAAAATATATAGTGTTTTTATGCACATTTTTATACGTATTTTTTATGATATTACACTTTAATGGAAGGTATTTTGTGTTTTTCTTACAAGTATGATGAAAATGAGTGATTATGATGAAAGGAGTAAAATTGGATCAAATTTAGAGCAAAAAAATGAAAAAAAGAAAAATTGGACACTGGCAGCTAAGCGCCGGTGCGGTCGATGCTTAGGCCCCACAGTTGAAAATCAAATTTTCTTCATTCTTGACGCCAATTTCAAGGGGTATTTGAAGTAACTTTTTGTGGTAACTTCCTTAACTTCCCATGGGCGGCAAATTTAAATAAAGGGATGCATCTTTTTTGGTGGATACGTTGAATCTGGTCAAGATTTAAAGAGATGCCAAGGCACCTTTTGGAAGATGATATAATGAAGACTTGGAATTAGTTTCAAAGAGTCCTCTTCTAGTTTTTACAAAGTCCTCTTCTATTTTTAATTTTTGTCTTTTATTGTTTATAGTTTTAAAAGTCTTTTAGAGTTAGTTGAGAGTAAGAAAGGAGAAAGGGGTTGGAGTGAAGCCTTCTTCTCACCAATTCTCTTCCTTCCTTTTATTTAGTTTTTATTGAAGTCAGAAGTCTATTTCTGAGTCATCAGAGTTGGGCGATCCACTCTGAGGAGTGTTTTAGTGGAAAGTCAAGTTTCAAAGGAACTTCCTGAGTCTTGTGGAGAAGATTTTCAGATAAGTGTTTACTTTTGTTTTTATATTTAGTTTTTAATTAAAACTTATTGTGTTTTCATTATGATTTCTATTTTCAAATCATCGTGTGCTTGTGTTTCTCCATGAGATCTGAGTAGTTTTCTTTATCTTTTTCTTTCTTAAATGAAGAAGTAATTAAATTATGTAGGATTGTTGTAGAATGTATAAGTGTTTAAAATTGGAATAAGTTGTGAAGATTTAATTCCATGAACTTAATTTTATTCTTAATTTGGCCAGTTAAGATGTTAAAATTTGTTGTGAGATTATGTAAGACCCAATGCGGTATTATGTCAAACAACAATTGGTAAAAATCACATGCAATTATATGGGTGAGAATTGTAGTCCATATAATTGAATGCATATATATTAGGAGATATGTTTTTAATGGAGAGTAAAATTAGAGAACTTCAGAGTGACAGACTAAAGCCCCCTAATTTGGTTTGATATTTTAAATTTTGTTATGAGAAGTGATCTACCTAAAAAATACCCATTTTTATGCCTTATTTATGATTCAATTCTTAAGGATATTATGCTTTAATGAAAGGTATTTTCATGTTTTTGGATGTAGATGATTAAAAAGAGTCCAAGAAATAAAAAGAAGGAAAAAGGAGAAAAAGGAGCAAAAATGGAGCTTATGGAGCAATTTTTGGAATTATTGGCCTGGCGCCTAGGAGCCAGAGTTCGGCACCTAAGCGCCAGTTCGATACAGACGTTGTTAAGTTTTTTTGATGATTTTGAGCATTTATTTTGACGGTGTTAAGTGGTTATTAGAGCTTCTAGAAGACTGGAAGTTACTCCTAATATATAGGACATGTGATACCATGTATTTGGACACAAGGAAATGGTCTGGATCGCGAAGAGGAGCGACCCAAAGTGAAGAGGTACGAAAGACCTGGTCACAAAGTCCGGCGCCTAGGCGCCAGATCCCGACGCCTAGGCGCGAAGGTTACCTTTTAGAAGATGCATTGAATTTGGATGAATTTTGAAGAGGTGCCTTAAGCAACCCCTGATCAAATTCAGAGCTCTGTAAATAGGAGCCCATTTTATAGAGAAAATTGCACCAAACCCCCCCCCCCTCTTAGTAGACATACCCATTTTAGCCTATTCTCTTTCATATCTAGTTTAATTTAGTCTCTTCCATACTTAGGGTGCCACTTTATTTTGTATCTAGTGAGTTTATTTTGAGTGTTTATTGTGTGTAATTACTGTTGGAGTCTTTCATCATTGCTTTGGAGTTAGTAGAAGTCAGTGGAGCTCTTAAAGGAACACTTCAGAGAAGTACTTGTACTTTGGTTCAAAGTTTTATAAATATGTTTTGTTGTGTTATTTTAATGAGTTCTGAGTAGTTAGTTATCTTTCTCCTTTCAACTATGAAAATATTATAAATTAACTAAATTTCGTAGGAGAATTAAATATAAAATATTTTAAAATATTGTGATGATATTAATACCTGATCTTAATTTACTTTTTAAATTGGCCATTTAATTTGTTAAAACCTGTTGAAGAATTTTGAGACCTATCCGGAGATAAATTCCTAACTAGTAGATATCACATGAATCCTTAGGTAATTGCAGGCTATATGCGGATTGTTTAAGGTGAAGTGCAAATAAATAGGAAGATAATATTTATTGGGCATATAATTAATTAGTTTTTAGAGTGACAGACTAAATTATAATAATTTGGTTTATAGAAAGGTAACGGGTCACTGGTAGGGCCGACCATAGCCACCTTGGACATCTAGTAGTGTGAGCCTAGATTAACCCATTCTACTAATCAAACTTCCTGAGCCTAACTATAGATTAGTCAATGTTCTTTTCACCTGGACCAAAGGGTAAAGAATAGGAATGCTTCTATTTTGCACAATACTATAATCTTAATTCCTTACAAAAGATAAGTAATCTATAATTCATGGATTTATTGAAGGAAGGAGAAAGTCATTTTTACACTTTCATAGAGTTTTAATTATCTGCTTATTTCAATTTACTGCTTACTACTTCCTTTATTTTAGTAAAATTGTTATTTGAATGTATATATATATATATATATATATATATATATATATATATATATATATATATATATATATATATATATATATATATATATATATATATATATAAAGGTATATATAATTTGCTTAAGAAAATTTCAAAATATTACTTATATATTTTACTTTTTATTTTTAATTATCCCTGTGGGATCGATAACCAGGACTCCACTAGAGCCCTGTATTACTTGAACGATACGTATACTTGCGTTTAAAATTGTGACTTTTACAATAATTAAATCTAAATATAAATTTATAAAAGTAAACCTCGCACATCAAGTTTTTGAAGCCATTTGCCAAGAATTCAATATTCTAAAAAGTGGTATCAAATTCTTGTATTTTAAAGCATATTTAAAGTCGCATCGCATCAAGAAGTTAGCCCCCAGGTGGAGGGACTCAAGGGAACTCTAGAACCAAGTAAGAGCTGTGGGTTCAATATCTCGGGGCTTAATTAGAAAGTCCTATACTACTTGATAAACGATACGTATACATGCGTAGTGTCCCATATTATAAAATCATTATTTTCATATGTAAATCGTAAGCATAGATATTTGTTGGGGATCAATTCTCACTCTAGCAACCGAAAAAATTCAATCCCCTGACCGACAACTGGTTGTATTGCAAGTGGTAGTCTGTTGTTATTGGTATTACGAGAGCTCCATTGGTTGCTAACTCATTCTTTATACATATCGCGGGTGTTACTGATTGTGTCGTTATGTTGGTATCATGGATTTATGTTTTCTTACAGCTTAGTCGACATCAAAGTGTTATCTAGGTGATATTCTGGAGTTATCTGAGCACTGTTGTATCCTTCACCATTCCACGAGTGGTATACTAGTGTTATTTTTTTTAGTGGTACTGTGGGAGGTACACTTGCGTTAGTCCCATTATATTGAACCTCCGCAGCTTCTCAACACTTCTCGGGCCATATTCATTGGTGTTATTACTAAATTATGAGTGTTATTGCTACATGTGAGGTACGGTGGCCTCTTACCCGAGTTATTGGGAGCCATTGGATACTTCACCTCCAATTATTGATGGTGGTTATGCAGGGTTATTCGAGGCTACCGCGGATGCTTCATGGTGTTATTTGGCCTTTCTAAGAGGATTTTCTTCTAGTGTGGCCAAGGTTGTATTAAAACTTCTTCCTATCATCTCATTGGTGTTATTGGGCTTCCATTACAAGAGATTTCAGTGTTATTTCTGGAGGTATCTTAATCTTTTAGGAGATTTGATAAAACTTTTTGGGCATACATATATTTTTAGGGGTTTTCCTATTAAATTGTGTTTATACCAAGGGTTTGGATGTTAGGGACCCATTCTCTCATCTTTTTGTAACCCTCTTTCTTTTAATATAGTGGCAAATGGCCATATATACATATATATATATATATATATATATATATATATATATATATATATATATATATATAATTAAAAGGAGCAACCAAGGGGGCTCCCTACATGTTAAGACTAAATATGAGTACAAAGACTAATAAAAGATGTGATGAAGGATCCCTAAAACTAGAAGATCCCCTCATCCAAAATAAAAGCTACCACAGAAATAACTAACTAAAAAAAAGGAAAGACACCTTTGTTACAAGTATACCAACAAAAAGCATGTCGACTACTGTGTAAACCAAGAAGGGAAGGAAAACTAGCATCTAACAAAAGGAAGGCCCAAATTATCTCCATGAATCAAAAGCTTGAGAGGGGGAGAAATGATGTCATCAACCTTTATAGCTTCATTACGAGCAGCCACATGTGGCTAACCAATGAGCGGGAGTATTACCTTCCCTGGGAATGAAGGCAAACTTAACCACCATGTTGTCCATATGGCTAAGCATACTATTCATCCATCTCTTGATATTCCAAGGAGCAGGTTCAGGCTTAATAAGATAGTTGATGCAGCAACTAGAATCAGATTCCACCAGCAGCCTGGTAATTTTACATAACTTAGCAATCTTGATGGCCCAAAAGATGGCAATCATCTCAGCTTCCAAGGCATCAACGGCATATGTGGGTGAATGGAAATACGACAAGCAATGTCCATGGTAGTCTCTATAGATCCCACCAATGCCAGCATCAGATTTAATACAACTGCCATCAGTATTAACTTTGACCCACAGGGGAGGGGGGGTTCCAACCAACAACAGCAATCTTCTTGGCAGCCTTCAGCCCCACCCTACAAATATCTCTGAAATGATGGAACTTAATAAGCTTCAGAATGTAATTGAAACATTGGACAGCTACCTGAAGAAGGGAGGAAGCCCTTCCATCAAATTTAGCTTTATTCCTACACATCCAGAGGAACCAAGCCACCAAACAAGGTATCTCCAAAAGATTTTCCTTATGCCAATCCACCCAGCAGGTGTCCAAAATATCCCAACTCAAATTGAGAAAGTTAAGTGTAAGCCTACTAATGAGATGTTTCCAAACCTCTTGAGAGAAGGGACATTTGAAGAAAAGATGGTTAACAGATTCCTCATCTTGAGAGCACAAATGGCACCAGGAAGGTCCTTTTAAACCCTTGAGTTTGAGAATGTCATCAAGTGGGTATGGCAAGATGTCTCAGTCTCCAGCAGAAAAAGAGATGGAAGGAGTAAGAAATTTACCCCAAAATTCAGCACCCCACTGAAAGTGATCCCAGGTGTAAAATTTATGATAAATGTAGGAAGAGAGCTTTTGGGACCTTTTGTTCTTTGTAAGAGGTTTGTCCTTTTGATCAGGTATAACCTTAGTTAGAGTGACCTGCTGCACCTGCTCAAAAGTTAACAAATTATTCAGGAGCCTGCAATTCCAACTATTATCAGTCCAGAAATCTTTCACATAAGTGTTGGACTGATCAGGCGTTGGGATAGCATAAAGCTTTGTTCCATTCCAGACCCACTGATCCAGCCAAAAATTGATTTGCCCCTCCCCTAACTCCCAGATGAACAGATGTTCAGCTTTTTCCTTTACTTTCAGCATAGAAATCCAAAGCCTGGAGTCTCCCAGCTTTGGCTTAATTGTAGTTGGATGTTCCAATCTGCAGTATTTACCATGGAGAAATTTTGCCCACAGATTATCTTTTGCTCTGAACCTGATCCACAGCTTACACATATTGGTGAAGCTCAGCTGATCAAAGCTCCTAAAGCCAAGGCCCCCAGCCTGAGTGGGTTTGCATAGCTGCTGCCAGGGAAACCAGTGAAACTGCTTGTGCTGTCCAGCCCAAAGGAATCTGTTAAAAAGCTTGCTAATCTGCATATTTGTGCTCTTCTTCATGGAGAACATCTGGAGAGCATAGGAAGGGAGAGCAGTAAGAATAATTTTTAGCAAGGTTATCCTCCCACCATTTGAGAGGAAAGAGTTGGACCAGCTAGAAATTTTATTTTTGATCTTTTCAATGATCTCCCGAAATTGGGTCTGTTTAGATCTGCCTTTGATAAGATGAACTCCAAGATAGTTGATGGGGAGGGTTGCTGAGTGAAAACTAGTGTAATCAGAGATCCATCTTCTTAGATTAAGACTCACATTTTTACTTGGGTAGAAAAAGGCACTTATTAAGATTGAGTTCCAGCCCAAAAACATCCCTAAAATGGTTTAAAGTCTTCTGAACCACCGTGATAGCAGCTTTAGATGCCTTAGAAAATATTATAATATCATCAGAATAGGATAGGTGGCTTACCCTAATGTTGAACTTGTGGTGGTAGGCAAGGTGGGGAGAAGCAGCAAAAACATGGTCCAAACTTCTGGACAGATAGTCAAATGCTAAAATGAAAATAGTTGGGGAGAGAGGGTCTCCTTGTTTGATACCTCTTGAAGCACTGAAAAAGCCATGTTTATTCCCATTCACAAGCACAGAATGAGCATTGCACTTTAACCACCTGCTGATGAGATGAACAAAGCTGGGTTGAAATCCTCTGGCAGATAAAACATTTAATATAAACTTCCAGCTAATAGTATCATATTCTTTTTTTATATCAAGTTTAAAAATGATATTGTGGCCTCTGCACCTTTTATCTAAGTCCAAAAGCATTTCCTGAGCCGAAAGGATATTATGCGAAATATTTCTTCCTTTAACAAAGGCGACTGGCTCTCACTTATAATATGGATCGGATAAGGTTGAATTCTTGATACAAGGATTTTACTTAGCACCTTGGACATCACGAAGTTAAGGCGATAGGTCTATAGTCACCCCAATTTTGTCTGATTTTATTTTTGGGAATGAGCACAATGGTGGAAGCAGAAAAATATTTAGGAGGGTCCATGACTTGAAAGAATGCTTGCACAGCTTGAACAACATCCCGACCAGTAATAGACCAGCTAGCTTTGTAACAGGAGGATGTGAAGCCATCAGGGCCAGCAGCTTTAGAGTCTTTAATGGTATCAAGAGCACTCTTAATTTCAATTTCCTCAGGAATATTAGTTAAATGCAGTTCCTGCACATAATTATAGTTATCCTGAAATAGAAAATGTTGAATAGAAGTGGAGCTAGAGGGAACCTGTGTAAAAAGATTGCTAAAGTGTCTCTCAGCATCTCTAGCAATGTCAACGACATCGATGATTTTGATTCCAGCTTCATTAGTAATGGTAAGGATCATATTACATTTCCTTTTGAAGTTGATATAAGCATGATAGTACTTGGTATTTCGTCACCATCAATAAAATTGGCGAGATGTAGCTTTCGCTTATAAAATTTTGCACGATAATTGACTCGTGTGAGCAATTGTTCAATTTGCTACGAATAAATCTGCTTCATTCTTATCCCCATGTAAGAAAGCAGCTTCAGTATGTGAAACCTCTAATTCTGCCTTTTGAATATTATCCTGGAGATTCCCAAAAGTTGTCCAGTTCCAACTGCTGAAATGTTGAGCAGTTACTTTATGAAGAGACCAAAGGTTTCCCCAAGGTGAGCTACCCTGAGTAGGTTTCCAGATCTTTCCCACTTCAGATAGAAATTCAGGGTGTAGAGTCCACATATTTTGGAATGCGAAGTTTCCGCCGACCTTCCCACCAGAATTTTGTATGGAGATGAGTAAAGGTCTGTGATCAGAGCAAACCATAGACAAATGAGTGACAAAAGTGAAGGGGAAAATCTGGAGCCAAGAGAAATTTACTAAGACTCTATCCAATCTTTCCCAAGTATTCCCTCTTTTCCATGTGAAAGGGGGGCCAGTAAAGCCCAAGTCAAAGAGCTTAGCATTATTAATGAAAAGATTAAATCTGTTCATAGAGAGGTAAGTGGGGGAGTACCACCTTTCTTCTCAGTTGAGGAAGAGAGGCAATTAAAGTCTCCCCCAACCATCCAGAAAGAGCTCATGCTGTTAGAAATGGAAAGCAAATCAGACCACAGCAACTGTTGTTAGGCAGGAGAGCAACTGGCATAAAGAAAGGTAGCAAAACCCAGCTGTTTCCCAATGGCAAATTGAAGGTGTATAAATTGGGAGTTGTCTATAATAGACCATTGTAATTCCTTCCTTGCAAAGACCCAGATCTTGTTGATGAGATTAGAAAAACAGGTAAAATTTGGAAAGGAATTAACAATTTTACTTTTGTTTTTATGAACCATAGGTTCCAGAAGTACAAAACACCATAGTTTGTGTAATTTAACAAACTGTTTTATTCTGTTTAGAGAGGAAGGGTGAGCAGCCCCCCTAATATTCCAACACATGAAGTTGATCATTGAGAGATATTTTTTCCCTTCCCCCTAGTTCTTGGGTGTGGGGCTTGAGGGCTATCACGGGGGTCTCCGGAGACCGAAGTCCAAGTAATCCTACGAGTTCGGTTTTCTTTTTTTCCTCTTGCTATTTTTCACGTATACGCAAGCACTATGCAAATCATCGGTTGCCTCCTTGATTTGGTTTGTAGCAATTTCCACTTGTGTTCTCGAGAGTCGGAATTGATGTTATGAGACCCGAGAGGCTGGAAACATCAATTGGTTCAGCTTCTTGTTCATTCATGATTTCTGTCAGATTTTTTTCCATACCATGCCCCTCTAGTCTGTCAACCTCATGGCCTTCCAGTGGGTTGGCATCCCTGGGGGTTTGCTCCAGATTGGTGTCTTCCATAGGAACTTCAGGAGGGGAAGTAGAGATGGCAAGTAGAGCATCTGCCCTCTTACCAGGCCCAGCTTTCTTCCTGGAAGGGGGGTGTAGTCTGTAACACTGATCCAGCAAATGGCCAAACATTCTACAGTGTTTGCAATAGTGTGGTTTGAACTCCACTTCAACTTCCTGCCAAAATCCCTCTTCTGGAACATCTTCATCTGTTCTAATCCAAATCTTCTAAATATCAGGTAATGTTATGTCTCTTTCTACCAGTACTCTAGTTGCAGCTGGTCTTGCCATATCAAAAGTGTTAGTGTCAATTTTTAGTGGAGTGCCCAATGCTTGGCTTATATTAAACATGGCATTTTGATTATATAGTTGAATAGGTAGATCTGGAAATTTGAACCACATTGGGATGATTGGTGGCTCTTTAGAAGGATCAAAATCTGGTGTCCATTTCAAAACTTTCATATAAGTGCCAGCAATCAGTATAGATTGTTTCCCAAAAATTCTAGCATAGTCCTCCTCATTGGAAAGTCTTATCAGCAGATGTCTCCCATCTAAAAGGCCCAGCTTCCAGCTACCAACAAGATTTAGTTCATCAAAGAATTTCCTCACTTATTCCATTTTGGGGTGCCCCATTTGGAATTTACCAATCAGACAAAATTTAACAGCCTCATTTAGGCAGTTCATATCCTGTTTGGAGAACAAAACGACGAGGCAGGCCATCCTTGGAACCCAAAGGCTCGATGTAAGGACTGTTACCTTTGTACGCGGCGAGTATCATGCATCTCTTGGGGAAAAACCAAATGCTCAAAGGACTTATGAGGAACTTGCCCTTTCCCCACAACTCCAGCATAGGTGGCTTTAGCCCACCAGTATTGGTGGAGCTGTCAATAGGAAAAAGTCTGGTAGAGGGGTTGGCCATCAGCAACAGCCCCCAATACCAAACCCAGAAACAAGCCGATCCCAAAATAGACCGAAGGAAACGAGGGAAATAGCCGACCAAAAGCAAAAACCACCCAGGCAAGACCAAAAAGCACAAGGTACAGCAAAAATTTTAGGGGGGAAGAACAGAGCCCCCAAAATGTCACCAAGCAACAAACACAAGATCAATGGAACAGTAACACCTCTAAAATTTAAAATCTAGAAAGTCCGGGAAGGCCAAGAACAAAGGGAAACAATGGAGACACCAAGCCCAACACAAAACAGGCTGCAGGAACAGGAAGTCCAAAAGGAAAGGGAACCTACCAGCTCCGGCCAGGGTCACAGCCGCCATTGACACCCAGCAAACCCTAGCAGACACTCTCTCACATCAACAGCCACCATGGTTATATATATATATCTAATGGCGTCGTCTTCCTCGCCTTCTTACAGCTCTGCTAGGGTTTCATCTCATGGCGAACCCTAGCGACCGTTACCTTCAATTTGTCGCATCTCTGGCGTCGTTGTCATTTCTAAAGACAGAACGACACGTTCATTTTTGGCTTCGCAAAGTTCGCAGGGCTCGCTTGTGCTCGCAGGTCTCCTCTGCTCGCTCGTCCGGGTTGCTTTCTCACGCGTTCCATTGCTGGCGGGTCCAGAACGACATGATCGCGGCTTCGCAGAGTTCGCATGACTCGCTCGTCCCTTAGCTGGGGTCTCTGGTAGGTTCATCCTCTACTCGCGTCCGGGTCGCATTCTCTGGACGGCTTACTGATTTTAGCCCCTCTTTTCTGGATGGCTCATTCTGTGCCACTCCTTGTGGCCTTTCTCTGGACGGCCCGTATTTGCACGATGTCTTTCATTGCTGGCGGGTCCAGCTATCTATGCTTGCAATGATTCTTTCTCTCGGATCCTCTGGTGCGTGAAGAAGGGCTACAATGGCTACTCTGTGTGCGTGCTCGCTGCGCAACTGACTGTAGTGGTCGCTAGGCATCTTCTTTCTGATGGCAACTAAGACATCCTATGCTGGAGTTGTGGGCAGCAATTCCCATAATGATCATCTTTTTTTCCACAAGAATTTCATGACACTGCAGCTGGAAAAATACAGAGCGATTTTATCAGGCCGATTGGTACTAAAGATGGGAAACCTGCTGTTATCTTCACCACACTGGAAATGAAGGTTCTCTTCGATGATGTTTAATTTACTTTAATTGGGAAATTCCAATTTGGTCACCCCAAGATGAATTTATTCAAAAAATTTTTTGAGAATCTAAAACTTAATGGTGGATGGAAATTGGGAGTGTTAGATGGCAGACACTTACTCATTCGGATACAGAAGGAAGAAGATTATGCTAGAATTTTTGCTCAACAATCAGTTTTTTTGCTGGCACCCGCATGAAGTGAATCAAGTGGACTTCTGAATTTGACCCATCAAAGGAACCCCCTATCATTCCTATGTGGTTCAAAATTCCGGGACTTCCCTTTCATTTGTACAATCCACGTGCTTTGTACAACATTAGTCAAGCTCTCGGTACTCCTCTCAGAGTTGACTCTCCTACTTATGATAGGGTCTCTACAGGTGGGGCCAGGGTTCAAGTGGAGAGGGATTTCACTCTCCCTGATGTGGATCGATTTTGGATCACTGATGGTGCGGATGGGTTTTGGCAGGAGGCTGTGGTGGAGAGCAGGCCTCTCTTTTGCCAGCATTGCAAAATGTTTGGGCACATTAGAGACACCTGCTATAGACTGCATCCTCCCTCGAGGAAAAGGGTTGCTGGGCCTGGTGGCGATGAAAATAATAACCATTAGGTCGTTGTTGGATGGGGTCATGTCATCGCCATCCATTTCTGTATCATGTCAATGTCAAGGAGTCGCCATCTAATATTAGCCTAGTTTTATTCATATAAATCCTATAAAGGATTTAGAGAATTTTAGGACTAATAGTAGAAAAGGATGTTTATGATAATTCTTATATGAGGATATTCTAGAATAACATATTCTAGAATTTTCATATTAAGAAAATCATGGTAAACCAGAGATTTCTATTTCGGGTTCTTTTAGATCTCCTATAGAGGTAAGCCTCTATAGTTAATTACCTCTTAAACAATTTTCAATTGTTTAAGAAAACTTCTGATTAATGTTAATCATTTATTTTCTAAGAATTTATTTTAAGGAGAGATGTACCCACTATCACTCCCAAATGTCGTTATATCATGTTATTGAATACTTTAGGTATTATGTCTAACCTAATGGTTATGGTTTCTTTTCTGTTGTTGATTTGTTGAAAAATTTCAGGTTATATGTTTAACCTAAAAGTTTTGGTTTTGCTTTTGTTGTCAAAAGTTTCAGGTTATATGTCTAACCTAAAAGTTTTAGTTTTGTTTTTGTTGTCAAAAGTTTCAGGTTATATGTCTAACCTAAAAGTTTTGTTTTTGTTTTTATTGTCAAAAGTTTCAGGTTATATGTCTAACCTAAAAGTTTTGGTTTTGTTTTTTGTTCGCCTAGAATGTCGTCCTGCAAAACAGAGTTAGTACACCCTATAACATGTAAAGAAAATCTAAGCGAAATTTCTCGTTTTCACCCTGCAAAGAAAACATTGTCAGAAATAACATCACAGAATATTTGGATATGTCTTGGATGTCAGTTTATGTCGAATTATTTTGAAATGTCAATTTTTTTGTTGATTATGTCAGTTTTGGTTTTAAAATATTGAATTTATTAACTTGAGTTCATGCCTGTACGAACTCTAAGTTAAAAAGGTTTGGAATTAGATTCAATATTGATTGAATTAACTTGGGTTCATATCTGGTTGAACCTAAGTAAGATTCAATGTTGATTGAATCTATTTAACTTGAGTTCGTGTCTGTCTGAATTCAAGTTAAAAGATTTGAAATCAGATTCAATATTGATTGAATTGACTTGGGTTCATGTCACAGTTGAACCTAAGTTAGATTCAATGTTGATTGAATCTATTTAACTTGAGTTCATGTCTGTTTGAACTTAAGTTAAAAGGTTTGACATTAGGTTCAATATTGATTGAATTGACTTGGGTTCATGTCTGGTTGAACCTAAGTTAGATTCAATGTTGATTGAACCTATTTAACTTGAGTTCATGTCTGTTTGAACTTAAGTTAAAATGTTTGGTTTAGAATAGATTTAATTAAGTTTTAAGTCTTGTTTAAAGGTTAATCAAGTCTAATAAATTAGACTCGATTAGATTTGCAGACCATCTAAGTCCCTTTTATATAAGACTTAAGTTTTAATTAAGTCTATTTAAAGTTAGACCTAGACTTAGAATTGAACTTAAGCCGGGTTTTAGTTTAGATTCAAGTTAGGTTGAACCTAAGGCTTAGATTAGACTTTGGTTTATATCGTGCTAAACCTAAGTATGGTTTGACTTAAGTCTAATATGGGTTAGACTTAAGTTAGGTTTTTGGGTTAGGTTCATATCAGGTTGAACCTAAGTTTGGTTTGACTTGAGTCTAATGTGGGTTAGACTTAAGTTAAATTTTGAGTTTAGATTAAGTTAGGTTCAAGTCAGGTTGAACCTAGACTTAAGGTCGATTTAAGTTCAATATGGGTTATCATAAGGTTTCAAGTTAAGTTAGGTTCGATGTGGGTTGAACCTAAGGTTTCAAGTTAAGTTAGGTTTGATGTGGATTGAACCTAAGGTTTAGGTTAACTTGAGTTCAAGTTAGGTTGGACTCAAGTTAGGTTAGGTTTAGGTTAGGTTCAATGTGGGTTGAACCTAAGGTTTAAGTTAACTTGAGTTCAAGTTAGGTTGGACTCAAGTTAGGTTAGGTTTAGGTTAGGTTCAATGTGGGTTGAACCTAAGGTTATAGGTTAACTTGAGTTCAAGTTAGGTTGGACTCAAGTTTGGTTAGGTTTAAATTCGGTTCAATGTGGGTTGAACCTAAGGTTTTGGTTAACTTAAGTTCAAGTTAGGTTGGACTCAAGTTAGGTTAGGTTTAGGTTATGTTGGACTTGGACTAAAAGGTTGGATTTGGATTTAATTAGACCTTAGTTGATTAAGGTTTAATAATTAATTAAGTCTAATGTAGTAGACTTAATTAGGATTTGTGTTTGATTATGTCTTACTTAGTTAAGACTTAATAGTTTAATTAGGTCTAATAACTTAGACTTAATTAAGGTTTATGTTTGATTAAACCATAGTTAGTTAAGTTCTAATGGTTTAATTAGGTTTAATGGGTTAGACCTAATTAGGGTTTAAGTTTAATTAAACCTTAGTTAGTTAAGGCCTAATGGTTTAATTATGTCTAATAGGTTAGACATAATTAAGGTTTAAGTTTGATTAAACCTTAGTTAGTTAAGGTCTAATGGTTTAATTAGGTCTAATGGGTTAGACCTAATTAAGGTTTAAGTTTAATTAAGCCTTAGTTAGTTAAGGTCTAATGGTTTAATTAAGTCTAATGGGTTAGACCTAATTAGGGTTTAAGTTTGTTTTAAACCTAATGTGTAAGAAGGTTAATTAAGTTTAATATGTCTTTAAACTTAATTAAAGGTTTGGTTTTGATTAATTAAGTTTAATATGTTCTTAAACTTAATTAAAAGTGTTGATTTTTGTATATAAACCTAATTTAGGTAAGGTTTAATGGGTTAATTAAGTTTATTATGTCTTTAAACTTAATTAAAAAAAAGTTTAATTTTGATTAATTAAGTTTAATATGTCTTTAAACTTAATTAAGATTTGATTTTTATATTAAACCTAATTTAAGTAAGGTTTAATGAGTTAATTAAGTTTATTATGTCATTAAACTTAATTAAAAGGTTTAATTTTGATTAATTAAGTTTAATATGTCTTTAAAATCAATTAAGATTTAATTTTTATATTAAACCTAATTTAAGTAAGGTTTAATGAGTTAATTAAGTTTATTATGTCTTTAAACTTAATTAAAAGGTTTAATTTTGTTTAATTAAGTTTAATGTGTCTTTAAACTTAATTAAGATTTAATTTTTATATTAAACCTAATTTAAGTAAGGTTTAATGGGTTTAAATATTATTTTAAATCTAGTTAAGTCCAATTTGGTAATTTTAGACTCAAGTGAAATTTCTCATTAGTCTATCATAGACTAGAACCATTTTCAAACTTTGATTGTTAATGAAAATAGGTTAAATTTATAAAGGGGTATTTTTAGGATTAAAATTATTTAATTAATAAAGGATTTTTAACCCTAAATTTCAAAATACCATTCAAAATGATTTCTATGACTTAGAAATAATTTTCTTAGGGTTAGTGTCTGTTGCCCTATCATTTCTAGCCATTTGCATTTTTATTTTCCATAATTTTTCAATTTTTATAATTATTATTTGAAATAATAATAAAGAAACTTGAAAATTAAAGAAAAGTGTCATAGGCATGTTTTCTGTCCTTGGAAAAATTATGGAAGGTTCCTAAGAACATACCTCAAAGTTTCATAATTTTTTGATTTATAAATAATTTTTAATAATTAAAATACTTTAGAGAGTATTTAATTAATTAAAAATTAAACACTGAGAAGAAAATTATGATTTTGATCTCATAATTTTCTCCTCTTCAAGAGTTTTCCAGAGGTATTTTTATTTTATTTTTATGACCTCTGGATCAAAAGTTATGGATTTTTGAAGTTTTTAAGGTTTTAAGGGATTTTTTATTAAATCCCGCCGCCAAACTCACTGCCGTTCGACGCGTGTCCTCGTACGCGTTGAACGAGCGGGAGAATCCGTTGCGTGCAGCCGAATAGCTGACACCGCGGGGAATCATTCGCGCCGTCCATCCCTAAGGTGCGGGATCGGACGACCGAGATAATTCGAATAAAAATCTGAATTATTTCGAACCATCAAACTTTAAACATCAATATCTCACTCATTTCTTGATGAAATTGAGTGATTTTTTTTTAAATGATCATCTGGATGAGAAGTATCCATCCATATGGTGATGTTACACTTCTGGGCTAGTATAACACATGATATGTCGAAAATATGATTTATTTTGTAAAGAAAAATTCCATACCTTTACCACAAGCAAATCAAGCTAGATCAGACCTTATGGTTGCCTTCTAGGACTCCAATAGAAAGTTATTCTTTGCGGTAATTTGATCTAGAAGTCGGGCTTAGGGAGGAATTTTGAAGAAGTACCTAATTTTGGCTGTTTTTGAAATTTGGTCAAATTGGCTCAAATAGGCTCAAACTATGGCTTGCATTTGATCCTAAAAGATTACCGAGACTCTTAGGAAGACTTTTTATGTTGGGAGCGAGTGGATTTGGGCAGCCTATAGTTCTCCCTAAATTTTTTTCTTCTTCTTGCTAGGTTCGGCCATGGGTTCCTATTTATAGCATGGGGAGGTTATGACTTAACTTAGGATGTTCTAGGGGAGTAGTTACCTCCTCTATCAGCCCATTGGGTGAAGAAATTGGCTGAAGATAGGCATTGATGCTTCTCCCTAAGTTTTCCATGATGATTTCCATTGTTTTGTCTCTCACCCAATGGCTCATGTAAGAGGTGCATGGTGAGCTGCCTCTACTCTTCTTAGGGAGCTTATACCTCATCTCTTAAGCTTGGCAAATGGTGACACACAAGCTTATCTCTCATCATTGCTTCTAACCACGGTAAGGGGGGGTTTCATGCATGGTTTTCCTTCCATTGGTTGGCTTGGGAGGTGGGAGGTGAGGCCTCATGTTGGCCGGCGACCTCATGGCTAAATGAGGCTTAGGGTGAAGGAGAGAGTGACACCTCACCCCATGCATCATGATGGGTATTAACCCATGGCTAAGTGGTCTTAATGAGGGCTTAATTATGTGTTAATTAAGCCTTAAGATGAATTTAGCCTAATTAATTATGAGAAGGTTATATGTCATTTCATTTCTTTTTAATTTCCCATTTTAATTAATTATTTTATTAATTAAAATTGTTAAAAAATATTTTATTAATCAATTTATTAATTGAAAATAATTTCAATTTAATTTTTTTGATTAATTTTATCATTTTTGTCATTTTATGATTTTAATTTAATTTTCATTTTAATTAATTATGTCATTTAATTAAAATATTGAAAATTTAATCATTAATCATTTTAATTAATCAAAATAATTTTGAAATTAATTATTTGATTAATTTTGTTGTTTTTATTTCATTTTTATCTATTTTAATCAAAATAGATAGGTGTTGACCAATTTTGACTCAGGTTGACTCAAGTCGACTCAATTGATCAATTTAATTTCAAAATGTCCAGTACTTGTGATTTTGTCATTGTGGGGCTTTAAATGTGTCATTGGGTGAAAAGGTTGACTTATGGGTCAACAGGATTGGTCATTAGGTCTGGTTTGACCAATTTGACTAAAGTTGACTTTTTAGGTAATAAGGGTGACCTATGGGGTCAACAGGGTAGGTCATTAGGTCTGGTTTAACCATTTTGACCAATGTGGACTTTTTAGGTCATAAGGTTGACCTATGGGGTCAACAGGGTTGAGTCATCGGTGCGGTTTGACCGGTTTGACCAAAGTTGACTTTTTAGGTCATAAGGTTGATCTATGGGGTCAACGAGGTTGGTCATTAGTTCTGGTTTGAGCAGTTTGACCAAAGTTGACTTTTTAGGTCATAAGGTTGACTATGAAGTCAACAGGGGTAGGTCATTAGGTACGGTTTGACCATTTTGACCAATGTTGACTTTTTAGGTCGAAAGGTTGACCTATGGGGTCAACGAGGGTTGGTCATTAGTGCGGTTTGACCATTTTGACCAATGTTTACTTTTTAGGTCATAAGGTTGACCTATGGGGTCAATAGGGTAGGTCATTTGGTCTGGTTTGACCATTTTGATCAATGTTGACTTTTTAGGTCAAAAGGGTGACCTATGGGGTCAACAGGGTAGGTCATTAGATCTGGTTTGACCATTTTAACCAATGTTTACTTTTTAGGTCATAAGGTTGACCTATGGGGTCAACAGGGTTGGTCATTGGGTCTGGTTTGACCAATTTGACCAAAGTTGACTTTTTAGGTCATAAGGTTGACCTATGGGGTCAACAGGGTAGGTCATTTGATGCAGTTTGACCATTTTGACCAATGTTGACTTTTAGATCACAAGGTTGACCTATAGGGTCAACGGGGTAGGTCATTGAGTGCAGTTTGACCAATTTGACCAAAGTTGACTTTTAGGTCATAAGGTTGACTTATGGGGTCGATGAGGGTTGGTCATTGGGTCTAGTTTGACCAGGTTGACCAAAGTTGACTTTTTAGGTCATAAGGTTGACTTATGGGGTCAACGAGGTTGGTCATTAGGTGCTGGTTTGACGGTTTGACCAAAGTTGACTTTTTAGGTCATAAGGTTGACCTATGGGGTTAACAGGGTTGGTCATTGGGTCTGGTTTGCCAATTTGACCAAAGTTGACTTTTTAGGTCATAAGGTTGACCATGGGGTCAACAGGGTAGATCATTAGGTCTGGTTTGACCATTTTGACCAATGTTGACTTTTTAGGTCATAAGGGTGACCTATGGGGTCAACGAGGGTAGGTCATTAGGTGCGGTTTGACCAATTTGACCAAAGTTGACTTTTTAGGTCATAAGGTTGACCTATGGGGTCAACAGGGTTGGTCATTGGGTCTGGTTTGACCAGTTTGACCAAAGTTGACTTTTTAGGTCATAAGGTTGACTTATGGGGTCAACAAGGTTGGTCATTAGGTCTGGTTTGACCAGTTTGACCAAAGTTGACTTTTTAGGTCATAAGGTTGACCTATGGGGTCAACAGGGTTGGTCATTGGGTCTGGTTTGCCAATTTGACCAAAGTTGACTTTTTAGGTCCTAAGGTTGACCTATGGGGTCAACAGGGTAGATCATTAGGTCTGGTTTGACCATTTTGACCAATGTTGACTTTTTAGGTCATAAGGTTGACTATGGGGTCGACGGGGTGGAGTCATTAGGTCCGGTTTGACCAAGTTGACCAAAGTTGACTTTTTAGGTCATAAGGTTGACCTATGAGGTCAACAGGGTAGGTCATTGGGTCTGGTTTGACCAGTTTGACCAAAGTTGACTTTTTAGGTCATAAGGTTGACCTATAGGGTCAACATGGTTGGTCATAGGTCTGGTTTGACCAGTTTGACCAAAGTTGACTTTTTAGGTCATAAGGTTGACCTATGGGGTCAACAGGGTTAGTCATTGGGTCTGGTTTGCCAATTTGACCAAAGTTGACTTTTTAGGTCATAAGGTTGACCTATGGGGTCAACAGGGTAGGTCATTAGGTCTGGTTTGACCATTTTGACCAATGTTGACTTTTTAGGTCATAAGGGTGACCTAGGGGTCAACAGGGTAGGTCATTAGGTCTGGTTCGACCAATTTGACCAAAGTTGACTTTTTAGGTCATAATGTTGACCTATGGGATCAAGAGGGTAGGTCATTAAGTCTGGTTTGACCAGTTTGACCAAAGTTGACTTTTTAGGTCATAAGGTTGACCTATGGGGTCAACAGGGTAGGTCATTAGGTCTGGTTTGACCAGTTTGACCAATGTTGACTTTTTAGGTCATAAGGGTGACCTATGGGGTTAACAGGGAAGGTCATTAGGTCTGGTTTGACCATTTTGACCAATGTTGACTTTTCAGGTCATAAGGTTGACCTATGGGGTCAACAGGGTTGGTCACTGGGTCTGGTTTGACCAGTTTGACCAAAGTTGACTTGTTAGGTCATAAGGTTGACCTATGGGGTCAACAAGGTTGGTCATTAGGTCTGGTTTGACCAGTTTGACAAAAGTTGACTTTTTAGGTCATAAGGTTGACCTGTGGGGTCAACAGGGTAGGTCATTAGGTCTGGTTTGACCATTTTGACCAATGTTGACTTTTTAGGTCATAAGGTTATTGACTCATTGTAAAATGAGGTCAACAAAAGGGCCCCCAATATGCGTAGAATACTATATAAGTATTCTGCACATATTGGCATTGACCGAAGTGGTCTAAGAGATGTCGCATAATGATTAAGAGAGGAGTGAATGTCATATCGCTCCTAGAGGATGTCAGATGTCTTGTTTGTCGGTTTTAAGAAGAGATTTTCTTCTTGTATTTGAAATGAGATTTACTGGGAGGGAAAATGGATGTCATATTTCATTTCTCAAAATGTCGATGTCGATATTTTGCTAAAGGAATGCCGTGATTTCCGTGTCAGGAAAGGACGTATATCCTATAACAGGAGGGAGAAAATGGATGTCATTTTCCATTTCTCAAAATGTCAATGTTGATATTTGGTTAGAGGAAAGTCATGACTTCCGTGTCAGGAAGGGACTTATATCCAATAACTTGGAGAGAGAAAATAGATGTCATTTTCTATTTTCCAGAATGTCAGTGTTAAGATTTGGTTAAAGGAAAGCCGTGATTTCCGTATCAGGAAAGGACTTATATCCAATAACCAGAGAGAAAATAGATGTCACTTTCTATTTTCCTGAAAATGTCAATGTCAATATTTGGTTAGAGGAAAGCCATAATTTCCTTATCAGGAAAGGACTTATATCTAATAACCGGAGAGAAAATAGATATCATTTTCTATTTTCCTAAAAATGTCAATGTCAAGATTTGGTTAAAGGAAAGTTGTAATTTCCGCATCAGGAAAGAACTTATATCCAATAACCGAAGAGAGAAAATAGATGTCATTTTCTATTTTCCTCAAAATGTCGATGTCGAGATTTGGTTAAAGGAAAGTCGTAATTTCGCATCGGGAAAGAACTTATATCCAATAACCGAAGAGAGAAAATAGATGTCATTTTCTATTTTCCTCAAAATGTCGATGTCAAGATTTGGTTAAAGGAAAGTCGTAATTTCCGCAGCAGGAAAGAACTTATATGCAATAACCGAAGAGAGAAAATAGATGTCATTTTCTATTTTCCTCAAAATGTCGATGTCAAGATTTGGTTAAAGGAAAATTGTAATTTCCGTATCACGAAAGGACTTATATCCAATAACCGGTGAGAGAAAATAGATGTCATTTTCTATTTTCCTCAAAAATGTTAATGTTAAGATTTGGTTAGAGGAAAGTCGTAATTTCCGTATCAGGAAAGGACTTATATCCAATAACCGAAGAGAGTGACGAACTCATTAATATTTTTGGTGGGAATATCCGCTGGGGTTTTGTCCTATTTCGGAATGAGAAAAATAATCTGTCTTCAGGCATTTTTCCTGAAAATATCAAGACAGAATATCATTTTAGATTTTCAAATGTTTGTTTAACAAATGAAAGAGATGTCACAAAACATCAAATATGATTTTTTGAAAGGAGAATTTATTGTCTCAGTTTATAAATAAGTCTTTATTCATTTCCCTTTTTTATGTCGCGTAATATTTCTTTAGAAAACGCCCATTGATTGGAGGTAGGATTCTTTCTCCTTGACAATCCACCAATTGGTAGGATCCTCCGGAATATGTCTTTTCAATTACATATGGACCTTCCCATATCGGTTCGAATTTGCCACCTATTTTTCAAAGAGCTAGTATAGGTCTTCGAAGAACTAAAACTAATTCACCGATTTGAAAGGTTCTAGGGCAAACTAGTTTGTCGTGAGCTCGTATCATTTTTGCTTGATACAATTCTAGATTTTGTTGGGCTTGCAGACGTTTGCCTTCTAAATTTTCAAGTTCTTCAAGTCGCAACTTGACATTTTCTTCTTCAGTTATTTTATTGGTTATTGCTATTCTGAGAGAAGGAATTTGGACTTCCAGAGGCAAAATGGCTTCAGAACCATATACCAAAGCAAATGGAGTAGACCGTGTTGGAGTTCGGTATGTAGTTCTATAAGCCCATAAAGCTTCTATTAGTCGTTCATGCCATTGTCTCGGGCTATTACTTAATGTCTTTTTCAAGATTTGAACCAATGTTTTATTGAAAGCTTCAGCTAATCCATTGGCTTTAGGGTAATAGATTGTGGAATATCTCCAGTCAATCCCATGTCTCTGGATAAAGTTATTCATTTTTGTGTTTTTAAAGGCCAATCCATTGTCTGATATGACTCTTCGAGGAATCCCAAATCTATAAACGATATGTGTTTTAAAGAAGTGGAGAACTTGTTCTGCCTTGACTTCTCGAAGGGGTATTGCTTCTGCCCATTTAGAAAAATAGTTAGTAGCTGCCAAAATAAATTTATGGCCCTTGGAGGATGGAGGATCTATAGGGCCCACTATGTCAGTACCCCAAAATTCAAATGGCCATGATGCAATAGTTGGGTGTAGGACATTTGGAGGTTGATGTAAAACTACTCCATGTATTTGACATTGATGACATTTCTTTGCAATGTCAAGACAGTCGGTTATCATTGTTGGCCAATAGTAACCCATTCTTTTTATTTTCATTTTCATTTTGGGCCCAGATTGATGTGCACCACATAAACCTGAATGAACTTCCTTAACAATCTCTCGAGCTTCAATTTGGTTTAAACATCTCAACCACATTTGATCAAAAGATCGTTTATAAAGTACGTCATTTATTAGAGCATATGATAATGCTCTTTGTTTAATTTGATTGGCAATAGAACTATTTTCAGGCAATTTTCCAGTTTGTAAATATTGGATGATTGGTTGTTGCCAATCATCCTTCTCGTCACTTATTGTCATTGTCATATTTTCACCGATTTTATGCAAATTATTTATATCAATTTGAGAAAGAACTTGTCGTCCTTTTATAGAAATCGGTATGTCATCTTTTTCTGGACACGCAAATTCCTTTGCAAGTTTTGCCAGAGCATCCGCTAGAGAGTTACCTCATCTCGGGATTAAGAAAAATGTTACATCAGGAATTTGTTGAAGTAATTTCAGAGTGTAACGAAAATATTATTCAAGTCGTGGTTTCAAAATTTTGTATTTGCCAGCAATTTGATTGATAATTAACTGGGAATCTCCGTAGATATCAATATTCTTAATTTCCATTAATATTTTCAATTCTAGACCGCTTATGAGCGCTTCATATTCGGCTTCATTATTCATGCATGGTTCTGTCAAATGATAGGAAAAGGGCATCATCATTTTGTCTAGAGTAATGAAAATTAATCCTACTCCGGCTTTGCCTGGTATGATTGTATGTTTATCTTTGTCTTTCCATGCAGATGATGCTCCATCAGAGTAGAGTTCCCATCGTTGCATGTTAGAATCTTTTACTTCTGATATTTGTTCATCAGGTAGATCGTCGTTAAGGGGTGATCCTGCTGGAATTGGGTGTGCCTTTAAGAAATCTGCTAGGATTTGTCCTTTGATAGCGCGTAACGGTACAAATGTTATGTCAAATTGTAACAAGATCATTGCCCATCTTGCTAATCTCCCAGAAAGTGTCGGTCGTGTTATTAAATATTGTAACGGGTTAACTCTTGAAATAAGAGTTACCTTATGAGAAAGCATATAATGTCTTAGCTTTTGAACTGCGAAGATCAGGGCTAAACAATGCTTTTCAATTGTCGGATATTTTACTTCCGTTGGAACTAAACAACGACTCAAGTAGTATAACACATTCTCTTTTCCTTCATCGTTTACTTGTGCTAGTAAAGCTCCAAGTGAATTGTCCAATGCCACGGTGTAAAGGATTAAAGGTCTTCTTAATACAGGGGCTGCTAAGACAGGAGGGGTTGTCTGATATTGTTTAATGTCTTCGAAGGCATGCTGGCATTTTTCATCCCACACAAATTTGGCATCCTTTCTAGTAAGGGCGGTAAGGGGTTGACATCTACCCGATAGATTGGAAATGAAACGTCGTATATATGCTAATTTTCCTTGAAAGGATCTCAATTGAGTTAGATTTTTAGGAGGAGGCATATTTAGGATAGCTTCAATTTTGAGAGGATCAATTTCTATCCCACGATGTCGAACTACAAATCCTAAAAATTTTCTCGAAGTGACACCAAAGGCGCACTTTAAAGGGTTCATTTTAAGATTATATCGTCGTAGTCGTTCAAAAACAATTCTCAAATCGTATATATGATAGTCTTTTTGTTTATTATTGACAACCAGATCGTCGACATAACATTCAACTTGATTATGTATTAGTTCATCAAAAATCCATGTCATGGCTCTTTGATAGGTTGCACCGGCATATTTTAGTCAAAATGGCATAACCTTATAACAATATATGCCCATGGGTGTTCGAAAAGCTGTATTTACTTTGTCTTCCGAAAACATTATTATTTGGTTATATCCTGATGATCCATCCATGAAAGAAAACATTGCATATTTTGATGCAATATCAACCATTAATTCAGGAATTGGTAAAAGAAATTCATCTTTTGGACATGCTTTGTTCAAGTCCCTGTAGTCTATGTAGACTCTTATTTGTCCATTTTTCTTTTTAACTGGCACCACATTGGCTAGCCATGTTGGATAATTTTCTTCTCGTATGAAGTCAGCCTCTATCAATTTCTTGACTTCTGCAATGACTTGTTGCTCTATTTCGACACGCATCCTTCTTGGAGCTTGTTTAACTGGGTTTATGATTTGGTCTATCCCGAGTTTATCGACTGCGACTTCTGGGGATAAACCAGGCATTTCGTCATAAGTCCAAGCAAAACAGTCTTTATATTCCATCAACAATTGAGTTATGTCTTTTATTTCCTCATCATTAAGGAATGAACTAATATAAGTCGGTTTTGGATTTTCATTAGTTCCTAAATTTATTTCTTTTAGTTCATCAATTGTCGATTTAATTTCTTCTTCCAACTTTGGGGGAGCATTTTCAATTGGAAGATCAGGCAATGATTCGGAATCACATTCTTCTGTGACAGTCAAACAAAATTATGTATCATCTAATGGTCCCAAAATTCCAAATCCAACACCTTTTTTAGAGTTAGAATTTCATTTATTATCATTCCATATTTGTTCAATGAAAAGCAGTCGTTTTAAAGACCATTGTTTGAGCATTAAACTATTTTGAATGAATTTTGGTGCCCAATGAGAATACAACTCAAAAGGAATTTTCATTCATTGTGGAAGATTTTCATCTTCTATTTTTACATCATTTTTAGTATAAGAAGAAGTAGAGCCAAGTCTAAACTTAATTGGCTTTTCGTCATCATTATATACTTCTTTGACTATTAGATTCTCAATCTTAGCAGTGGAGATTGGAGTTAGAGTCATAAAATGTATATAATGATTGATTTTGTCATACATAGATTCAATTTGTTTCTCTTTGTCTTCCTCTTCTAGAGATATTTTGAATTGGGGTTCCTTTGCAACCACAGATCTCGTTTCTTCTTCAGAATCCAGGTGGATTTTGAACTTCAGTGGTTTCTTCATTGTGACAATTGGATCTTCTCTCCTTCGTCCTCGTTCTCGGCCTCGACCTCGGGTGCGAATCTGACGGAAATTAGTCTCTTTTGTCTTTATTGAAGAAAAATCCTTTTCATTTATTTTCTTTTCTTTGTTCTTTTCTTCCATATTTAATGTTGTCTCTTTGGAAGATATTGTTTTATTTATAGGAGCATAATATGCTGCATCTTCATGTATACCAATTTCATGGATTGAAAACGGTTGCAGGTCTCCTATAATACGAAATTCTTGTCCTTTTCGTAAATATTTGATACATTGATGTAATGAAGAAGGTACAATTTTATATTCATGGAGCCATGGTCTGCCAAGTAAGGCATTAAAAGAGGTGTCTGAATAAATAAAATGAAATTTTGCTGTTGTTGCCAAGTCGGCTATTTTTAAGAGCAAAGTTATTGATCCAAGGGCTCGTTCTCCTTGTTGATTGAATCCTCTTAACATCATTGTATCTTTTGATAGTTTAGAGGCATCAATGTCTAAGTATGCAAGAGTTCTCAGATTCATAATGTTAATTGAAGCACCTGGGTCAATAAGAACTCTCGAAAGTATCGTGTCATTGATGTTTACTGTAATATATAGTGGACGATTATGTTCAGTTGTTTCGAGCAATAAGTCATTGTCGGAGAAGGTAATCTTTGTTGATTCCTCTAATGAGTAAGCTTCGTTTTGGGTAGTACTAGCAAGTTGAGTTAAACAAATGTCAGGGTCCGAAAGGGCCTTGATTAATGATTCTCTCATTTCTTTGGAAAGTATGAGAGCGTCATAGATGCTTAATTTTGCGAGTAATTTTCTCGAAGTGGGCCGATGACATTATAATCCACCTTGTTGTGAAGATCATCCTTATTTCCTTCAGAAGTTCGGGGATATATTGGAGGAATGATCTTATCTGGTGTAATTATTTATTTTTCTTTTTCTTGTGGAATTATCCTAGGAGGTAAGATTTTTCCACTTCTCAAGTTAATTTCAATTATTTCCTCAGGTTGATTATCCGATTCATTTGTTTCTGAATCCGAAGATTCCAATTTTATAGAAATCGAAATTCCTTGTAATTGAAGCGTAGCAATGTCATCTTCAGTTTTGTAGTTGTCGGATTTCTCAATTTCATTTTCATCATTTTGGTTGTCTTTAGATTGATCATATACGATTTAAGCATTGTCTATAGGGTTAGAATTCAAATGGTCATTCTCAGAAGCATCATCCAGAGTAGACAAAATGTACGCAAAACTAGGATTGTTATTATTCATGGTAAAAAGAAAGTCATACAAAGTTATTGGCTTGAGGATTTGTCGTCCTTCGGCCGACATAACTATCCTAGTACAAGAGTGAAATGAACTAGAAGGTACAAAAGGAGTTGCAGCCCCTATGTCTGGAAGACCTCTAATCTTTTCCTTTTTCTTGATTTTCTTTTTCTTTTCTTTCTTTGGAGATTTTGTAACTTGGTATTTAGCGAAGATCTCTTCAGAAATGCTATCCTTGTTTTTAGGATTAAGTTCCTCTATCGAAATCATATTGACTGATCCCTTTTCAGGTTCTTTCAAGTATTCTTTTGGAATGACTATATTTCCATCTTTGAAATTACGCTCTAACTAGTCTTTGAAGACAAAACATTCTTCAATTTTATCTCCGAGCATCCTGTGATAAGGGCAATAATTAGGATTGTTCTTCATGTCAATTTCTGCTGGCCTCTTAGCTTCTGGTAGCTTAAATTCAGGTATTTTAAGCAAGCTACGAAATATTTTGCTGACGGCCACTGTTTTAAATGAATATACTTTATTCATTCTCTTAGCCATTGTTTTCTTTTCAGTTGATACTGGGAGTGGTTGTTGAAGTTGTAATTGAGGTGACGTCTGTGATGTCGAAGGATTTTGTCGTTGCTTCTTTTGCTCCGGTTGGATTTGCATCACCTATTTGCCTTTTCTCGCAATATTCCCGAGTTTCTTTTCAAAAGTTTTGATAGTTTTTGTCTTTTCAGTTTTCTCCATTACACTCATCTGCTTAACCTCTTCTTGAAGATTGGCAGCTTTACTGAGTAATTTTTCAAAAGTTTTTATCGTAAATCCTTTAAGCATAAAAGCTATAGGACCATGGATATTTTTAAGCAATATTCCAACAGCATGTTATTCTTGTAACTGTGGCTCAGATTTCATGCTGAGATTTCTCCAGCGTAAAATATAATCTACCAAGGTTACTCCTGGTTTTTGTTTCTCTACCACCAAATCACCAACAGTGGTATGATGTTGTGCTCCTGCAAAGCGTTGAATAAAAAGGCTTTCAAGCTCTATAAAGGTTTTGACAGATCCATTGGGAAGTTCTGCATACCAGTCAAAGGCAACTCCCCTAAGACTGTTAACAAATTGTCGAAATAGGAGAGCATCATTTCCTCCAAAGCATTACGAGCTTGCTCTAAAATGTGCCGGATGTTGTCGGGGATTTCCCGTTCCATCGAACATTTTAAAGACAGGAGGAACAAAACCCTTAGGATATTGAACAGAATCATATTCCTCTGGGTATGGCCTACCCTTTGGAGTTAATGCTCCAGCTTTTGCCTGAGCCATCGTTTCTTTAATTTTCTAATCCACTTTTTTTGTAATATCCTTTTTTGGAGTTTCGTTATGAGGAGAATTCTTTCTCTTTCGAGTGCTTTCCTCGACATCCATTAGTTCTTCTCTACTTTCAAGGATGTGAATAGCCTCCGGTCTAATGATTTCAATAGCTAGAGAAGGGTCCGCTGTTGGTTTTTGCAAAGTCGCTACCAGTTCTTCCATTCTTTGTTCAAGACTACTTATTTGTTCATATCATTGTCGTATCACCTCTCGCAATTCCTCTTCATTCAATTCTCATGCTAAGGAAGTAGATCGGGTTTCTACCATCTTAACACTGGCAACATTCTCATTGGAACTGTCAGAAGTATTTTTCCTTTCTTGTCCTGAAAGTTGTTTAATATCTTCTTTTAATTTCTTTAATCTTTCTTGAAATGATTTTGTAGAATGTTTTCTGCAAATCTCTTCTTGTGAACTATTTGCAGAAGTGTTGGTGGTATTAGAATTCCTTTCAGATGATTTTCACCACCATACATTATTTTTAAGTATAGGGCGAGAATTCTCAGGTGGTGTATCATATTCGGTATAAGGACAATTTGCTTTTTGTAGAATCTAGACCAAGTCCGTCATTTTAGCAGTTGTATCTTCTGCTTCTGACATTAATTTGTCATATCGAGTTTTGTCATTGGTGACCACTACATCTTTTATTCTAGGGCCCAATCGAAATTTTACTGGCACTCGAACACAATGTTTATCAGTTGGGAATTGATAATCAGTTTCTTGATAATCAGATTTTTCCATTGCTAAAATTCTCCTTTTCATGGTGTTGGAGACTGCGCAACCCATTTTATCTAATAACTTAGATAATTAACATTTTTCTTTTCATGCTAATCTCTTAAACATTGAATGTACAGCACTAAATGGAGGAGATCTTTTAGGTTGAAAGGAATTGTCAGTGTATTCAACAGGAATTGGAATATATTGATTTTCTTCTAAAAAGGAAGGATTTCCAAAAATATTCCGTTGAAATTCAGGTGTTTCAAAATTATCATTTTCGTTCCACCTTTTCTTTCTTTTAAATGAAGGAGTTCTATGAACGTTCCTCGAAGAAGATCCGATTTCATACATAGATGATGGTGGAACATCATCTTCCTCGTAAACTTATTTTCCTTTCTTATCACTCTGACTTTTCATTTCTTCAAGGATGTAAGGTTCTTCGGTGTATATTCGAGTAAATTGTCCGTAAAATTCAAAAAGTCTTCATAAGGTTGCAAGTCAAATTCTTGAAAAGATTGAGTATCAGTTTGATATGGATTATCTGATATGAATTCCGTTTCACTAAATAATCTATAATCATTGTGATAAAAAGGAGGATTTTCCTCTATCGGTATGTCAAAGTCTTGAAAATAAGAAAAGATCGAATTCGGAGAATCCATTGCGATTTTTCTGTAATTTTAAGAAAAGAGAATATTATTGACTTATTTATAAACTAGGAACTTTTTATTTTCAAAATTTTGAAATGAAAACAAATGATAACAAAAGATGAGAAGAAAGATTCTTCCCAGCGGAGTCGCCACTCTCTTTGGTGGCGATGAAAATAAAAACCATTAGGTCGTTGTTGGATGGGGTCATGTCATCGCCATCCATTACTGTATCATGTCAATGTCAAGGAGTCGCCATCTAATATTAGCCAAGTTTTATTCATATAAATCCTATAAAGGATTTAGAGAATTTTTAGGACTAATAGTAGAAAAGGATGTTTATGATAATTCTTATATGAGGATATTCAAGAATAACATATTCTAGAATTTTCATATTAAGAAAATCATGGTAAACCAGAGATTTCTATTTCGGGTTCTTTTAGATCTCCTATAGAGGTAAGCCTCTATAGTTAATTACATCTTAAACAATTTTCAATTGTTTAAGAAAACTTCTTATTAATGTTAATCCTTTGTTTTCTAAGAATTTATTTTAAGGAGAGATGTACCCACTATCACTCCCGAATGTCGTTATATCATGTTATTGAATACTTTAGGTATTATGTCTAACCTAAAGGTTCGGTTTCGTTTTCGTTGTTGATTTGTTGAAAAATTTCGGGTTATATGTTTAACTCTAAAAGTTTTGGTTTTGCTTTTGTTGTCAAAAGTTTCAGGTTATATGTCTAACCTAAAAGTTTTGGTTTTGTTTTTGTTGTCAAAAGTTTCAGGTTATATGTCTAACCTAAAAGTTTTGGTTTTGTTTTTTGTTCGCCTGTCGTCCTGCAAAACAGAGTTAGTACACCCTATAACATGTAAAGAAAATCTAAGCGAAATTTCTCATTTTCACCCTGCAAAGAAAACATTGTCAGAAGTAACATCACAGAATATTTGGATATGTCTTGGATGTCGGTTTATGTCGAATTATTTTGAAATGTCAATTTTTTTGTTGATTATGTCAGTTTTGGTTTTAAAATATTGAATTTATTAACTTGAGTTCATGTCTTTACGAACTCTAAGTTAAAAAGGTTTGGAATTAGATTCAATATTGATTGAATTAACTTGGGTTCATGTCTGGTTGAACCTAAGTTAGATTCAATATTGATTGAATCTATTTAACTTGAGTTCGTGTCTGTTTGAATTCAAGTGAAAAGATTTGAAATTAGATTCAATATTGATTGAATTGACTTGGGTTCATGTCTGGTTGAACCTAAGTTAGATTCAATGTTGATTGAATCTATTTAACTTGAGTTCATGTCTGTTTGAACTTAAGTTAAAAGGTTTGAAATTAGGTTCGATATTAATTGAATTGACTTGGGTTCATGTCCGGTTGAACCTAAGTTAGATTCGATGTTGATTGAACCTATTTAACTTGAGTTCATGTCTGTTTGAACTTAAGTTAAAAGGTTTGGTTTAGAATAGATTTAATTAAGTTTTAAGTCTTGTTTAAAGGTTAATCAGTCTAATAAATTAGACTCGATTAGATTTGCAGACCATCTAAGTCCCTTTTATATAAGACTTAAGTTTTAATTAAGTCTATTTAAAGTTAGACCTAGACTTAGGATTGAACTTAAGCCGGGTTTTAGTTTTGATTCAAGTTAGGTTGAACCTAAGGCTTAGATTAGACTTAGGTTTATATCGTGTTAAACCTAAGTATGGTTTGACTTAAATCTAATATGGGTTAGACTTAAGTTAGGTTTTTGGGTTAGGTTCATATCAGGTTGAACCTAAGTTTGGTTTGACTTGAGTCTGATGTGGGTTAGACTTAAGTTAAATTTTGAGTTTAGATTAAGTTAGGTTTAAGTCAGGTTGAACCTAGAACTAAGGTCGATTTAAGTTCAATATGGGTTGATCCTAAGGTTTCAAGTTAAGTTAGGTTCGATGTGGGTTGAACCTAAGGTTTCAAGTTAAGTTAGCTTCGATGTGGGTTGAACCTAAGGTTTAGGTTAACTTGAGTTCAAGTTAGGTTGAACTCAATTTAGGTTAGGTTTAGGTTAGGTTCAATGTGGGTTGAACCTAAGGTTTAGGTTAACTTGAGTTCAAGTTAGGTTGGACTCAAGTTAGGTTAGGTTTAAGTTAGGTTCAATGTGGGTCGAACCTAAGGTTTAGGTTAACTTGAGTTTAAGTTAGATTGGACTCAAGTTAGGTTAGGTTAAATTAGGTTCAATGTGGGTTGAACCTAAGGTTTTGGTTAACTTGAGTTCAAGTTAGATTGGACACAAGTTAGGTTAGGTTTAGGTTAGGTTCAATGTGGGTTGAACCTAAGGTTTAGGTTAACTTGAGTTCAAGTTATGTTGGACTCAAGTTAGGATAGGTTTAGGTTAGGTTCGATGTGGGTTGAACCTAAGGTTTTGGTTAACTTAAGTTCGAATTAGGTTGGACTCGAGTTAGGTTATGTTTAGGTTAGGTTCGATGTGGGTTGAACCTGAGGTTTTGGTTAACTTGAGTTCGAGTTAGGTTGGACTCGAAGTTAGGTTAGGTTTAGGTTAGGTTGATGTGGGTTGAACCTAGGTTTAGGTTAACTTGAGTTCGAGTTAGGTTGGACTCAAGTTAGGTTAGGTTTAGGTTAGGTTCAATATGGGTTGAACCTAAGGTTTTAGGTTAACTTGAGTTCAAGTTAGGTTGGACTCAAGCTAGGTTAGTTTTAAATTAGGTTCAATGTGGGTTGAATCTAAGGTTTTGGTTAACTTGAGTTCAAGTTAGGTTGGACTCAAGTTAGGTTAGGTTTAGGTTATGTTGGACTTAGACTAAAAGGTTGGATTTGGATTTAATTAGACCTTAGTTGATTAAGGTTTAATAATTAATTAAGTCTAATGTAGTAGACTTAATTAGGATTTGTGTTTGATTAAGTCTTACTTAGTTAAGACTTAATAGTTTAATTAGGTCTAATAACTTAGACTTAATTAAGGTTTATGTTTGATTAAACCTTAGTTAGTTAAGGTCTAATGGTTTAATTAGGTCTAATGGGTTAGACCTAATTAGGGTTTAAGTTTAATTAAACCTTAGTTAGTTAAGGTCTAATGGTTTAATTAGGTCTAATGGGTTAGACCTAATTAAGGTTTAAGTTTGATTAAACCTTAGTTAGTTAAGGTCTAATGGTTTAATTAGGTCTAATGGGTTAGAACTAGATAGGGTTTAAGTTTAATTAAAGCTTAGTTAGTTAAGGTCTAATGGTTTAATTAAGTCTAATGGGTTAGACCTAATTAGGGTTTAAGTTTGTTTTAAACCTAATGTGTAAGAAGGTTAATTAAGTTTAATATGTCTTTAAACTTAATTAAAGGTTTGGTTTTGATTAACTAAGGTTAATATGTTCTTAAACTTAATTAAAAGTGTTGATTTTTTTGTATTTAAACCTAATTTAGGTAAGGTTTAATGAGTTAATTAAGTTTATTATGTCTTTAAACTTAATTAAAAAAGTTTAATTTTGATTAATTAAGTTTAATATGTCTTTAAACTTAATTAAGATTTGATTTTTATATTCAACCTAATTTAAGTATGGTTTAATGAGTTAATTAAGTTTATTATGTCTTTAAACTTAATTAAAAGGTTTAATTTTGATTAATTAAGTTTAATATGCCTTTAAACTCAATTAAGACTTAATTTTTATATTAAGCCTAATTTAAGTAAGGTTTAATGAGTTAATTAAGTTTATTATGTCTTTAAACTTAATTAAAAGGTTTAATTTTGTTTAATTAAGTTTAATGTGTCTTTAAACTTAATTAAGATTTAATTTTTATATTAAACCTAATTTAAGTAAGGTTTAATGGGTTTAAATATTATTTTAAATTTAGTTAAGTCCAATTTGGTCATTTTAGACTCAAGTGAAATTTCTCATTAGTCTATCATAGACGAACCATTTTCAAACTTTGATTGTTGATGAAAATAGGTTAAATTTATAAAGGGGTATTTTTAGGATTAAAATTATTTAATTAATAAAGGATTTTTAACCCTAAATTTCAAAATACCATTCAAAATGATTTCTATGACTTAGAAATAATTTTCTTAGGGTTATTGTCTGTTGCCCTATCATTTCTAGCCATTTGCATTTTTATTTTCCCTAATTTTCAATTTTTATAATTATTATTTGAAATTATTATAAAGAAACTTGAAAATTAAAGAAAAGTGTCCTAGGCATGTTTTCCGTCCTTGGAAAAATTATGGAAGGTTCCTAAGAACATAAAGATAAATGCCTCGAAAGTTTCATAATTTTTTGATTTATAAATAATTTTTAATAATTAAAATACTCCAGAGAGTATTTAATTAATTAAAAATTAAACACTGAGAAGAAAATTATGATTTTGATCTCATAATTTTCTCCTCTTTAAGAGTTTTCCAGAGGTATTTTTATTTTATTTTTATGACCTCTGGATCAAAAGATATGGATTTTTGAAGTTTTTAAGGTTCTAAGGGATTTTTTATTAAATCCCGCCGCCAAACTCACCGCCGTTCGATGCGTGTCCTCGTACGCGTCGAACGAGCGGGAAGATCCGCTGCGGGCAGCCCAACAGCGGACACCGCGGGAAATCATCCGCGTCGTCCATCCCTAAGGCGCGGGATCGGACGGCCGAGATAATTCGGATAAGAATCCGAATTATTTCGAACCATTAAACTTTAAACATTAATATCTCACTCATTTCTTGATGAAATTGAGTGATTTTTTTTAAAATGATCATCTGGATGAGAAGTATCCATCCATACGGTGATGATACACTTCTGGGCTAGTATAACACATGATATGTCAAAAATATGATTTATTTTGTTAAGAAAAATTCCATTCCTTTGCCACAAGCAAATCAAGCTAGATCAGACCATATGGTTGCCTTCTAGGACTCCAATAGAAAGTTATTGCTGCAGCAATTTGATCCAGAAGTCAGGCTTAGGGAGGAATTTTGAAGAAGTACCTAATTTGGGTAGTTTTTGAAATTTGGTCAAATTGGCTCAAATAGGCTCAAACTATGGCTTGGATTTGATCCTAAAAGATTACTGAGACTCTTAGGAAGACTTTTTATGTTGGGAGCAGGTGGATTTGGGTAGCCTATAGTTCTCCCTAAATTTTTCTTCTTCTTGCTAGGTTCGGCCATGGGGTCCTATTTATAGAAAGGGGAGGTTATGGCTTAACATAGGATGTTCTAGGGGAGTAGTTACCTCCTCTATCAGCCCATTGGGTGAAGAAATTGGCTGAAGATAGGCGTTGATGCTTCTCCCTAAGTTTTCCATGATGATTTCCATTGTTTTGTCTCTCACCCATTGGCTCATGTAAGAGGTGCATGGTGAGCTGCCTCTACTCTTCTTAGGGAGCTTATACCTCATCTCTTAAGCTTGGCAAATGGTGACACACGAGCTTATCCCTCATCATTGCTTCTAACCATGGTAAGGGGGGGGGGTTCATGCATGGTTTTCCTTCCATTGGGTGGCTTGGGAGGTGGGAGGTGAGGCCTCATGTTGGCCGGCCACCTCATGGCTAAATGAGGCTTAGGGTGAAGGAGAGAGTGACACCTCACCCCATGCATCATGATGGGTATTAACCCATGGCTAAGTGTCTTAATGTGGGCTTAATTATGTGTTAATTAAGCCTTAAGATGAATTTAGCCTAATTAATTATGAGAAGGTTATATGTCATTTCATTTCTTTTTAATTTCCCATTTTAATAAATTATTTTATTAATTAAAATTGTTGGAAAATATTTTATTAATAAATTTATTAATTGAAAATAATTTCATATTAATTAATTGATTAATTTTATCATTTTTGTCATTATATGATTTTAATTTAATTTTCATTTTAATTAATTATGTCATTTAATTAAAATATTGAAAATTAAATCATTAATCATTTTAATTAATCAAAATAATTTTGAAATTAATTATTTGATTAATTTTGTTGTTTTTATTTCATTTTTATTTATTTTAATCAAAATAGATAGGTGTTGACTGATTTTGACACAGGTTGACCCAAGTCGACTCAAATTGATCAAATTAATTTCAAAATGTCCAGTACTTGTGATTTTATCATTGTGGGGCTTTAAATGTGTCATTGGGTGAAAGGGTTGACTTATGGATCAACAGGATTGGTAATTAGGTCTGGTTTGACCAATTTGACCAAAGTTGACTTTTTAGGTCATAAGGGTGACTTATGGGGTCAACAAGGTAGGTCATTAGGTCTGGTTTGACCATTTTGACCAATGTTGACTTTTAGGTCATAAGGTTGACCTATGGGGTCAACAGGGTTGGTTACTGGGTCTAGTTTGACCAGTTTAACCAAAGTTGACTTTTTAGGTCATAAGGTTGACCTATGGGGTCAACAAGGTTGGTCATTAGGTCTGGTTTGACCAGTTTGACCAAAGTTGACTTTTTAGGTCATAAGGTTGACCTATGAGGTCAACAGGGTAGGTCACTGGGTCTGGTTTGACCAGTTTGACTAAAGTTGACTTTTTAGGTCATAAGGTTGACCTATGGGGTCGACGGGGTTGGTCATTGGGTGCGGTTTGACCATTTTGACCAATTTTGACTTTTAGGTCGAAAGGTTGACCTATGGGGTCAACGAGGTTAGTCATTGGGTGCGGTTTGACCATTTTGACCAATGTTGACTTTTTAGGTCATAAGGTTGACTTATGGGGTCAACGGGGTAGGTCATTAGGTCCAGTTTGACCATTTTGACCAATGTTGACTTTTTAGGTCATAAGGGTGACCTATGGGGTCAACGAGGGTAGGTCATTAGGTACGGTTTGACCATTTTGACCAATGTTGACTTTTTAGGTCATAAGGTTGACCTATGGAGTCAACTGAGGGTTAGTCATTGGGTCCGGTTTGACTAGTTTGACCAAAGTTGACTTTTTAGGTCATAAGGTTGACCTATGGGGTCAACAGGGTAGGTCATTAGGTCTGGTTTGACCATTTTGACAAATGTTGACTTTTAGGTCAAAAGGTTGACCTATGGGGTCAACAGGGTAGGTCACTGGGTCTGGTTTGACCAGTTTGACCAAAGTTGACTTTTTAGGTCAAAAGGTTGACCTATGGGGTCAACAGGGTTAGTCATTGGGTCTGGTTTGACCAGTTTGACCAAAGTTGACTTTTTAGGTCATAAGGTTGACCTATGGGGTCAACAAGGTTGGTCATTAGGTCTGGTTTGACAAGTTTGACCAAAGTTGACTTTTTAGGTCATAAGAATGACCTATGGGGTCAACAGGGTTGGTCATTGGGTCTGGTTTGACCAATTTGACCAAAGTTAACTTTTTAGGTCATAAGGTTGACCTATGGGGTCAACAGAGTTGGTCATTAAGTCTGGTTTGACTAATTTGTCCAAAGTTGACTTTTTAGGTCATAAGGGTGACCTATGGGGTCAACAGGGTAGGTCATTAGGTCTGGTTTGACCATTTTGACTGAAGTTGACTTTTTAGGTCATAAGGTTGACCTATGGGGTGTAGGTCATTAGGTCTGGTTTGACCAGTTTAACCGAAGTTAAGTTTTTAGGTCATAAGGTTGACCTGTGGGGTCAACAGGGTAGGTTATTAGGTCTTGTTTGACCAGTTTGACCAAAGTTGACTTTTTAGGTCATAAGGTTGACCTATGGGGTCAACAGGGTAGGTCATTAGGTCTGGTTTGACCATTTTGACCAATGTTGACTTTTTAGGTCATAAGGGTGACCTATGGGGTAAACAGGGTAGGTCATTAGGTCTGGTTTGACCATTTTGACCAATGTTGACTTTTTAGGTCATAAGGTTGACCTATGGGGTCAACAGGGTTGGTCACTGGGTCTGGTTTGACCAGTTTGACCAAAGTTGACTTTTTAGGTCATAAGGTTGACCTATAGGGTCAACAAGGTTGGTCATTAGGTCTGGTTTGACCAGTTTGACCAAAGTTGCCTTTTTAGGTCATAAGGTTGACCTATGGGGTCAACAGGGTAGGTCATTAGGTCTGGTTTGACCATTTTGACCATTGTTTACTTTTTAGGTCATAAGGTTATTGACTCATTGTAAAATGAGGTCAACAGGGCCTTCTGCTGTTGTTGGAAACTCCCAACATAGAGTTGACGCTACCCTGGCTCAAATGAATTGGGCAGCATCTGATGCTGATAAAAGTTTAAGCTTGCTGATATAGCTGTCGGGGAAAATTCTCAGCCTGTTATACAAATTGCCACTCGGGAGACTACAGTGGTTACTGAACAATGTGTGACACGGCTTCCTGTGTCGCAAGCCGTTCAAGAGGCTACCCCAGCTGACCGCTCTAACAAATACATACAAACTTTCAGCAGAAGAAGAAGAATTCCCCTACCTATTGTCGAACCCACCGGCAAGAATCAGCAAAAATCTACGGAAGAGGAAGAAGTAGAAGAAGAAGAAGTGGAAAAAGAAGATGATGGAGAAGACTGGCAGGTTTATTATTCTCGAGGGAAGAAGAAGCCTGGGGTTACACTCCTATTTGATGATACTTCGGTGACTCAGGGCAATGGAATAGCATTAAAGAGATTACTCTATGGATCTCCAAGAAACAGAGCGAGAGTCTCACGTTCTCGCTCTTGACAATGTGTTGTAACTTTTGAATATTTTGGATCCTTTTGTTAAAATTGTATCACTGGGGAAGGGCTCTATGGGCCCTCTCCTCGAAGCCTCGGTGACCACTTTTAAATCAATATAGGCCACTAAGGCTTTTTTTTGCAAATATATATATATATATATATATATATATATATATATATATATATATATATATATATATAGCAAAAACGAAAGATATATTAAAGCCCTAAAGTTAGAAGCATCTGATGAAGGGGAGGTTTAAAGAGTCCCCCAAACGTAAATGCCTTAAAGGCTCAAAAGGTGAAAAATGAGAATATTACGTTAGTATTGGAAGCAGAAGCTTTAGCCAACGAGTTGGCAGGCTGGTTACCTTCTCTGTGAATATGAGACCATTGAAGTTGGATGTGTAAAATCAAAGATAAAATCTTTCTATATAAATAAACCAAATTTCAAGGAGGAGATGAGATACCCTACATAATCTTGATTGTCTGATAAGAATCAGATTCAATCAAATTTTTCTAAAGATTAAATGCCACAGCAGTTTTCAAGGCCCAAAGTACAGCAATAAGTTCAGATTCGAGAGCAGAGGAAGAGATGATTGGTGCCTGAAAGTACCACAATAACTGTCCTTGATGATTCTTGCTGACACCTCCAATACCAACAGAAGAGGAAGTGAAACTACCATCAATGTTGATTTTAACCCAGGGCAGAGTAGGTAGCAGCCAATGCAATAATAACACTTTCCTTCTATTGGGAACAGTCAATGCATAAGTTTTATTGATATAGCTGCAGTAGTTAACAACAACTGTCCTTGCCTTAGAAGGTTTACTCTCATATTTGGCTTGATTTCTAGTCATCTAGATAAACCAATTAATTATCAAAGGAATAAAAAACCATTTCTGCTCTTTCCACTCATCCCAACAATCATCAAAGGTGAGCCGATTGTGTTTACATTGAGATAGCTGTAACTCATGTAAAATAGAAGTCCAAACCTGTTGAGTGATAGGGCAATGCATGAAAAGATGTGTGTAAGTTTCCTCATTGGAATGGCACATCCAGCATCTTGAAGCAGTTCTCAAGCCTTTTAGTTTTAGATTATCATCCAAAGGAAAAAACTTGTGAAACAGCCTCCAGTTAAAAAAAGACATTGAAGGAGACAATTTACATCCCAGATGTGTTCACTTCAATTGGTAGCAGGCCATTGATTAAAGGATTTATGAATAAAATTATTAACAGACTGATTAGTAGGATGCTTTATCAGTACTTTATCAGGTCTGGTAGGCTCAATAGGTAAGGATAGAATTTGCTGCACTGCATCCTCATTCACCACAGCTCTAAGGGAGTCCACATCCCATTGATTCTGTTTCCAGAATTGAGAGACTGTAAGTTGAGGGTTTTAACCATGCAAAGAAAATGGGGAGAGGGGGCCATCAGGTAGCCAGTTATTCAACCAAAATTAACACTGCCAGTTCCCACCTCCCAACAGAAGAGTTGATTAGCAGCCTCCCTAATCTTCAACAGACTTTTCCAATGTCTAGAATCACCCAATTTTGATTGCACTAAATCAGGATGTAATTTTTTGCATTATTTCTCTTTTAAAAATTTGTCCCATATAGTATCTTGCTGCCAAAATTTGATCCACTGTTTGCAGTAAAAAAGATGGCTCATTTGTTGGGAGCTTTTGAATCCCAGTCGCCCAGCTGTGGCAAGCTTGCAGAGTTTATTCCAAACAGTCCAACGGGGTTGTTTGTATTGGCCTTCCCAAAGGAATTTGTTAAAAATAGTTTCTAACAGCTTTTGAGTGCTCCTTTTAATTCTCACCATTTGCATTGTGTAAAGGGGAAAAGTTGATAAAATACTTTTCAGTAAAGTCAATCTACCACCATTAGATAAAAAACTGTTAGTCCAACAGTTAATGAAAGAGGACATCTTATTTATCACATCATCATATTGAGTTTGCTTTTTTCCTTCCTTTAAGCAATTTAACTTCCAAGTACTTTAAAGGCAAATCAACTGCTGCAAAGCCTGTGAAATCTTTCAGCCAATTGTGATGTTTGTAGTGTTTCCTAGCCAAGAATTGGCGCTTCTTCTTATTGAGCTCAAGTCTTGTCACTTGGTAGAGGTGTTCCAAGATCTGCAAGGTTTTCTTGATAGCCTGTTTACTGCCGTTGGTAAAAATAATAACATCATCTGCATAAGCCAGGTGACTGATAATCTGTGAAGAGCTGTGCTTAAAGCATAGATAAGGAGCATTGTTTTGAGCAGAATTGAGAAGTCTGGAAAAATAGTCAAAGGCTAGGATAAAAATGGTTGGAGACAAAGGGTATCCCTGCTTGATACCCCTTCCAGCAGTAAAAAAGCCATGGTTTGCACCATTCACTAGAACACTGTAATAAGTACTTGACATCCATCTCTTAATTAAGTGACAAAAAGATGGGTTGAACCCTCTAGCTTTCAGTACCAACTCTATAAATTGCCAGCTAATCGAATCATAAGCTTTCTTAAGATCCAATTTGAAGATGATGTTCTGCCCTCTACAAGTTTTATCATATACATATATTGATATACATATATACATTCATACATATACATAAACATATATACATATAAATATATATATATATATATATATATATATAGAAGATGGTGGCGGCTGCAGAGAGAGAAGCTCCGCTAGGGTTTTCGCTTGGCGACAGGGTCCATGGAAGGTGCTGGTAGGTTTTCTCTCTGGTCCTGCTCTCTGGTTTGGCTCCATCTCTGGTGTTATTGCTTGGATTCTGGTTCTCAAGCTTCGCGGGCTTTGAAATTTCAAAAGTGTTACTGTTCCATTGCCTCCTCCTTAGGAGCTGGGCTGAAGTTTTGTTTGTGCCTGGGTGAAGATTCTGCCTGGGTTTCTTTTCTGTTTCTCTGACCCTTTCTTGGCTTGGTTGTGCCCATGGAAAGCCCCATTGACTTACATACCAACATTAAGTGGGCTAAAGCCACTTATGTTGGTGTTGTAGGAAATGCTCCCTCCATTTCAGATCCTGCAAAATTGATTTTTCCACAAAGACTGTATGATGCAGTAGCTGGTAGGATTTCCTGCCCCTTAATCAGACCTATAGAGGAGAAAGAGGGCTGTCCGACAGTAATCTTTACTGAGCAGGAATTAGAGGATTTTGATGCAGAAGTTAAACTTACCTTTATTGGCAAGTTCCTTTTGGGCCACCCAAAGATGGACCTGGTGAGAAAATTCTTTGAATCTCTGAATTTTAAAGGCAGTTGGAAGCTTGGACTCTTGGATGGTAGGCACTCGCTCATCAACTTTACCTCGAAGAAGACTATGCATTACTTTTTGCTAAACAAGTAGTGAGCATTGCTAGTGTTGAGATGAAAATTATAAAATGGACATCCGATTTTGATCCCAAAGAAAGATCCCCCCATAGTACCAATTTGGTTTAAATTCCCAAACCTCCCTATAGATATTTCAATCAAAATGCATTATTTCAAATTGGGAGATCATTGGGAACCCCTCTCAAGCTGGATGCTGCTACCATTAACAAGGCAAAACCAGAAATGGCAAGAATTCAAGTAGAAAGAGATATCTCACTACCTGAAATCAAAAAGATTTGGATTGGAACAGCCAAGAATGGACAGTGGCAAGAGGTTGTTATGCAGCAAAAACAATATTTTGTTCTCACTGTAAAATGTTTGGCCACACTATGGAGAAATGCTATAGAGTCCACCCTCCCACTAAAAGAACTACTACTCAGAGTAAAGACAATCCCCCTGTGCAAGCAGTTGGTGAATCTGGATCAGTTATGATGCAGCTGGCTAGGGTCTCTACTCAGCCACTACAAGATAATATCTATGCAGCTTCAAGAATAAATGCTTCTCCTAGGAAAACAAAATCTCCTGTTACTGTTAGGGGATCCCTATCCCCCATTGGCAGTGGGTCTCCACCTGGTGAAACTGAGGACCATCAAAATTGGTGCAGAGTGAATTAAAGGAAGTCAAAATTCTGACTTCCTCCCAATCAACTGAACAGCTTCCTGACACACAGGCCCCAACTGACCTTGTTGTCAATGATATGCATCAGGCATTAGAAGGGAAATGGCACATCCAAAATTCTAGAAAAAAAAAAGGAATTCTGCTTCTGAAGTACAGAAGTTAGGCACCCCTTTATCAGAGGCGAAAATGGCTGGGACTTCAAAGACTAGAGGGAGATCTAGATCTAGATCTCAACCTTCTTATCCTTACCCCCCAAATAATGATTAATTTTCTTTGCTGGAATATCAGGGGTATTGCCAACCCCTTATCTATGAAAAGATTGCTAAATCTCAACAAAAAATATAAGTTTTGGTGTATCACTATTTTGGAACCTTTGGTCCACAAATATCCTCAAAAAGTCATTAAGAAGCTGCACTATTCCAACTGCAATAACAAGATTTGGGTTTTCTGTAGAAGTGAGATTACTTAGGCTATCCTAATTGATAATAAACAGTTTTTACATTCCTCATTCCAAATTAATGGAAAAAGTGGAGTGGTGACTTTTGTGTATGCAGGCTGCAGTAGGGAGGATAAACAACTCCTCTGGGCTAATCTTCAAAATATTAGTGATCATCTGAACTCCCCCTGGATGGTGGGTGGAGACTTTAACAGCATTGGCTCTACTGAAGAAAAACTAGGGGGCAAGGCTCCTAACATTTCTACCATTACTGTTTTCAATGATAATATCCAAGCAGCATAGCTTTTTGACATTGGCTTTAGGGGACCCGCTTTCACTTGGAAAAGAGGAAATGATTGGGAAAGGCTGGACAGAATTCTGGTTAACAAATGATGGATCACCAATTGGCTTCTCACTTATGTAACCCATCTCAACTTGGCTGGCTCTGATCACAGACCCCTCCTGATTTCCATTACCTCCCCTAATCACCCAAATAATCCCCCTCCCTTTAGATACCTCAATGTCTGGTCTACATATGATGAATTTCTAAACATCATTAGGCCAATTGGTGTAACATTGAACATCCTGATCCTCTCACTAAGTTAAGCCTTTTGCAGAGAAAGCTCAGCAAAGTACTTAGAAAATGGAGCTGGAACTTTGTGGGTGACTTCTCCATTGCTGTCCAAAAAGCTAAAAAAGAGGTTAATTTGTTGGAAGCCAATCTCCAAGTGGGTGTTGCTACTGAGGAACAACTCTCTTCTGCTTAAACTAATCTGCTATCTGCTAATGAAAAACTAGAACAGTATCTTAAACAAAAAACTGTACTACGCCACTTCCTCAATGGGGACAGGAATACCCATTTCTATCAAGCCTGTATTAAATACAGAAGGAAATGCATCATTATTCATTCCATTTTTTCTGATGAGGGTGGAAAACTCCAGGACAACACAGATATTGCTCAAGATGCTGTCAAGCATTTTAAAAACTTACTAAATCACTTCTCAATGCACAGAATGTCTATTGATGGATCTCTCTTCCTAAATGAATTCCAATACACAAGTGAGCCCATGTGCTATTGGAGAAAAATTCTGTGGAAAAGCCTTATGTGATATAGGAGCTATTATTAATCTCATGCCATTTTCAATCTTTCGAAGGCTAGATTTAGGAGAGATTTCTCCTACCACTGTAAGTCTTCAGTTAGCTGATCGATCGATCACTTATCCTAAAGGAGTTATAGAGGATGTTCTTGTTAATGTAGATAAATTTATCTTCCCTGTAGATTTCATTGTTCTAGATATGGAAGAAGATAAAGAAATACCTATCATTTTAGGAAGACCTTTTCTAGCTATCGGTCGAGCTATGATTGATGTGCAAAAAGGGGAATTAATGATGAGAGTTAATGATAAAGAGATAACATTCAATGTTCTGAAATTAATGAGGTATCCTGAAAAAGAAAAATGCTATCAGATGGATATTTTTGATTATATGATTGAAAAGCATTACCAAGAAAGATGTAAGGTCATTTTTGATGATAAAGACAAAGAATCTATGTTATATGACGAGTCATTAAAAGAATAAAATCATTTGTAGAAGCTCATTATATTCATGAAAATTGAGAAATTTTAGACACAACTACAAATGAGATATTATTACCCTCAATTGAAAAAGCTCCTGAACTAGAATTAAAGATGTTACCTGCACATTTAAAGTATGCATTTCTTGGAGATTCATCAACTTTATATGTAATTATATCTTCATAATTAAGAAAAGATCAAGAAGAAAAATTAATTAGAGTTCTGAAGAATTATAATAAAGCTTTTGGTTGGACTATTGCAGATATAAAAGGAATAAGCCCTTCAATCTATATGCATAGGATTTTAATGGAAGAAAATTGTAAACCCACTATTGAACCTCAAAGAAGATTAAATCCAATTATGAGAGAGGTTGTTAAGAAAGAGATTTTGAAATGGTTAGATGCTGGAATTATTTATCCTATTTTGGATAGCCAATGAGTAAGTCCTATTCATTGTGTTCCGAAGAAAGGAGGAGTAACTATTATTGTTAATGAAAAGAATGAATTAATCCCAACAAGACAACTTACTGGATGGAGAATTTTCATTGACTATCGAAAATTAAACAACGCCACTAGAAAGGATCATTTTCTTTTACCTTTCTTGGATCAAACGTTGGATAAACTTGCTGGACACTCATATTTCTATTTTCTGGATGGATATTCTGGTCATCATCAATTACCCGTTGCTCCTGAGGATCAAGAAAAGACAACATTTACTAGTCCTTATGGAACATTTGCTTTTAGAAGAATGCATTTTGGTTTATGCAATGCACCTGCAACTTTTCAAAGATGTATGATGTTAATATTCTGTGATTTGATTGATAAAGGAATTAAATTATTTATAGACGATTTTTCAGTTTTTGGAACTTCATTTGAATCTTGCTTGGAAAATATAACGAAAATTTTGAAGAGATGTGAAGAAACAAATTTAGTTCTAAACTGGAAAAAATGTCAATTTATGGTCACATAAGGCATTGTACTTGGACATAAAGTTTTACAAATAGGGATGGAAGTTGATCAAGAAAAAGTAAAAATTATTGCTGAGCTGCAACCACCTACTAATGTTACTGATTTAAGAAGTTTTCTGGGTCATGCTGGATTTTATAGGAGTTATATAAAGGATTTTTCTAAGATTGCTAAACCACTTTGCCATTTATTGGAAAAAGAAGCTAAATTTGAATTTAATGAAGATTGTCTGAATACGTTCAATATTCTGAAAGAAAAGTTAATCACTGCACCTGTCATTGTTGCACCTCATTGGAATAAATCTTTTGAATTAATGTGTGATGCAAGTGATTACGCAATCGGAGCTGTATTAGGACAAAAATATGAGAAGATTTTCAAAGTTATATACTATGCTAGCAAAACTCTTAATGAAACTCAAGTAAATTACACTACTACTAAAAAAGAGCTGTTAGCAATAGTATATGCCTTTGACAAATTTAGACCATATCTTCTTGGAACAAAATGTATTGTGCATACTGATCATTTTGCTATTAAGTATTTACTATCTAAGAAGGATGCTAAACCTAGATTGATCAGATGGGTTTTACTTATGCAAGAATTTGATTTTGAAATTATGAATAGAAGAGGGACAAATAACAAAATTGCTGATCATTTATCAAGAATCAAAAACAATAATGTGAAGATTTATGGAGAAAAAATAAATGAGAAACTCCCGGATGAGCAATTATATGTCATTCAAGGATTACAAATGCCATGGTATGCAGATATAGTTAACTACTTGGTTAGCAATATTTTACCATATGGGATAAATAGTAAATATATTAAGAAATTCAAGAATAATTGTAAATCATATATTAGGTAAGATCCTCATTTATTTAAAATAGGAAGAGATTCTGTGATTCGAAGATGTGTACCTTATGAAGAAACTTTTGCAATTATTCAAAAATGTCACAAATCTGATTTTGGAGGACACTTTGAAGTGGATAAAACTGCATTTAAAATTTTAAGTTCTGGATTTTATTGGCCTACTTTATTTAAAGATGTTGGACATTATGTGAAAACTTGTGATCGATGTCAAAGAATGGGAAATATATCCAGAAAAGATGAAATACCTCTAAACTTTATACTAAAAATCAAAATTTTAGATGTATGGGGTTTAGACTTTATGGGACCTTTCATACCATCATCTGGAAAGATTTATATTTTATTAACAGTTGATTACGTTTCAAAGTGAATCGAAGCTGTAGCTTTACCGAACTGTGATTCGAAAAGAGTTTCGAAATTTTTAAAGAAAATGATTTTTACAAGATTTGGAATGCCTAGGATAATTATCATAGATGGGGGAAGACATTTCAGAAATATAAGAATTCAATCATTACTGGAAAAATTCGGAATTAAGCATAGAATTGCAACTTCTTATCATCCTCAAACAAGTGAAATGGCTGAAGTATCAAACAGAGAAATTAAAAGAATATTGGAAAAGACTGTTAATCCTAAAAGGACTGACTGGGTTGATAGACTTGATTCTGCATTATGGGCTTTTAGAACAGCTTATAAAACACCTATCGGAATGTCACCTTATCGATTAATTTATGGTAAACATTGTCACTTACCTGTTGAACTGGAGCATAAAGCTTATTGGGCGATAAAGGAGTTCAATTATAATTTGAATACTGCAGGAGAAAAATGATTATTACAACTGAATGAAATGGAAGAGATTAGAAATGAGTCTTTTGAAAATGCAAGAATTTATAAGCAAAGAATGAAGAAATTACATGACAAAATGATTTCAAGGAAAATATTCGAGCCTGGACAAGTAGTATTATTATTTAATGCTCGTATAAAGCTTTTCCCTGGAAAATTAAAATCTAAATGGAGCTGTGGATATTAAAGATCCCAAAACTGGAAAAGTATTTAAGTTAATGGATTAAGACTGAAGCCTTATATGGGAGAAATGAAATTAAATTACAAAGAGGCTTATGAGCTGAGTCTATCCGATTATATTAATTAATTAGGTCGGGCTGACGACGTTAAACCAAGCGCTTTGTGGGAGGCAACCCATATTTATTAGTTTGAGTTTAATTATCGCTATAAGTTTATGCCTTGGTCTTGACTGAATTTGTATATAACTTCTAGAAATAGGGCTAAAAAGTCTGTATTGGCTTAAGCTAAACATTTTCTTGAAGTATATAGAAATTAGACTTGGACCACTCTATGTCATATGTGAGTAAAAAGGAGATCAAGTTAACCTTCTTTTGCGATTGTTTGTGATTTGAATTTTTCGTAATTGTGTTTGTGTGTTGATCATACTTGTTTGTTAGACCTATTTTTACGACCGAAACTTTGCAAAAATTTGACGATAGGCGAATCAGAGTCGATCGAGGTTCCGGCGCCTAGGCGCCAAAAGTTGGCGCCTAAGCACCAGAATAACTGGCGTATCGATAGTCCGGTGCTTATGCGCCAGATTCCGGAGCCTAAGCGCCATGGTTACAGATCGTGGAAAAACCGAATTTCTTCAGTTTTTCACACGAAATCTCTTTATTTATAGCCTATTTTTCATCCCCAATCCAATAGACACACTAATTTCGACCAGAGCAATTCATTTTGGAGGAGTTAGGAAGGATTTGGAGGCCAAGGATAGAGGAAATCATGGAAATGAGGTAAGAGAGAAATCTCCTAAAGATCCTTAGCCTTATCAAAGTATTGGTAATCGTCTCCATGAGATGTATTACCAATACGAACACTTGGAATGGCAAACCAAACTTCAATCTGATCACATGGCTGCCTATCATGACGCTCAAGTAGAAATGTACGCGAAGAACAAGTGGATTGATGAAAAGACGGCTTTGGAATTTCCAAGGGGGTTGGTGTTTTATCCCTTTAGTCCTAGCGAACTTCATTGTGAAAGAGATGGAAATTGAAGATCAGTGTTAAATAGATTCTATATGTGTTTTATGTGTGATCGAGTCTTGTTTTGCTGTTGGATTTGAATGTTTGCTTTGTTGATTGTTAGTGTTATTTATAAAACGTTGAACCTTTATACAAGTCTTGTACTGAAGATTATTGAATTTGGAATGGATATTAGGATTTTGAATTGAAGAATTTGGATACATTTATGTGGATCTATACTTTCATTTTAAATAGATTGTGAGAATATTTTGGAGGTTATAAAATGTATAAATACTCTCATAAGAGTATTTAGGAGTCAAATTTGATAAGATTTGGTGGAAAATATTTAATTTAAATCAAATTTTTGGATAGGCGAGTCTGGCGCCTAGGCGCCATAATTCGGCGCCTAGGCTCATCTTCTTAAACCCCCCCACGCCATTTTTTGATGCCTAAGCTTCCTTCTCCACAGTATTTTCGCGAAAATACCACCTGGAGATCCCATTTAGAGCCAGATTTTGAAGTTTTTGGGCTTGAAATCATCCGATTTCTTCATCTCGAGGTCAGATCTACATTCTAAACTCATTATTTTTTATTTTCACCTTGGATTTTGCTCTCATCTAGAAAAACCAAAATTTTGAGAAAATTTTGGATTTTTTATGGTTAAATCCATGGGTGTTTAAGCTATTTCAAGTTTGAAAAGTTTAAATTAGTTTATTTTTCTAGATCCGTTGAATTTATTTCATGTTTTTCTTTCACATTTAGGTGACACCCAAATCTAAGCGAGGAAAGGAACGAGAAAACTTTGATCGTACAAAGTTCATCACTGCTGCTACACATTTCTGATATAATGATTTTGCTATGACTCAGAAGTTTATCTCAAAGCAAAGTTTCTATAACTCTAGAGGAAGAATTGAGGAGACAATCGTTGTACTCAACTGACAATGATTCTACTATTTCACTGCTGCTGTCGTTATCCCGGTGGTTAGAGAATTTTATGCTAATTTCGTGGATGAGGAGGAATACGAGCTTTTTGTTCGAGGAGTTGGAGTAGGATTCACTCTTGAACGCATAAATATTTTCTATGGCCTGCCGCCAAACACTGATTGTTATTACTCAGGTTTATCTCCATCTGAGGAAGATTTGAACATGATTATTGCCTACCTGATTGATAGTACTGGAGCTTGGAAGACTCGGAACGGGAAAAGGGTAAATTTTTCATCTTCTAAGCTCAATGGTGTTTCCAAGGCATGGCATTAATTTATTTCTGCTCATCTCCTTCCATCCAATCATCTGAGTGAAGTTACCAGAGATAGAGCTATTCTAAACTACTGTATTAAAGAGAGGAAGTCTATTGATGTGGGGAGCATTATTTATGATTCTGTGGAGGCTACTGCTTGTTCTAGCACATTTATTAGACTTGGTTTTCCATCACTGATCTGTTCTCTATGTCAAAGTACTGGAGTAGTTTGCTGAGCTTTCTGAGGAAAAGCACAAGTCGACAAAGCCTATAGGAAGAGAGAGCGTCAGCATTTATGATCGACTGCGAGGTAAGAGTTCTATTGCACCTGCTGGTTCATTACCTACTTTAGGTAGAGCTTCTACTTCTAGACCATCTACTTATACTGAGCCATCATCTACATTTTGGGAAACCATGCATGATAAGTTCATAGAGCAGCAGCATGAGTTATTCTTAATTCACTGCAGAGTAGATACCATAGACAAGAAGATTGATCACCTTTCTGAGTATACACAAAGAAAGAGTGATTTCGATGCTGAGTATTCAGAGTCTTTAGTGAGATTTCTGAAGGGAGAGCACGATGTTCAGTTCCCTACATGTCCCAGATTTTCACTCTATGTTGATCCTAAGGATATGGAGTTCTCTTTTGGTGATGATGATGATGAAGCTACAGGCAGTGATTAGTAGCTTGACGTATCTGTAGAGTTTATTGATTCTATTTTTAGAGTGTTTTCTTATTTCTTATACTGATTATTGTGATGTTAGAGTTGTTGTGAACTATTAATGTTAAAACTGTTTCTTAGCTTATCTGATGTGTGTTTAAGACTGAGACGTGAATGAATTTTTATAAAAAGTTTATATCTGTTTCAGTCTATTATTTATTGTTCATGAATTATTAGTAAATATGCATGTTTTAAATAATAAATAGAAAAAGGAAAAGATTTATTTTTAGAAATTAACTCCTACTCTGCAAAACTTTTCTATATATGCTTAATTATTTTTGTTATATTCATATTGAAGCATGTGTAGAAGTAGAAGTTAATTTTTCCTTACTACATCATTGTTAAACTTAGATTAATTCATGTTTTTATCTTTCTCTCATGCATTAGAAAATTTCATAATTCATATTTATATTAAAGCTGAAGTTTGGGGGAAGGGAAAACATTTATCAAATTTAAATATTACTTGTCCTTAAAGAACTAATATTTTCTTTAAAAATATATTAACATAACATAAGGAATGAAAAATCTGTTTAAGATTACCTAAATTTTTGAATTTATAAATAATTTAGTAAACTTAACTAAAATTTCAAAAATTTTGATAGATTTTAAGAATAGAATTATTTAGCTTAAAGAATAATAAGATCAAAATTTTTCTCTTTATAGTAAAGAGAATTGTATTTTGAAATACTAAGGAATCAAGATTATTGCTTGAAAAAGAAAAGATTGAAATAATTTTTGAAAAATAATAAATTATTAATGTCATATTTATTAAGTAAGAATGTATAAGTTTTTGAAAATAAGTTAAGGATAGTGAAGTTCAAAATAATTAACAGGCTATCCAAAAATAGTAATCCTCACTTAAAAAAAAGGGGGGGGGGATTGAAAAACAATCTAGAAAAAAAAAAAGAGAAGAAAAAATAAAGTGAGGAGAAGCTTGAGGAAATGCCTAATTAAAAATTGGCTTCACTTGAATTATCTTATAAGAAGAAAACTGATTACATTTTTAACTTAATTTCCATGAACATATATTTTTACTAGAAAAATATTTCATGAAAATATTTTTCTTGTAAATATTCTATGCGACCTTGATATGATAAACTACAATTATTCTTGAAATAAATGAGAAATTGGAAGTCTTATGATTTGGTATTTAAATATTCTTAAATTCTTAAAATTAAAGTTAATTAGTGAAATTTGGTTAATGATTTGCTAAAGCATTTATAAAATAAAAAATTATAAGGAATCTTAAATATTTTAACTTCATTCCAAATGTTATCTATTTTATGTAATTAAAAGGGTTACTTGAGGACAAGTAACGATTAAGTTTGAGGGAATTTGATCTACTTAAAAAATACTCATTTTTAAACCTTATTTACGATTCAATTCTTAAGAATATTATGCTTTAATGAAAGATATTTTCATATTTTTGGATGTAGATGATTAAAAAGAGTCCAAGAAAGAAAAAGAAGGAAAAAGGAGCAAAAAGGAGCAAAAATGGAGCTTATGGAGCAATTTTTGGAATTATTGGCCTGGCGCTTAGGCGCCAGAGTCCGGCGCCTAAGCGCCAGTTCGATACAGACGCTGTTAAGTTTTTTTTTATGACTTTGGGCAGTTATTTTGACGGTGTTAAGCGGTTATTGGAGCTTCTAGAAGACTGGAAGTTACTCCTAATATATAGGACATGTGATACAATGTATTTGGACACAAGGAAACGGTCTTGATCGCAAAGAGGTGCGACCTAAAGTGAAGAGGTGCGAAAGACTGACGTTTACCTTAAGATACATTGAATTTGGATGAATTTTGAAGAGGTGCCTTAAGCAACCCCTGGTCAAACTTAGAGCTCTATAAATAAGAACCCATTCTACAGAGAAAATCGCACCAAAACCCCCACTATTAGTACACATACCCATTTTAGCCTATTCTCTCTCATCTCTAGTTTAATTTAGTCTCTTACATACTTAGGGTGCCACTTTATTTTGTATCTTGTGAGTTTATTTTGAGTGATAATTGTGTGTAATTGCTTTTGGAGTCTTTCATCATTGCTTTGGAGTAAGTAGAAGTCAGCAGAGCTCTTGAAGGAACACTTTAGATAAGTATTTGTACTTTGGTTCAAAGTTTTATATATATGTTTTGTTGTGTTATTTTAATGAGTTATGAGTATTTAGTTATCTTTCTCCTTTCAACTATGAAAAGATTATAAATTAATTAAATTTTTTAGGAGAATTAAATATAAAATATTTTAAAATATTGTGATGATATTAATACCTGATCTTAATTACTTTTTAAATTGGCCATTTAATTTGTTAAAACCTATTGAAGAATTTTGAGACATATCTGAAGATAAGTTCTTAACTAGTAGATATCACATGAATCCTTAGGTAATCGCAGGCTATACGCGGATTGTTTAAGGTGAAGGGCAAATAATAAGGAAGATAATATTTATTGGGCGTATAATTAATTAGTTTTTAGAGTGACAGACTAAATTCTAATAATTTGGTTTATAAAAAGGTAACGGGTCACTGGTAGAGCCGACCATAGCCACCCTTGGACATCTACTAGTGTGAGCCTAGATTAACCCATTCTACTAATAAAACATCCTAAGCCTAACTATAGATTAGTCAATGTTCTTTGCACCTGGACCAAAGGGTAAAGAATAGGAATGCTTCTATTTGGCACAATACTATAATCTTAATTCCCTACAAAAGATAATTAATCTATAATTCTTGGATTAGTTGAAGGAAGGAGAAAGTCGTTTTTACACTTGCATAGAGTTTTAATTACTGCTTATTTTAATTTACTGCTTACTGCTTCCTTTATTTTAGTAAAATGTTATTTGAATAGATATATATATATATATATATATATATATATATATATATATATATATATATATATATATATATATATATATATATATATATATAGGGTTAATTGTCCATTGTCGTCCGTTTTTCAAAGACATTTTTATTATATATATATAGGGAGCATTCTTGTGTGATTCTTGATTTCCTTCTCAGTTCTCATCTGTTTCCTTGATGTTTTGATAAATTGAAGACTATTTCTATTAGTTTTCATTCTGTCATTGCATTTTCTATTGATTCATCCATTTTCCGCTTTCCCGGTTTTGTTCTTTTTGAATTTTTCATTTCGAGGCTTCTTGATTTCATCTGGATTTTTATGGCCGATCAAATTCATTCCCCGGCAAAGACTTTTGTCGAAGTGACTGGTCTTGATTCTTCGACTTCCTCCGATAAACTCGGTTTTTCCACAGCTTTATCATGATGCCGCTAATGGTAAGGGTGATTGCCAATTTATTAAGAAAATTGAGAAGAAGGGAGGTAAGCCCGCCTTAATTCTTTCGGACCATGAAATCTCTTCACTTCGTGGATGTTCATAAATTTACTTTAATTGGTAAATTTCAACTTGGTCATCCTAAAATGGAAGTCATACGAAAGTGCTTTGAGAATTTTAGATTATTGGGTTCTTGGAAGGTTGGACTTTTTGATGGAAGGCATATTATGATCCAACTTTCTAAAGAAGTGGATTATGCTAACTTATTCTCCAAAAATTCGTTTTGATTGATGGAATTCCTATGAAACTTCTAAAATGGTCTCCTTCTTTTCGATCCCCATCAAGAACCACCTGTCATTCCTATTTGGTATAAATTACCTAATCTGAAACTTCATCTATTTAATCATCAAATTTTATATGCTATCGGAACTCGCCTTAGGAAGACCATCGAAGCCGGATATGCCTACCTTTCAACTCACTAGGCCTTCGTGGCAAGGATTCTTGTAGAAAGAGATGTATCTCTTGCTGATGTCGAAGAAATTTGGATTGGTACACCTCATAATGAATATTGGCAAAATGTCATAATGGAGAATAAGCCATATTATCGTCACCATTGCAAAATGTTTGGACATTCCAATGGTAATTGTTTTAGGCTTCATCCTCACTCGAAGACAAATAGGATTAAAGATCCTAAATTATCAAATCGATCATTATCATGGTCGAGAAGGAATTGCAAACTGCTATTAATTCTGTTAAATCTACTATCACTGTTTCTCCTGGAGAAGAGTTACAATTAACTACTAAGGAGCCTGATGTTCAAATAATTAATTCTGCTGTTGAGCCTGTTATTATTGCTTCTGACTCTGAAAGCAACATTATTCATAATCCTGCAGTAGCAAATTCTTCTTCTAGGATGGCTAGAGGAGGAAAAAAATATTATTAATGATTAAATTCTTATGCTGGAATATTAGGGGGGTGGCTGATCCTGACTCCCTTAATAGACTTCTAAATTTAAACAAGATTCATCATTCTTGGATTATTGTCATTCTAGAGCCTTTGGTGAAATCTAACTTTGATAGATTCACTAAAAAATTTCCTGGTTATACTTTTCTAGCTAATTGTTCCAATAAAATTTGGTTACGCTATAGAAAAGAGCTGAAAATTAATATCTTGTTTAATCACTCTCGCTTGTTGCATTTTCACTTTGAATTGGATCAGCTTCAATGGCTTTGCTTCTTTTATATATGCTTGCTACTCGAATGCTCGATAGGATTGATTTATGGAATATTTTACATCATATTAGTAGTTCAATGACTCGATGGCTGGATTGTTGGTGGGGATTTCAATTCCATTGCACACCCTAGTGAAAAAAGGGTGGGAGAAATCCTAATCTAAATGCAATGCTGAACTTCGGCAATAATATTACTTCGACTAATCTTTTCGATATTGGATTTGAAGGATCTCCTTTTACATGGAGGAGAGGTAATATTTATGAAAGAATTGACGAATTCCGGTTAATCAACTTTGGTCGAACATGTTCCCTATTACTAAAGTTAAGCACCTTGCAAGGCTAAACTCGATCACTCTCCTTTATCGATTACATGTGCTCTTTCTCCAACTCGTTAAGAATTTAGTTTTTAGATACCTTAATGTATGGTCTTCTCATCCCGATTATAATCAATTAATTGCCGATAATTGGAAAGCTCCTTTGCAAATATTTTATTCTGATCCTCTTTCTAAGCTTTGGCAATTACACAAAAGGATTGCTAGTAAGTCTGAAACATTGGAATAGAGTCATGTTTGGAAATGTGCATAAGAAAGTTACTGAAGCTGAAGCTATGGTAACTGATTTAGAAAATCTGGTTGAGGATGGTTTAGATTCTGATTATAATCTAAATGAAGCATATAGTAGATTAAACTCAGCTATTATGAATGAAGAACTCTTCCTTCAACAAAAAGCAGCTGTCAATTGGTTTAAGCATGGAGACAGAAACTCAAAATTTTTTCATGCAGCCATTAAGTTTAAAAGATCTGTTAATGTGATATTGAAGATTAAATCTGTTGATAATACATGGTTATTCAACTCTATGGATATTGCTAATGATGTTATTGCTTATTTTTCCAAACTATTCTCTTATCAGCCTGTGAACTCTGCTGCTTATTCTCCTAATCTCGTAAGATCTGATTTCAGTAATATTAATATGGATTATTTGGTTCAACCTCCTGATGCTAATGAAGTTTTTGAGGCTCTTAAAACAATTGATGGAGGTAAGACAGCTGGGCCAGATGGATTTACAGCTGACTTTTATAAAAAAAATTGGTTGATTATCAAATCTGATGTGGTCTTGGCAATACAAAGTTATTTTTTGGGAAATGATCTCCCTAAGTATTTTGCTTCCAATACTATTGTTTTAATCCCTAAGGATAAAAGAAAGTCCAACCGACGAGATTTCGGACCCATTAGCCTATCTTCCACCTTCTCCAAAATTATAAGTAAAGTCTTAGTTGCACGGTTACATGACCTTTATTGGAGAATCTCATTTCTGAAAATCAAGGTGCTTTTATAAAGGGAAGATGCATATGTGACAATGTTCTTTTAGCACAAGAACTGTTAACTGATATTGATAAATGCTGCAGAGGATCAAATATTGTTTTTAAATTGGATATTGCTAAGGCTTTTGATTCCATCAGTTGGACTTTTATTCTTAATGTTCTTGCAGATAGAGGATTCAGCTCTAACTTCTGTAATCTCATTTATAGATGGTTAAACAATAATTATTACAGTGTGCTTATAAATGCTTTTAGACATGGATTCTTTAAATCTGGAAGGGGCATTAGACAGGGAGATCCATTGTCACCTTATATTTTCATCCTTGTTTTTGATTATCTTTCAAGAATGCTGAATCATATGCAGTTTACTCATCAGTACACTCAATATCAACATAGATCTACTCATTTAGTCAGCCATTTAGTCTATGCTGATGATGTAATAGTTTTCTCTAATGGAAGTAAACAATCTATTAAATGTCTCATGAAAGTTTTGTCTGATTTTGAAGAAATTTCTGGAATGGTTTTTAACAAAGCTAAATGCCAATTTCTTACAAGTTCTAGAATTACCGCCCAAATGAAAAATTGGATTTCGGATTTCACTAACTATAGGGAAACTCAATATCCTCTAAAGTATTTGGGTTTCCTCTAATCAAAGGAAGAAGGAAACTTTCTCACTATGATGATATCATTGCTAAAATATCTTCTCAACTTAATTGTTGGTCCAACTCTTTTCTATCCAATGGTGGAAGATTAACACTTTTAAGGAGTGTGTTAACCGCATTTCCTCTTTATATAATGCAGATGATAAAAATGAAGAAGAGTACACAGAAAATGCTTTCTATTATGTTTAATAAATTTGTTTGGGAAGGACAACATAAGCAAATGCATTGGACCAATTGGGAGAAGTTATGTAAGCCTCTTTATTGTGGTGGCTTAGGTTTTAAAAGCTTTCAGCATCTCAGCTTTACATTCTACTGCAAGCAATGGATTAACTTCAGAGCACAAAAGTCATTGTGGGCAAGATTTATGCATGCTAAATATTGTCTTAACAATCATCCTTCTCAAGTCAGCCTTAAACCTGGAGATTCTAAAAACTGGAAGGAGCTACTTAAAGTTAGATTCCATGCTGAAAAGATGTTCACATGGGAAATAGGTAATGGTCAAATTAGCTTCTGGTTTGATAATTGGCTGTTTAATGAGTCCTTTCAAGCACATTTTAATCCAAATTTTCCTATTCGACACATTGCTGATCGTTGGAGTGATGGTGTTTGGAATTTGCATAAATTTCAAGAATATGTCCCTGCAGATTTTCATAATATGATCTTAAATACTCCTTTTCATATTGGAAAAAAAGATAGACTGATCGTCAAAAAGCCTCATAATTATAGTTTATCTAAATTCATTTATCAAACCTGTGTTAATTGGCAAAAAAATGATCGGGGTGCTAAACTTTGGAATAAATACATCACACCTTCTATGTCCTTTTTCCGTTGGAAATTGTTTAAAGAGATGCCGCCAACAAATGATATTCTTAAACTTAAAGGACTTAGAGGTCCATCCAGTGTGTCATTTGTGTCATTGTGATGAAGAGACCATTGGGCATATCTTTTTACATTGCAGCTGGGCACAAGAGGTATGGAAAGGTGTGTTAGCTGTTATGGGATTGCAAACTCAGTTATCTCCTTGGACTTCTATTAAGGCTTGCTGGGAAAATTGGAAAACTTCTCCTTATTATTTCATCCCTTTTGTGATTTTTTGGTTTTTATGGCTAGCCAGGAATGATTTAATTTTCAATAATAAGGTGTTCTCTTTTGATCTTGTCATCGAAATTGTATTACTTTTCTTAGTAAGATTCGAATTCCGTTCTTTCTTCAACTCAAGGCATCAACACCAAAGTTATGCTTGTTATATGGAGACCACCTAAGAATCCATGGCTTAAAATTAATATTTATGGGAGCTTCAGAAATTATAAAGGACATTGTATATGGTTTTTCTCAGCACCTATTATCGCATTTAATGCTTTGGAAGCTGAAGCAATTGCTGCCTTTTGGGGTTTAAAAATTGCTATTATGCAACATCATTTTTGTTCACTTGGAAATGGATTCTCTGTATTTATTGCAAATCATATTGTCTCAAGTTGATGTGCCTTGGTTTCTTCAGATTTGGCTGAACAAAATTAACCTTCTCTCTTCATCTATCACAATTCTATGGAGCCATACTTATAGGGAGGGAAATCAACCTACTAATTGGCTAGCAACCAAGGCTTCTTCTTCTCATGATGTTATTTATAGTGCCAATTACTCTTTCTTTCCTTTATTTAGTTCTCTTTTGCATGGGGATTTAATTGCAATCCCACATGTTAGATGTAAGACGATTTCTTAAATAATATTTTTCGTTTTTTGGTATATATATATATATATATATATATATATATATATATATATATATATATATATATATATAAAGGTATATATAATTTGCTTAAGAAAATTTCAAAATATTACTTATATATTTTACTTTTTTATTTTTAAGTATCCCTGTGGGATCGATAACTAGGACTCCAGTAGAGCCCTGCATTACTTAAACGATACGCATACTTGCATTTAAAATTGTGAAATTTACAATAATTAAATCTAAATATAAAATTATAAAATTAAACCTCGCACATCAAGTATTTGATGCCATTTGCCAAGAATTCAATCTTCTAAAAAGTGGTATCAAATTCTTGTATTTTAAAGCATATTTAAAGTCGCATCGCATCATTTGCACATGCAAAATCAGGTATGTGATATCTCATATCAGGAAATGATTTTAGATATCCTGGTTGTAATGGGTAACCATCATCGACTAAGTAGTATTTACTTGATAAATTGATTAATTAGTATGGGGATTCAGTTAGGCATTCAATAATCTCAATCCGGGGTGTACCTACAGGTGGATGTGGAAAGTTAGTATTGGTATCTCGTATTGCATATTTAAAAACTCGACTGTCATGTGCGTTGCCCTCCCAACCAGCCATATTGAAAGTAAGGCACATGTTAAAGTCACACACGACCATGACGTTTTGAGTAGGGCTACCGCAACGGCAGATAAATGTGACCTTGTCATTATTTGAGATGAGTGTGTTAACATGTGTTCCATCAATTGCACCGATGCAGTCCTGGTTGAGTTACTTTTAAGTTTGACAAATCAGTGCAGGCTCTAAAGAAATTAACTATATTACATCCAAGACAATACTTTTAAGAATGGCATATATCACGCATCCTGTGATATCTCAGTGGGTGTTTGCTCAAACTTATAATCTAAGGGTCTGTTGACATGAGATGAGAGGCTAACAAGTGCGCATAATCCCATTGAGAAGTGCCTGCTTATTGCTTTTGAGGAGTGCTAAAATCGCTCCATGATCCACTTTTCGATATTTATACTTATAATTATGATATTTAAAACTTAGCAACGGCACCAAAAACTTGATTCCACACTGAATTTTTTACTGATGATTCTGTTATAGATTTTATGATTTATATTGTGGATACTACACAAGTATACGTATCGTTATCAAGTAATATAGGGCTCTAATGGAGTCCTAGATATCGATCCCACAGGGAAGTTAGCAAATTTCAAAGACAATTTAAATTAAACTTACTTACTAATCTAGTATACGGAAATTAAGAAGACTTAAACTAAACTAATGCTTAAGGTTGAATATTAAATTTCAGAAAAAAAAGTATCTTTCTCCTTATTTTTGAGAATTAAGTGAATGAAGAATTGAATAAGTTTTTAATTGTATTGTACCAAATAGGAGCATTCCTATTCTTTACCCTTTGTCCAGGTGCAAAGAATTTTGACTAATCTTATGTTTGATTACTAAATCTGCGGCTAGGCTGGGAGGATACCGACTGCCACTTCAGAGCTCCCACGTTCCCCTCACCTGAGGGCTAACATCTACACTTCAGCTCTCAAACAATAAGACCGAATTGAATATTTTAGTCTGTCACACTAAAATGTCCAAGTCTATGCCCAATAATTAATATTTCCCTATTTATTTGCATCCTCCTTCCAAGGGTTTTTACTTCCCTGAATCTTGGATGTAATCTTTATTATAGTTGATATTTCAACATATGTTAACATATCAATTGGCCAGATTGAAAGTAAATTAAGATTTAAGTTAAAGATTAGCACAATTTTTATATTTTAGGCACAATTACTTTAATTCATCATTTTACGTAATCTCAATAACAAGGAGAAAGACTAAGGAAACTACTCAGAATGCATGGGAAAATAACACAAAGCATGGATTTCATTAAAGTTAACAAACAAATAACAAATGTACTTATCTCAATTCTTCTCCCCAAGCAGACTCTTGAAGTTCCTTTGACTCTTCCTTCCAGTACAACACACCAAATCTCTAAACACTCACTTAAAGACTCTTAACTTTCACACAAATGACAAACTGACACTCTAATAACATTCAAATTCACACACAAAATGACTAAAATTCATTTCTATTTATAGAAGGGTCAAATCTCCAAAAGGTACTTAAGCACCTCTTCAAAAAGCGTCCAGGTTCATTGTATTTTGGCTCTTTTCAACTGTCTCGCCGTCGGCGGCTTGATCTCGCAGTCGGCGGGCTTCTAGAAGATGGGCTAACCATGCCGATCTTGCTGTCGGCGGGCTCCTTATAATATATTAATAAACTTTCGGGAAAAACTCGCCGTCGGCGGTAACGATCTCGCCGTCAGCGTGATAGTTCAATTTCCATCTAATTGAGTCCTTTTTACTCCAAATCCACTTCTTTTGTGCTTTTTTGTTTTCAGTACTTATAAATCTTAATTCCTGCAATGAAACAAAGAAAATACCTTTCTTTAAAGTGCAATTTCATATAAAATTGGTATAAATTTCTCAATATATTTTCTAGTGATCAAATTCCCCAAAACTTAACTATTACTTGTCCTCAAGTAATTTAGGTACTATATATAAAAGTAAATGATTATTCGTAGTAAAGTTTTAATTCAGAAATACTATGAATTAGATTTAAATAAGTATTATAAAGTTTAATAGAAATATTTAAAAATAATTAAACTAATTCTATAGAGATAAGGCTATTTAGTTTTCAAGTTTAAGATTTTTAGTCTTCTATTTATTTCAAGAATGACTATACTTTTTAAGACTAAATTACTTAAGATATTTAAATGATTTGAATTTCATGAAAACACAACTTAGTAAAAGACTAATCAATATATATAAGTTCAGAAATGTAATTGAAGTTTATCCTTTAGGCTGATTCAAATGAAGCCAATTTTTGATGAGGCATCTCCTCGAAGCTTCTCACTTTATATATATATATATATATATATATATATATATATATATATATATATATATATATATATATATATATATATATATATATATGTATATATATATATTTTTTTTCTTTTCTTTCTGGATTGATTTTCAATCCTTCTTTTTCTTTTCTTTTATCAAGTGAGGATCACTATTTTTGGTTAGTCTGTTAATAATTTTGAACTTCATTTTCCTCTTCCTAAATTTGAAACTTGAAACATTTACTTACCTTATATGTATTTCAAAGTTTTTACTTCATTGAATTCCAATCTTTTCTTTCTCACTAAATACCTAAGAATTTTATATATGAAAATATAGTTTTCCTTTCTTTTAAATAGTTAACTATATTCTTATACTTTTAAACTAAATTTCTTAATCTCTAAAATTAGTTAATCATTAAAAGTATTTCCTTAACTTCTATAATAATTAAATAAATCAATTTTAGTTTACTGAATTAAAATTACTTTAGAAAATCATTTTATAATAATTTTGAAAATGTAAATTAAGAACAATTTAATAATTAAATTTGTGTTTTTCCCTCCCCCAAACTTAAGTTTTTCTATCTATTTATATAGGGTGAAATGGAAATAAATTGTAATATTTAAACCATAGCTTTGAGCTTTAGATATTTCTTCTTTTTGAAGTTCTGCAGGCTTTTTCCATTACTTAATTAACCTGTACTGTTAGTATTTTTCTACACACAAAATATTAAAGAAAGTGTTGGGTAAAGAAGTTTAACACTATACTACCACATTTTATACTAATATATTATACTACATCCACATATATTTAATAATTCAATCCAAAGTTACAATAGTAGTTCTGAAAACATTAAAATTTAAAAACTGTCTAAATTTAACAACAATATTAAAATAATCTACACTACATCATAATCAAGTTCATAAACTAAAACATCAATACTAAAATGTAGAACAACAAACAAACAATAACAACATCAGAATCTATAACTAAATAAATGAACATAATATCTAATCTTCTGCATCAAAGTCCCAAACTATATCGTCATTTGCTGGATCAGTGGGTGGATTAGGCTGGTAATGAGTATATCGGGGCACTCAAAAAATACAACATCAAGCTCTCCTCTCCTGTAACGATTCTCAGCATCAAAATAGGCTATCTCATACTCTGAATGTCTCTGGAAATACTCGCTGTCATTATCATGTCTTCATTCTAAGCCTCCAATTCTCTGATCAATATGCTCCAGTTTTTCTTCTATTTTCTCAAAACTTTTCCTCAGTAAAGTCATCTCATTCATCAAATCTTGAAGGGTAGGAGTACTATAGGGAGGTGGGTCATAACTAGTAGAGGGAATATCTCTACTTGTAGATGGTACATAGCTCCTTATCCCAGATCTCCATCCTTCGTGGGATTCATATTTCTTAATATTAGCCAGAGTAATGGGTTTCATAGGTTCCACCCATTCCTCATCATCTCTTGCCTCTACCCCAGATAATTGGCAGAGTGCATAGATAAGACCAGGATGTCCTAGTCCACCTCCACTTTCACTTCTTGAGGTGGCTAATATATTCTTATAAATTACACTTCCCACATTAATACTTTTTTTGTTTTGAATGCAAAAATTCAGAACTGCTCTATCTCTTGTTACCTCGCTATGGTGGTAAGTAGGTAACAAGGTAGAACAAATAAAATAATGCCAGGCTTTAGATGATGCATTTAACATAGAAAGAGGGAAATTTACCCGTTCTCGCTGCTTTATCTTCCAAACTCCTTTCCCGTCAGTGAGAAAGTCAATCACTTCTTCCAGTGGTCCTTCCATAGTTTCAAATGTATCATATTCACTGGTGTAGGTGTCTCGTACTTTGTAATAAGCATTTATTCTTGCAGCGCTGAATTCCACAAAAAATCCTCTAACCTTAACCGGTGCATCTTCAACCTGTGTCAGGTTTGCCTAAAATTCCTTTACCACTTCTATAGCGGCTCTGTTGGTCATGAAACGGAAATTTTCCCATCCTCTTTCTTTAATTATTCGCTCTACTTCTCCTCCAGGACTTTTGAAAACTCGATCCTGAATGCATGTTCTGGCTTGAATATTGTGAAAATATCTCGATTGTGCCCTTGCATTCACAAAAAGAGTTTCGTCATAATCCACTCTTCTCTTTTGTCGTGGAGCCATTTTTCGATCTGTGAAATTTGCAAAAATTTTAACTAAACTTCTAAATATTACTAAGATGGCTTCCAATAGATACTAAAATCAATCTAAATCAAGTTTCATGAATTTCTTCCAAATCTTTTCTTCACATTTCAAAATTTTCCAAAATTCTCAATGTAGAAGAAATTCATAGTGAAAATCCAAAAATTTTACTTAGGAGTGAAGCTATTACAAAGGGAAGATAAAATCTGGCGTCAAAATGTGTTGAAATCGCTTCAAATCCAAGATTCCACAAGCCCTAGGTCGGTTTTTTTAAGTTTTTGAGGAGGGAGATGATGAATAGTGTCGGTTGACCGGTCAAATAAAGTATATTTCGCGATCTCGCTGTCGGCGAGAATTTTCTCACCGTCGGCGAGCTAATTAATTCACCAAGGCTAAAGTTTTGGGAAAATCTCGCCGTCGGCAGGATTCCTCTCGCTGTCGGCGAGGTTTCCTAAAATGTAATATATTTTTTTAATTTTTTTAATTATATTCTACTTAAATTAAGCCTTGTTCATTGTTTTGGTCACTAAATTTGATATATTTATTAATATTTTTATTAAGATTAGATATTAACACATAAATTCACACAACACAAACATTATAACTTTATAAATGAAATCCATGAATTTACAAACTTCAAATACTTCACTAACAATTGACTAAGTAAATTAACCCAAACATATCTTACTCAGCATTGCAATCCACACCACGATACTCTAAATGCTGAGACAAAACAAACAACATACAATCTCATCTAAACTGAGATTATCTATGTAAAGTTCAAACTAAATCAAAAACTAAATCCACATCAACACACATACATATAATACGAATAAAATCTCTGCTACTCATCGAAATTTGAACGGTTCTCTTCTCTGATGTTTCCAATAGAACGCAGGTGCACAAATAAATTATAGAAAGGCCTGAAAGGGAATTCTGCAGTAGAGTCTTATTCAATCCACCCTTTCTGTCTCAATAGTCGTATAAAACTTGCCTCTAGGTGTCCTGTATGGTCAAAGTTCTCCTTCATTCTCCAGTCGATGTGATCGAACAAATCAGAGATATTATCGATAGAATTCATCACATGCTGTAGATCCTTCTCCAATCCCTTAAGTTTCCATAAAATGAGGTTTGTTCTATCAGTCAGGGGCTTAACTAAAGGATTTTTTTGTGATGCTTGATCAAAAATAATTACTGTTTCATCATTATTATCCAATGTTGGAAACATATCTGTCGGATCTAGTGGTTTCCAAGGTAATAATACTTTTTCCCAAGCTTCATAGGAAACTTGGTACTGACTACATAAAGCAAATATAGTTGATGGGTGTCCAAGTCCATGAATTGACCCATGCACAATTAATCATAATGCAGACTTCACAATAATAGATCCAACATCTATAGGCAATCCAGATTGAATACAGTAATTTAAGATTGCGCATTCATTTGAAACTTTGTTTACCCTCATAGTGGGTAATAACTTTGATGAAATGAAGAAATGACAATGCTTTGAGACGAGGTTAAGAAGTGACGCAGAAAAACTAACGTACCCGTCTTCTCGTAATTCCCAATCATCAGGTTCGTCGGTCAGATACCAATAGATCTCATTCATGTTGTATCTCGTAGGAACAAAATTCGAATAGTGGCAAACATGGGTATTCTCAATCAAGTATAATTCATTTATCCGAGAAGGAGTGAAAGTTACTCATCTGCCTCTTACGTAGACACTTCCATTATGGATCACATGCAGATTAGAGTAGAATTCTTTGACTACTGGAATGACTACAGCATATGTGGTATAGCAGAATACCTCCCAATGTCGCTGAACAATCATTTCTTCAATTGTTGTTGTTGAATTCTCTGCTCCTCTATTTACGAACCCTCTTTCCATAATCAGACGCTTTTTCATCAGAACTTTGTTGAATAATCGTTGAGCCTCAGAACTGACGAATTTTCGTCAGTTAAAAAATCCAGTTTTGTGGTTTCAAGTAGTTTGGAGGCCATAATAATTTGTTTGGAAGGGACTCTAGTCGTTTCTAAGGATGAAGATAATGTAAAAATGAAGTTTTAAATGTTTTTTATAGACTAATGCCCTTAGAACCGTCCAAAACCGCAAAGTAACTCACAAAAACCACTTTTGAACTATCTCACTGTCAGCGGTAATGATCTCGCTGTCGGCAGGATAGTTAATTATTTTAAACTGAAATTGGGCGCGCCGATCTCGCTGTCGGCAGGATCGATCTCGCCGTCGGCGAGATTAGGTAAATTGCCCAATTTTTCGCTCCGGTCTGAATATTTTCTGATTTTATCATATAGATTATTATTTGTGATGATTCTAAAAGGTAAAATGAGTAGATTTCATTCTATATTTTAATTTTTTTAATAATTATATTAAATAGATCATAATTAATAATTACTATGGGTTGCCTCCCATAAAGCGCTTGGTTTAACGTCGTCGACCCGACCTAATTTAATTAGTAATCAGAGTTGATCGAGCATTAAAACCTCTTTAAAATTTGGTCTGATTCCTTCAAAATAAGGTTTTAATCTGTGTCCATTTACTTTAAATCTATGCCAAGTTTTTGCATCTTCAATTTCTATAGTTCCATATGAAAATATTTGAGTTATAGTGAAAGGTCCTAACCATCGAGATTTCAATTTCTCAGGAAATAATTTCAATCTTGTATTATAAAGCAAAACTTCTTGTCCTGGCTCAAAAGTCTTCAGGTTAATCTTTCGATCATGCCATAATTTCATTTTTTCTTTATAAATTCTATCATTATGATAAGATTCATTTCTTAATTCATCTAATTCATTCAATTGCAATAATCTTTTCTCACCAGCTTCTTTCAAATTGTAATTAAATTCTTTAATCGCCCAATAAGCTTTATGTTCTAATTCAACTGGTAAGTGGCAAGTCTTTCCATAAATAAGTCTGTAAGGAGTCATTCCAATCGGAGTTTTATAAGCAGTCCTATATGCCCATAATGCAGTGTCTAGTTTTATAGACCAATCCAATGTATTAGGGTTTACAGTTTTTTCTAAAATCCGTTTAATCTCTCGATTAGAAACTTCAGCTAATCCACTGGTTTGTGGATGATAAGCAGTTGATATCTTATGAATAATGTTAAATTTTTCTACTAGTTTGTGAATATATTTATTTCTAAAATGAGAACCTCCGTCAGTGATAATCACTCTTGGCATTCCAAATCTAGTAAAAATATTTTTCATTAGAAATTTTGAAACACTCTTAGCGTCACATCTAGGTAAAGCTTGTGCTTGAATCTTATTAGAAACATAATCAATAGCAACTAAGATATATGAGTTTCTAAATTAAGGAACAAATGGTCCCATAAATCTAAGCCCTAAACATAAAAAATTTCAACCTCTAATATAAAATTTAGAGGCATTTCATTTCTTCTAGATATATTACCTACTCGTTGGCATCTATCGCAAGTTTTGATGTATCTATAAACATCTCTAAAAGGAGTAGGCCAATAAAATCTAGATTGTAAAATTTTATAAACAGTTTTATCTGTTCCAAAATGTCCTCCAAAATCAGAATCATGACATTTCTGAATGATTTATTCTGTTTCTTCATAAGGCACACATCCTCTAATTATAAGATCCTTACATTGTTTATATAAATATGGTTCATCCCAAAAATATGTTTTAGCATCATGAATGAATTTTTTCTGTTGTTGCAAAGTTAACATAGGTGGTAAAATATCACTTATAATATAATTTACTATGTCAGCATACCATGGTATTTTCCACTCATTAATATTATATAATTGTTCATCAGGAAAACTATCAGTAATTTCATTATCAGTGTCAGATAATTCATTATATTCTAACCTTGATAAATGATCTACTGTTTGATTATCAGTTCCCTTTTTGTTAATGATTTCAAAATCAAATTCTTGCATTAGTAATATCCATCTAATTAATATTGGTTTGGAATCTTTCTTTTGTATTAGATATTTAATAGCAGAGTGGTCAGTATGCACAATACATTTATTTCTAATTAGATAAGGCCTAAATTTATTAAAGGCATAAACAATTGCTAAAAGTTCTTTTTCAGTAACTGTATAATTCAATTCAGCATTATTAAGAGTTTTACTAGCATAGTATATAACTTTGAAAATTTTATCAATTCTTTGCCCAAGTACTGCTCCTATAGCATAATAACTAGCATCACACATAAGTTCAAATGGTTTCTCCCAATCAGGTGAAACTATTATAGGTGCTGTGATTAATTTATCTTTTAATAATTCAAAAGAATTCAAACATTCAGTTGTGAATTCAAATTTTTTATCCTTTTCTAACAGTTGGCATAGAGGTTTAGTAATTTTTGAAAAATCTTTTATGTAGCGTCTATAGAATCCAGCATGTCCAAGAAAACTTCTTACCCCTTTTACTGTAGTTGGAGGTGGTAATTTAGCTATAACTTGAATTTTTGCAGGGACTACTTCCATGCCATTTTCTGAAATTTTATGCCTTAATACAATTCCTCCTGCAACCATAAATTGACATTTCTCCCTGTTGACCTCATTTTTGATGAGGTCTTCTCTTCTTCTCTTTAGTACTTAGGATCTAGCCTTAGGCTTTTCCTTTGACTATCTTAGAGGACTAGAATTGGGACCCACCTTTTAGAAATTCAAACCACTTCTTAACTCCCCGCAAACTCCACAAACTTGACTATAGACCCCTAATCACCTAGAGGGTTGAAATCAAATGTGGAAGTTTAAAGGATGAGTTCCTATAGGACTCTTTGGCCTTAGACCGCCTCAGGTGGCACGGTCCAGTAAAGGGCTGACTTACACATACACTACACCTATGCACTACACTTTCACACACCTCCTAAAACACACCCTTACCTAACTTAACTTCCCGACTCATGTAGGTGATTCACATGGATGGTCCTTAACCCCTAAGCCCCGGCTAAGAGGTTAGGAACAACATGGTGAATGCCTCAAATGAGTCCCTTCATGGCTCATGTGGGCTTGATATGGCTTCATGGCTCAACAAAAATGATTTTATTTCACTTACATCCACCCAATCTTCAATTTTCCAAATTTTCAATTTTTGACCCCCGGGACCCAACACCCGCCAACCTACCCAAATGCCCTTGAAATTACCCAAATTTCTCAAAAATTTCCAAATTACCCAAAATTCTCCAAAATCAATCCCAAACATTTCCACATCACTCAAATTGGTCATCCATGCCCAAAAATGCCAAAAATTCCAAAAATACCCCCAATACCTTCCAAATACCCAAAATACCCCTTTTGACCCAAAAATCCAAAAATTCAGAAAATTCCCAGAAAATTCCAGAAAATCCCAAATATTCCCAATTTCATTTTATTCAACTACACCATGGGCCAATTTTGTCAATTTACCCCACTTTTATCAAAACCCCCAATTTGACCCATTTTAACCCAAAGTAAACCCAATGTCAAACCAAATCTACCCAATTGACCCCAATTTTGGTCCAATTCAATTCTAAACTTCAATTCAACATCCCCAACACCAATCTAGACCAAATACAAGCCCAATTTGATTGGCATTGGAATCCAATTTCACTTTTGGCCTTAAAGCCCAATTTGGACCTATGACCCAAACCTAACCCAAACTCACCCAACTCAACTCCAATTAACCCCAAATCTTTTCTAAACCTTCCTTGACATCCCCATAAACAAAACACTAACATGATTTGCCCAAGACTTTGATCCAAACCCCACTCAAATTTAACCCAAAGCTAAAAGGCCCATTTTCGACCTAAACCCAAACCTAGCCCAAATGAGCCCAAATCCCCAAAATCAAAACCTAACCAAAGCCAAAACCTCTTTGAAACACTCCCATGAACATTTCCCAACATTAATTTTACATCAATTTCAACTCTAGCCCAACATTGGCCCAAGTTAGCCCAATTTGACCCACCTTAGCCCACTTACCAATTAAACCCAAATTCAAACCAATTCAAACCCAAATCACCTCAAACTTGTTTCAAACCACTCATGAAGCATCCCTAAACCAAACTCAACAATTATTTGGCCCAAGCCTTTACCAAAATCTCATCCCAAAATCCATTTTAAATTTAAAAGCCCACTTCCCTAAACCTCCCTAAAAGCCCACTTCCACCAAATATAAAAGCCCAAATTTGGCCCTAAAGCCCACATGACACTTCCTTTCATCATCCATTTAATCAAAATCACCCCTAAGTTTCAAAATCATTATTTAAACCATTCCAAATCAAGCTTCATACAAATTTTCACCAAAATGTCCAAAATTCTTAAAACCCATTTTCATGAAATCGACTAAACTTTTCCCTAAGCCAAAGACAAGCCATGCAAGCCATGGACAAGCCACATGAAGCCATGGAGAGTTTGACATGTGATCAAGCCATTAATGGAAAAAGGAGGACCCCCTTTCCTAATCCTTCTTAAGCCTTTTTTTACCTTAAGCATGTCACACTCTAAACCATGCTTTGCCACCTAATCCATGGATGGAGACTTCACCACTCCATGGCAGTGACCCAAGTGACTCTTTTCGACCCAAGACCGGACCTTGGGTGGTGCACCTAGCCCAAAAGGATGGGTTGACCCAAACCTAGCCAAAATGGCCTCTTCCCCATTCCATTCCAAGCCATCTCCTTTACACTTGGCCATTGCCAATTGCTTGCACAAACACCCAGCCCTGACCCACCTGACCCTGAGGGTGACCCTTGCCTGCCGGCCAGCCACCCCAGTCGCCGGAAAACACCATGGCCGAGACCTTGGGAGGAGCCAAATTTTGGAATTCCACCTTGCCGAGCCGCCTCACTCCAAATGGCCATTGCAATGTTCTTCTCCTCACCGGAGCAATCGATCCCAACCATTAAACCCCCCGGGAGAGCCTCCAGCCATGCCTATTTAAACACCACCCCTCTCGGCCATGAGAGGAGAGTTGCACAAACCTCGCCAAAACTCGCCAAAATTGTTCCGTACCCCTCCTCATACACAGAGCACTTGATCCCCAGTGAGATCCCCCTGCCATTTCTTCTCTCGTGAGCTCAATTTCAGAGTTGAAATCCAAGCCCAAAACCAGGACACTTCCCCACAGTGAACCAATCCCCAAATTGATTGGTCCTACACCTTCACCAGACCAAGGGAAGGTGTCCACCAGCAAAAGCCCCATCTCCAGGCCACCCAGTTGCTCCAGACTCCAAGCTTTGTGATCAGCTGTGGTCGAAGTTCAACCTAGACAATTCACCAGACCAGGAGACTTCATCTGGAGCTTGCCAGGATCCAATCGAAGGTGCAACAACTCTCAGATCGAAGCTTCACTTCTCCGAGCAAAGGTATGAGCTAATTCTTCATCCCGAGCTTCCGGAGATTCTCCATTTCAAATGCCTTAATTTCAATGCATGTTTACCGTATGGATGTGTTCGTCTCTTCAAGACGAATCCATAGAGCATAAGAACACGAAAATCCATTGAGAATCGAGTGAGTTCTTAGGGTTAGAGTGTGGACGGTCACGGGATCACACCCGCTCATGGACGATGAACGGATGCCGTCCATTTAATACACGCGCGGACGGACGGCTCGGATGGCGTCGGACCGAGAGACGCGTACGAGAACCGCGGGGCCCGGCCGCCGACTCGGATGGCGGCGTCGAATGGGAGCGCGACGCGTGCGAGTTCGGAGATGCCGAGGATGCGCCGGCGCCGCGTCACTTAAGTAGATAAATAGGAATATTTTCTATTTATTTAATTCCCGGAACTTTAAAAATCCATATCTTTGTGTAGAAAAATCACAAAAATAAAATAAAAATACCCCCTTGCTCAGATGAACAGAGGAGAATAATGTGGAAAAGAAATTAATTAATTTTGTCCAAGTATTTTATTTTTAATTAATTATTTACTCCCTGCATTGTTTTAATTCTCCATGCATGTATACAATTCACCATGGCATGAGACTATAGGGCTTTTGAAGCCTCCGAACTTAGGGACATTCCCCGAATTTTCCAAGGTCGAGGCCATCTCTCGTGAAAAGTTATTGATTTTTCAAATGCATGTTGCTGATTTAAGTATTTTAATTTCAAAAATTAGCATGTTGTGAAATAAATTCTAGGAAAATTTGGTGATGTTCCTTATGACCAGAGAACCCTAGGAAAAATAGGATTTGAGTTAATTCACTTAGATTAACCCTAATCGGCTTAAACACCCAAAATAGGTTTCTAATTAATTAGAGTTAACCATAGATCAAATTGACTTGAAATCAATTCTCCACTGACCTTTAGGATCAGAGGAACCCATCATAAAAATTTGAGGTCAATTGGACTTGGTTAGCCCCACTAATTGGGTTAATTAAGCCACTTAGTCATTTTAAACTTTAAAAATTCATAACTTTCAAAATATCTTTCAAAAATTCACCAAATTGGTTTTAGAGTCTCTCTGATATCAGGGGAGTTTAAGAAAATTAAAATTTCAATTTTCTAAAAAAGTTGATTTTTAATATTATTTTAATATTTTTAATAATTAAAAAATAATAAAAATCACAAAAATAATAAAATTCACCAAAATATCATATTTTGAATTTTAATCACTTAGGAACAAGTCCCATATTTTTCCTAGGTCTATTTAGTGAAATATTAATTTTTAAAGCTCTAGGGTAATTTTAAAATTAAAAAAAATGTATTTTCTAGCATTTTCACCAAAATAATTATAATAAATCAAAGAAAAATCAGAAAATTGTAAAGTTTGGTTCTCTGGAATCCTTGATATCAGAGAGAATTTTAAAAATTATAAAATTTATTTTTCAACATTTATTTTATTTTTTAAATTAATTAATACTCCAGAATTTAAAATAATTCTAATAAATAAAATATAATTCAAAAAATTACAAAATTTGGTCCAAATGGTCCTCTGGTCATTAGGAATGTCCCCTAATTTTCTTAAGGACAGAAACTTTCCCTTGGTCATGTTATTGAATTTTCCTTGGAAATTTCTCTTTTCTACAAAAAATAATTATATAAATAAATTAAATACAGAAAAATCACATTTTCTCCTCTCATGTCTTTATTGACATATGAGTGAAGTCACATAAAAATTTCAAGTTCATTTGAGTTCAATTTAGTGAGTTATGAAATTATTAGGCTTAAAGGGCAAAATGGTAATTAAAATTTTAACCCTTAATTAAAACTTTAGGTTTAATAAAAATTAACAAGTAAAATATTTTGATCCTAATCTGATTTGGATGATTGAAATTAAATAATTAAAGGGTAGAAACCCATTAAGTAATTTAAAATGATTAAACTTTAATTAAATAATTAATTGAATTTGGAAGAATAATAAATTTGGAATTATTAAAATAGGGATATTATTAGGAAGAGATTTATTCTTTAATTTAAAAATCCCTAAATTAATCATCTCATTAATACTCAACTCTTAATTAAAATGATAACTCAAATTTAAAATATTAAAAGACTTAATCATTAAATTAAAATTAAATCATTAAACTCTTTCAAAAAATTTCAATTAAATTAAATTAAATTAAATTAAAATTAAATTGAATTAAATTAAATTAAATTAATTAAGTAAATTAAATTAAATTAAATAAATTAAATTAAATTAAATTAAATTAAATTAAAATTAAATTAAATTAAATTAAGAAATTAAATCAAATGAATTAAATTGAATTAAATTAAATCAAATCAAATTAAATTAAATAAATCAAATTAAATTAAATTAGATTAATTTAAATTAAGTCGAAATAAATAACCTCACTTAAGACATGAAGAAATAAATCTAAAATAACTTGAACACTATTCCAAACTTAAACCATTAATTTGAACTTAAATTTGAATCACAAATCATTAAATATCATTTTGCTCTTAGGAGCTTTAGTTATCATAACTCCTAAATGTAACATTAAAATGAAATGTTACTTCACTTATAGGACATTCAAATGTCCTAGTTCACTCGAGCAAGTTAACAAAACTTGAAAACCTCGGACGATCGATTCATTTACACAATTAAATTTATTTGGACTTGAAACAATCCTAGAAATATTGAAAAGATGTTTAAGATTCTTCTTAAGCACTTCCTCAATATGATAGGATATTTACAAGAACAATTGAACTTAATTGTTCTTTGATGAAGAAAATCGTCTTCAAACTAAAAACACAAAGAACCTAGACGTCATAGGAAACGACTAAGCTATAGGATTAGGAATTTGGTAGAAAACCATAAACCTTTCCCTTAGCTTTACCTAGGAACTTGCTTAAATATTCTAACCGTGTTTTAAGTGCAACTTGGGATGACGGGAAGACCCTCCAGTACGCTTTTATTTTATTGCAGTTTATTTTATTGCAAATGCACTTTATTTTTCTTGCATGATAAACAACAGTTGCATGAAAACCGACACCTTTAGGACGAAACCAAAACCGAAACCCAAAATTAAAATAAAAGACACTACAAGATAAAATTCACCTCCACAACATTTCAAAATATAAGACAACTCAAAATTTAATCACAAACGAACACAAAACTACAATTACAACTAAATTAAAACGTCTTGTTGGATGATCGGGAATACCTCGGATGATGTAACCTACGTGTTGCTAACGGGATTTCCCACGGTCTAAATGAAAGTGTGGAACTCATTCGGTTGAGTTTAGCAAATTCATCCGGACTAAGTGAATCCGATAAAAATAATGATGCCGGAAGGATGGAACCGTGGGATCTTAACCGGTGTCGTTATAATCAACTTTAAGATTTGTTTTAATTAAAACACAAAAAACACTTGGAAATTAAGACTTCTCTAAACCAGAACACTTCTCTCATCTCTTGATTTATGATTTCTAAAACTAAACCTCTGCAACAACAAGGAGCTCGGAGCATGGTGGGCAAGCACGGCCATCGTCGTCGACAAAACTTGAACCTACTTCAACAAAACTTTCTTAGAATTAAATAAACAAAGCCATAGGACTTCGAGGTAGTTTTCCTAGTGCAACATAAATCCTCAACTCTTCGTTAGGCATTTGCATTGCAAATTAAGCCCTAACCGGTCTTAGGATTCCGAGGTAGTCGTCCGATACGACATAAACCCTCATATCTTCTAGGCAATTTGTATGATTCTATCATATAAATATAAGCCCTAATTAACTAAAATCGGCAAGATTAAAACATTAAATAAACATTAGGACTTTCCTAAATCCAAGCCAAACAATAGGATAATCGGGAGATTACCGAAGTCCGCTTCGAATCCGTGATCTCTCCTACTTTCCTTCCTTTGAATTCCCAAAATAAAATGTTCCAAATTTGATCCATTCCCTATTGAAATTCCAAAATTCAACCCCTTGAAAACTTAAACTTTGAAATTCTTGAGAGCAGAATTATTGATTATTATCGAGAGTTTTCTTAGGTGATTCCCATCACTTAAGATGTAATTAACTATAGGGGCTTGCCCTTATAGGGAACTTTAAGAACCTGTGTAATATAAACCCTGTTTAATAGTTTCATATTAAGCGTGGGAATTTGTCGGCTTATAAAATTGGTTCGCGGACCAAACGGATGTCACAAACCTTTCTAGTTTATTTAATCGAGCCCCATTATCAAGCAAGTGTGTCTATTCTTCGGGATAGATACACGGTTTGTGGTGCGGCGCTCGTTTATATAAACTATTCGGGATGTGAGATCAGCTTGATTTCATATCTTAAAATTTTCAAATTTAAAATTATTTTCAAAATCAAATACTACTTTTCAAATTATTTATTTAAATTAAATTAAAATTCGCCGACAATTTCTGTAGGCGACTCCCTTTTCAAAATAAAACACATAACCTAAAAATATGCCGACACTCCCAATTTAGAACTAAGTTAGTTTTTTTTGCATACTTCTAATACTTTTTCAAGATGATTCAAGCATGCGTCAAATGACGTTCCAAATACAGAGAAATCATCCATAAATACTTCTTATCCATCATCAATTAATTTACTAAATATAGACATCATACATCTCTGGAATGTTGCAGGTGCATTACATAATCCAAAAGGCATTCTTCGAAAAGCAAATGTTTCATAAGGACTAGTAAATGTAGTTTTCTTTTGATCTTCGGGAGCAATATGTATCTGATGATAATCGGTATATCCATCTAAAAAACAAAAATATTTATGTCTGGCTAATCGTCCAACATTTGGTCTAGAAATGGTAATGGGAAGTGATCTTTCCGGTGGCCGCATTAAATTTTCTATAGTCAATACATATACGCCATCCAATCACTTGTCTTATAGGTATTAAATCATTATTTTCATTAGCTTTAACAATCACTCTTCCTTTCTTAGAGACAAAGTGAATTGGGCTTACCCAAGCACTGTCCGAAATAGGATATATAATACCATTATCTAACCATTTTAATATTTCTTTCTTAACTACTTCTTTCATTATTGGGTTTAATCTTCTTTGAGGATCTACTCTTGGCTTATGTTCCTTATCTAAAATAATTTTGTGCATACAGATTGAAGGACTAATTCCTTTAATATCTGCTAAAGTCCAACCAAAAGTTTTTTTATATTTTTTTAATGTGTCTAACATTTTTTGTTCTTGTGATTCATTCAATTCAGCTGATATAATAACTAGTAGAGTTGAATTATTACCTAAGTAAGCATATTTTAAATGATTAGGTAGAATTTTTAATTCGAGTTTAGGGGGTCTAATTATTGACAGAACTATATTCTTTTCAATGTTTTCAGTATTATCCAACATTTCAAATTTTCCTGTATATAATCCAGTTTTTCTTTATCTGCTTCTTCAATTAATTTAGTATTTTCTTTTTCTAACTTTTCTTCATAATATTCTTTAAAATGTTCGTTTTGCAAATGTTCAAGTATTTCCATTCGAAAACATTCATCATCTTTTTCTAAGGCAGGATATTTCATTGATTTTGCAATGTTAAAAGTTACTTTTTGATCGTTTACTCTCATAGTCAATTCTCCTTTCTGAACATAAATCATAGCTTTTCCAGTGGCTAAAAATGTTCTTACTAATATTATTGGAATTTCTTTATCTTCTTCCATATCTAAAACAATAAAATCTACCGGGAAGATAAATTTATCCACTTTTACTAATACATCTTCAATAACTCCCTTAGGATAAGTCACAGAATGATCAACTAACTGAAGAGTTACTGAAGTAGGTGAAATTTCTCCTAATTCTAATCTTTTAAAAATTGATAGAGGCATTAAATTTATGCTTGCTCCTAAGTCACACAAAGCTTTTCCATAAAATTTTTCTCCAATAGCGCAAGGTATAGTGAAACTACTAGGATCTTTTAATTTTTCAGGAAGCTTTTTCTGAATAATTGCACTACACTCTTCACTAAGTGCAACAGTTTCATTATCTGTAAATTTCCTTTTTTTATTTAAAATATCTTTCATAAATTTTACATAATTAAGCATTTGTTCTAATGCTTCTACAAAAGGAATATTTACCATTAATTTTTTCAAAATTTCAAGGAATTTAGCGAATTGTTTATCCTTTTTATGTTTGTTTAAGTCGTTGAGGAAATGGTGGTGGTAGATTTTCTTTAGATATTTTCATAGGGATCAATGGATATTTTAAATTTTGATCTTGTTGATCCTTTTCATTCTCAATTTCCACTTCCTCATTTTTACTTTCTGTTTCTTTTTTAATTTTAGTTTCTAATTCTTTTCCACTCTTAGTTGTATTGCTTTAATTTGTTCTTTTCCTTGGTCTTTAGGATTTATTTCCACATTACTAGGAAAAGTTCCAAGAATTCTATTGTTAAGCGCAGTAGCAATATGTCCAAGTTGAGTTTCAATATTTTTAATTGCTGTTCCTTGATTTTGTAATTGATTTCCTTGAATTTATAACTGATTTCCTTGATTTTGCAAGTGCTGACCCATACTTAATATTAATTCTTCTATAGATAACTTCTTATCTTTAAACTGAGTGTTATTAAATCCAGGTGGATAAGATGGTTTATAATTTGTATTTCCTTGATTTGGTTGATTTCCTATAGAGTTGTTCATCCATTGTTGATTAGCTGTATTGTTATTCCAATTAAAATTTGGATGATTCTTTCAACCAGGATTATAATAATTTGCATAGGGATTGTTGGGTCTATTATTAATAGCATTTATAGTTTCATAAGGAGATTGAGAATATATAATTTGTCCAGATGAGTTTTCTTCTAATATAGTAGGAGAGTAATTCATTCCAAAATGATCTAATTTCTTTGATATAGTAGCAATTTGAGAAGCTAACATAGATATTGCATCATTTTCATGAACACTAGCTATCTTTTTAGGATTTATTCTTTCAGCGGAGCCATTGAAAATTGTTAGTAGCCATTTCTTCGATTAACGCATAGGCTTCATCAAATGGTTTTGACATTAATGAACCTCCAGCAGTAGCATCAATGATTGATCTAAGAGATCCTACTAATCCATTATAAAAAGTTTGTATAATTAACCAATCTAGTAATGCATGATGTGGGCATTTCCTAAGAAGTTCTTTAAATCTCTCCCAAGCTTCATATATGGATTCTCCATCAAACTGACTAAAAGATGTTATATCATTTTTAAGTTTTGCAGTTTTCAAAGGAGGAAAATATTTGGATAGAAATTTTTGTGATAATTCTCCCCATATTTTAATAGATCCAGGTGTTAATGAATTTAACCACATCTTAGCCTTATCCCTTAAAGAAAAAGGAAAAATCCTAAGTCTAATAGCATCATTAGATACTCCTTCATATTTAAAAGTAGCACATAGTTCCAAAAAACTAGCAAAATGTAAATTAGGATCTTCATTAGGTGAACTACTAAATTGATTATTCTGTATCATTTGGATAATTGCAGGTTTAAGTTCAAATGAATTAGCAGCTACATCAGGGTTTTGAATAGTAAGGTGAATTTCATCTAATGTAGGGTTGGCATAGTCTCTTAATGGTCTTTGTTGGTTTATATTTTCAATTTCTGGATTATTTGCCATTTGTGTTAAATTTATAATTTCTCTCTTTTGTTTTCTAATGCTTTTAATTGTACGCTCTAATTCTGAATCGTAAGGTGTTAAATTTTTGTTTCCAAATTTACGCAAACAATTTTTACGTAATGTTTAAAATAGTCCGTTACTCTAGTAATTATTTTAATAATTCTATTAATTACCTTAATAATTACTTAACTTCACTTCCCTGGCAACGGCGCCAAAACCTTGATCCACTTTTCGATATTTATACTTACAATTATGATATTTAAAACTTAGCACCGGCACCAAAAACTTGATTCCGCACTGAATTTTTACTGATGATTCTGTTATAGATTTTATGATTTATATTGTGGATACTACGCAAGTATACGTATCGTTATCAAGTAATATAGGGCTCTAATGGAGTCCTAGATATCGATCCCACAGGGAAGTTAGCAAATTTCAAAGACAATTTAAATTAAACTTACTTACTAATCTAGTATACGGAAATTAAGAAGACTTAAACTAAACTAATGCTTAAGGTTGAATATTAAATTTCTGAAAAAAAGTATCTTTCTCCTTGTTTTTGAGAATTAAGTGAATGAAGAATTAAATAAGTTTTTAATTGTATTGTGCCAAATAGGAGCATTCCTATTCTTTACCCTTTGTCCAGGTGCAAAGAATATTGACTAATCCTATGCTTGATTACTGAATCTGCGGCTTGGCTGGGAGGATACCGACTGCCACTTCAGAGCTCCCACGTTCCCCTCGCCTGAGGACTAACATCTACACTTCAGCTCTCAAACAATAAGACCGAATTGAATATTTTAGTCTGTCACACTAAAATGTCTAATTCTATGCCCAATAATTAATATTTCCCTATTTATTTGCATCCTCCTTCCAAGGCTTTTGACTTCCCTGAATCTTGGATGTAATCTTTACTATAGTTGATATTTCAACATATGTTAACATATTAATTGGTCAGATTAAAAGTAAATTAAGATTTAAGTTAAAGATTAGCACAATTTTTATATTTTAGGCACAATTACTTTAATTCATCATTTTACGTAATCTCAATAACAAGGAGAAAGACTAAGGAAACTACTCAGAATGCATGAGAAAAATAACACAAAGCATAGATTTCATTAAGGTTAATAAACAAATAACAAATGTACTTATCTCAATTCTTCTCCCCAAGCAGACTCTTGAAGTTCCTTTGACTCTTCCTTCCAGTACAGTACACCAAATCTCTAAACACTCACTTAAAGACTCTTTACTTTCACACAAATGACAAACTGACACTCTAATAACATACAAATTGAAACACAAAATGACTAGAGTTCATTGTTGTTTATAGAAGGGTCAAATCTCCAAAAGGTACTTAAGCACCTCTTCAAAAAGCGTCCAGGTTCATTGTTTTTTGGCTCTTTTCAACTGTCTCGCCGTCGGCGGCTTGATCTCGCCGTCGGCGGCCTTCAAGAAGATGGGCTAACTATGCCGATCTCGCTGTTGGCAGGCTCGATCTCGTTCTCAGTGGGCTCCTTATAATATATTAAAAATCTTTCGGGAAAAACTCGCCGTCGGCGGGATAGTTCAATTTTCATCTAATTGAGTCCTTTTTGCTCCAAATCCGCTTCTTTTGTGCTTTTTGCTTTCAGTACTTATAAATCTTAATTCTTGTAATGAAACAAAGAAAATACATTTCTTTAAAGTGCAATTTCATATAAAATTGGTATAAATTTCTTAATATATTTTCTAGTTATCACTCCATCGCTCTTCGAATGGACTCATTTTGAGATAATATGAACAGTGTTATTGCGAGCACCTCACGTGTAGAGGTCTTCAAAGATCCATGAAGCCCATGAGTTCCTACGAGTAATTCCAGAAGATAGATAAAAATAGCCTGGCTCAGTCGAAACATATTACTAAATCTTTTAGGGTGTGATCCCCGATTACAATATACAAAAGTTTGATCCTTTAATTTTTTTTGTTTAAATTTCTTACTTTCCAACGGTCAAAGAAAAGTAAGATTTCAATTATTTCTTTAAATAGTAGGGATTTTACACAAGTATACGTATCATTATCAAGCAATATAGAGCTTTCTAATTAAGCCCCGAATATCGATCTCACAGAGATCACGATAAATAACAGCAGTTTTCAAAAGAAGTTCAAGTCTAAAATAACACGCCCTAGCTTGGAAGGTCGATAAAAGTTTGGATTTGATTATATCTAACAATTATTACTACAATACTACTTCTACTCCTAAAATAAAATTCTTAGAGAAAATTAGAAAGTATAACAAGTTGCGATATATTAAAAATACACTTCCTCATACAATGAAATTAGTGACATGTGTAAAAGTATAACAAGTTGCGAGAGAGATTATGACAAATAGGAGCAATTATATTTTTCACTCTTACTTGGTTCTATAAAGAACATAAGTTAATCTGATGCTTTGAAATCTTCAAGATGGGTTAGTCAGGGAAGATACTAGCTCTCACTCTAGAGTTCCCTCTTCTCCCTCCACTTGGGGGCTAACATCTCATAACAACACTTTTCACATCAAACTAAATTAGGGGCTTTAATCTGTCACCCTATAGTCCTCTAATTCTACACCTCTTAAACATGCATATCTTCCTATTTATTTGCACTCAACCGTATGGACATCATTCTAGCCCATATAATCTCATGTGATTTTTACCAATAGTTGACTGAGACAATACCACATTGGTTCTTAAATGTTCTCACAACAGATTTTAACATGCAAGTTGATCAAGTTTACATGTAAATGAAGAACAAAGTAAAATCATCACATTATATTCTCACTCTACACAATTCTATATCCTACACATGCATACTAATTTATTATAAGAGGGAAGAGTAAAGAAAACTTCTCACTACACATGGAGAAACAACAATAACTTTTTATTGAACAAGTCTTTAAAACCATACAAACAAACTACTAAATTCAAATCAAAATACAATGAAAATACTTATCTCTGATGAAAATTAAACTCTCCTTGTATAGCAAAAGCAATCTCCTTGTAATCCTCTCCAAGAACAAAGTGAAATGAAAAGAAAAAAAAGTGTCTCGCACTCTCTCTTTCCCTCTCACCTTGTCGCCCCACTTGGGCTCACACCCAAGCCTTCACTTCTTCTCCAAGTCTTCTTCTCCTCTTCTAATCTTCTCTTCCTCTAAATCTTCTTCTTCAAGAGATTCCAAGCCTTAATTATAATTTCACAAGAGATGCTTAAGTGTCTTTTCAAAAAGAGTCCACATTAAATGAATCTTCCAAAGGGTTCCTTTAGTGCCTTTCACTCCAAGAGACACATCTCTTCCATAATAACTCCTTCTAACCAACGTAAACTGTTCTAAAAAGTTTATTTTATCATTTCCAATGAATTCTCCAAGAGCCACACTTCACAACGCCTCAAAAATCATCCAAATCCGATGTTTCTTCTAGAAGTTGTGCCAAAAAACCATAACTGGCGGCTATGCACCGAAGGTTTGGTGCATAGGCGCCACTGCCTAGAAACTAAGTGCCATATGTCAGTGCCTAGGCACTAGAAACAAGTACAAAAGTGTCCAGTTTGACCCTTTTTGCTCCGGTATGCTCCGGTTCTACCCATTTTGCTCCGGAATGCTCCATTTTGGTCCATTTTTGTTCCTTTTGCTCTAATCACTCCAAATTCTTCAATTTAATGTACCTACAAACAAAAACACAAGAAAACATACCTTTAAAGTGCAATATCATGAGAAAATATAGCATAAATATTAGTATATTTTTAGGTTGATCAAAACCCCAAAACTTAAACATTACTTGTCCTCAAGTAATACTACACCTTTAAAATAATTTTTTTTAGATTAGAGTTAATGGGTCACCCTTTAGAATTGCCAAAATTTTGTTCTAAAAATGGATAGTTCAACCTAAAAGAACTTCTAGTGAATCAGACTAGCCCAAGGTTTAATATATTTATCATCAAACATGGGAATTTGTTTTCCTATCTAATTCAAAAAAATATGCTGATTTTTCTTACTTCGGATCCTATAAACTTTACTTTCTAGATTTAGGAACTCTCTTAAAAATAGTTTTACTAATATAAGTATAGAAAGCAAGCATAGGATTGTTCTAAGTTCTTTACACTAGAAAGACTAAAGTGAAGCCTATTTTTGATTAGGACCTCTCCTCAAGCTTCTCCTCACACTTTTTTTAGGATCTTTTTTATCCAAAAATTTTTTTGTTTGCACTTTTTTTTTCCTTTTTTTATATATGTGGGGATTACTATATTTGGATAAGTCCTTAAATGATTTAGAATTCCACTATCCTCCTCTAAAGTTAAAACTTATTACTTTCCTTCACTTAAAAACATATATTTTTAAAATATTATTTAAAAGAGCCTTAAATGTTTGAAAATAAAAATTCTAAAAATCCTTAGTTTTTTAAAAATACACTTCTTCCTACTAAAGATAGTTATTCATTTGCCCATGTTCTCCACTAAATATCCTTAACTCTAGGTTCACCCTTTTCACCAAAAATATCAACTAAGTCTTTCTACTCCATTTATATACCTTAAATTCTAACATCCTTAAGGTGACTCCACATAACGATAATCATTAGAAATAAAATACAAATTTATTTGTAGTAGTTTTGAAAACAAGTAAGGTTTAAATTTGAAATATATTTCTTTCCCCCTCAAACTTAAACTCAAAGATGTGTAATATGAAGTACAAAAATATGCAGCAGGGAAAGATTACTTTTACAATTTACTATACATCCTACAAAAATATCAACAAATATAACTTGGTAGAATATTGCAGTAGAAAGTAAATCTAGCCTAAACATTCTTGACATAACACTATATAGGAATTTTAAATTATAAAATAGGTACAAATTGAAGATTAAACAGGAACACTTTTTAAACTTTATAACAGAATTACTGGATGCTAACAAGTTTAAAATATTAAGATAAGTTTTTTTGTCTCCAATGACTCATTCAACTTGACTCACAAACAAAGACACACAAACTCCAATACATAAACTCACAAATTTCATAAACAAACAACAACTGAGGTTAATTTGATCTCCCTTCTAATCACATTTTTCCTCATTACTTTCAATTTCTAACGAAAGAAACTACACTAATAGCATGGGTGTATTGAAAAATATTTTATATGGTTATCGCCCTTGGACCAGAATTTCCCTATTATAAAAACTCATGTGCTTCCAATTTTAGGTTTACTCTAAGTCTAAGGTATACACAATCTGCTAAATAAAGTAGTGTAGTTCATCCATATGTTATTCACTAAGTAAGTTCATGACCTTACTCAGTAAAGACAAAGTAAGATAAAGGAAGTAATATAGTTGACATGGAGTGGCCTAAGTCCAAACTCTACATGCTTCAAGGTAATGCTCAGCTTCGGTTGAGAACTAAGTCGTAACAGACTCGTCAACTTGCTAATCTACTAAAAAATACCCATTTGTATGCATTATGTATGATTCAATTCTTAATGATATTATGCTTTAATGAAAGGTATTTTTATGTTTTTGGATGCAGATGATTTGAAAAGAGTCCAAGAAAGAAAAAGAAGGAAAAAGGAGCAAAAAGGAGCAAAAATGAAGCTTATGGAGCAAAATTTTGGAATTGTTGGTCTGGCGCCTAGGCGCCAGAATCTGGCACCTAAGCGCCAGTTCGATACAGACGCTGTCAAGTTTTTTTGATGAATTTGGGCAGTTATTTTGACGGTGTTAAGCGGTTATTGGAGCTTCTAGAAGACTGGAAGTTACTCCTACTATATAGGACATGTGATACAATCTATTTGGACACAAGGAATCAGTCTGGATCGTGAAGAGGTGCGACCCAAAGTGAAGAGATGCGAAAGACCTGGTCACGGAGTCCGGCGCCTAGGCGCCAGATCCCGGTGCCTATGCGTGACAGTTACCATCCAAAAGATACATTGAATTTGGACAAATTTTGAAGAGGTGCCTTAAGCAATCCCTGGTCAAATTCAGAGCTATATAAATGGGAGCCCATTCTACAATGACAATCATTCCAAACCCCCCCCCTCTTAGTACACATACCCATTTTAGCATCTTCTCTCTCATCTTTAGTTTTATTTAGTCTCTTCCATACTTAGGGTGCCACTTTATTTTGTATTTAGTGAGTTTATTTTGAGTGTTTATTGTGTGTTATTGCTATTGGAGTCTTTCATCATTGCTTTGGAGTCAGTAGAAGTCAGCGGATCACTTGAAGGAACACTTCAGATATGTATTTGTACTTTGGTTCAAAGTTTCATAAATATGTTGTTTTGTGCTATTTCAAAGTGTTCTGAGTAGTTAGTTATCTTTCTCTTTTCAACTATGAAAAAATTATAAATTAATTAAATTTTATAGGAGATATAAATATAAAATATTTTAAGACATTGTGATGATATTAATACCTGATCTTAGTTTACTTTTTAAATTGGCCATTTAATTTGTTAAAACATGTTGAAGAATTTTGAGACCTATCCGGAGATAAATTCTTAACTAGTAGTCCTTAGGTAATTGCAGGCTATACGCGGATTATTTAAGGTGAAGTGCAAATAAATAGGAAAATAATATTTATTGGGCGTAAAATTAATTAGTTTTTTAGAGTGACAGACTAAATTCTAATAATTTGGTTTATAGAAAAGTAACGGGTCACTGGTAGGGCCGACCATAGCCACCCTTGGACATCTAGTAGTGTGAGCCTAGATTAACCCATTCTACTAATAAAACATCCTGAGCCTATCTATAGATTATTTAATGTTCTTTGCACCTCGACCAAAGGGTAAAGAATAGGAGTGCTTCTATTTGGCACAATACCATAATCCTAATTCCCTACAAAAGATAATTACTTTATAATTCTTGGATTAGTTGAAAAAGGAGAAAGTCATTTTTATACTTGCATTAAATTTTAATTACTGCTTACTTTACTTTACTGCTTACTGCTTACTTGCTTTTAGTAAAAATTGTTTGCAAATTAAATTTTAATATATATATATATATATATATATATATATATATAAATGTATATATAAATTGCTTTTGAAAGTTCCAAAATATTACTTATATTTCTTACTTTTTATAAATTCACTATCCCTGTATGATCGATAACCAGGACTCCACTAGAGCGCTGTATTACTTGAACGATACGTATACTTGCGTTTAAAATTGTGACTTTTACAATAATAAAATATAAAAAAAAAATTATAAAAGTAAACCTCGCACATCAGGTTTTTGAAGCCATTTACCATGATTTTAATATTCTAAAAAGTGGTATGAATTTCTTGTATTTTGAAGCATATATAAAGTAGCATCGCATTAAGTTTTGGCGTCATTGCCGTGGATAGAATAGAACAGAATATTATAAAAAGTAAAAAGTAAAGAATATAAATTACAAAAACAAAAAAAAAACAAAAACAAAAACAAAACAAAGCAAAAACATTTTCAATTTTTATGTGTGGTTATGGATCTGAAGGATTACTACCTTTTGATTCTGAATTAGAAAGAACAATTAAAAGAATTAAAAAGGAAAACAAATTTCAAAACATCAAGAAATGGCTAACTTACATAATAATAATCAAAATCCAATTGAAATTAATGAACAAAATATTTATAAACCATTAAGGGAATATGCAAACCCTACAGGTGATGAACTTCATGTTAATATTTAAATTCCAGCTGTAGATGCTAATTCTTTTGAGCTTAAACCTTCTATTATTAAAATGGTTCAAAACAATCAATTTGGAGGAACACCTAATGAGGATCCAGATTTACATCTTGTTAATTTTTTAGAAGTTTGTGCTCCCTTTAAATATAATAATATTTCTGATGATGCTATTAGGCTTAGATTCTTTCATTTTTCCTTAAAAGATAAAGCAAAGATGTGGCTTAATTCATTAGCAACTTGTTCTATTAAAACATGGGTAGATATGACCCAAAAATTCCTTGCTAAATATTTTGCTTCTTCTAAAACTGCTAAATTGAGAAATGATATTACTTCATTTACGCAATTTGATGGAGAAACAATTTATGAAGCTTGGGAAAGATTTAAAAAACTATTAAGAAAAAGTCCTCATCATGTTTTACCAGATTAGTTAATTATTCAAACATTTTATAATGGACTTATTGGATCACTTAGATCTATTATTGATGCTGCTGCTGGTGGTTCTTTAATGGCTAAGACATTTGAAGAAGCCTACACCTTAATTGAAGAAATGGCTAATAACAATTTTCAATGGCCTTCAGAAAGGATTAATCCTAAAAGAATGGCCAGTATTCATGATAATGAAGCCTTTTCGATTTTAGCTTCATAAGTGGCTGCGATATCTAAGAAATTAGTTAATTTTGCTATTAATATATCACATGAAAGTAATGATAATTCTGCAAATTCTAATGATTCTCAAATAATGGAAACTTTGCAAGCTATTGCTAATAAAACTAATAACCCTTATTCAAGTTATTATAATCCTGGTTGGAAAAATCATCCTAATTTTAATTGGAGTAATGGACATCAAGCTAGTCTAAATTGGAACAATCAAGGAAATTCAAACTATAGACCAAATTATCCTCCTGGTTATAACAATCAGCAGAAAAAGTTGTCTGTAGAAGAATTGATCTTGCAACTAAACAATCAGCTACAAAGTCAAAACACTGCTTTTCATAATATTGAGAATCAGATGGGTCAAATCGCTAGTTTCATTAATTACGAACCTCAAGGAACACTACCTAGCAATGTCGAAATTAAACCTAAAGGTACTAGAAAAGAACATGAACAAGTAAAAGTTGTACAACTCAGAAGTGGAAAGGAATTAAAAGAGAAAACACAGAATGAGACTGAAAAAGAGAAAGAAGTTGAAGAGATTGAAAAACCTAAAGATACCCTTTCTCCAAATAAAGATCAGACTATTGTACCTATTGAAGTGCAAGTTGAAAGACCACCACCACCTTTTCCTCAAAGGCTTAAATAATAGAAGCTAGACCATCAAATTTCTAAGTTCTTTGAATTTTTTAAAAAACTTACCATCAACATTCATTTTGCTGAAGCTTTGGAGAAAATGCCAAGCTATGCAAAATTTATGAAGGATATTTTAAGCAAGAAGAGAAAATTTGAAGCTTATGAAACTGTTGCACTAAGTGAAGAATGTAGTGTAATAATTCAGAAGAAATTAATTCGAAACTAAAGATCCCGGAAGTTTCACTATACCATATGCTATTGGAGAAAAATTTTGTGAAAAAGCCTTATGTGATTTAGGAGCTAGTATTAATCCATGCCATTTTCAATTTTTCGAAGGTTAGATTTAGGAGAGATTTCTCCGACCACTGTAACTCTCTAGTTAGCTGATCGATCGATCACTTATCTTAAAGGAATTATAGAGGATGTTCTTGTTAAGGTAGATAAATTTATCTTCCCTGTGGATTTCATTGTTCTAGATATGGAAGAAGATAAAAAAATAGCTATCATTTTAGGGAGACCTATTCTAGCTACCGGTCGAGCTATGATAGATGTGAAAAAAGGAGAATTAACGATGAGAGTTAATGATCAAGAGATAACATTCAATGTTCTGAAATCAATGAGGTATCCTGATAAAGAAAAATGCTATCGGATTAATATTTTTGATTATATAATTGAAAAGCATTATCAAGAAAAATGTAAGGTCATTTCTGATGATAAAGATAAAGAATCTATGTTATTTAATGAGTCATTAAATGAAGAAAATTTATTTGAAGAAACTCATTATATTCATGAAAATTGGGAAATTTTAGACACAACTAAAAATGATATACTTTTACCCTCAATTGAAAAAGCCCTTGAACTGGAATTAAAAATGTTACTTGCACATTTAAAGTATTCATTTCTTGGAGATTCATTAACTTTACCTGTAATTATATCTTCAGAATTAAGCAAAGATCAAGAAGAAAAATTAATAGGAGTTTTGAAGATTAATAAGAAAGCTTTTGGTTGGACTATTGCAGATATAAAAGGAATAAGCCCTTCAATTTGTATGCATAGAATTTTAATGGAAGAAAATTGTAAACCCACTATTGAACCTTAAAGAAGATTAAATCCAATTATGAAAGAGATTTTGAAAAGGTTAGATGCTGTTGTCAAGAAAGAGATTTTGAAAAGGTTAGATGCTGGAATTATTTATCCTATTTCGGATACCCAATGGGTCAGTCATATCCATTATGTTCCGAAAAAAGGATGAGTAATTGTCATTGTTAATGAAAAAAATGAATTAATCCCAACAAGACAAGTTACTGGATGGTGGATTTGCATTGACGATCGAAAATCAAACAACGCCACTAGAAAGGATCATTTTCCTTTACCTTTCTTGGATCAAATGCTGGATAAACTTACTGGACACTCATATTTCTATTTTCTTGATGGATATTCTGGTTATCATCAATTACTCGTTGCTCTTGAGGATCAAGAAAATATAATATTTATTAGTCCTTATGGAACATTTACCTTTAGGAGAATGTCTTCTGGTTTATGCAATGCACCTGCAACGTTTCAAAGATGTATGATGTCAATATTCTATGATTTGATTGATAATGGAATTGGAGTATTTATGGACGATTTTTTAGTTTTTGGAAATTCTTTTAAATCTTGCTTGGAAAATATAACGAAAATTTTGAAGAGATGTGAAGAAACATATTTAGTTCTAAACTGGGAAAAATGTCAATTTATGGTCACAGAAGGCATTGTAGTTGGACAGAAAGTTTCACAAATTAGGACGGAAGTTGATCAAGCAAAAGTGAAAATAATTGCTGAGCTGCAACCACCTACTACCATTCCTGATGTAAGAAGTTTTCCGGGTCATGCTGGATTTTATAGGAGATATATAAAAGATTTTTCTAAAATTGCTAAACCTCTTTGTCATTTATTGGAAAAAGAAGCTAAATTTGAATTTAATGAAGATTGTCTGAATGTATTCAATATTCTGAAAGAAAAATTAATCACTGTACCTATCATTGTTCCACCTGATTGGAATAAACCTTTTGAATTAATGTGTGATGCAAGTGATTATGCAATCGGAGATGTATTAGGACAAAAATATGAGAAGATTTTCAAAGTTAATTATTATGCTAGCAAAACTCTTAATGAAAATCAAATAAATTACACTACTACTGAAAAAGAGCTTTTAGCAATAGTATATGCCTTTGATAAATTTAGACCATATCTTCTTGGAACAAAATGTATCGTGCACACTAATCATTCTCCCATTAAGTATTTAATATCTAAAAAGGATGCTAAACCTAGATTGATCAGATGGGTTTTACTTTTACATGAATTTGATTTTGAAATTATGAACAGAAAAGGGACTGACAACCAAATTGCTGATAATTTATCTAGAATCAAAAATAATAATTAGAAGATTTATGAAGAAAATATAAATGAGAAATTCCCGGATGAGCAATCATATGTCATTCAAGGATTACAAATGCCTTGGTATGTAGATATAGTTAACTACTTAGTTAGCAAAATTTTACCATATGGGATGAATAGTAAATACATTAAGAAATTCAAGAATGATTGTAAATCATATATTTGGGAAGATCCTCATTTATTTAAATTAAGAAGAGATTAAGTGATTCAAAGATGTATACCTTATGAAGAAACTTTTGCTATTATTAAAAAATATCACGATTCTGAATTTGGAGGACACTTTGGAGTGGATAAAACTGCGTTTAAAATTTTAAATTCTGGATTTTATTGGCCTACTTTATTTAAAAATGTTGGACATTATGTGAAAACTTGTGATCAATGTTAAAGAATGAGAAATATATCCAGAAAAGATGAAATGCCTCTAAACTTTATATTAGAAATATAAATTTTTGATGTATGTGGTTTAGACTTTATGAGACTATTCGTACCATCATCTGAAAAGATTTATATTTTATTAGCAGTTGATTATGATTCAAAGTGGATCAAAGATGTAGCTTTACCTAACTATGATTCCAAAAGTGTTTCGAAATTTTTAAAGAAAATGATTTTTACAAGATTTGGAATGCCCAAAAAAATTATGACAGATGGGGGAAGTCATTTCAGAAATATAAGAATTCAATCATTACTGGAAAAGTTCAGAATTAAATATAGAATTGCAACTGCTTATCATCCTCAAATAAGTGGAATGGGTGAAGTGTCAAATAGAGAAATTAAGAGAATATCAGAAAAGACTATTAATCCTAAAAGAACTGACTCGGTTGATAGACTTGATTCTGCATTATGGGCTTATAGAACAGCTTATAAGACACCTATCAGAATGTCACATTATCGGTTAATTTATGGTAAACATTGTCACTTACATGTTGAACTTGAGCATAAAGCTTATTGGGCGATAAAGGAGTTCAATTATAATTTGAATACTGCAGGAGGAAAACGATTATTACAATTAAATGAAATGGTAGAGATAAGAAATTAGCCTTATGAAAATGTAAGAATTTATAAGGAAAGAATGAAGAAATTGTATGATAAAATGATTTCAAGGAAAATATTCGAGCCTGGACAAGAAGTATTATTATTTAATGCTCGTTTAATACTTTTGCCTGGAAAATTAAAATCTAAATGAATGGGACCATTTATAATTGAGAAAGTATACCCTTATGGAGTTTTGGATATTAAAGATCCCAAAAATGAAAAAGTATTTAAAGTTAACGGATTAAGACTGAAGCCTTATGTGGGAGAAATGAAATTAAATTACAATGAGGCTTATGAGCTGAATTTTTCTCTTTTTGGCACAAGTCCTGTAGATCTTTTAGTTCGCATACATAACACAACATACAATACATTAACAATTAAACAAAAAATATTTTCAACACAAAAAAAACATTTTCACAATAACACTGTTTTTTACCCAAATAGTTTCTTCACAACACATTTTCAAACAAAAAACACTTTTCACACAAAATGGTTTTTACAACACTAAAATTTTCCAAGTCTAAGACTAAATACTTCAACTAAAATGCTCCTAAAAGTTAAGATCAACCGTTGCAATCCTTGACAACGGTGCCAAAAACTTGATCCCCGATTACAATATATAAGAGTTTAGTCTTTTAATTTTTTTGTTTAAATTTCTTCCTTTCAAACGGTGCCAAAAGCTTGACTTCAAAGCAACATAAGATTTCAATTATGTCTTTAAATAGTAGGGAATTTATGCAAGTAAAATTATCATTATCAAGTAATATAGAGCTTTCAGATTAAATCCTGAACATCCCTCTCACAAAGATCACGATAAATCACAGCAGCTTTCAAGAGAAGTTCCAGTCTACAATAACAAGCCCTAGCTTGGATGGTCGATAAAAGTTTGGTTCTGATTATATCTAATAATTATTACTACAATACTACTTCTATTCCTAAACTAAAATACTTAGAGAATTAGAAAGTGGGGTTGGATATATTAAAAATACTCTTCTTCATACAATGAAATTAGTGACATGTATAAATTTATAACAAGTAGCGAGAGAGATTGTGATAAATAGGAGCAATTATATTCTTTATCCTTACTTGGTTCTGTAGAGAACATCAATTAATCTGATGCTTTGAAATCTTGAAGATGGGTTAGTTAGGGAAGATACTAGCTCTCACTCTAGAATTCCCTTTTCTCCCTCTACCTGGGGGCTAACATCTCATAACAAAACTTTTCACATCAAACCAAATTAGGGAATTTAGTTAGTGACACTAAAGTCCTCTAATTCTACACCTCGTAAACATACATATCTCCCTATTTATTTGCACTCAACCATATGGACTACATTCTCACTTATATAATCTCATGTGATTTTTACCAATAGTTGACTGAGACAATACCATATTGGTTCTTAAATCTTCTCACAACAAATTTTAACATGCAAGCTGATCAAGTTTACATGTAAATGAAGAACAAAGTAAAATCATCACAATATATTCTCACTCTACTCAATTCTATATCGTACACATGCATACTAATTCATTGTAAGAGGGAAGAGTAAAGAAAACTACTCACTACACATGGAGAAACAACAAGAACTTTTCATTGAACAAGTCTTTGAAACCAAACAAACAAACTACTAAATTCAAATCAAAATATAATGAAAATACTTATCTCTTATGAAAAACAAACTCTCTTTGTATAGCAAAAGCAATCTCTTTGTAATCCTCTCTAAGAATAAAGTGAAAAGAAAAGAAAAAAGTCTCTTACGTTCTCTCTTCCTCTCTCACCTTGTCATCCCACTTGGGCTCATGCCCAAGTCTTCAGTTCTTCTCCAACTCTTCTTCCCCTCTTTTAATCTTCTGGTCCTCTAAATCTCTTCTTCAAGAGATTTCAAGCCCTAATTCTAATTTCCCAAGAGATGCTTAAGTGTCTCTTCAAGAAGAGTCCACATTCAATGAATCTTCCAAAGGGTGTCTTAAGTGTCTTTCACTCCAAGAGACACTTCTCTTCCATAAAAACCCTTCTAACCAGCTCAAACTCTTCTAGAAAATTTATTTTATTAATCCTAATGAATTCCCCAAGAGACACACTTCGCAACGCTTCGAAAATCATCCAAATTCAACGTTTCGTCTAGAAGTTTTGCAAAAATCCGTAACTCGCGGCTATGCCCCGAGAGTTTGGTGCATAGGCACCACTGCCTGGCAGCTAAGTGCCATCTGGTGGCGCCTAAGTGCCAGACATAGGTACAAAAGTGTCCGGTTTGACTCGTTTTGCTTCGGTATGCTCCATTTTGGTTCATTTTTGTTCCTTTTGCTCCAATCACTCCAAATTCTTCAATTTGATGTACCTACAACCAAAAACACAATAAAACAAACCTTTAAAGTGCTATATCATTATAAAATATAGCAAGAAAATTAGTGTATTATTAGGTTGATTAGGGTGCCCCGCAAGCAACTCTCCAACCCATTTGTCGCCAACGTATGAAGATGTCATGCATGGAGACCGATTAGGAGACCGATCAACGTATGAGTTGTAGTACTCGTACATTATACATAGTGCAGTAAAAAACATCCCTCTCCACTTTCTTCTGTGTGAATCCATCTGGACCATTGTCTATCTTCTTCTATTTGCATCCATGGTAAACTGGAACCCCTAAATTGTAACCCCCAATAAGTTATCAGAAAGGTACGACATAATTCACACATACAACCTTAGAAAAAAAAAACAGTAGCACAACATAAATGTTTTAGTCATTAAAAATATAAAATATCTCAAATGTTCAATCAATCATAAAAACTCTGAATATATGCCACTCTGCGGGCGGCAGGCATCTTCACAAAGATATCTCTACGGACAGGGTCCTCAATCAATTCAGCTGCGAAGAGGTATAAATCCTCATCAGCATAAATTTCAGCCGTAGCACTTAGAATTTCAATTGCCTCCTCAATTGTACTTGAAGGCAAAGGCTGACATTCTGCTTTGTAAGAGGAAACTGCCTCAAATAACTCTTTTCTGAGGAAAGAAGAACCAGATTTTCGTTTATCAACCCTCGAACGTTTGGAAGGGGAAATGGTTTCATATTCTGATCCGAGCTGGGTCCGTCGATGAAATCAACTGAATCTCCAGAGGTTCCCAAATTCACGGCATTACCAGCGAACCCTATCTAGCTTGGGCTACATGCAAAGTTACCTGTTGCAACTACCCCCTCAAACATGTTATCTAGTTTCTCCTCAAATTTAGGCTCTATTCCAGAAAGCTTAAACTTGTTTGCAGCGGGTACCACCTACATAAAATGTGTTAAACACCCAATTAAGATTGAACTATATAGTGATAGAACATTGAAATTTACTAGCAATACCCACCACAAGTTTTTCAGCCCACCATTCTTCATGTGTAGCAATTGTTCGTTTAACTGGATCCCAATCGAGACCCGTAAATCCTCTTTTTAAGTCCTTCCAAATTTTTCAGTCATTCTTCAGTTGGTCCCACTTGTTTTTCAGTTGCAACCTGTCATAATCCCTGTCAGTACTTTCTTTGAAACTCCTGATAGTATTTTCCCAACATTCCTTAGTGAAGAACGTCGTAGGTCTATTTCTCCGGTCAATCTCTTTAATACATAGATCGAAAAATATTATTTTGATATCTTTTTTCTACAGTGCATGTGTAGCAACCTCATTAGATTTATTATTCGTTTTATTACTATCACAGAACAAAGCTATGAAACACAACAATAAAACAATTAGAAAATTAGAAAGTTGTACAAAAGATTAATGCAAAACAATTCAAAAAGTAATGTAATGGCAAAAATTATTATGGATAAATTTAAAAAAGTAGCAACTAAGGTAAGCAAATTTGTTTTCAAATGTGATGGATTGAAAATTATCAAGTAAACATTATAGAATTAAAGTTAAGTTGAATGCTAGGTGATTTTTTTTTTAAATACTTGTGGATGCCACTCATAGAAATAAAGTTCAGCAAGAAATATGACAATTGAATGAATTTTGGTAACTGTTGTAAAATATAGTTTATATGTCAACTTGCAATTAGAGCAATCAAATGATAAAAGCAGAATAAAGAAACTCATTTTACCAATCAATAACTCCATTATCCTAATAAGTTCAAAGGTGATATAATCACACATCAAAATATTCCAGAATGAAGTGAAGTAAAACAACATTGCATACTATATCAGGGAAAAAACAAGCCAAGATGAGCCGCACCTATAGGCACATGATGCAATATTGCATACCAGCAACTCGAGCTAATTTTGAGAATAAAACATTCACAAGCATGGGCAAATACAATACATACAATATATAATACATAATACACAACAAAAGTAACAGTTGACTACTTGTATAAGACCAATATGTAGTTAAAGAACCCAAGCATTCATAAGGAAAAAAAAATTAAGAACAAAAAAATCTCTAAGATCACTAACATTGGCTATCAAATAAAAATATGAAAAAAGAAAATTCAAAGCGTTAATGCAAGAAATTCCTACCATCTTAAATTTAGAAGAAAGGTAAGAAAGTCTCTAAGGTAAACGGGTTTGAATTCCATTTGAAGAAAATAAATTTTTTAGGTAAACCATAGAAAAGAGAAACATTCTCAAACCCAACATGGCAATACCCTCCTGTCCTTAAACTAAAATCTAAAGCCGTGTTACTTATCTGAATATCTTAAAAATGCCTCATAATTTCCTTGCTCTAATAAAGAAGATTACAGGCAACCAATGTTATCACTGCATTGTGATTAATTGAATTTGTAGATACAAATGGCATAAAAAGGGAAGCATTAATCTAGGAAACACCTTCTAGACCGTGTAAACATTGGTTTTCCAATTCTCTTATGTGGATGATGCCAGGAGGTTATAGGAATTTGAACTTAAGTAAAACACGACTTAATGCAAATTTAGATGGTCTAAAATTAACTATGAAAAAAAAACCATTTTAATAAATTAAGAAATTTAAAGCTAAAATTGACACTCAAGTGAATTTGTAATTGTAAAATAAAAACAAGCAAAAGTGTAGAGCTATAATAAATTTATTAGATTTTTTTGAGATCTTGAAATTTACGACAGACGGAGCTTGTGAAGCACGAGGTAGACGAAGAAGGGCGCTTGCTTCCTGTAGTAGGTCTGGACGACGAAGAAGAAGGAGGGGTCGGGAAAAACAGGCGATATGGCGTGGGCTGAAGAGGTCGCGAGAGGACGAGGTCGCGGGAAGACGAGTCGCAGGAAGAAGAGACGCGGGAAGAAGATGCGTAGGAAGAAGAGTCGCGGGAAGAAGTTGTGCTGGAAGAAGAGTCGCAGGAAGAAGGAGCGGGAAGGACGGAGGTTTTCTTCGCCAGGGGAAATTTCGCATATATGAGAGGCGAAAGCTGTTACCACGGGGTCGATCCCGCTGCTCGCTTTTTCGCCCGCTTTAGCTTCACTTTGCCTGAAGTTGTGTTCCAAACACAAATTTTACGCGACCTTGGGCCGCGCCACACGAAAAAAGAGGCCCCAAACAGAGCCTACGTCCTTGTGAGCAACTTGGGACATTTATTTTTTGCTGCATATGGATCATCAGTCTGGTATAAATCTGAGGTTTAGGTGGCTAGGGCGATGACGATAATGCTATTTTGTACTAAACGAGTGATAATTAGAATAATATCTCCTACCTTGAGGACTCTGGATAAGAGGAGAGGACAAAGACCGATGATACTATTTGCTAGCACTTGGTGAGTTTGTTGCCTCCGACATTCTTGGGTTGCACACAAACCATATTGTCGGCTTTCTTTCACAACAGTTAGGTCACCGCCGAAGCTTTTTTTGTTATTTTCACAGGAAAGTCTCTTACAACTTGCATAATATTATAAAGTTTTGTAGTCTTTATCGGCCCAGTGAAACCATCTCAACTACGCCAGACTATGTGATTTTTTGCCCCTTTGAGTTCTCTACCTATACATGTGTGAGATCTTCGTACAATATCAGGACGTTAATGCCTGCATAAATTTACAAGTACATAATAGTTATAAATATAAAAGTTAAAATTTAGATGTTAGATATGTTGATACATGGAAATTATACTTGGTAACTGTATTGGAAAGTCCCCATTTTTTATTTTATGAGATGTAAACTCTTACCAGCCTATGCTTTTAATAGTATTATGGCCAAAATCACACAAAATTTTATAGTTAATTAAATAACAGTAATTTGAATAATATTAACTAGGAAATTATTTTACTTTTCTATTTTCAAACAAACAGCCTAGAACTTACGGAGAGCGTATGCAGAGTTGCGTACGCCCATAATTCAATTTTTTTTCTTTTTTAAAAAAAAATAAAAATGGTACCCACTCCCATACATGTTTATTTGCGTGAGTGTGGATTAAGGGCCATGATCGGAGAGCGTACGCAACTCCGTATGCAAGTTTTTTTCCTCTTTCCCATACCCAATTAAGACCTTAGGAAATTCTTCTCCCTTCAACATTGTGTCGACGTTCTCCCTACCTCCTCGTTAGAAAATTCAGCACAACGGCTAACACATCTGGATAAATCGCCATTGCTGATTAAATACTTGCCTTAAATTCATTATATTATTAATAAGTCGTCATCCTTGCAAAATAAATAAACCTCTCCTCCCACCTCTTCTTTTTATACATTGGTAAATATCTCACCTTTCAAATAACTCCACAACCCGCAACCCTAAACTTATTAAGCATGAAGAAGCTCTTCTTATTCTTTCTTATCAGTATCCTTCTACTCACAGTTCTAATACACGCAGACTTCCACTACGACGCAGATCAGGAAGACGTCAAGCGGTCGCGTGCAATCTCATTAAAACTGGCCGCAATCTTCTCCATTCTCATCACCGACTCTCTCAGCGTCTATATCCAAACCTTAGGCAAATGGATCCCTGCCATAAGGCCAGAGAAAATAATATTCTTCTTCATAAAAAATTTTGCCGCAGGGATTATCCTTGCCACCGGCTTCGTCCACATACTTCCTGACCCCTTGGAGAACCTAACTTCACCGTGCCTAAATCAGAGCCCATGGCAGGACTTCCCCTTCGCTGGCTTCTTCGCAACGGTCGCTGTAAAATTAAAAAAATTATTGCATATGTTCAGCGTGCGCAAAATTGTGTCTGGACTCCAATTACGTAACAACACGTGTTTGTGTCAGCCTCAACGCTAAAAACAATAGCAAATTTAATCACACGGCCCAAACTGACCAATTTTTTCGACAGAAATAAAGCTGCGGTTGTATTCAAAAATTCTGCGGTTTTATTAGAGTATTCCCGAGTTTTATTGTGGTAGTATTCCGATACCACAATAAAACTGGGGAATATTCCAATAAATCCGTGGAATATTCGAATACAACCGCAGTTGTATTCCTATATTCCGGTCGTTGTATTCGAATATTCCGCCGTTTTATTGGAATATTCCCCAGTTGTATTATGGTAGTATTCCGATATTATTACAGGTAGAATAAAAAATTATTTACTCTACCCACAATAATATCAAAATACTACCAAAATTCAACCAGGGAATATTCCAATGAAGCCGTGGAATATTTCAATACAACCGCCGTTGTATTTGAATATTCCACGGCTTTATAGGAATATTTTTTGGTTGTATTATTGTAGTATTTCGGTATTATTGCAAGTAGAGTAAATAAGTTTGAAAAATTATTTACTCTACATGCAATAATACCAGAATATTACAAATATAAAACCGGGGAATATCAAATGAAGCTGCGGAATATTCGAATACAACCGTGGCGTTATTTACTCAATCTGAAATAATTCTGGAATACTACCCCAATAAAACCATGGAATATTCTAATAACACTGCGGAATATTCTGATACAACCGCGGCTTTAGAACAAATGCCAAGCTATGCAAAAATTATGAAGGATATTCTTAACAAGAAAAGGAAGTTTGAAGAAAATGAGACTGTTGCACATAGTGAGGAGTGCAGGGCAATAATTCAGAAAAAGCTTCCTGAAAAGCTTAAATATCCTGGTAGTTTCACGATTCCATGTGCAATCGAAGATAGATTCTATGGAAAAGCTTTATGTGATTTGGGTGCAAGCATTAACCTTTGCCTCTATCAATATTAAAAAGACTGGGACTAGGAGAAATAACCCTAACTACTGTAACTTTGCAATTAGCAGATCATTCGATCACATATCCTAAAGGAGTTATAGAGAATGTTTTGGTTAAAGTGGATCAATTTATTTTTCCTGTTGATTTCATTGTGTTAGATATGGAGGAAGATAAAGAGATACCTATAATTTTGGGAAGACCTTTCTTAGCTACAGGCCGAGCCATGATAGATGTGCAAAAAGGGGAATTAACAATGAGGGTTAATGAGCAGACTGTTACATTTAATATTTCAAAATTGACGAAATATCCTGCTAAAGGTAAAGAAGATGAATGTTATAGGATGGATGTTATCAAATATTTAAGTGAATGTCATTTCAAGTCAACTTATGAAGAGAAATCTGAAAGAGAAGAATTTGAACATAAGCAAGAAGAGGAGTTATTCGATTCTGAAGATTTTCAAGAGAAAGATTTAAAGTATGTTCGTGAAAGTTTTGAGTTGTTGGATTTGATTGCAAGGATGAATCTTATGGTCCATCAATTGAAAAACCTCCTGAACTTGAGTTAAAAATGCTTCCTGATAATTTGAAGTATGTTTTTCTAGCTGAATCCTCAACCTTGTAAGTTATAATTTCCTCTCAATTAACTAAAAAAGAAGAAGAGAGTTTGCTTGAAATTTTGAAGAAGCACAAGAAAGCCTTTGGATGGACAATTGCTGATATTAAAGGAATCAGTCCTTCATTTTGTATGCACGAAATTCTTATGGAAGATAATTGCAAACCGCGGGCTGATCCCCAAAGGATATTAAATCCTATCATGAAAGACGTTGTTAAGAAAGAAATTTTAAAATGGTTAGATGCTGGAATTATCTACCCTATTTCAAATAGTGCATGGGTTAGTCCTATTTACTATGTTTCTAAGAAAGGAGGAGCGACTCTGACTATTAATGAAAAGAATGAAATAATACCAACATGACAAGTTATAGGTTGGCGAATATGCATTGACTATAGAAAATTAAATCTTACCACAAGGAAAGATCACTTCCCACTCCCATTTCTATATCAAATGGTGGATAGACTGGCTAGGCATAAATACTTTTATTTTCTGGATGTATATACTAGTTACCACCAAATTCAAATTGCTCCTGAGGATCAAGAGAAAACTACATTTACCAGTCCTTATGGTATGTTTGCTTTTAAAAGAATGCCCTTTGGTTTATGTAATTCCCTTGCTACATTTCAGAGATGTATGATAGCTATTTTTTGTGATTTAATTGAAAAAGGGATTGAATTTTTTAGGGATGACTTTTCAGTGTTTAGAATTTCTTTTGAATCATGTTTAGAACATTTATCTAAGGTTCTAAAATGCTTTGAAGAAACTAATTTGGTCCTTAACTGGGAGATATGCCAATTTATGGTAGCAGGAGGAATTGTTTTGAGACATCGCATTTCAAAAAAAGGATTGGAGGTAGATCCTACAAAAATTCAAGCTATGTCTAATTTACCTTGCCCAACCAATGTAAGGGGAATTAGAAGTTTTTTAGGACATGTTGGATTCTACAAGCATTACATCAAAGTATTTTCAAAGATTACAAAACCTTTGTGTCGTTTACTGGAAAAGGATGCAATTTTTAATTTTGATGATGATTGCCTCAAAGCCTTTGAAACATTAAAAGAAAAAATTAATCACTGCACATGTAATAATTTCACCATATTGGGAAAAACCTTTTGAATTAATGTGTGATGCAAGTGATTATGCTATTGGTGTTGTTTTGGGTCAGAAATATGATAAGATTTTGATAGTTATTTAATATGCTAGTAAAACTCTTAATGAAGCTCAAATTAATTATACCACTACTGAAAAAGAGTTATTAGCTATAGTATTTAGCTTTGATAAATTTTGATCATATTTAGTTGGAACTAAATGTGTTGTGCATACTGATCATTCTGCTATCAAATACTTAATGAGGAAAAAAGATGCAAAACCGGGACTGATAAGATGGATTCTTCTTTTGCAAGAATTTGACTTTGAGATAGTAGATAGAAAGGGTTTTGAAAATCAAATTGCTGATCATTTGTCAAGACCTGAAATTGAAAAATCTCTCTGTGATGTTGAAGAAATTAATGAACATTTTCCTCATGAAAAATTGTTCACTATTAATGAGTGGCGTGTTCCGTGGTATGCAGACATAGTAAATTTTATTGTCAGTGATATTATACCCTATGGTTTGACATATCAGGAAAAGAAGAAATTTCTGTCTGATGCTAAGTCTTATTTTTGGGATGACCCATTTTTATATAAACAACGAAAGGTTCTTATAACTTAAAGATGTGTACCTTTGGAAGAGACTTATAAAATTATTCAAAAATGTCATTTATTAGATTATGGGGGACATTTTGGAAGTGATAAAACTGCATATAAAATCTTACAATCTGAATTTTATTGGCCTACAATTTTTAAGGATGTGAATGCTTATATTAAAAATTGTGTAGATGTCAGCGTGTAGGCAATATTTCTAGGAGAAATGAGATGCCCTTCAATTATATATTGGAAGTTGAAATATTTGATGTTTGGGGATTAGATTTTATGGGACCATTTACACCATCGTTCGAAAATGTTTATATTTTGATAGCAGTAGACTAGGTTTCCAATTGGATTGAAGTTATTGCTTTACCTCGATGTGATGCTCAAAGTGTTGCAAATTTTTTGATAAAGAATATATTTTGTAGATTTGGAATACCAAGAGTAATCATAACTGATGGGAGAAGTCATTTTAGAAATGCGATTATTAGAAAGTTTGCAAAGAAATATCATTTTAATCATCGCATTGCTACTGCTTATCATCCGCAGACAAGTGGTTTGGTTGAATTATCCAATCGTGAAATTAAAAGAATATTGGAAAAGACTGTTAATCCAAATAGAAAGGATTGGTCAATCAATCTGGATTATGCTATGTGGGCTTATAGGACTACCTACAGAACCCATATAGGAATGTCCTCATATAGGCTGATTTTGGAAAAGCTTGTCATTTACCTATTGAACATGAGCATAAAGCATTTTGTGCTATTAAAGAGTTCAATTATAATTTGAAAGATGCTGCTGAGAAGAGATTATTGCAATTAAATGAGCTTGAAAGAATGAATCTTATGAAAATGCTAAGATTTATAAGGAAAAGATAAAGTAATGGCATGATCGGAAGATTATTACTAAAAATCTTGTGCTATGACAGAAAGTTTTGCTGTATAATGCCAAATTGAGAATTTTTTCTGGAAAACTTAAGTCCAGGTGAATGGGTCCTTTTATTGTGATGAAAAATTATTTCTATGGAGCTGTGGATATTCAAGATCCTAAGACTGGGAAAATATTTAAAGTTAATGGAAATAGACTTAAACCATATTTTTCAGTCGAGCAATCTAAGTCTGATGAGAATATGATGTTGGGTCACTCAGAATGAGTTCTGGGTTTGTCAGGCTGAAGACGTTAAACCAAGCGCTTTGTGGGAGGCAACCTATAATTATTGGTGTGCTTTGCTTTATGTTTGTTTTGTGTGCTTTGTTTGCTTTGTTTGGTTTTTTTTATCTTTTTAGTGGTAGAAATTTGGAGTTTTTAAACTAAATAAAGTTTATTTGACCTTATTTGATGACTTGGTGGAGTTTGAATGAAAATTTGGACATTTGGCAGACCTGTGCTAAATTGAGCACTGGCGGCTAAGCGCCGCCTAGTTGGCGCTTAGGCGCCGGAGTTACAAAAAATGTGAAAAATGAGATTCTAGAAGCCTAGATCATGGGGAAGAAGTTTTGGAAGTTATTTTGGAGTTTTAAAACGTCTTGGGGTAGTTTTAGAACTTCACAAGTCTTTAAAAAGAACCTGATTTAAGAGAAACACTTGCCTCAAGTCCTATTTTCATTCCTGAGTCTTAAGAAGAGTATTTTGAGGACATCATGTCTTCCTGGAGAATGAGATGAAGAAGAAGCAAGATTCTGACAAGAGTAAGTTAATTAGTGATAGTGCTAAAGAGTTATTTAATGGATTTCTCACTGTTAGTATTCAAGGGATTGCAGAAATGATTGCAAAAATTGAAGCCCGAGTGACTTCAATGGAAGCAAAGATTAATGAAGCTAACTTACAATTGGAGCACATGGGATGGCAACTCAAGATGAAATTGAGTCATTCAAGATACGTGGAAGAAGTGGATTAGGCGATATTTTTGAAGAAGAAGAAGAAAGAATGAATAATTATCACCCGTTCTATTAGATTTATATTCCAGAAGAGTCAAATGAGAATAATAGTGGTCCTAGATATAATCCGCCTAATTGAGAGTGGAATTAAGTGTGCTTTGTTCTTATATGTTTAGTGTTCTTATGTGTTTTGTTTGGTGTGTTTAGTGTTCTTATGTGTTTTGTTTGGTGTGTTTAGTGTTTATGTTTAAGTTTTTAATTATGCCTTATGATGTGATAGTTACATTTTAGAGATGTAAACTTATCAGTTTGAGATTAAGTCTCTTGTATTTAGAGAATTTCATCTTATGTATGTGGATAGATATTCTAGGATTGTATTAAGTGTTATCTTTGTTTTAATGAATATAAGTTTATGTTTGTGTGAAATTTGTTTGGAATCGATGAATATTTAGCATTTGAATTGGAATATTGGAAGATTTATGGGGAAGAAATAATCATTTTGAAAAAATTAAGGGTGATTAAAGAAGAGGTTTAAAGCATATACCTTAATTGTGAAAATTTGGGTATTGGCGGCTAAGCGCCAGAGTGCCGGCGCTTAAGCGTCAGATTTCGCGGCTAAGCGCCGAAGGGTTCGTGCTTAGGCGCCAGTTCATGAAAATTGTTTCCCACCAGTTAAAAAACCGTGAATCGCCATTTTTAACTCCCTGTTCATCTTCAACCCATCATTTTCACATGAGAGAGAGTCTAGGGCATTCTTGATTTGGACCATTTAAGAGCCGATCTCAAAAAAAATTTGTAGATTTGGATTCCTTGAGGTAAGAACACTACTCGTAAGCAAAAAAAATTTTTTTCACCATGTATTTTGAGTACATTTTGGAAAATCTTAAAATCACTATTCATGGTGAAAATTTGAGGAAAAACTTAAGAAATTGCTTGGATTTAGTGGAAACATCTTTTGGAAGATAATTTAGCAAGTTTAGTTTGATTTTGGAATTTATGGTAAATTTTTCGTGAATTTTTAGAGACGGCTCCAAAATCAAAGTGCGCTAGAGCAAAGACGAAGTTTGATTCTAACAAATTTTTTAGTACGAGGGCTGAGGAACGATACATCGATGCGTTGCAGTCACATAAATTGATTCCTAAGAGAGTGTTCAGTAAGTCAGGAGAAGTGATTGAAGATATGATTGCTAGGAGGAACTGGGAGAACTACTGTTGCTTCTCCGCTGTTGCTATTGTTTCTGTTGTTAGAGAATTCTATGTGAATTTGCCTGCATCAGAAGAGAATTTAGTGATGGTTAGGGGGTAAGATGTGAACTTTTCTTCTGGAGGTAATTAACACTTGTTATCAACTGCCTCCTACAATGTTTTGTTGTTATTCTAATTTTCATCCTACGGAGGGAGAGTTAGATGAGATAATGGGATTTCTGACTGATGGAAGAGGATTATGGAAAATAACAAATGATAGAAGAGTGAATTTTCCTGCTTTCAAATTGAATGCCACTTCTAAGGCATGGTATTATTTTATCTCTTCTATACTGCTGCCTTCAAGTCATACTAGTGAAGTGACGAGAGAAAGAGCTGTTTTGAATCATTGTATTCAGCAAGCCTATAGATATTGGTGCGGTCATTTATGATTATATTGTGAATTGTGTCAGATCTACCACTACTGCAGTTGTGGGATTTCCTTCCCTGATTCATTCAATATGTGAACGGTCTGAAGTGAAATTTGAAACCTGGGAAGAGGTACTTTAGCCTTTGAAACCTATCACCAGTTTAAACATATAAGCTTAAACTGTACATTCAGAATTTGGCTGGAGAGAAGGATTTGGTAGGGCTTCTACTGCTTCTGCTTCTGCTGTATCTACTTCTCGTGCTACTACTTCATGTGCTTCATCATCTACTGATTCACAGACTGGTTTATTAAAAAAAATTTTGAAGAAAGCGAGTCTTACGCGAGAACATTTGAAAGATATGGATGGTAAGATGGATAATGTGGAGAGATATATTGTAAAACATGATGAGTATGAGGAGAATTATCAACATTACTTGGATAGACTGATAAGAGGTGATCAGAGTGCTGAGATGCCCCCTCATCCATTCTACAAACCTTATGTGCCATCCAGGGATTGGAACGAGCAGGATGATGATGATGAGGATGAAGAGTAGATGTATGTTGTTTGTTTTAGTTGTTGTGTTGTTGTGCTTTGTTATTGTGTACTTTGTCTAGTATTTTGTTTGATGATTGGTTGTGATGTGAACTCTGATAGTATGCAGATTGTAGTTGTACTATTTATCTGTTATGCATAATTAGATGTATTGTTGTTGGATTGATGTTTTATATGTTGCTTTGAGTGTAGTGTATGTGGTAGTAAATGTTTTAATGTGTATGTTGTACTAGAGTTTTTTTAGGGTGTACTTTAATTATAAAACTATTAGAAGATTAGAGAACATTATAGAAACTATTATTTAGGAAACTGCATGCTTAAAATCTTTAAAAAAATCTACCACTACCATTTGCTATCTAATATTAGTGTGATTTCAGTTGGTGTATATTTGCTTTGAAAACCTCCACTACTGTAGAAGTCTTTTGAAATTTTTACTTTTCTTGTTATAAAAAGAAAATGTTTTGAAAAACTGAATTTGATTTTATTTTACTCCTGTTGTTTAAATTGTTATACTTGCATATTTAGGATATTTAAACTCTTGCAAGCATGTTATGTTAGTCTTTAATTCTCACCCATGTATCATTTCTTATGCTAAAATGTTTTATCCTGACTAAAAATTAAAGTTTGGGGGGGAATTTAAAAAAAAAACAAAAATTTTTCAAAAACCTAAAATTTTATTTGTTCTTAAGAATACTTAAAATAAATCTTATTTCTTGATTGAGAACAATTATGTATATGAAGTTATATTAGGGGAACAAAAATTTTGAATATAGAAATGATCAAAAGAATTTAGTTGAAAATTTATAGTAATCATGAAAAACATAAAGTTAAAATTTTCTTAGAGAAGAGATGTTAAATATAGCTATCTATCTTTAGTAAGAAGTTTTATATTTTTGGGTAAATAGAAGATTTGACTTTTATTCTTCAAAAATAAATTTCTTTTATTGAAGAATAATTTTCAAATACTATTCTTATGATTTTAAGTGAAAGATATATATCTGAACTTTATTTTAAATGGAAGGGTGGAATTCAAAATCATTAAATGCCTATCAAGATATAATAATCCTTGCCGTAGAAAAAAAAATAAAAAAAAGAAAAAGAAAAAGAAAAAAGTGAAAAATAGTATGTAAAAAGGGAGGAGAAGCTTGAGGTTTTAAGGGCCTAATCAGAACTTGGTTCCATACCTAAAAGTTTAACATATAAGTTCACAGAAAATCTAAAGCTTAAGGTTATAATATAGTAAGTAAAATTATATTCAAATAAAGATTTTTAAGTGAGAAAAATAGGATGTTTGAATCCCATATTTTGAATAATCTACAAATATTTCTGAATTAGATAGAGACTTATATTTGTCATATTTCTTTCCTTAAGAACTTTCTAAACTTTAAGTTGGTCTTAATTACTGAATTTTTTTATAAATTGGACTATTCCATTTCTAGAACAAAATTTTGTTATCTTCCTAAGAAACTCATTACATAATTTGCATGTTAAAATTTTTCTATGAGATTAACTGTCACTTGAGGACAAGTAACATTTTATGTTTGGGGAATTTGAAACACTTAAAATATATAGTATTTTTTATGCACATTTTTATACCTATTTTTGATGATATTACACTTTAATGGAAGGTATTTTGTGTTTTTCTTGCAGGTATGATGAAAATGAGTGATTATGATGAAAGGAGCAAAATTGGATCAAATTTGGAGCAAAAAAAATGAAAAATGAAAATTTGGGCACTAGGGGCTAAGTGCCGCTGGGCCAGCGCTTAGCCGCCACAGTTAAAAATCAAGTTTAATTTAAATTTGGCACCATTTTTAAAGGGGATGAGATGCAACTCTTGGTGCAACTCTTGGTGATAACTTCCATAACTTCCCTTGGGCGGCAAGTTTGGATGAAGGGGTGCATTCTTTGGTGGATACATCGAATCTGGAGATATTTTGAAGAGACACCAAGGCACCTTTTAGTTTTATATTTAAAGAGAGTCTTAGGAAAAATTAAGGGGCTCTTCTCTTGCATTTTGAAGGGCTCTTCCCTTGCCTTTTGATGGGCTCTTCCCTTGCATTTTGATGGGCTCTTCCTTTGCATTTTGAAGGGTTCTTCCATTGCATTTTTACAGAGTTTTTATTTTAGTTTTAATTAAGAGTAGGAGTAGAGAGTAGAAAAGAGAAAAGGGTAGGATTGAAGCCTTCTTCTTTCCACTTCTTTTCTTTCCTTTAGTTTAATTTTTATTGAAGTCTGAAGTCTGTATTTTTAGTCATCAGAGTTGGGAGACTTGCTCTGAGGAGTAGTTTAGTGGAGAGTCAAAGTTTCAGAGGAACTTCCTGAGTCTTGTGGAGAGGATTTTCAGATAAGTGTTTACTTTTATTCTTACATTTAGTTTCTAATTAATACTTGTTTTTTTTTGTTGTTTTTCTTATGGTTTTTAATTTCAAATCAATGTGTTTTTTTATTTTCTCAATGCATTCTGAGTAGTCTACTTTATCGTTTTCATTCTTAAATGAAGAAGTAAATAATTTATGAAGAATTGTTGTGGAAACTATATGTGTTTAAAGTTGGAAGAAGTTGTGAAAAATTGATTCTATAAACTTTATTTACTTCTTAATTTTTCCTGTTAAGATGTAAAATTTTTGGTGAGATTATGTAAGATCCAATGCGATATTATCTCATAAAAGCTAGAAAGAATCACATGCAATTATATGGGTGAAAATTGTAGTTCATATAACTTAATGTAATATATTAGAAGATGTTTTAAAAGGGGAGTAAAATTAGAGGATTTTTAGTGTGACAGGCTAAAAGCTCCTAATTTGGTTTGATGTTTTGAATTTTGTTATGAGAAGTTAGCCCAAAGGTGGAGGGAATTGAGAGAACTCTAGAGTGAGAGCTGGTATCTTCCCTGCCTAACCATGTTTAAAATGATAAACTTTCAAATTAACCAATGTTCTTTATAGAACCAAGTAAGGGTAAAGAATAAATTTGCTTCTATTTTTCACAACAAATTTAAATACTTCCACAACAATAATTTCATAATTATTACTTCTTTGAAAAGGAAAGTAATTGATATACTAGTTAATAGTGTTTTTCATACCATGTTTACAGTTATTATCATTTTAATTTCTTGTTTGACTTTTATAAGAAAATTTAAAGAGTGAAATCAACTATCAAACTTTTCAAAATCAAAACATACTTTTAAAAGCCAATTAAGAAACGTAAAAATATAATTTTCTTATTTCTTTAAAGATTTATCACTTTCCATGTGGGTTCAATATCTCGGGGCTTAATCAGAAAGTCCTATATTACTTAATAAACGATACGTATACTTGCGGAGTATCCCATATTATAAAATCATTATTTTTATATCTAAATCATCAGCACATATATTTAACGGTCAACCAAGTTTTTGGCACACAAATATTTATCGGGAATCAGAAGATGACTCTTGGGTAAAAAGGGTGGTTTTTGGCTCAAATGTTCACTTAAAGCCATTTGTGAACTGATTTTTGTGAACTGACACTTAAGCACAACTGGTTCGGCGCTTAGGCTTCTTTCTCTAGGGTTTTCTTGCGCTAAAGCATAGGGTTATGACGCTTAGGCGTCTGTGCAAAAATTTTGATATTTTTAAATTATTATTAAAATGCACATCTTCTTAAGTCGACCACCTCTAAGTGGTCTTTATAAGTCTTAATAACTATTTTCTTCCCTTTCCATTCTCATCTTTCTAAAAAATTTGCAACTTCCCACAATTTTGATTTTATCACAGTAACACAAAATTTTTCACACAAACAAACACTTTCATTCACATATTCAAAAAATACAAACACAATTCACATAACTAATCTCCACTCCAAAAAATTTTGGATGAGATAACATCTAAATACATAACTATACAAGACAAACTTAACATCAAACACTTAAAACAAACAAAGGCTAATAACAAGCAAACTAAATAGACTCTCGAACTTAATTCCAGTCTCCATTAGGTGAAACATATCGATGGCCTTCATTTGCTCTTTCTAAACCATTTGGGACATATATTTTGATAGAATAGATGATGACAAATAACTCTTATTGAATCCTCTTTAATCCACTTATTTTTTAGATACATCGCCTTGTCCGATTCTTCAATATAACTTATACGAAAAAACTGCATTTTCAGTTGTCATCCAATATGCACCAAGTGTGTGTTAATTTCATTTACCTTTGCGTTAATTGAAGTCACATTAGCTTTAACTTTTGCTTTCTTCTCTGTTATTCCATCTATACTGATGGCTAGGAATCCTTCTTATTCTTGACGGCTAGGAATTCACAATTTTTGTATAACCCTTGCGCACTTTGACTTACAAACTACTTCTTGATGGCCTCATCCTTCTTCTTCAATTCATTCTCCCAAGAAGACATTTTTTCTAAGTTAATCACTTTTTTTTTCAAATCAAATATCACTTCATTTTCATGTTATTTATAGACTTTAGAGGAGCCTATACCCATTTCTCACGTTTAAAACCCACCAAATAACTTTCAAGATAACTTCCCCACGTTTAATTATTCTAGAACATTATTTAGGCAAGTTTTAACTTCTGCGCTTAAGCCCCAATGCTCATTTAAGCCATGGTCAGCTTAACATCCAAATACTCAATCTAAGATGTCTAAGACATTAATTAAGCTCTTAAAATTGTCATAACATATTCAAAATACTACCACAATTTTCCAAAACAAACACAACAATATAATATTAAAAATAAAAGCACATTGATAACTATAGGTTGCCCCAACATAGCGCTTGGTTTTACGTCATCAGGCCGACGTACTCAGTGCTTACTCTGGGTGACCCAACATCATAAGATCATTCAATTTAGTTTGATCTCCTAAGAAATAGGGTTTCAGTCTATGACCATTCACTTTGAATATGTTCTGGTTTTAGGATCTTTGATGTTCACAACTCCATAATGATAAACTTTTATCACAATAAATGGGCCCATCCATCTGGACTTAATTTTGCCCAAAAGTAACCTCAATCTTATATTATAAAGAAAAACTTGTTGCCCTAGCTCAAAATTTTTAATAGGAATCATCCGATCATGCCACTTCTTCATCTTATCTTTATAAATCTTAACATTCTCATAAGATTCATTCCTTATTTCTTCTAACTCATTTAATTGCAATAATCTCTTTTCACCAGCATTCTTCAAATTATAATTAAATTCCTTAATAGGCCAATATATTTTATGCTAAAGTTCAACTGGTAAAAGACAAGCTTTACGATATTTTAACCTGAATGGGGACATTTTTATAGAAGTTCTATATGCAGTCCTATAAGCCCGTAAAACATAATCAAGTTTGAATGACCAGTCCATTTTTTTTGGATTTATAGATTTTTTTTAAATTTTTTTAATTTCTTGATTGGACACTTCAACTAAACCACTTATCTAATGATGATAAGCAGTAGAAAATCGGTGGTTCATAAGATATTTCATTACTAATTTTTCTATTATCACATTTTTGAAATGACTTCCCCCATCAGTTATAATCCCTTTCGGTATTCCAAATCTACAAAATATGTTCGTTCTTAAAAAAGTTGTAACACTTTGAGCATTACATTGAGGTAAAGTAATAGCTTCTATCCATTTAGACACAAAGTATACTGCTAATAATATATATAAATTTTTGAAAGATGGTTTAAATGGCCCCATGAAATCTAATCCGTAAACGTCAAATATTTCAGCTTCCAAAATATAATTGAGGGTCATCTCATTTGTTCTAGAAATATTGCCTAAAAGTTGACAATGATAAAATTTTTTAATATAAGCATTAACATTCCTAAAGATAGTAGACCAACAAAATCCAAATTGAAAAATTTTGTATGCTCTTTTATCAACACCAAAATGTCCCCCAAAGTCAGAATCATAATATTTTTTGATCATTTCATAAGTTTTTTCTAAAGGCACACATCTTCTAATAATTAGATAATTTCCCTTTTTATATAAAAATTGGGCATCCCAAAAATAAGTCTTAGCTTCAGATAAAAATTTTCTCTTTTGTTGGTGTGTCAGACCATATGGCATAATATACTTACAATAAAGTCCACAATGTCTACATATCATGGAACACGCCATTCTTTAATATTAAACAATTTTTCATCTGGAAAATTTTCATTAATTTCTTTTTCAAAATAGAGTAATTTTTAGATTCAAGCCTAGATAGATAATCAGCAATTTGATAATCAGCTCCCTTTATATCTACTATTTTAAAATTAAATTCTTGCAAAAGAAGAATCCATCAGATCAGTCTTGGTTTTGCACCCTTCTTTTTCATTAAATGTTTAATATTAGAATGATCTGTATGCACTACACATTTGGTTCCAATTAAATATGATCTGAATTTATCAAAAGAAAATACTATTACTAATAAATCCTTCTTAGTTATGGTATAATTTATTTGAGCTTCATTAAGAGTTTCACTAGCATAGTAAATTACTTTGAAAATTACATCATATTTCTGTCCCAAAATAGCTTCAATAACATAATTTCTTACATCAAGAATTAATTCAAATGACTTTTTGTAATCCGGTGAAACAATAACTGGTGCAGTGACTAATTTTTCTTTTAATAGCTCAAAAGCTTTTTGGCACTCCTTATCAAAATTAAAAATTACATCTTTTTCAAGTAAATGGCATAGTGGCTTAGCAATTTTTTAGAAGTCTTTAATATATCACCTTTTGAATCCAACATGTCCTAAAAAATTCCAAATTTACCTCACATTTTGTTGGGTAAGGTAATGTAGCGATCACTTCAATTTTTACAGGATCTACCTCCATGCCTTTCTCTGATATATGATGTCCCAAAACAATTCCTCCTATTACCATAAGCTGACATTTTTCCCAATTAAGGACTAAATTTGTTTCTTCACAGCATTTAAGAACTAGTGATAAATGTTCTAAACATGATTCAAATGAAATTCCAAACACCAAAAAATCATCCATAAAAACTTCAATTATTTTTTCATTTAAATAACAGAAAATAACCATCATACATCTTTGAAATGTAGCAGAGGCATTACATAAACCATAGGGAATTCTTCTAAAAGCAAATATACCATAAGGATTAGTAAATGTTGTTTTCTCTTGATCGTCGGGAGCAATTTGTATTTGATGATAATCGATATATCCATCCAGAAAACAAAAATATTTATGCCTGGCTAGCCTATCCAGCACTTTGATCTACAAAGGGTAATGGAAAATGATATGTCCCAGTCACAAGTTTTAATTTTCTATAATTTGTGTATATTCACCTTCCTGTAACTTGTCTTGTTGGTATTAGTTCATTTTATTCATTAATAATACAATGTATTGGACTAACCCATGCACTATCTGAAATAGGATAAATAATTCTAGCATCTAACCACTTTAAAATTTCTTTCTTAACAATTTCTTTTATAATGGGATTTAATCTCCTTTGAGGATCAGCCCTGGGTTTCTAATTTTCTTCCATAAGAATTTTATGCATACAAATTGAAGGATTGATTCCTTTAATATCAGCAATTGTCCATCCAAAGGCTTTCTTATATTTCTTAAAAATTTTCAATAAACACTCTTCTTCTTTTAAAGTTAAATTTAAGGAAATTATAACCCACAAAGTTGAGGAATTAATTAAAAAGGCATATTTTAAATGTTTCAGAAGTAACTTCAATTCAAGTTCAAGAGGTTTATCAATTGATGGACAAAAAGATTTGACTTTTTCCTCATGTCCAAAACTTCAAAACTTTCATTACATATTCTGAATCTTCTTCAATAAAATCATTAAATTGTTCTAATTTCTCTTCTTGCTCAAGGTTAAATTCTTTTATTTCAAATTTCTCTTCATAAGTTGATTTGAAATGTCATTCATATAGATATCTAATTACATCCATCCTAAAACATTCACTATCTTTACCTTTTGCAGTGTATTTCAATGATTTTGAAATATTAAAAGTAGCCGTTTGGTCATTGATGCACATTGTTAATTCTCCATTTTGCACATCTATCATTGCTCTTCCTGTAGCTAGGCAAGGTCTCCCCAAAATGATTGGTATCTTTTTATCTTCCTCCATATCTATCACAATGAAATAAACTGGAAAAATAAATCGATCCACTTTTATCAAAAAATATTCTATAACTCCCTTAGGATATTGTTGGCACATAAAAATTTATATATATATTTTTTTAAATAGGTCATCCAGTAGAAGCTGTCGACCGCCGAATCGAAATTTTGTCTCCCGCTTCGAAGGACTTACAATTTATATATATATATATATATATATATATATATATATATATATATATATATATATTTGAAAAAATAATTTTAATTTTAAAATATGAAATCAAACTGATTTCATATCTTGAATAGTTTAATTAAATGAGCACTCATATCAAGCTATGCATCTACCCCGAGGAACAGACACATCGCTTAATATGGAGGCTCAGTTAAATAAACTAATCAAATATGACATTCATTATGTCTGCGAAACCTGTTGACAGGTTCCCTAATTTAACACAAAAGATAATCAATTGTGGTTAATATTAGTGCTGGGTTCGTTTAAGTTCCCTATAAGGGCAAGCCCCTATAGTTAATTACATCTTAGATAACCTAAGTCACCTATGAAAACTTTTGATAATAATCAGGAAAAGTATTTTTACGACTTCAAGAGGCTCAAGAATCTTCAATGAAATTGTGATACTAGGAATCCAATAGGTGTGAAATGCTCAAATTCTAGAACATTTTATTTTGAGGAATCCAAAAGAGGAAGAACAAGGAGAAATCATGGATCTAAGAGGAGATCTTAGTGACTTCCCGATCTATCCTATTATTTGGCTTAAATTTGAGATAATTATTTATATTTCATCCTACCAATTTTTAATTAATTGGGCTTACATTCACTTTGACACCAATCAACTGAATAACCAGGAAATTAGGAGGATTTATGTCATATCTGATGACCACCTCAAAACCTAAAGCGAGTTAGGGCTTATATTGCATTAGGTGCAAAGGCCTAAAGTGATAAGGTGAGGGTTTATGCTGCACTAAGCAATCTACCTCGAAGTCCTATGGCTTATTGTTTATTTTTAATGAAAGAAGTTACTGTTGTAGACTCGTTATTTGCTCTCTCGGACATCTATTGCATCCTCGATCGAGCTGCCTACCGTGCATGCTCCAAGCTCCTTATTGTTGCAGAACGTTTAGTTTAAGAAGTGACAATCAGGGGATGAGAGAAGTGTCTTGTTCTGAAAAGTTTAAAATTGAGGTGACTTAGTGTTTTAATTAAAACAAACGTTTAAGTTAATTATGGAGACATCGATTAGGATCCCACGATTCCCTAGTTCTGGTTTCACCATTTTCATCGGATTCGCTTAGTCCAGATGAATTTATTAAACCTAACTTAGTGAGTTCTATACTGTTATCCAAACCGTGGGATATCTTGTTAGCAACACGTAGGTTACACCTCCGAGGGACTCTCGGTCATCCAATGAGATGTTTTAATTTAGTTTCAATTGTGATATTTGTTTTTTTGTGATTAAATTTTGAATTTTTTTATATTTTTTGTGTTGTTGCGGTGAATTTTTATCTTGTTGTTTTGTTTTAATTTTGGTTTTGGTTATCATGCTAGGTGGCATTGTTATTTAATGTGCAAGTTTAACTAAGCAATTATATATGCTTCGAAAAGTAGAGCAAGCAAACTAAACTAAACAGGTATGTATGTACTGAAAAGTAAAGCAAGCAAACTAAACTAAACAGGTATGTATGTGCTGAAAAGTAGAGGAAGCAAACTAAACTAAACAGGTATATATGTCTTTGAAAAGTAGAGCAAGAAAACTAAACTAAACATGAATGTATGGTATGAAATCTGTAGGTAAAGTACAAAGAACGGAGTAAAAGTCCAACCGCGATGGCGCGGAGGACTCAGAGCTGTGTTGTATATATCCCATCTTTAAGTGCTGACTAACAGACCGTCATCCTACAAAGGGCAGTCCTAACTTGATCTAGACAGTTAACCATGGACCTTTGTAGATTTTCATTCATTTCAATTTGGATCTCATGCAAGTGAAAATATATGGGTGAAAGGCTATTTTGTAGTGGAATTAGTTTTGTGTTTTGAAATGTACTTGTATATCTTGTAAAACAGTGTGATCCATAGGTTGACCCTCCTAATCGAATTAGGACTACTAGCAATCTAAGAGTGATGGTGGTAGATACCCCGAGGGTGGGCGAATAGTGTCATGACTTCCTTCCGCTACCCTCTCCAGGGTCTCTGAGTCAGGAGGCACTATTCTAAAAATTTCTCGTTTCCCTCTCTAATGCAATGTCCTGATCGTCCTTCCTAACCATCCTAATTACAACCTTACTTGATGTCCCCACATATAGCAGAAGGCTATACATGTGTGCTTATGCGTCATACATTAGCACGGGACCTATGCCAAGAAGTAAGAAGAAACAAAGGACATGGGACAAGGAAGAGAAAGAGGAGGAAATAATCCTGTCTAAAGCACGATTTGATGGAGATGGGTCGTTCCTCAAAATCGCATGAAGTAAAGGACAAAATAATCTCCGTATAAGGTATAAGGAGCATTTGCAATGTATGTAAAGTAAAGAAAGGACAACCCCTCCAACATGGTGCGAGGAGCATCTGCAAGGTATGTAGCCGGGGCGTGTAGAGTCACAACAAAAAGCCACAAAAGAGGGCCAAATAACCCACGTCAGTAGAAAAAAAAGAGCGAGCCCAACAAGGAAGGGTGGTAAAAAAAATGGGCTGAATAACGGTGCTAAAACGCCCTTCCACACCTGCAACTTCCACAACCAAAGCAATGTAACAAGCATGTATATAGAAATGTAGAATTCTTCACATTCATAATGATGCAACTAAAGAGCATAAGCATAGGCTAACAGGTAGAGAGTTTGTTGAAGCAATGTAAAGAGCAAATGTGCAAGTAAAGTGTCTTACAAGTGAAAGAAAATCAAATGCGAATCATATCTCACAATTCCCTCTTTGAAGTAGTACGCAAACCATTTCCTCTCTTTCAAGCAACACAAATACTACTCACCAGGATGGATTTTAAGTGAGGGCAGCAAGAACATAATTTAAACCAACTCGTAAGGTGACCACCAATACAACTCTTAGCAATGAAATATTTAAAACCAACTTGGGACATGTCGAATAATGGGATTTTAATATAGGGGTAGCAAAGAGACATTTAAAACCAACATATGTAATGGCTGCCAAGACAAATTTTCACTTAGCGACAACATAGAATTGGTTTAAACCAATCCAAAAAAAAATTTATGAGTGCTGATTTTCACTTCCAGAAAGCATATGAGTGGTCTAGATCAACTCCAAATAATTATATACATATAGACTTTTGGTTTAAACAAGTATAGGAATGATCCAAACTAACACTACATAATGGTACAAGTGCAGATTTTGCATTTTGGCAAGCATAGATAGGATGTAAACTCATCTAAAGTAACTTCACAAGTGCAGATTTTTTTACTTTATGCATGTTTAGGAGTGATTTAAATCATTTCCACATAAGTAGATTTTTATTTTAGGCATGCGTAGGGGTGATGGCATTCATCCAAATTTGTAATGAACATAATCAAACAAGTACCACATGCATATATGTAACAATCCCCCTCTTCTCCAACAAATATTTGATCCTAATAGCCACCTTCACAAGTTTCAAATGCATGTGAAATTTAGAGCTCTTAAATGTAGCATGTGAGTGTTTTAAAATTTAGTGAAGTGTATGTGGAACGTAGAATGTAAAACTTTTGGATGTAGCATGTGGGGGTGCTAAAAGTAAAGTTAAATATTATGTAAAAAAAAAGATTTTATGTGTGGAATGAGGTGCTATGCGTGAAAAAACAAAGCCCAATTGTTGTATATGTGAAGGTGTGAAATTAGTGAAAAAAAAGCATGTAGGGTCTCATTCATGAGTGCTTCAAAAGTGAGGATTTTGTAATACGAATTTTGCATAAAACCTCACTAAACCATTTTCAACTTGCACATGAAATAACTAAAGTTTTAAGCATTTAATGCATAAGCTTTGGCTCTCCAAAAAGAGCAAACAAACTTTCCAACAAACCTTCCAACTCGCACATAGAAATGACAAAATTTCTAAACATTTTATGCACGAGTTTAGTCATTTAAGAGGAGAGAAAAATGCCTCTTGAAATACCATATGAAGCAAGTAAATTTTCAACCTTTAAGCATGCATTGTTAGCCAACATAAAGAGGGGTTAAAGGGGCTATGAAATGCTATATGAAACAACCACAATATTAAGCCCCTTAAACATGAAATTTCGGCCAACCATGGGAGGATAAAAAGATCTTTAAAATAGCATGTAAATTATCAAGCCTTTAAACTTCTAAACTCATAGAAATGCCATGTGCATTGATTAAAGTTTACAACATTTTAAGCATGCCTTTTGGCTATCAAAGAAGTGCAAGAAAATCACTTGAATTGATGCACAAAGAGAAAGCCTAACACATAGAGTTTCTAAAATTTTAAAAGCCTCCTCAAGCTCTTTTGCCACCATACGTACAAATGTAAAGATGAAATATAAAAAAATTTATTTTTATGAACCTTCATGTTCATATTACCTTCACATGATATGATGCCTTTAGAAATAGAAGCATCACAACTAAACTTCATGAATCAACAAAAGGGCCAAAGGCACTAGCAAGTTTAAATTTTCCTCCACCAAATTTCATAAATAAAAAAAGAGCACAAATATGAGCAAGCCTTAACCCTTCAACCAAGTTTATGAATAAAAAATAGAGCACAAACTTTAGCAAGCTTTTCTTCCATCAAGTTTATGAACCAAAAATAGAGCACAAACATTAGCAAGCTTTTCTTCCATCAAGTTTATTAACCAAAAAGGGAGCACAAACATTAGCAAGTGACCCACTTATGATATTTATACTTACAAAAATATGTTATTGATATTGACAACGACACCAAAAACTTGATCCAACACCAAATATATGTATTTACACCGATGATTCTTTTATGAAAATTATGATTTATAATGTGGATACTACGCAAGTATACGTATTGTTATCAAGTAATAAAGGGCTCTAATGGAGTCCAAGATATCGATCCCACAGGGAAGTTAGAGAATTTCAAAGACAAATTAAAGTAGACTTACTTACTAAGCTAGTATACAGAAATTAAAAACACTTATACTAAAACTATTGCTAAAAAAGGTCTAAATGTAAGATTCTAATTTAGAAAAGCATCTTTCTCCTTGTTGAGAGAACTAAGTGAATGATGAATTAAAGTAGTTTAGAGTTTGTATTGTGCCAAATAGGAGCATTCCTATTCTTTACCCTTTGGTCCAGGTGCAAAGAACATTGACTAGTCCTATGTTTGATTACTGAATTTGCGGCTAGGCTGGGAGGATACCGACTGCCACTTCAGAGCTCCCACGTTCCCCTCGCCTGAGGGCTAACATCTATATTTCATCTCTCAAACAATAGGACCGAATTGAATATTTTAGTCTGTCACACTAAAATGTCTAATTCTACACCCGATAGTTAATATTTCCCTATTTATTTGCACCCTCCTTCTAAGGCCTTTGACTTCCTTGAATCTCGGATGTAATCTTTACTATAGTTGATAATTCAACAAATGTTAACAAATCAATTGGTCGAATTGAAAGTAAATTAAGTTTTAAGTAAAAGATTATCACAATTTTTATTTAATAATTTTAGGCACAGTTACTTTGATTCGTCACTTCACATAATCTCAACAACAAGGAAAAAGACTAAGGAAACTACTCAGAAAGCATGGGAAAAATAACATAAAGCATGGATTTCATTAAAGTTAACAAACAATAACAAATATACTTATCTCAATTCTTCTCCCCAAGTAGACTCCTTGAAGTTCCTTTGACTCTTCCTTCCAGTACAGCACACTAAATTAAACTCACTAAGACTCTCTGATTTACACTCCAACACAAATGAACACTAATTGTCTTTAAAACAACACCAACAGACACCAAAAATGACACAAAAAAATGACGCACTAAAGGGACAAAAATTGTCTCTATTTATAGGAGTCAAATCTTCAAAGGTTGCTTAAGCACCTCTTCAAAAAGCGTCCAGGTTCATTGTATCTGGCTCTTTTCAACTGTCTCGCCGTCGTCGGGCTTCTAGAAGGTGGGCTAACCACGCCGATCTCACTGTTGGCGGGCTCGATCTCGCCGCCAGCTGGCTCTTTATAAAATATTCAAAAACTCTCAGGAAAATCTCGCCGTCGGCGGGACAGTTCAATTCTCATCATTTTAGTACTTTTTGCTCCAGATTCGCACCTTTTTGCTATATTTGCTTTCGGTACTTATAATTCTTCATTCCTGCAATAAAACAAAGAAAATATCTTTCTTTAAAGTGCAATTTCATATGAAATTGGTACAAAATTTGCAATATATTTTCTTGTGGTCAAAATCCCCCAAACTTAACTATTACTTGTCCTCAAGTAATTTAGATACTACATAAAATTAATGATTATTTGTAGTAAAGTTTTAATTCAGATTTACTATGAATTTGATTCAAATAAGTATTACAATAAAGTTTTTTAGAAATAATTTAAAATAATTAAACTAATTCTATAAATATAAGGCTATTTAGTTCTCAAGTTTAAGATTTCTAGTCTTCTATTTATTTCAAGAATGACTATACTTTTCAATATTAAATTACTTAAGATATTCAGATGATAAGAATTTCATGAAAGCACTACTTAGTAAAATACTAATCCATATATATAAGTTCAGAAATGTAATTGAAGTTTACCCTTTAGGTTGATCCAAATGAAGCCAATTTTTGATAAGGCATCTCCTCGAAGCTTCTCCTCACTTTATATATATATATATATATATATATATATATATATATATATATATATATATATATATATATATATATATATATATATATATATATATATATATATATATATATATATATATGAATCTATTCCCCACTTGTTCTTCCAAGTGTAATTTCTCCCAAGCTGATCAGCAAGAATTACAATCCCGGATAACTCTTAATAGCAGTCACCTTCATTGGGAAGTTTTCCATCATCATTGGTGTGAGGGGGAAATCCCAAAGGCAAACACCATTCACTTCATTGCCATCTGGTTCATTTGGATGTCCAGGAACCAGGCCAAATTTGAAGACCTTACTGCTGCTGCCCCTTCTGTTGTCAGGAATTGCAAGTCCTACATTAGCAAACTCATTATTCATAAGGGGTTTCCACAAATTCTTCAGCAGCCTCCCCACTTATTCCCTCCTGCCCCTGCTATCTCTTTTCAGGTGAAAGCTGTCAGCTGGAAGGCTCCCCCTCCTAATTACATCAAGATAAACACTGATGGAAGTTTCTCCAGTGATGGAGCTGGGGTGGGGGGCATCTTCGGGAACCATCTGGGTAATTGTCTGCTTTATTTCCTTGCCCCAGTCTCTGCCAAAGATGCATTTGAATCTGAATTGATTGCAGTGCTTTGGGCTCTTCAACTTGCTCAGATTGCTGGTTGGGAAAATACCTGGATTGAGGTGGACTCTCAAGACCTGATTAAGAACATTGCATTTTCCCATCAGCTTCAGTGGCACCATAAATACTGGATGGAACTTATTCTTGCTTTCAGGACCCCTCACACCCAGTTTTCTTCCAATTTCAGAGAGGGCAACAAACCTGCCCATTGGCTTGCCCGGGCAGGTGCTATTTCCCCCAAAGCTGAGGTTTCTAACCTCCCATCCAGTGAGCTAAAGTTCTTAATTGCTGGAGATAAGCTGAGTTCCCCCCATTTCAGAATTGATCATTGTTCTCCCATCTGACTTTGGATGTCCCATGGCACTTTGTGCTTGGCTTCCACCTTGCTGTCTACCTGGCTTTGTGGTGGCCTCTTTTCTGCAACCATAGTTTTTAGTCTTTGCTTAAAATAGATAAACATATATTCACTCAAGTTCTGTAATCTTAGTTAGGATCCTTGTGGAGTTTTGTTGTGGGTTAGGTGGTGTTTTCTCCTTTTATTTGGAGATCCCCCTTACCTAGTTTTTGTATCTCCTACTTAGTATTAACAAAGTTGGAGCTCATTGAGGCTCCTTCTCAAAAAAAAAAAAAAAAAAAATATATATATATATATATATATATATATATATATATATATATATATATATATATATATATATATCTTTTTCTTTTCTTTACGGATTGATTTTTAATCCCTTTTTCTTTACTTTTTATTTTTTTTAAGTGAGGATCACTATTTTTGGTTAGCTTCGTTAATAATTTTGAACTTCATTTTCTTCTTCCTAAATTTGAAACTGGAAACATTTACTTCTCTTATATGTATTTCAAAGTTTTTACTTCATTGAGTTTCAATCTTTTCTTTCTCAACTAAATACCTAAGAATTTTATATTTGAAAATATAGTTTTCTTTACTATAAATAGTTAACTATATTCTTATTCTCTTAAATTAAATATCCTTAATCTATAAAATTAGTTAATCATTAAAAGTATTTCTCTTAACTTTCTATAATAATTAAATAAATTAATTCTAGTTTACTGAATTAAAATTACTACAGAAAAATTATTTTATAATAATTTTTGAAAATATAAATTGAGAACAATTTAATAATTAAATTTGTATTTTTCCCTCCCCCAAACTTAAATTTTTCTATCTATCTATATAGGGTGAAAAGGAAATAAACTGTAAATTTAAATCATACCTTTGTGCTTTAGGTATTTCTTCTTTTTGAAGTTCTGCAAGTTCTTTTCATCACTTAATTACCTGTACTGTTAATAACTTTCTACACACATAATATTAAAGAAATTGCTGGGTAAAGAAGTTTAACACAATACTACCACATTTTATACTAAAATATCACACTACATCCACATACATTTACTAATCCAATCCAAGATTACAATAGCAATCTGAAAACATTAAAAATTTAAAAACTATATAACTTTAACAACAATGTTTAAAAAGATCTACACCACATCATAATCAAGTTCATAAACTAAACATTAATACTAAAGTTTTAAGAAAAACATACAATCAATCATAACATCAAAGTTTATAAGTCAAATAACTAAACAAATAAACATAAAATCTAATCTTCCGCATCAAAGTCCCAAACTATATCGTCATTTCCTTGATCAGCGGGTGGAGTAGGCTGGTAATGACTGTAGCGAGGGCATTCAGGAAATATAACATCAAGCTCTCCTCTCTTGTAACGTTTTTCAGCATCATAATAAGCTATCTCAAACTTCAAATGTCTCTGGAGATACTCACTGTCATAATCATGCCTTAGCTCTAACCCTCCAATTCTCTGATCAATATGCTCCAGTTTTTCATCAATCTTTTCAAAGCTCTTCCACTACAGGGTCATTTCATTCATCAAATCATGAAGGGTAGGAGAACTATAAGTAGGAGGATCATAACTGGTGGAGGGAATATCCCTACTAGTTGAAGGTACGTAACTCCTAGTTCCAGATCTCCATCCTTCGTGGGATTCATAGTTTTAATATTAGCTGGAGTAATGGGTTTCATAGGCTCCACCCATTCCTCAACATCTCTCACCTCTACCCCAGATAATTGGCAGAGTGCATAAATCAGACGAGGGTGTCCTAGTCCTCCTCCACTCTCAATTCTTGCAGTGGCTAATATATTCTTGTAAATAATATTTCCCACATTAATACTTCTTTGGTTACAGAAATTCAGAATTGCTCTATCCCTTGTTACCTCCCTATGGTGATACATGGGTAACAGAGTAGAACAAATAAAATAATGTCAGGCTTTAGACAATGCATTCAACATAGAGAGAGGAAAATTTACCCTTTTTCGCTGCTTGATCGTCCAAACTCCTTTCCCGTCAGTAAGAAAGTCTATCACTTCTTCCAGTGGTCCTTCCATAGTACCAAAAGTATCATCCTCGCTGGTGTGTAAGTCTTGTACTTCATAAAATGAATTAATTCTAGCAGCACGGAAATCAAACAAAAATCCTCTCACCTTGATTGGTGCATCTTCTATCACTGTTAGATTGGCATAGAATTCTTTAACTACTTCCACTGCAGCTCTATTTGTGGTGTAACAGAAGTTCTCCCATCCTCTTTCCTTGATTATTCGTTCCACTTCTCCTCCTGTATTTTTAAAAGCTCGATTTTGAATACATTTCCTGGCTTGAATGTTGTGAAAATATCATAATTGTGCCCTTGCATTTACAAATCGGTTTTCGTCGTAATCCAATCGTTTTCTTTGTTGCGGAGCCATTTTTTCGATCTATCAAATTTACAAAAATCTTAACTAATCTCCAAAATATTACTAAAATGGCTTCCAAGGATGACTAAAATCACTCTAAATGAAGTTCCATGAACTTCTTCCAAATCTTTTCTTCACATTTCAAAATTTTCCCAAAATCCTCAATGTAGAAGAAATTCATGGTGAAAATAAAAAAATTTTACATAGGAGTGAAGCTCTTACTAAGGGAAGATGAAATCCGACGTTAAAATGTCTTGAAATCGCTCCAAATCCCAGATCTATCAAGCCCTAGGTCGTTTGTTCAAAGTTTTGAGGAAGGGGATGATGAATAGTGTCGGTTGACCGATCAAAATATAGTACATTTAGTGATCTTGCTGTCGGCGAGCTAATTAATTCACCAAGGCCAAAGTTTCAGGAAAATCTCGCCGTCGGTGGGATTTCCAAATTTTTAAAAGTTTTTATGTTTTCGATTATGTTCATTTAATTAAGCCTTGTTCTAATGTTCGGTCACTTAATTTGATATACTTTTCTAAGATTAGATTTTCTACTGACTCATATAAGGTTTACACAACACAAACATTATAACTTTTATAAATGAAATCCATGAACTTACAAACTTTAAATACCACAGAACTAACAATTGACTTAACAAATTAACCAAAACACATCTAACTCAGCATTGTAATCCATACAACAATATTCTAAATGCTGAGACTAAACAAACAATATACAATCTTATATAAATAGAGATTAACTTCGTAAAATCTAAATTATATTAAAAACTAAGTTCAAATCAACAAACATAAATAAAATAAGGATAAATCTCTGCTACTCATTGTAATCTGAACTAATTTCTTCCCTGATATTCCCAATAGATCGTCGGTGCACAAATAGATTGTAGAAAGGCCTGAAGGGGAATTCTTCTGTAGAATCTTCTTCAATCCATCCCTTCTGTCTCAACAGTCGTATGAAACTTGCCTCCAAATGTCCTGAATGATCGAAATGCTCCTTCATTCTCCAGTCTATGTGATCGAATAAATCAGAGATATTATCAATAGAATTCATCACATTCTGTAATTCCTTCTCCAATCCTTTAATTTTTCATAGAATCAGGTTAGTTCTATCAGTCAAAGGTCTAATTAAAGGATTGTTTTGAGATGCTTGATCAGAGATAACTGTTATATCATCATTGTTATCCAAAGTAGGAAACATATCTGTCGGATCTAATGGTTTCCAGGGTAACAACACTTTTTCCCAAGCTTCGTAGGAAACTTGGTACTAACTACATAAAGAAAAAATTGTTTATGGGTGTCCGAGTCCATGAATCGATCCATTCACAATTAATCCTAATGCAGACTTCACAATGATAGATCCAACATCGATAGGTAGTCCAGATTGAATACAGTAATTTAAAACTGCGCATTCCTTCGAGACTTTATTTACCCTCATAGTGGGTAATAACTTCGACGAAATAAAGAAATGCTAATGCTTTGAGACGGGGTTAAGAAGTGATGCAGAAAGACTTATATACCCGTCTTCTCGTATTTCCTAGTCATCAGGTTTGTCGGTCAGATATCAATATATCTCGTTCAAGTTGTATCTTGTCGGAAAAAAATTTGAATAGTGGCAAACAGGGGTATTTTCAATCGAGTATAATTCATTGATTCGAGAAGGAGTGAAATTTACCCATCTGCCTCTCACGTAAACACTTCCATTATGAATCACATGCAGATTAGAGTAGAATTCCTTGACTACTGGAATGACGACAGTAGATGTTGTGTAGCATAATACCTCCCAATGTCGCTGAACAATCATTTCTTCAATTGTTGTCGTTGATTTCTTTGCTCCTCTGTTTACGAATCCTCTTTCTTTAATCAGTCACTTCTTCATCAAAACCTTGTTGAATAGTCGCTGAGCCTCAGAACTGACGAACTTTCGTCGGTTAAACATTCCGGATTTCGTGGTTTCTAATGGGTTGGGGGACATTATGGATTGTTTTAGAGGGGCTCTATTCATTTTTAGTGAAGGAATGGTGTAAATAATGAGTTCTAAACATTTTGTAGTGAATATTATAGGTTAGAACCGCCCAAAACCGCAAAATAACTCTTAAAAACCACTTTTTAACTATCTCGCCGTTGGTGGTAACGATCTCGCCTTCGGCGAGCTAGTTAATAGTTTAAACTGAATTTGGGCATACCGATCTTGCTGTCGGCGGGATCGATCTCGCCGTCGGTGAGATTAGGTAAGGGAGTTTGGCAGGAACTGTCTTTCCACTTTTCTATAGATACCCTCAATCTTGATTGGGGTCATTTTTACTCTTGCTGGACTGACTGGAAGCAGGCTGGGGTTGCTGCAATCTCTTTCATTGTTACATGGTTCCTATGGATGGCCAGGAACAAGGCTAAATCTGACAATTTACCCCTTACTGTTAAGGCTGTGACCAGATTCTGTCTCTCCAAAATCCTTAAGCTAATTGCCCACAAGAAAGTCCCAAATATCTGTTCACTTCAGGCTGTTGCCCCCCTGGGTCAACTCAAGACTATTCCTGTATCTTGGAAGCCCTCTCCCAAACACAATATTAAAGTCAACACTGATGGTAGCTTTGCTGCAATAGGTGCTGGCACTGGTGGGATTTTTAGGGATCATCAAGGCAATTGCAAAATTTGCTTTTCTGCCCCCCCCCCCCAATTGAAGTCACTGATGCCTTGGATGCTGAACTTGCAGCTGTTTATTGGGCCCTCCAGATTCCTTCCATGAACCAGTGGAGCCCCCTTCTGGTAGAAGTTGATTCAACTAGTGTAATTAATCTTCTTTTGGAAACTGAGACCACCTCTTGGCATCTGTTCTACTGTAGAAACAAAATCAATGATGTTAGAGCTGTAGTGGAAGTTCATGTCTCTATCAATTATAAGGAGGGCGGCAATAAACCTGCCCATCGGCTTCCTAGGAGAGGCTTGAATTCTGATGATGTATGGGTGCCTTTCTCTCCACCTCCTGTTCTTCTTTTTCTTTTGGGAAGTGACCTGTTACAGGTCCCCTATATTAGAATTTGTAAAACTTTTCAGGAAATGAATTGATACTTCTTTCAACTATATATATATATATATATATGATTTTTGGTTAATAGCAGTTGGCTCTCTCAGTTTCTACTCACCATTGCCACACATCTCCCACTTGCTGGTTCTGATCACAGACCCTTGCTCTTGACTATCACTGCTATATATATATGGTTTTTGGTTAATGGCAGTTGGCTCTCTCAGTTTCTGCTCATCTTTTTCACACATCTCCCACTTGCTTGTTTTGATCACAGACCCTTGCTCTTGACTATCACTGCTCCCCCTAGGCTGGATCAACCACCACCTTTTAGATATCTCAATTTCTAGTCAACACATGATTCTTTTCTGTCTGCTTTGGCCTCCCTTTGGGTTGTGGTGTGATCCCTCTGATATTTATGCTTACGTTTTAGATATGAAAATTATGATTTTATAATATGGGATACTACGCAATTATACTTATCGTTTATCAAGTAATATAGGACTTTCTGATTAAGCCCCGAGATATCGAACCCACAAAGAAATGTAAAAACTTTTTAAAGAAATAAGAAAATTATATATATACTTTTTAATTACTTTTGAAAGTATGTTTTGATTTGTAAAGTTTGAAAATTATTTTTGGTATTTTTGATATAAAGCTAAGCAGGAAATAAAAATTATTAGAACTTTAAAATGCGGTATAAAACAGTAGAAAATGAAAAATCTTTTGCTTTCTCTTACAAAGCAGTAATAATTATGAAATTATTTTTGTGGAAGTATTTAAATGTGTTGTGACAAATAGGAGCAATGTTATTCTTTACCTTACTTTGTTCTATAAAAAAAATTGGTTAATTTGAAATTCTAAAATTCTGAACATGGTTAGGCAGGGAAGATACCAGCTCTCACTCTAGAGTTCCCTCGATTACCTCCACTTGGGGGCTAACTTCTCATAACAAAATTTAAAATATCAAACCAAATTAGGGGGCTTTAGCCTGTCACTCTAAAGACCTCTAATTTTACTCCCCATTAAAAACATATCTCCTAATATATTTGCATTCAATAATATGGACTACAATTCTCACCCATATAATTGCTTGTGATTTTTACCAATTGTTGTTTGAGATAATACCGCATTGGATCTTACATAATCTCAGAACAAATTTTAACATCTTAACTGGCCAAATTAAGAAGTAAATTAAGTTCATGGAATTAAATCTTCACAACTAATTCCAACATTAAACACTTATACATTCCACAACAATCCTACATAATTTAATTACTTCTTCATTTAAGAAAGAAAAAGGTAAAGAAAACTATTCAAATCTCATGGAGAAAACACAAGAAAATATTGATTTGAAAATAGAAATCATAAAGAAAACTCAACAAGAAAAACTAAATGTAAAAACAGAAGTAAACACTTATATGAAAATCCCCTCCACAAGACTCTGGAAGTTTTTTTGAAACTTGATTTTCGACAGGACAACACTACAGAGGTTGGTGCCCAACTCTGTCGACTCCAACTCTAACTTTAGACTTCAATAAAAACTAGATAAATTAATGAAAGAAAATTGGTGGAAATAAGGTTTAACACCAACCCTTTCTCCTCTAAAACTAAACTAACTAACTATAAACAATAAAAGACTGAAATTAAAACTAGAAAAGACTCTTTGAAACTAGAAGATGACTCTGAAAACTAGAAGAGTAGAATCACACACACACACACTTAATACACCTCACTTTAGATTCTCTTGACATAATTTTAAAAATAACCCAAAAGGTGACTTGGTGTCTCTTCAAATCATGTCCAGACTCAACGTATCCACCAAAAGATGCATCCATTCATTCAAATGTGCCGCCCATGGGAAGTTAAGGAAGTCACCACCAAAATTTGCTTCAAACACCCCTTGAAATTAGCACAAAAAATGAAGAAATTTTGATTTTTAACTGTGGCGGCTAAGCGCCGACCAGGCGGTGCTTAGCCGCCAATGTCCAATTTTTCATTTTTTTTCATTTTTTTGCTCCAAATTTGATCCAATTTTTGTTCCTTTCACCATAATCACTTATTTTTATCATACCTGCAAGAAAAACAAAAAATACCTTCCATTAAAGTGCAATATCATCAAAAATATGTATAAAAATTTGCATAAAAAAACTATATATTTTAGGTGTATCAAAATCCCCCAAACATAAAATGTTACTTGTCCTCATGTGACTCTTAATCACATAAAAAAATTTAGCATTCAAATTATGTAATGAGTTTCTTAAAAAGATAACAAAATTTTGTTCTAGAAATGGAATAGTCTAATTTAGAAAAAAAATTTCAGTAATTAAGACCAACTTAAAGTTTAGAAAGTTCTTAGGTAATGGATAATATAAAATATAGGTTTCTATATAATTCAGAAATACTTGTAGATTCTTCAAAATATAAGATTAACACACTTATTTTTCCCACTTAAAAATTTTTATTTGAAAATAATTTTACTTACCATATTATAAGCTTAATCTTTAGATTTTCTCAGAACTTATACCTTAAACTTTAGGTATGGAATCAATTTTTGATTACGCCCTTAAATTCTTAAGCTTTTCCTTCCTTTTCATATATTATTTTTCACTTTTTTTTTCTTTTTTTTTTTTCTTTTTCTTTTTCTTTTCTTTTCTTTTCTTTTCTTTTCTTTTCTTTCTTTTTTTTAATAAGGCAAGGATTACTATATCTGGATAGGCCTTTAATGATTTTGAATTCCACCCTTCCATTTAAAATAAAGTTTTGATATACATCTTTCACTTAAAATCATAATAATTGAAAATTACTCCTCAATAAAAGAAATTTAAGCTTTGAAGAATAAAAGTCAAATCCTTTATTTATCCAAAAATACAACATTTCTTATTAAAGATAGTTAAACTATATTTAACACTTCCTTACTAAGAAAATTTTAACTTTAAATTTTTCTTTATTACTATAAATTTTAACTAAATTCTCTTATCCATTTCTATATTCAAAATTTTATTCTCCTAATATAACTTCATATACATAATTGTTTTCAATCAAAAATTAAATTAATTTTGAGTATTCGTGAGAACAAATAAAATTTTAGATTTTTGAAAAATTTTGTAATTTTTTTAAATTCCCCCCCAAACATTAATTTTTAGTTAGTATAAAACATTTAAGCATAAGAAATGATACATGGGTGAGAATTAAAAACTAACATAACATGCTTGCAGGAATCTTAATATTCTAAATATGCAAGTATAAAAATTTAAAAACAGGAGTAAAAAGAAACAAAATTTAATTTTTTTTAGTTTTTCATTAAATAGAAATTTCAAAATTTCAAAAAACTTCTAGAAGAGTGGAGGTTTTCTAAGCAAATACACACCAACTAAAAATAACTGAAATCACAGAAATACTAGATAATAAATGCTAGTAGTAGATTTTGAAAAGTTTTAAACATGCAGTTTTAAAATAATAGTTTTTAAAAGTGTTCCATATTCTCCTAATTGTTTTGGATTAAAGTACACACTATAAAACTTTGATATGACATACACATTAAAACATTTACTACTACACATATATCACCCAAAACAATATATAGAAATATCAATCCAACAAAGAAACATCTTAAAATGCATTAATAGTTCAACTACAATCAGCATATTACCAGAGTTCACACCACAAACACAACATCAAAAAAAAAACACAATACATAACATGCATCAGTTCATCGATAGAAACTCAGTAATACATAAAAAAACAAATTCACTAATCATCCTCATCATCATCATCATTATCTTGCTCGTTCTAATCTTTGGATGGCACATAAGATATATAGAATGGATGAGGGGGCTTCTCAACACTCAGACCACCTCTAATCAATCAATCCAAATAATGCTGATAGTTCTCTTCATATTCATCATGTTTTACAATATAATTTTCCATATTATCCATCTTACCATCCATGTCTCTAATATGATCACGGGTAAGACTCATCTTCTTCAAAATCTTTCTTAACAAACCAGTCTGTGAATCACTAGATGATGAAGCTCTCAAAGTAGTAGCACGGGAAGTAGAAGCAGCAGAAATAGAAGCAGAAGCAGTAGAAGCCCTACAAAATCCTCCTCTTCAGCCAAACTCTGAATGTATAGTGTATGATCCAATGTTTACACTGGTAATTGGTTTTAAAGGCTAAAGGACCTCTTACCAAGTTTCAAATTTCACACCAGACCGCTCACATAATGAATGAATCAGGGAAGGAAATCCCATACCTGCAGTAGTGGTAGATCTAGCACAATTCAAAATATAATCATAAATGATTGCTCCAATATCTATAGACTTCTCTTGCTGAATGCAATAGTTCAACACAGCTCTCTCCCTTGTAACTTTACTAGTATGGCTTGAAGGCAACAACTTAGATGAGATAAAATATTGCCATCCCTTAGAAATGGTATTTAACTTAGAGGCCTGGAAATTGACTCTTCTATCATTAGTTATCTTACATAATCCTCTTCCATCAGTCAGAAATGCCATTATCTCATCTAACTCTCCCTCAGTAGGATGATAGTTAGAATAAAAAAAACATATCAGGAGGCAGTCAATAAAAGACATTGATTACCACTGATGTAAAATGTACTTCTTGCCTTCTCACCATCACCAAATTCTCTTCTGCTGCAGGTAAGTTCACATAAAACTCTCTGACCACCAAAATAACAGCAACAGCGGAGAAGCAACGTTAATTCTCCCAACACCTTTTAGAAATCATCTCCTCAATAACTTCTCCTAGCTTACTGATGTACGACTTATTTTTGGGTTATGGGTTTTATTTGGAAAAGGGGGTCGCCTACAGAAATTGTCGGCGAATTTTAATTTAATTTAAATAAATAATTTGAAAAGTAGTATTTGATTTTGAAAACAATTTTTAAATTTGAAAATTTTAAGATATGAAATCAAACTGATCGCACATCCCGAATAGTTTGTATAAACGAGCGCCGCACTACAAACCGTGTATCTATCCCGAAGAATAGACTACATCGCTTGATAATGAGGCTCGATTAAATAAACTAGAGAAGTTTGTGACATCCGTTTGGTCCGCGAACCAATTTTATAAGCCGACAAGTTCCCTGTTTAATATGAAAACATTAAACAGGGTTTATATTACTTGGGTTCTTAAAATTCCCTATAAGGGCAAGCCCCTATAGTTAATTACATCTTAAGTGACGGGAATCACCTAAGAAAACTCTCGATAATAATCAGTAGTTCTGCTCTCAAGAATTTCAAAGTTTAAGTTTTCAAGGGATTGAATTTTAGAATTTCAATAGGGAATGGATCAAGTTTGGAACATTTTTGTTTTGGGAATTCAAAGGAAGAAAGGTAGGAGAAATCACAGATTCGAAGCGAACTTCGGTAATTTCCCGACTATCCTATTGTTTGGCTTGGATTTAGGAAAGCCCTAATGTTTATTTAGTATTTTGATCTTGCCAATTTTAATTAGTTAGGACTTATATTTTTATGACAAAATCATACAAATAGCCTTGAAGATGTGAGGGTTTATGTCGTATCGGACGACTACCTCGGAGTCCTAAGACCGGTTAGGGCTTAATTTACATGACATGATCATGCAAATGCCTAACGAAGATTTGAGAATTTATGTTGCACTAGGCAAACTACCTCAAAGTCCTATAGCTTGGTTATTTAATTCTAAGAAAGTTTTGCTGAACTAGACTCGGGTTTTGCTCGATGACGATGGCCGTCGTCGCCCACCATGCTCCGAGCTCCTTGTTGTTGTAGTGGTTTAGTTTTAGAAGTCATAAATCAGGAGATGAGAGAAGTGTTTTGGTTTAGAGAAGGTCTTAATTTCCAAGTATTTTTCATGTTTTAATTAAAACAAATCTTAAAGTTGATTATAACAACACCGGTTAAGATCCCACTGGTTCCATCCTTCCGCATCGTTATTTTTATCGGATTCACTTAGTCCGGATGAATTTGCTAAACTCAACCGAATGAGTTCCACACTTTCATTTAGACCGTGGGAAATCCCGTTAGCAACACGTAGGTTACATCATCCGAGGTATTCCCGATCATCCAACAAGACGTTTTAATTTAGTTGTAGTTGTAGTTTTGTTGTTCTGTTTGTGATTAAATTTTGAGTTGTTTTATATTTTGAAATGTTGTGTCGGTGAATTTTATCTTGCAATGACTTTTAATTTAGTTTTGGTTTCAGTTTTAGGGACTATCCTAAAGGTGTAGGTTTTCATGCAACAGCTTGTTTATCATGCAAGAAAAGTAAGTGCGATGCGATTAAATAAATTGCAATAAAGTAAATTGCGATAAAATAAAAGCGTACTCTGAGGGTCTTCCCGTCATCCCAAGCCGCACTTAAAACACAATTAGAATAATTAAGCATTTAAAGTAAGTTCCTAGGTAAAGCTAAGGGAAGGGTTATGGTTTTCTACCAAGTTCCTAATCCTATAGCTAGTCATTTCCTATGACGTCTATGTTCTTGTATTTTGGTTTGAGGACGATTTTCTTCATCAAAGAACAACTAAGTTCAATTGTTCTTATAAATATCCTATCATATCGAGGAAGTGCTTAAGACGAATCTTAAACATCTTTTCAATATTTCTAGGATTGTTTTAAGTCTAAGAGAATTTAATTATACAAATGAATTAATCGTCCGGGAGTTTAAGTTTTGTTATCTTGCTCAGTGAACTAGGACATTTGAATATCCTATAAGTGAAGTAACACTTCACTTAATGCTCCATTTAGGAGTTATGACAACAAAAGCTTTCGAGGGCAAATGGATGTTCAAGTGGTTCATGATTTAATTTCAGTTAATGGATTTAAGTTTGGAATAGTGTTCAAGTTGTTTTAGATTTATTTTGAATTCTTTATGTCTTAGGTGATGTTATACTTAATTTAATTTAATTTGATGTAATTTAATTTAATGTGGTTTAATTTAATTTAATTTAATTTAAGTTAATTTAATATAATATGATTTAGCTTAATTTAATTTAATTTGATTTAATTTAATTTGATTTAGTTTTAATTTAATTTAATTTAATTTAATTTAATTTAATTTAATTTAATTTAATTTAATTTAATTTTTAATTTGATTTAATTTAATTTAATTTAATTTGTTTTAATTTAATTTAATTTAATTTAATTTTTTAATTTTAATTTAATATTTTATTTTAAAAGGGTTTGCTTTAAATAATTTAACTTTAATTTAATTTAATGATTAAGTCTTTTAGCATTTTAAATCTTAAACTTGGATTATCATTTTAATTAGGAATTAAATATTATTGGGATGATTAATTTAGGGATTCTTAAATTAAAAAACAAATCTCTTCCTAATGACATCCCTATTTTAATAATTCCAATTTTTTCATTATTCTTCCAAATTTAATTAATTATTTTATTAAGGTTCATTTTAATTATTTTTGAATTGTTTAATAAGTTTCTACCCTTTAATTATTTAAATTTCAATCATCCAAATCAGATTAAGATCAAATATTTTACTCTTTCATTTTATTAAGCCTAAAGTTTTAATTAAGGGTTAAAATTTTAATTACCATTTTGCCCTTCAAGCTTAATAATTTCATAACTCACTAAATTGAGCCCAAATGAATTTGAAATTTTTATGTGACTTCACTCATATGTCAATGAAGACATTAGAGGAGAAAATGTGATTTTTCTGTATTTAATTTATTTATGTAATTATTTTTGGTGGAAAATAGGGATTTCCAAGGAAAATTTAATAATATGACCAAGGGAAAGTTTCTATCCTTAAGAAAATTATGGGACATTTCTAATGACCAGAGGACCACTTGGACCAATTTTGGTGATTTTTTGAATTATATTCTTTTTATTATAATTATTTTGAGTTTTGGAGTATTAATTAATTTAAAAATAAAATACAGTTTGAAAAATAAATTTTATATTTTTAAAAAATCTCTCTGATATCAAGGAAATCAAAGAATCAATTTTTACAATTTTCTGATTTTTCTTTGATTTATTAGAATTATTTTAGTGGAAATGCTAGAAAATACATTTTTTTTTAATTTTAAAATTACCTTAGGGCTTTAAAATTTAATATCTCACCATAGAGACTTAAGAAAAATATGGGGTTTGTTCCTAAGTGATTAAAATTTAAAATGTGACATTATGGTGAATTTTATTATTTTTGTGATTTTTATTATTTTTTTAATTATTAAAATATTAAAATAATGCAAAAAATCAACTTTTTTAGAAAATTGAAATTTTAATTTTCTTAAATTCCCCTAATATCAGAGAGGCTCCAAAACCAATTTGGTGTGCACCCGTGACCGTCAACCTTCTAGCCCTAATTTCTCACTCGATTCTCAATGGATGTTCGTGTTCTTATGCTCTATGGATTTGTCTTGAGGAGACGAACACATCCATACGGTAAACATGTATTTAAATTGACTCAAACTAAATGGAGAATCTCTGTAAGCTCGGGAAGAAGAGTGAGTCCATACCTTTGCTCGAGAAGTGAAGCTTCGATCTGAGAGTTGTGTCACCTTCGATTGGATCCCAGCAAGCTCCAGATGAAGTCCCTTGGCCTGGTGAATTGCCTAGCTATGAAAGTGACCACAGCCGATCACAAAGCTTGGAGGCTGGAACAGATGGGTGGCCTGGAGAGGGGGCTTTTGCTGGTGGACTTCTTCCCTTGGTCTGGTGAAGGTGTAGGACCAATCAATTTGAGGATTGATCCACTGTGGAGAAGTGTCCTGGTTTTGGGCTTGGATTTCAACTCTGAAATTGAGCTCACAGAGAGGAAATGGCAGGGGGATTTCAGTGGGGATCAAGTTCTCTATGTGTGGGGAGTAGTCTGGAACAATTTTGGCAGAGTTTCCTTAAGGTTTGTTTCAGCACCTCTCATGGCCGAGAAGGGGTGGTGTTTAAATAGGCATGGCTGGAGGCTCTCCCAGGGGGAGTTAGGGCTTGGGATCAGCTGCTCTTGGCAAGAGAAGAACAGCCATGGTGGCTATTGGGCATGGGGCAGCTCAGCAGGTGAGAATTCCATGTTTGGGCTCACATGTGAGCTCTCAGCCTGGTGGTTTCCGGCGGTCGTGGTGGTCGGCCGGCCGTGGTCAGTCATCGTTGTCATCGGGGAGGTCGTGGCTGGGGCTTAGTGTAGTCAATCGGCATTAGCCATGTGTAAAGGTGTTGAATCAAAGTGGAATGGGGAAGAGGCCATTTTGGCTTGATTTGGGTCAACCCATCCTTTTGGGCTAGGTGCACCTCCCCATGGCTAGTTTGGGCTGAAGAGAAAGTGGTTTAGGTTAGCTTGATTAGTAGGGAAAGGTCACCATCCAAGTACAATTAAGATCAAACATGGTTTAGGGGAGACATGAAGATGGTTAATCACCTTTAGGAATTAAGGAAAGAGTTTCCTCCTTTTGCCCAAAATGGCATGGTGACATGTAAAGAGGCTCTCATGGCTTCCATGTGGCTCATGCATGGCTTCATGGCTCATCTTTGGCTTGGGAAAAGTTAAGTCAATTTCATGGAAATGGATTTAAGAAAATTTTGGCATTTTGATGGGAATTTGTATGGGGCTTAATTTGGAATGGCTTCATGATGAGTTTTAAAACTTAGGGATTGATTTAATTAAAAATATGGTGTAGAGCAATTGTCATATGGGTTTTGGATTGATTTTGCCCCTTTGGATTTTGGTGGAGATGGGCTTTAGGAAGGTTTCATGTAAGTGGGCTTTTAAATTTCAAAATGGGCTTTTGGGTGGAGATTTTTGCAAAGGGCCATGCCAAATAAATGTTGTGTTTGATTTATGGATGTGTCATGAGTGATTTGAAGCAAGTTGGGAGTGATTTGGGTTTGAATTGGGTTGGATTTGGGCTTTTTTAGTGAATGGGCCAATATAGGTCAAATTGGCCTAACTTGGGCCAATGTTGGGCTAGGGTTGAAATTGATGTAAAATAAATGTTGAAAATGGCTTATGGGGCTGTTTTAAAGAGTTTTCAACTTTGATTGGGTCTTGATTTTGGGGTTTGGGCCTATATGGGCTAGGTTTAGGTGTAGGCCCATTTAAGGGATTTTGGCTTTGGGTTGAATTTGAGTGGGGTTTGGGTCTAAATTTTGAGCAAATCATGTTAGCGTTTTGTTTGTGGGAATGTTAAGGAAGGTTTAGAAAAGATTTGGGATTAATTGGAGTTGAATTGGGTGAGTTTGGGCTAAGTTTGGGTCATGGGTCCAAATTGGGCTTTAAGGCCAAAAGTGAAATTGGATCCAAATGTCAATCAAATTGGACTTGGATTTGGTCTATATTGGTGTTGGGGATGTTGAATTGAAGTTTAGAATTGAATTGGACCAGAATTTGGGTCAATTGGATAGGTTTGGTTTGACATTGGGTTCACTTTGGGTTAAAATGGGTCAAATTGAGGATTTTGACAAAAGTGGGGTAAATTGACAAAATTGGCCCATGGTGTAGTTAGAAAAAATGAAATTGGGAATATTTGGGATTTTTTGGAATTTTCTGGGAATTTTCTGAATTTTTGGATTTTTTGGCTAAGAGGGGCATTTTGGGTATTTGGAGGGTATTGAGGGTATTTTTGGAATTTTTGGTATTTTTGGCTATGGATGATCAATTTGATTGTTGAGGAAATGTTTAGGAATGATTTTGGAGAATTTTGGGTAATTCAAGTGATTTTGCAAATTTTGGGTAGTCTCAAGGGTATTGGGTAGGCTAGGTGGGTGTAGGGTCCCGGGGGTCAAAAATTGAAAATTTGGAAAATTGAAGATTGGGTGAATGTAAGTGGAATGAAATCATTTTGGTTGAGTCATGAAGCCATATCAAGCCCACATGAGCCATGAAGGGACTCATTTGAGGCATCCACTATGTTGTTCCTAACCCTCTTAGCCAAGGGCTTAGGGGTTAAGGACCATCCATGTGAATCACCTTCATGAGTCAGGAGGTCAAATTGGATATGGGTGTGGTTTTAAGAGGTGTGTGAAAGTGTAGTGCATAGTGTAGTGTGTGTGTAAGTCAACCCTTCACCAGACCAGGCCACCCAGGGCAGTCCTAAGACCAAAGAGTCCTATGGGAACTCATCCTTTAAACTTCCACATTTGATTTCAACCCTCTAGGTGATTAAGGGTCTACAATCAAGCTTGTGGAGTTTGCAGGGAGTTAAGAAGTGGTTTGAATTTCTAAGTGGTGGGTCCCAATCCTAATCCTCTAGGATAGTCAAAGGAAAAGCCTAAGGCTAGATCCTAAGTACTAAAAAGAAGGAGAGAAAACCTCATCAAAAATGAGGTCAACAAATGGACTCCCAATAGGTGTGGTGTGCTAACCAAGCACACCGCGCGTATTGGCGTTGACCGAAAAGATCAACAAAACCAACACAGATGTCCAAGTGACAAACTTAGGACGAAGTAGAAGAATTTCCGCTGGGGAGTGTCAAGTATATCTCTGAGACTGGAGATTCCTGAACTCTCGCCGGGGAAAGGAAAAGGAGGTGAGTCCCAAAACACATGATCTGGGGGAATTTCGATTTAGATTTTCGTTTTGTTTTAGTTTAAGTTTTGATGTGTAATTTTATATTTTAAGTTTTCATTTAGATTGAAGTTTTGTTAAGATTAATTCTGAAGGAATTTGATTTGAAATGAAAATTGAAATTTTATGGTTTTGAATGTAACATCCTCAACCTCAAAAGAAAATTGAATTGATTGGATTGAATCATTACAATGAGGAGAGATCTCAGAGCAATGTGGTATTGGATGTAAAATCCTTAACCTCAAGAGTTTGATTTTGATGTATTTCATTGCAATAGGGAAAGAGTCCTAAAGCAATGCAGTCTCGGATGTAAAATCCTCGACCCCAAGAGTTTGATTTTGATGTATTTCATTGCAATAGGGAAAGAATCCTAAAGCAATGCAGTCTCGGATGTAAAATCCTCAACCCCAAAGGTTTAATTTTGATGTATTTCATTGCAATAGGGAAAGAATCCTAAAGCAATACAGTCTCGGATGTAAAATCCTCAACCCCAAAGGTTTAATTTTGATGTATTTCATTGCAATAGGGAAAGAATCCTAAAGCAATGCAGTCTCGGATGTAAAATCCTCAACCCCAAAGGTTTAAATTTTGATGTATTTCATTGCAATAGGGAAAGAATCCTAAAGCAATGCAGTCTCAGATGTAAAATCCTCAACCCCAAAGGTTTAATTTTGATGTATTTCATTGCAATAGGGAAAGAATCCTAAAGCAATGCAGTCTCGGATGTAAAGTCCTCAACCCCAAAGGTTTAATTTTGATGTATTTCATTGCAATAGGGAAAGAATCCTAAAGCAATGCAGTCTCGGATGTAAAATCATCAACCCCAAAGGTTTAATTTTGATGTATTTCATTGCAATAGGGAAAGAATCCTAAAGCAATGCAGTCTCGGATGTAAAATCCTCAACCCCAAAGGTTTAAATTTTGATGTATTTCATTGCAATAGGGAAAGAATCCTAAAGCAATGCGATCTCGGATGTAAAATCCTCAACCCCAAAGGTTTAAATTTTGATGTATTTCATTGCAATAGGAAAGAATCCTAAAGCAATGCAAGTCTCTGATGTAAAATCCTCAACCCCAAAGGTTTAAATTTTGATGTATTTCATTGCAATAGGGAAAGAATCCTAAAGCAATGCAGTCTCGGATGTAAAATCCTCAACCCCAAAGGTTTAATTTTTGAATTTTGATTTTTCAAGGATTTGTAGTGTCGATTCGAAAAGTGTGGAATTTTGGTGTTTCAAGAATTTCATGAAAGTTGTAAAAGACTTTCATGGAAAGAAATAGATTAGGAGGGAATATGTAGATGCTACATATCCCATTCAAAAGAGTTGATCGAAAGTTGCTGGTTTGGATTGGATATAATTCCTTGCCACTAGATTCGATCCGTGTCAATGGAATCAACCGCTTCCATCCCAGCATAAGGAGAGAGTGGAATGGATTGGATTTGGAAGATCGAGTTTGAATTTGATTGAGATTTGATTTGAGATTTGGAAAATCGAATTTGAATTTGATTGAGATTTGATTTGAAATTTGGAAAGTTGAATTTGAGATTTGATTGAGATTTGTGTTCATTTTGTTTGTCTTTTAATGATTCAGATTTTATTTTATCGTGAATTTGGAATTTATTATTTTTTAGATTTTTAAGGAAAGTTTTCTTTTATTCTTTTGTTTCTTTTCTGTTCTTTGTTCGAAGTTCATTTAACTTTAATGGCGTTTCCCAGTCAATTTGCACAAAAGAGGTGAAGGCCAAAAATGTGACATGGTCACTTTCATTCCAATCATGCTCGAAGATACATCATACAACTTGATCCGGAATACATCTCATACAATCCATATAGACTCAAAACGGACTATGTATGATCTTTGTCGATCCATCCAAAAGGGTATCTGTCAAAAATCCATGTCCGAATAGTGAGGTACATGGTCAATAACATCACCTTCCAAGCCATCCTTGGCGAGGATGCCGTATGGATGTACGTTGGAGGTGTGATATTTTCCATGTAACTCACAGCTCGTAAGGCCGGAGGCTCTCTAGCTCCGGGTCCGGTCGAAAGTGGTAAGGTGCTTTCCCGTCGTCCATCCTTCGAAAGTAACCGAGATCCGCTTCACCGGTAGTCCCGTATGCAATGTTTAGCGACATCTCGCTCCGTTGCCCTTTAGTATCATGACGGAACCTACCGGTAATGGTATCTTTACCGGCCCTCGGAACTCACCTGGGCTCGCTATCCGGAGGTCGGATCCGAACATGACATTACACTCGTTCGTAAAAGAAACCGTGCGTAAAGGTCCGACAAAGTCGTGGTGATCTATGTGCGGGGGTATGCGATCACCCTTCTTGTAAATATTAATGATGCAACCGTTGGGTATGCAATCTGCCGGCGTACCCTCCATGCTATCATTCTTTTTACCATCCTTTTAATGACTAATGGCATTGGATCCACCCGGCCATGACGGAGTATCCCGGTGGGTTTCCCTTCCCGTCTTCTCGCGAAGTTGTAGCAAAGCATCCACATTGTATTGTAATTCTCCCCTTCCCCGGCATCCATCTCCGGGGTTCTGAGTAAGTGTTTTCTCTTAAGCGACCTGCTCGGCCCATCTTTTTCAAATCCCGGATGCGATCCACGATTTGTTGTTGTTCGTATTCTGAGAACACGTCTGTATGTAACTCGAGGCCTTCTAGTATATTGATTCTCCTGCCTCTGATTCTCTCGAAGTATTCAAAAGTTTTCTTCTCGACATTCTGTATTCTTTCTAGCTCGTATTCTGGGATAATTTGCAAATGGCGAGGCCTGGTGACGTACTGTGGGATATATGGCTCAATCCCTTCACGTTCTCCCGCATACCTCGGCTCCTCGGGGATGATGTCCGTCGGGACATCCTCCGGGGTTGCTTCGCAACAAGGTCATGCATTACCGGTGACTTTATCCGGTGGCGTAGTAGCCTTCTTTCTTCTCGTTCTTCTTGAGATTTCCCTGGTCTCTTCGTTATCCTCGGAGTCGGTCTCCTTTCTTCAGGTTCCTGGTGAACTGGTGTCCTTAAAGTGTATGTACTGGCAATAGCAACTGCCTCGTCGCGCTGGTCCGCTGCTAATTTAGTTAACATCTTGCGGATACGGCGATTTTTGTTTCTTCGTTGAGTTGCTGTGAGAGTAGCTCTTCGTACTTCCTGAGTTTCTGTGGGCGCGGCGTTGACAAGCCTCGCCCTCCGCCGTAGCGACTACGGATTTGATTCTCTTGTCTTCTTCGGTGCTTGTTTTCCTTTTCTTGTCTGTTGGATTGGTGGCTTGGGCCACCCACTTTCATTATCGTCCTGATCGGGCAGTTCCTCTCGGTCAATCGGGACCCAGTCACTTTCCTCGTATTGCAGGCATGCTGGTGCGAAGTCTGAGTCAATCTCTATTATCGCTCCATCTTTCACCCTCTTTTCGTCGAGTGCAAGGCTTACGCCATTTCTAAAGTTCAGGACCAACCGCCCGTTCGACATTTCCCTGCGAAAAGACAAGGAAAAAGATCAGGGGCTGTACTAAGAACAAGAACATTAAGAAAATGTTTATTAAAGACATTTTTTTTTATTATTACTTTTTTATTTTTCAATTTAACAGGAATGAAGTGGGATAAGATCAGGAAAGAGATTTTTGATTTGGGAAAGAAAACAAGGAAAACTTTATTATCATGATTTTATTTATTTTAGTACATTTTTTATTATTTTGGGTTCGGACCCAGTCATAAATAATTACTTCGCCCGTGCTTCTAGGGGTGAAGAATTCATTCCTTCGAAACATCAGGTAGCGTAATACTTCTTCAAGTATCGTCCATTGATCGGAAGCATATGTCGTTCTCCTTGGCAGTTCACTAGCTGGTAGGAGCCTCCTGAGTAGACTGCCTCAACTACAAACGGTCCCTCCCAAGTGGGTTCAAATTTTCCTCCTATCTTGCGGTGTGAAAGAATAGGTCTTTTGAGAACGAGAACTAAGTCACCAACTTTAAAGGTTCTTGGGCGGACCGATCCGTCATGGGCTTGAACCATCTTAGCTTGGTATAGTTCTAAATTCTGTCTGCGTTGCAAGTCTTTTCCCTTCCGGGCTTTCCAATTCTTCTAGTCGTAATTTGGCATTCTCTTCGTCGTGATTTTGTTTGAAACTGCAATCCTAAGTGAAGGAAGCTGGACCTCTAAGGGTAACATCTGCCTCGGACCCATACACCGGAGCGTAAGGTGTAGCTTGAGTAGGAGTTCTGAAGGTTGTCCGGTAGGCCCATAAGGCTTCTAACAATTTCTCGTGCCAATTTCTCTTATTGCCGTCCAAAGTCTTCTTTAAAATTTGAACGAGAGTTTTGTTAAAAGCCTCAGCCAGGCCGTTTTCTCTCGGGTAGTAAATTGTTGAATATCGCCAGTCGATTCCGTGTCTCCTGACAAAATTGTTGATTTGCGTGCTTCTGAATGCTGACCCATTATCTGAGATGATCCTGCGCGGCCCTCCGAAACGATAGACAACTTGGTTCTTGAAAAATTGTAGCACGTGATGTGCTTTCACCTCTCTGAGTGGAACTGCCTCTGCCCACTTGGAAAAGTAATCTATAGCCGCAAGAATGAAGCGATGTCCTTTTGAAGATGGTGGTTCTATTGGACCCACTATATCCGTGCCCCAACATTCAAATGGCCATGACGCAATTGTCGGATGTAGCACATTTGGAGGTTGGTGTAGTACCACTCCGTGCACTTGGCACTGATGACAGCTCTTGGCGATTTTCATGCGGTCGGTCATCATCGAGGGCCGTAGTACCCTAGTCTTTTAATTTTCATTTTCATCTTCGGACCCGACCGGTGAGCGCCACGGAGTCCCGAATGCACCTCTTTAACAATTTCACGAGCCTCGGACCCGCTCAGGCATCTTAGCCACATTTGATCAAAAGACCTTCTGTATAATGTGTTGTTTATTAATGCGTAGGACAGAGTTCTTTTCTTGATCTGATGGGCTAACGACCTATCGTCTGGTAGTTTTCCTGTTTGCAGGTAATCTATTAATGGCTGTCGCCAATCTTCTGTGTTTTCTGTCACTGCTGCAATTGATCCTTTTTCCTTTTCTGATTTGTGTATTGTGTCTATGTCGAGCTGTGATAGGACCTGACGTCCGTGAACCGACACTTCCACTGATTCATCTTGCAAACAGGCAAATTCTTTTGCGAGACGGGCTAACGCATCCGCTAAAGCGTTTTCTTTTCTGGGAATTTTGTAGATCGTCACATTCGGAATCTGTTCCAACAACTGTATGGCATACCGGAAGTATTGCTCGAGTCTTGGTTTTAAAATTCAGTACTCGTCACGGCGATCCGTTGAATGATTAACTGCGAATCCCCGTAGATGTTGATGTCCGTTATACCCATTTGAATAGTTAATTCCAGATCTCGTTATGAGGGCTTCATATTACGCTTCGTTGTTTGTACACGGCTCGTCAAGTGGTAGGAGTATCTTAACATCCCCCGCTCCGGTGTTATAAAGATTAGTCCGATCCCTGCCTTACCGGGCACTATCACTTGCGATTCTTCGTCTTTATGTGCTGAAGATACTCCGTCGAAATACAATTCCCAACGTCGATCATCAGGGTCTTCTAGGTTCATTATTTGTTCATCTGGCAAATCGTCATTGAGAGGAGATTCGCCGCAAAGGGTGTGCCTTGCGAGGAAGTCTGCTAGGACTTGTCCCTTTACGGCACGAAGAGGCACGAATGTTATATCGAATTGCAATAATATCATTGACCATCTGGCAAGTCTGCCGGAAAGCGTTGGACGGGTCATCAAGTATTGCAATGGATTAAATTTTGAAATCAGGTTGCCTTATGAGAAAGCATGTAATGCCTGAGCTTTTGAGCGGCGAAGATCAGGGCTAAACAGTGCTTTTCAATTGCGGGATACCTTATTTCTGTCGGAAGTAAACGACGGCTTAGGTAGTAAAGAGCATTTTCTTTACCCTCATCATTGACACTAGGCTAACGGGGCTCCGAGAGAGTCGTCTAAAGCCGCGGTATAAAGTATCGCGGTCTACCCGAGACCTGGGGCTGCTAAGACGGGAGGTGTCATTAAATATTGCTTAATGTCCTCGAAGGCCCTCTCGGCATTTCTCTTCCCAAATAAATTTGGCATCCTTTTTAACTAGTGCCGAGAAAGGCCGACACCTACTCGACAAGTTCGAGATAAAGCGTCGAAGATATGCCAACTTTCCTTGAAAAGATCGTAGTTGTTTTAAGGTTACGGGAGGTGGCATTTCTAAGATAGCTTTAATCTTTTCCGGGTCGATTTCAATTCCACGATGTCGGACAATGAATCCTAAGAATTTCCGGAGGTGACGCCGAAGGCGCATTTTAAGGGATTCATCTTAAGGTTAAATTGTCTTAATCGTTCGAAAACAATTCTCAAATCATACAGATGGTTTTCCTTTACTTTGCTTTTGATGACCACATCATCCACGTAGCATTCGACTTGATTGTGGATGAGATCATCAAAAATTCTTGTCATCGCTCTCTGGTAGGTTGCTCCTACATTCTTCAGTCCAAATGGCATTACTGTGTAGCAATATACCCCGATCGGCATTTTGAATGCTGTAAGTTTTTCATCTTCTGGAGCCATTTTTATCTGGTTGTATCCTGAAGATCCATACATGAATGAGAATATTTCATGTGTTGAAGCGATGTCGATCATTAATTCTGGGATCGGTAGAGGAAATTCATCTTTTGGACATGCCTTGTTTAAATCTCTGAAATCCACACAAATTCTGATCTGACCATTCTTCTTCCTGACTGGTACCACATTGGCTAACCAAGTCGGGTATTGTTCTTCACGGACAAATTTAGCGTCTATTAGCTTTTTAACTTCAGCTATGACTTGTTGTTCGATTTCTAGACGCATTCTTCTGGGACCTTGTCTGACTGGAACAGAAGTAGGATCCACTCCTAGCTTATGGACTACGACCTCTGGAGCTAAACCTGGCATCTCATCGTAGCTCCAAGCAAAACAGCTTTAAATTCCATTAATAACTTGATTATTTCTTCGGAGTCTTCTTTATTGAGTAAGGAGCTAACAAAGGTAGGTCTAGGTTCTTTGCTAGTACCTAAGTTAACTTCCGTTAACTCGTCTATTGTAGATTTGATCTCTTCTTCGAATTCGGTGGAGCGTCTCCAATTTGTAAATCTTCGAGTTCTTCTCGTAGCTTCCATGCAGTTTTCATTAGACTCGCAAGTGACAACCATGCAAAATTCAGTATCGTCAACTGATCCCACTGTGCCGAATCCGAGACCATGTTTTGAATTGGGTGGACGACCGGAGTTATTCCTTAAATTTTCAAAATGTTGTGATCGACCTTTTGTCCATTGTCGAGGTAAGAAACCACGCTGAATTAAATTTTGAACACAGGGAGAGTACCACTCAAAAGGCAATTCCATTAATTTTGATGAAGTAGCATCTTCAAATTGTACATTATTTTCAGTTTTGGAGGAAGGAGCACCACGGTAGAATTTGATGGGCTTTGCACCACCGCTACGTACCTCTTTGACCTCCATACCCTCGATCTTATTAGAATGGATCGGGGTCGTGGTCATAGTATGTACATAGTGGTTAATCTTCTTGTACATCGATTTATATTCTTCGTTTCTTTCATCTTCGAGAGGGATTCTGAATTGCGGCTTCTTCCGACTTATTGTCGTCGCTTCTTGTTTGATTTCTTTTTCTTCTTCGAACTATCTTCCCAATCAACATTGATGGCTGGTTTCCTCTGTCCAATCGTCCTAACGTCTCTGCCACGACCTCGTCCCCGGCCTCGACCTCGGATGCGAGTTGTGGAGAAACCTTCACCATCTCGCCGTAAGGGAGTGGTGAGTGACTGTTGGACTAGAATTTCAGATTCTTTGTTGTCCCAAATTTCCTTTGCTTCATTTGTTATGGTATATCTGGAGAAGATTGTTTTCTTCGGAGGTGCATAATAAGCTGCATCTTCATGGATTCCAATTTCATGTACGGAGAACGGTTGTAAGTCACATTTGATGCACTGTTCCCCTCCATCGTAGTACTTGATGCACTGATGCAGAGATGATGGTACCATCCGGTTTTCATGTATCCATGGTCGGCCCAGTAGAGCGTTGAACGACGTTTCTGAATCAATTATGTGAAATTTCGCGGTTGTCTTTGCCAAGTCACCGGTCTTCATTAGCAGTGTTATTGAGCCGAGGGCTCTTTCTCCTTTCTGGTTGAATCCTCTTAATAACATTTTGTCCGCTTCGAGCTCGCGAGCATCAATTTCCAAGTATGCTAGCGTTCGAAGATTCATTATATTGATTGATGCTCCTGGATCCACCAATACTCTGGAGAGTGTAAACTTCCCAATTGTAACTGAAATGTACAAGGGTCGGTTGTGGTCTGCTGTCCCAAGTAGTAGGTCATTGTCCGTGAAGGTAACACCTCGCTGTTCCTTTAACGAGCAAACCTCATCTAAGGAATCTCCAGTCATTTGAGTTAAGCAAATTTCTGGATCAAGTAAGGCCTTGATCAGAGCTTCTCTCATCTCCTTTGATAAGATGAGAGCTTCGTAGATGCTCAGTTTGGTTGGTAGTTTCCTAAGATGGGCTAGCACGTTGTAGTCCACTTTGTTTTCATGTGCCTCGTTTTCTTCTCGAATGGGTATTTCTTCTGCCGGGGTTGGTTCTTCCTGAACAACCTGTTTTCCTTTGTCCTTTGGACCCATTCTCGGAGGTAGAACTCTTCCACTTCTTAAGTTGACTTCTGTAATTTCTTCTAAGTTTAGCATTGAGTTTGCTGATGTCTCCTCCTGAATCGGAACGACAGGTTCTTCAGGATTAGCTTCGGAGTCTGAAGGCTCTAACTCTATTGTGACTGGAGCTCCTCGAAATTCACAAATAGATTCGTTGCTTGTTGAACTCTCGTAGCCTCCTTGGTGGATGTCTTCTTCGTCATTGTGATCGTCGAGATTGTGTATGATTTGAGAATTGTTATTTGTATCGGAATCGACGTCCGGATTAGGTTGATTGTCGCTAGTTACGTAATCGTTAGAAACGATCGAAAACGTAGCCAACGCCATAACCCTCATCATTATAAGATCCCACCGGGGTGAGCATATAATCATACGGAGTCGGAGGTTCGAGGGATTTCTCCCCGAATCGGAAACAACTATCCTAGGATAAGCAGCCCCTAGTCTAGCCTTAGGAGCCTCGGTCTTCTCTTCTTCGTCAATTTTCTTCTTTTCTTCAGTCGTCTCTTGTTGAGGTGGTTCTTCTATCGCAAGTGATAGTGCCGACTTGACAGTTTTTGAACTCTGAATTGAGGCTCGCACCGAAGTGGTTTGGATGCGATCCAAAATCTTCTTCGAAGACTTTGTCCAAGCGGTAGTCCATCCATCATCAGTCGCATAGGGATCTATCGGAACAATGAAATCCGTCGAGATAACATTGACGGAACCTCCTTTCGGGGTTCCTTCATGTACTCTTTCGGGATCGTTATATTCCCTTTCCGAAGATTGTCGTTGAGCCAACTTTTGAAGGTAATACAATCTTCTATCTTGTGCCCAAGCATCCGGTGGTAAGGGCAAAAGTTAGGATCACCTTTCTTGTCGACTTCTTCTGGTCTTTTAGGCTCTGGCAGTTGGAAATCTGGAGTCTTCATCAGGCTGGGAACATTTTCGGCACTGCCTCATTCTTGAACGGATACTCCCTCTCAGGAACTCCCTAAACGTACGTTGTGGACGAGGCGGTTGTTCATACCGTTGAGATGACCGATAGCCGGGTCGGGGTTGCTTGGTAATTCCGTTGAGGTTCGTTGCGGCCGTTCGACGATATTTGTATCGGTTGCTTGCCTTTATCGACTCGCTGCGACAATCCCGGACTTCTTTTCAAAAGTTTTCACGGGCTTCTGTTTGTCTGCTTTATCGGTGAAACTTAATTGCTTCGCCTCCTCTTGCAAGCTTCCGACCTTGCTTAACAACTTCTCGAAAGTCTTAATAGTAAATCCCTTGAGGAGAAGTGCTATCGGGCCATGAATGCTTTTAAGTAAAATGCCGATCGCGTGCTTGTTCTTGTAATCGTGGCTCACACTTCATACTTAGGTTCCTCCATCGAAGTATGTAGTCTACCAAAGTTTCGTTCGGCTCTCGCTTCTCTACCACTAAATCACTTATAGTGATGTGGTGTCGAGCTCCGGCAAATCGCTTGATGAAGAGGTTCTCTAATTCTGAAAATGTCTTCACCGAACCGTTTGGTAATTCCGCATACCAATCAAAGGCGATCCCCGACGAGTCGTCGACAAATTGTCGGAAGAGTAAAGCATCACTTCCGCCGGCATTGCAACAACGCGGCAAGAAAATGTGCAACATGCTCGCCGAGGGTTTCCGGTTCCATCAAAGGTCTTGAATAGAGGTGGTACAAAGCCTTTCGGATATCGGACAACTTCGAATTCTTCGGGGTAAGGTCTACCCGTCCGAATGGATGTCCCGCTCTTTGATTGTGCCAAGGCTTCTCGCACCTGCTGTTCCACCAAGCTCTTGATATCCTTTTCCGGAATCACGCTTTGTGTTGTATCCTTCTTTAATTGATCGTCCCCGTTGACGGATGTAATCTCCTTTCCTCCGTCTACAATGTGAATAACTTCCGGGGGTGTTTCTCTTTGGGGTTGAACCCGACTCGGAGAGTGGCTAGGGCTACGACCATCTCTTCCATCCTTTTTGCCATTTGGGCTATCGTATCATCTTTCTCTTGAAGCCGCCTTCTCATTACTTCGGCTCCTCTCTTCTCGCGGCTGCAGGAGCACCTTGTGAAGCTGACGAAGCTCACGTTTCAACCATGTTAATTTCTGCATATTCATCATCCATGAACTCTGACGAGTCAACTTCATCTCCGAATTTCTCTTCTCTTTCCCTTGCTAGTCGCCGAATATCAGTTCTTAGCTTTTCCATAGCATCTTCCGAGTGGTCTTTTCCGTACATCCTTGCAGTTGTCATGTGATAATTGTCGGGTTTCTTTCTCATGAGTCCCCTTTATCGCGGTAGCACTTTCTTCGGACTCAAGTCTCCTCGACGAGACTTTCCTTTTCCGGTCGTTGTTTCGGTCTTAATTGGCCGGTAGTGGGACGTCATACCATCCTTCTAGCGATAGAAGGCCCAGGGACCGGATGGTCCGTCGGCTGAATGTCGGAAGGTGGTATCCTCCCCGATCCGTAAACCTGAAACAACAACGAGGTGGACTAGCCTTCATCTTCTTATTTGGCCCTTCTGCAGCGATAGCAGGTTCTACTCGTGGCCCAAGACGGGATTTGGCCGGCACCCGTCCTATCCTTCTTAAAATCTCCGATACAGGGCATTTTTCTTTCCTTGCCAACTTATCAATCACAGTCTGTAGTCGGGCAAATGGTGTAATCCTTGCCCTTTTCTTTTTGTTGTCGCTATAGTATGCGGGCCGAGGTAATGTAGAGGCAATCCTGCGGACATTATCCTCGTCAGCTGTGGCGGAAAGGGGATGGAATCTACTTCCTTCCAAAAGGAGTGTATATTCAGGCAATGGTATGTATTCAGGTAGTGGTGTGTACTCAGGGATTTCTTCTAAGAAAGCGACTTCAGCAGCTCTGGCCTTCCTGGCAATCTTCCTGCCTCTGTTTCTCCTCTGAGTCCGTGTTAGGGGTGGAACCCTTGAGCTGGACCCAACTTCAAAAACAGAAGGTTTTGTACGGAAATCTGTACCCTCCACGGTAACATGCTCGTTACAAATTTGAATTTCTTTCCCCTTCAGTTTGGCGGGAGCCGGGGTAGGTGCAGAGACGACTAGACCAGTGGGGGTAGAGATAACGGTCCTTCTATGGATAGTAGTATTCCTCTCAGCTGGAACCCTTTGCAGGGGAGGAAACTCTTGAGTTGACTTAAGGTTGAACTCAATCATGGGTTTCTCAATTTCTGGCACTTTGTCCATCAGTGCGAAAAGGGTAACGTCAGCGATCTTGACATTTGTGTTCTCGAATCCTTGTCCAAACCGGATGATCCCATTGTCGGGCAGCTCATCCTTGTAAACGACGAAGTCCAGTCCATTGGTGAAGGAGAAAATCGGCTTTGGGGCTTCCATTTCTGCAAGGTAGATTCGATTGTCGGTCCCAAGTTATGCTTCTTCTCATCAGGACGAAAAGAAAGGAAACGAAAAGTGTCCGAACACATTCTTGTTCATGTATATTTGTTAAAAGAGTCATTCATTAGAGGGTTTGTTTATTTAGAACGGAATGTTCAAAGGTGTAGAGAAGGTAATGAATCTGATTCAGAGTTGGAAAGGGAAAGAAAGTCTTATGCAAGACTTCTCGACTCGAAGGATCACTCCTAAACTAACTCCTATTGGGGGTCCACCCCACCTCAGAAATGAGGTAAAAGGATCTCGGAACCTCTCTGTTTAGGGGTGTCTAAACAGTGGCTCCTAAATCCGAGAGAATGTTGGCTATACTCTTTCAAGGTAGAAATAAACATAGTATTCCAACGGAAAGAAGGGTAGTTTGATCCATTAGGGACATGAATACACTACCGATTTTTGAAAGCAGAATTATCTGATTAAAATGGAGAGAGGAATTTTCCCCAGCGGAGTCGCCAGAAATTGTGCGGCTTATTTTTGGGTTATGGGTTTTATTTGGAAAAGGGGGTCGCCTACAGAAATTGTCGGCGAATTTTAATTTAATTTAAATAAATAATTTGAAAAGTAGTATTTGATTTTGAAAACAATTTTAAAATTTGAAAATTTTAAGATATGAAATCAAACTGATCTCACATCCCGAATAGTTTGTATAAATGAGCACCGCACTACAAACCGTGTATCTATCCCGAAGAATAGACACACTGCTTGATAATGAGGCTCGATTAAATAAACTAGAGAAGTTTGTGACATCCGTTTGGTCTGCGAACCAATTTTATAAGCCGACAAGTTCCCCCGTTTAATATGAAAACATTAAACGGGGTTTATATTACTCGGGTTCTTAAAATTCCCTATAAGGGCAAGCCCCTATAGTTAATTACATCTTAAGTGACGGGAATCACCTAAGAAAACTCTCGATAATAATCAGTAGTTCTGCTCTCAAGAATTTCAAAGTTTAAGTTGTCATGGGATTGAATTTTAGAATTTCAATAGGGAATGGATCAAGTTTGGAACATTTTTGTTTTGGGAATTCAAAGGAAGAAAGGTAGGAGAAATCACAGATTCGAAGCGAACTTCGGTAATTTCCCGACTATCCTATTGTTTGGCTTGGATTTAGGAAAGCCCTAATGTTTATTTAGTATTTTGATCTTGCCAATTTTAATTAGTTAGGACTTATATTTGTATGATAAAATCATACAAATAGCCTTGAAGATGTGAGGGTTTATGTCGTATCGGACGACTACCTCGGAGTCCTAAGACCGGTTAGGGCTTAATTTACATGACATGATCATGCAAATACCTAACGAAGAGTTGAGGATTTATGTTGCACTAGGCAAACTACCTCGAAGTCCTATAGCTTGGTTATTTAATTCTAAGAAAGTTTTGCTGAAGTAGACTCAGGTTTTGCTGATGACGATGGCCGTGCTGCCCACCATGCTCCGAGCTCCTTGTTGTTGTAGTGGTTTAGTTTTAGAAGTCATAAATCAGGAGATGAGAGAAGTGTTTTGGTTTAGAGAAGGTCTTAATTTCCAAGTATTTTTCATTTTTTAATTAAAACAAATCTTAAAGTTGATTATAACAACACCGGTTAAGATCCCACGGTTCCATCCTTCCGGCATCGTTATTTTTATCGGATTCACTTAGTCCGGATGAATTTGCTAAACTCAGCTGAATGAGTTCCACACTTTCATTTAGACCGTGGGAAATCCCGTTAGCAACACGTAGGTTACATCATCCGAGGTATTCCCGATCATCCAATAAGACGTTTTAATTTAGTTGTAGTTGTAGTTTTGTTGTTCTGTTTGTGATTAAATTTTGAGTTGTTTTATATTTTAAAATGTTGTGGCGGTGAATTTTATCTTGCAATGACTTTTAATTTAGTTTTGGTTTCAGTTTTAGGGACTATCCTAAAGGTGTAGGTTTTTATGCAACAGTTGTTTATCATGCAAGAAAAGTAAGTGCGATGCGATTAAATAAATTGCAATAAAGTAAATTGCGATAAAATAAAAGCGTACCTGGAGGGTCTTCCCGTCATCCCAAGCTGCACTTAAAACACAATTAGAATAATTAAGCATTTAAAGTAAGTTCCTAGGTAAAGCTAAGGGAAGGGTTATGGTTTTCTACCAAGTTCCTAATCCTATAGCTAGTCATTTCCTATGACGTCTAGGTTCTTGTATTTTGGTTTGAGGACGATTTTCTTCATCAAAGAACAACTAAGTTCAATTGTTCTTATAAATATCCTATCATATCGAGGAAGTGCTTAAGACGAATCTTAAACATCTTTTCAATATTTCTAGGATTGTTTTAAGTCCAAGAGAATTTAATTATACAAATGAATTAATCGTCCGGGAGTTTTGTTTTGTTATCTTGCTCAGTGAACTAGGACATTTGAATATCCTATAAGTGAAGTAACACTTCACTTAATGCTCCATTTAGGAGTTATGACAACAAAAGCTTTAGAGGGCAAATGGATGTTCAAGTGGTTCATGATTTAATTTCAGTTAATGGATTTAAGTTTGGAATAGTGTTCAAGTTGTTTTAGATTTATTTTGAATTCTTTATGTCTTGGGTGATGTTATACTTAATTTAATTTAATTTGATGTAATTTAATTTAATGTGGTTTAATTTAATTTAATTTAATTTAAGTTAATTTAATATAATATGATTTAGCTTAATTTAATTTAATTTGATTTAATTTAATTTGATTTAGTTTTAATTTAATTTAATTTAATTTAATTTAATTTAATTTAATTTAATTTAATTTAATTTAATTTTTAATTTGATTTAATTTAATTTAATTTAATGTGTTTTAATTTAATTTAATTTAATTTAATTTTTTAATTTTAATTTAATATTTTATTTTAAAAGGGTTTGCTTTAAATAATTTAACTTTAATTTAATTTAATGATTAAGTCTTTTAGCATTTTAAATCTTAAACTTGGATTATCATTTTAATTAGGAATTAAATATTATTGGGATGATTAATTTAGGGATTCTTAAATTAAAGAACAAATCTCTTCCTAATGACATCCCTATTTTAATAATTCCAATTTTTTCATTATTCTTCCAAATTTAATTAATTATTTTATTAAGGTTCATTTTAATTATTTTTGAATTGTTTAATAAGTTTCTACCCTTTAATTATTTAAATTTCAATCATCTAAATCAGATTAAGATCAAATATTTTACTCTTTCATTTTATTAAGCCTAAAGTTTTAATTAAGGGTTAAAATTTTAATTACCATTTTGCCCTTCAAGCTTAATAATTTCATAACTCACTAAATTGAGCCCAAATGAATTTGAAATTTTTATGTGACTTCACTCATATGTCAATGAAGACATTAGAGAAGAAAATGTGATTTTTCTGTATTTAATTTATTTATATAATTATTTTTGGTGGAAAATAGGGATTTCCAAGGAAAATTTAATAATATGACCAAGGGAAAGTTTCTATCCTTAAGAAAATTATGGGACATTCCTAATGACCAGAGGACCACTTGGACCAATTTTGGTGATTTTTTGAATTATATTCTTTTTATTATAATTATTTTGAGTTTTGGAGTATTAATTAATTTAAAAATAAAATACAGGTTGAAAAATGAATTTTATATTTTTCAAAAATCTCTCTGATATCAAGGAAATCAGAGAATCAATTTTTACAATTTTCTTATTTTTCTTTGATTTATTAGAATTATTTTAGTTGAAATGCTAGAAAATACATTTTTTTTTAATTTTAAAATTACCTTAGGGCTTTAAAATTTAATATCTCATCATAGAGACTTAAGAAAAATATGAGGTTTGTTCCTAAGTGATTAAAATTTAAAATGTGACATTATGGTGAATTTTATTATTTTTGTGAATTTTATTATTTTTTTAATTATTAAAATATTAAAGTAATGCAAAAAATCAACTTTTTTAGAAAATTGAAATTTTAATTTTCTTAAATTCCCCTAATATCAGAGAGGCTCCAAAACCAATTTGGTGAATTCTTGAAAAGCATTTTGAAAGTTATGAATTTTTAAAGTTTAAATTGGCTAAATAGTTTAATCAACCCATTTGATAGGGCTAACCAAACCCAATTGACTTCAAACTTTTATGGTGGGTTCCTCTGATCCTAAAGGTCAGTGGAGAATTGATTTCAAGTCAATTTGATGCATGATTAGCTCTAATTAATTAAGGACCTATTTAGGGTGTTTAAGCCAATTAGGGTTATTCCAAGTAGATTAATTCAAAACCTATTTTTCCTAGGGTCCTCTAGTCATAAGAAACATCACCAAATTTTCCTAGAATTTATTTCACAACATGCTAATTATTGGATTTAAAATACTCGAAACAGTAACATGAATTTGAAAAATCAATAACTTCTCATAGGGATGGCCTCTGACTTTGTAAAATTCAGGGAATGTTCCCAAATTCAGAGGCTTCAAAAGCCCTATGGTCTCATGCCATGGTGAATTTCCTATATGTATGGAGAATTAAAACAATGCAGACAGTAAATAAATCATTAAAAATAAAATACTTAATGAAATTAAATGATTTCTTTTCCACATTATTCTCCTATATTCACTGAGCAAGAGGGTATTTTTATTTTATTTTTCTGATTTTTCTACACAAAGTTATGCATTTTTGAAGTTTAGGGAATTAAATAAATCAGAAAATCCCTATTTTTCTACTTAAGTGACGCGGCGCCAGCTCAACCTCGGCAGCTCCGAACGCACACGCGTCGTCTTCTGATTCGGCGCCGCCATCCGACTCAGCGCTCCAGGGCCCCGCGGTTCACGTACCATCGCGCTGTCCGGCTCAATCCAGACCGTCCGCTCGATACACGCTCGATCCGACGGCTCCCAGTCATCGTCTACGACTGGTGTGCACCCGTGACCGTCAACCTTCTAGCCCTAATTTCTCACTCGATTCTCAATGGATTTTCGTGTTCTTATGCTCTATGGATTCGTCTTGAGGAGACGAACACATCCATATGGTAAACATGTATTTACATTGACTCAAACTAATTGGAGAATCTCTGTAAGCTCGGGAAGAAGAGTGAGTCCATACCTTTGCTCAGAGAAGTGAAGCTTCCATCTGAGAGTTGTGTCACCTTCGATTGGATCCCAACAAGCTCCAGATGAAGTCCCTTGGCCTGGTGAATTGTCTAGCTATGAAAGTGACCACAGCCGATCACAAAGCTTGGAGGCTCGAAGAGATGGGTGGCCTGGAGAGGGGGCTTTTGCTGGTGGACTTCTTCCCTTGGTCTGGTGAAGGTGTAGGACCAATCAATTTGAGCATTGATCCACTGTGGAGAAGTGTCCTGGTTTTGGGCTTGGATTTCAACTCTGAAATTGAGCTCACAGAGAGGAAATGGCAGGGGGATTTCAGTGGGGATCAAGTTCTCTATGTGTGGGGAGTAGTCTGGAACAATTTTGGCAGAGTTTCCTTAAGTTTTGTTTCAGCACCTCTCATGGCCGAGAAGGGGTGGTGTTTAAATAGGCATGGCTGGAGGCTCTCCCAGGGGGAGTTAGGGCTTGGGATCAGCTGCTCTTGGCAAGAGAAGAACAGCCATGGTGGCCATTGGGCATGGGGCAGCTCAGCAGGTGAGAATTCCAAGTTTGGGCTCACATGTAAGCTCTCGGCCTGGTGGTTTCCGGCGGGCTGTGGTGGTCGGCCGGCCGGGGTCGGTCACTCGTTGTCATCGGGGAGGTCGGGGTCGGGGCTTAGTGTAGTCAATCGGCATTAGCCATGTGTAAAGGTGTTGAATCAAAGTGGAATGGGGAAGAGGACATTTTGGCTTGATTTGGGTCAACCCATCCTTTTGGGCTAGGTGCACCTCCCCATGGCTAGTTTGTGCTGAAGAGAAAGTGGTTTAGGTCAGCTTGATTAGTGGGGAAAGGTCACCATCCAAGTACAATTAAGATCAAACATAGTTTAGGGGAGACATGAACATGGTTAATCACCTTTAGGAATTAAGGAAAGAGTTTCCTCCTTTTTCCCAAAATGGCATGGTGACATGTAAAGAGGCTCTCATGGCTTCCATGTGGCTCATGCATGGCTTCATGGCTCATCTTTGGCTTGGGAAAAGTTAAGTCAATTTCATGAAAATGGATTTAAGAAAATTTTGGCATTTTGATGGGAATTTGTATGGGGCTTAATTTGGAATGGCTTCATGATGAGTTTTGAAACTTAGGGATTGATTTAATTGAAAATATGGTGTAGAGCAATTGTCATATGGGTTTTGGATTGATTTTGCCCCCTTTGGATTTTGGTGGAGATGGGCTTTAGGAAGGTTTCATGTAAGTGGGCTTTTAAGTTTCAAAATGGGCTTTTGGGTGGAGATTTTTGCAAAGGGCCATGCCAAATAAATGTTGGGTTTGATTTATGGATGTGTCATGAGTGATTTGAAGCAAGTTGGGAGTGATTTGGGTTTGAATTGGGTTGGATTTGGGCATTTTTAGTGAATGGGCCAATATAGGTCAAATTGGCCTAACATGGGCCAATGTTGGGCTAGGGTTGAAATTAATGTAAAATAAATGTTGAAAATGGCTTATGGGGCTGTTTTAAAGAGTTTTCAACTTTGATCGGGTCTTGATTTTGGGGTTTGGGCCTATATGGGCTAGGTTTAGGTGTAGGCCCATTTAAGGGATTTTGGCTTTGGGTTGAATTTGAGTGGGGTTTGGGTCTAAATTTTGAGTAAATCATGTTAGCGTTTTGTTTGTGGGAATGTTAAGGAAGGTTTAGAAAAGATTTGGGGTTAATTGGAGTTGAATTGGGTGAGTTTGGGCTAAGTTTGGGTCATGGGTCCAAATTGGGCTTTAAGGCCAAAAGTGAAATTGGATCCAAATGTCAATCAAATTGGACTTGGATTTGGTCTAGATTGGTGTTGGGGATGTTGAATTGAAGTTTAGAATTGAATTGGACCAGAATTTGGGTCAATTGGATAGGTTTGGTTTGACATTGGGTTCACTTTGGGTTAAAATGGGTCAAATTGGGAATTTTGACAAAAGTGGGTTAAATTGACAAAATTGGCCCATGGTGTAGTTAGACAAAATGAAATTGGGAATATTTGGGATTTTTTGAAATTTTTTGGGAATTTTCTGAATTTTTGGATTTTTTGGCTAAGAGGGGCATTTTGGGTATTTGGAGGCTATTGAGGGTATTTTTGGAATTTTTGGTATTTTTGGCTATGGATGATCAATTTGATTGGTGAGGAAATGTTTAGGAATGATTTTGGAGAATTTTGGGTAATTCAAGTGATTTTGCAAATTTTGGGTAGTCTCAAGGGTATTGGGTAGGTTAGGTGGGTGTAGGGTCCCGGGGGTCAAAAATTGAAAATTTGGAAAATTGAAGATTGGGTGAATGTAAGTGGAATGAAATCATTTTGGTTGAGCCATGAAGCCATATCAAGCCCACATGAGCCATGAAGGGACTCATTTGAGGCATCCACTATGTTGTTTCTAACCCTCTTAGCCAAGGGCTTAGGGGTTAAGGACCATCCATGTGAATCACCTTCATGAGTCAGGAGGTCAAATTGGATATGGGTGTGGTTTTAAGAGGTGTGTGAAAGTGTAGTGCATAGGTGTAGTGTGTGTGTAAGTCAACCCTTCACCAGACCAGGCCACCCAGGGCAGTCCTAAGACCAAAGAGTCCTATGGGAACTCATCCTTTAAACTTCCACATTTGATTTCAACCCTCTAGGTGATTAGGGGTCTACAATCAAGTTTGTGGAGTTTGCAGGGAGTTAAGAAGTGGTTTGAATTTCTAAGTGGTGGGTCCCAATACTAATCCTCTAGGATAGTCAAAGGAAAAGCCTAAGGCTAGATCCTAAGTACTAAAAAGAAGGAGAGAAGACCTCATCAAAAATGAGGTCAACAACTGAACACACGCTCAGGAATTAATTTACGTGACTGTAGTGCGTCGATGTATCTTTCCTCAGACCTTGTACAAACAAACTTATCAGAATCAAATCTCGTCTTTTCTCTCGTGTGCTTTGACTTTGGAGCCATCTCTAAAAATTCATGAAAAAATTTACCATAAATTCCAAAATTAAACTAAACTTACTAAATTAACTTCCAAAAGTAATTTCCACTAAATCCAAAAAAGTTCTCATCCTTTTCCTTAAATTTTCACCATGAATAGTGATTTTAAGATTTTTCAAAATGTACTCAAAATACATGGTGAAAATAAAAAAATTTTACTTCAAAGTAGTGCTCTTACCTTAAGGAATCCAAATCTAACAATTTTTGTTGAGATCGACTTTCAAATGATCCAATATATTGATGCCCTAGGCTCCTTTTCAATGAAAAATAGAGGTTGAAGACCATAGGTAAGTTAAAAATGGAGATTTTCAATTTTTTAGCTGATGAAAATCAATTTTCATAAACCGGCGCCTAAGTGCGAGGCCTTCGGTGCTTAGCCGTGAAATCTGGCGCTTAAGCGCCGACACTCTGGCGCTTAGCTGCCAGTGCCCAGATTTTCACAATTATGAAAATGCACTAAACCACTTAGTTAATCACCCTTAATCTTCTCAAAATAATTGTCTCTTCCCCATAATCTCCCAATACTCCTATTTTAAATTTTAATATCCATCAATTCCGATCATGTTTCACACAAACACAAACTTATATTCATTAAAAACGAAACCACACTTAATACAAACTATAAATTTCTATCCAAACACTTTGGATGAAATTCCCTAAATACAAACGAACTCAATAATCGTAAAAATAAGTTTACATCACTAATATATAATAATTACACATTAAAGTGCAACTGATCACAATCATAAAACATTAAACACTTAAAACATTAAACACATAAAACATAAGATACTCAATGCAAACCACAAGATCAAACTAACATTTAATTCCACTCTCCAGTAGGTAGAATATATCCAGAACCACTATTATTTCCATTTGACCCTTCTGGAATATAAATCTGATAGAACGGGTGATGATTGGACACTCTTACATCTTGTTCTTCTAACCACTTGTTCTTTAGGAACATCGCTTTATCCGCTTCTTCCATGTGACTTGTATGACTGAATTGCATCTTGAGTTACCATCCCAAATGCTCCAAATGTGCATTAGTTTCATTATTCTTTTCTTCGATTGAAGTCACTCGAGCTTCGATCTCTGCAATCTTTTCTGCAATTCCTTGAATACTAACGACGAAAAATCCATTGAATAACTCTTTAGCATTGTCACTAATAAACTTACACTTGTCAGAATCCTCTTTCTTCTTAATCTCATTCTCACAGGAAAACATGATGCACTTAAAACACTTCTCTTAAGACTCGGGAATGAAAATAGGACTTGGTGCAAGTGTTTCTCTTAATCTAGGGCCTCTTTATAGACTTTAGAAGTGCATAAACCGCCCACAAACGTTTAAAAACTACAAAATAACTTCAAAAACAACTTCCCCATGATCTAGGCTTTTAGAACCTCATTTATCACATGTTTCATTACTCCAGCGCCTAAGCGCCAACTAGGCGGCGTTTAGCCGCCAGTGCTTAATTTAGTACAGGTCTGCCAAATGTCTAAAATTTCATTCCAACTCCTCGAAGTTATAAAATAAGGCCAAATAAACACTACTATAACATAAAAAATCCAAAATACTACTACCAAAACATAAAAACAAACTAAACAAAGCACACAAAGCAAACATAAAGCAGAGCACACCGTAACTATTGGTTGCGTCCCACAAAGCGCTTGATTTAACGACTTTTGCCTGACATACCCATAACTCATTCTGAGTGACCCAACATCAGATTCTCATCAGATTTATGTTGATCAACTGAAAAATAAGGTTTAAGCCTAAGACCATTAACTTTAAAAATTTTTCCAGTCTTAGGATCTTGAATATCCACAGCTCCATAGGAATGAATTTTAATCACAATAAATGGACCCATCCACCTGGACTTAAGTTTTCTAGAAAATATTCTCAATCTTGCATTATACAACAAAACTTTTTATCCTGGCAAAATATTTTTAGTAGGAATCTTCCGATCATGCCATAACCTCATATTTTCTTTATAAATCTTAGCATTTTCATAAGATTCATTGCTTATCTCTTCAAGCTCATTTAATTGCAATAATCTCTTCTCAACAGCATCTTTCAAATTATAATTTAACTCTTTAATAGCCGAATATGATTTATGTTCAAGTTCAATACGCAAATGACAAGCTTTTCCAAAAATCAGCCTATATGGGGACATTCCTATAGGGGTTTTGTAGGCAGTCCTATAGGCCCACAAAGTATAATCCACTTTGATTGAACAATACTTTCTGTTTGGATTAACAGTCTTTTCCAATATTCTTTTAATTTATCGATTGGATAATTCAACCAAACCACTTATCTGAGGATGATAAGTAGTAGCAATGCGATGATTTATATGATATTTCTTTCCTAACTTCACAATAATCGCATTTTTAAAATGACTTCCCCCATCAGTTATGATTACACTTGATATTCCAAATCTGTAAAATATATTATTTCTTAAAAACATTGCAACACTTTGAGTATCACATCGAGGTAAAGCAACAACTTCAATGAATTTGGAACAATAGTCTACTGCTATCAAATTATAAACATTTCTAAAAGATGGTGTAAATAGACCCATGAAATCAAATCCACAAACATCAAATTTTTCAACTTCCAACATATAATTGAGGGGCATCTCATTTTTTCTAGAAATATTGCCTACACGCAGACATCTATCAAAACTTTTAATATAGGCATTCACATCCTTAAAAATTGTTGGCTAATAAAATCCAGATTGTAAGATTTTATATGCAGTTCTTTCAACTCCAAAATGTCTCCCATAATCAAAATCATGACATTTTTAATTAATTTCATAAGTCTCTTCCAAAGGTACACATCTTCGAATTATAAGATCCTTTCCTTATTTATATAAAAATGGGTCATCCCAAAAATAGGTCTAAGCATCAAACATAAATTTCTTCTTTTCCTGGTAAGTCAAACCATAGGGTATAATATTACTAAGAATAAAGTTTACTATGTCAGCATACCACGGAACACGCCACTCATTAATAGTGAATAAGTTTTGATCAGGAAAATGTTCATTAATTTCTTTCGCATCATAGAGCGATTTTTCATTTTCAAGCCTGGACAAATGATCAGCAATTTGATTATCAGAACCCTTCCTATCTATTATCTCAAAATCAAATTCTTGCAAAAGAAGAATCTATCTAATCAATCTCGGCTTCGCATCCTTCTTCTTCATTAAATATTTGATAGCAGAATGATCAGTATGCACCACACATTTAGTTCCAATTAAATATGATCGAAATTTATCAAAGGCCAATACTATAACTAATAACTCATTCTTAGTTGTGGTATAATTAATTTGAGCTTCATTAAGAATTTTACTACAATAATAAATAACTTAGAAAATTTTATCATATTTCTGACCCAAAACTGCACCAATAGCATAATCCCTAGCATCACACATGAATTCAAAAGGTTTTTCCTTATTTGGTGAAATTATAACAGGAGCAGTGATTAATTTTTCTTTTAATGTTTCAAAAGCTTTTAGGAAATCATCATCAAAATAAAAAATTGCATCCTTTACCAGGAAACGGCATAAAGGTTTTGTAATCTTTGAAAAGTCTTAGATGTAACGCCTGTAGAATCCAGCATGTCCCAGAAAACTTCTAATTCCCCTTGCATTGGTCGGGCAAGGTAAATTAGAGATAACTTGAATTTTTGCAGGATCTACCTCCAAAACTCTTTCTAAAATCTGATGTCCCAATACAACTCCTCCTGCTACCATAAATTGACATTTTTCCCAGTTAAGGACTAAATTAGTTTCTTCACAGTGTTTTAGAACTTTAGACAAATGTTCTAAACATGATTCAATTGAAATTTCAAACACTGAAAAGTCATCCATAAAAACTTCAATCCCTTTTTCAATTGAATCACAGAAAATAGTCATCATACATCTTTGAAATGTCGCAGGGGCATTACATAAACCAAAGGGCGTTCTTCTAAAAGCAAATGTACCATAAGGACTAATAAATGTAGTTTTCTCTTGATCCTCAGGAGAAATTTGAATTTGTTGGTAACCAGTATATCCATCCAGAAAACAAAAGTATTTATGCCCAGCCAGTCTATCCAGCATCTGATCCAGAAAAGGGAGTGGAAAATGATCTTTCCTTGTGGAATGATTTAATTTTCTATAATCAATGCATATTCGCCATCCTGTAACTTGTCTTGTTGGAATCATTTCATTCTTTTCATTAACAGTCATTGTTACTCCTCCTTTATTAGGAATACAGTGAATAAGACTAACCCATGCACTATCTGAAATGGTGTAGATAATTCCAGCATCCAACCACTTCAAAATTTCTTTCTTAACAACATCTTTCATGATAGGATTTAATCTCCTTTGGGGATCAACCCGAGGTTTGTAATTATCTTCCATAAGAATTCTGTGCATACAAATTGAAGGACTGATTCTTTTAATATCAGCAATTGTCCATCCAAAGGCTTTCTTGTACTTCTTCAAAATTTCAAGCAAACTCTCTTCTTCTTTTTCAGTCAATTGAGATGAAATTATAACAAGCAAGGTTGAGGATTCACCTAGAAAAACATACTTCAAATGATCGGGAAGCATTTTTAACTCAAGTTTAGAAATTTTTTCAATAGATGGACCATAAGATTCATCATTTTCAGTCATATCCAGCAATTCAAAATTTTCATGAATATAATTTAATTCTTCCTCTTGAAAATCTTCAGAATGATGTAACTCCTCTTCTTGCATATGTTCCAATTCTTCTCTTTTATGTTTTTCTTCATAAGTTGACTTGAAATGACATTTACTCAAATATCTGATAACATCCATCCTATAACATTCATCATCTTTACCTATTGTAGGATATTTCATCGATTTCGAAAAATTGAATGTAACAGTTTGATCATTAACCCTCATCGTTAATTCCATTTTTTGCACATCTATCATTGATTTGTCTGTGGCTAGGAAATGTCTTCCAAAAATTATGGGTATCTCTTTATCTTCCTCCATATCAAGTACAATGAAATCCGCAGAAAAGATAAATTGATTCATTTTAACCAAAACATCTTCTATAACTCCTTTTGGATATGTGATCGAACGATATGCTAATTACAGAGTTACAGTAGTTTGGTTTATTTCTCCTAATCCCGGTCTTTTAAATATTGATAGAGGCATAAGTTTAATGCTTTCTCCCAAATCACATAAAGCTTTTCCATAGAATTTATCTCTGATTACACATGGTATTGTGAAACTACCAGGATCTTTAAGTTTTTCACGAAGCTTATTTTGAATTATTGCATTACACTCCCCATTAAGTGAAACTGTCTCATTATCTTCAAACTTCCTCTTTTTGTTGAGAATATCCTTCATATATTTTGCATAGCTCTGCATTTGTTCTAAGGCTTCAACAAATGGAATATTAATGGTAAGCTTCTTAAATATCTCCAAGAATTTAGAGCATTGCTTATCCAACTTTTGTTGATGAAGTCTCTGAGGAAATAGAGGTGGTGGCTTTTCCAAATCAACCTTAAGTGGAAAAATTAGTCTTTCCAAACCTTTCAGAGAGTCCTCTTTTGGTTCTTTAATCTCTTCTATCTCTACTTCAGTTTCTTTTTGAACTCTACCTTCCAACTCTTTTCCACTTCTCAGTTGAATTGCTTTTACATGCTCTTTATTCTTTTCTATTGGATTCACTTCAGTATTACTTGGAAGCATTCTTTGGGATCTATTAATTAATGAATTTGCAATTTGCCCCAATTGAATTTCAGTATTTCTGATGGTTAATCCTTGAATTTGCAATTGATTTTGAATATGTGACACCACTTCATCAATAGACAACTTCTTCTCCTTTAATTGTAAAGCATTGTTAAAACCTAGAGGATAGGTTAATCTATAATTATTATTTCCTTGGTTGTTCCAGTTCCCCAATAGGTTTACTTGGTAGTTCCTCCATTTTTAATTAATACCACCCTAATTATTGGTATCCCAGTTAAAGTTTGGATGATTCTTCCAACCTGGGTTGTAATAATTGGAATATGGGTTATTAGGCTTGCTTATAGCATTCAAAGTTTCTGGTGAAGAATAAGAATCAACCATTTAGCCTAATGAATTTTCTTCAATCATGGAATTTAGCTGAGAAAAACTCATCCCAAATTGTCTGTCTTCCTTGAATTGCAGCAACTTGATTTGCTAACATTACAAAAGCATCATTTTCATGAACACTGACTACCTTTTTAGGATTTAACCTTTCAGAAGGCCATTGAAAATTATTAGCAGTCATTTCTTCAATTAAAGCATAAGTATCATAAAACTGTTTAGACATTAATGATCCACCAACAGCAGCATCGATAATTGATTTAAGAGATCCAATTAATCCATTGTAAAAAGTTTGAATTATTAACCAATCTGGTATCAAATGATGTGGACATTTCCTGAGGAGATCTTTAAATCTTTCCCATGTTTCATATATTGATTCACCTTCAAACTAACAAAAATATGTAATATCATTTCTCAACTTCACAGTCTTCGATGGTGGAAAAAATTTAGCAAGGAATTTTTGTGCTAAATCACCCCATGTTCTAATAGATCCAAGTGATAACGAATTTAACCATATCATAACTTTATCCCTTAGTGAGAAAGGAAAAGATCTGAGTCTAATAGCATCATCCAAAACACCATCAAATTTACAAGTAGCACGTAACTCTAGAAAATTTGCAAGATGCAAATTAGGATCTTCTGTTGTTGCTCCCTCAAACTGATTATTAGACACCATTTGGATAATAGCAGGTTTAAGCTCAAAGGAATTAGCAGCTACAGTAGGGTGCATAATACTACCATGAAGTTCATCCACTGTAGGGTTAACATAATCTCTTAAAGATCTGAATTCTTGATGGATGCCAACATTTTGATTTTGATGATTTCCATTTCTTGAATATTTTTATCTTTTTTAGAATTTTTAATTTATTTGATTTTTCTGATAATTATTTCTAATTCAGAATCATGAGGCACAAGTCCCTCAGAACCTGCACTACGCTTACAACAATAAAATAAAACAAAACACAACACACTAACAAAAATAAAGAAAAGTAAAAATTTAAATTTTTCTTAACTTTATTTAAAAATGCAGTCTTAATTAATTTCCTCGGCAACAGTGCCAAAAACTTGATCCCTCTGATATTTATGCTTACGTATTAGATATTAAATTTATGATTTTATAATATGGGATACTACGCAAGTATACGTATCATTTATCAAGTAATATATGACTTTCTGATTAAGACCCGAGATATCGAACCCACAGAGAAATGTAAAAACTTTTTAAATAAATAAGAAAATTTTATTTGTACTTCTTAAATTACTTTTGAAAGTATGTTTTAATTTGTAAAGTTTAAAAATTATTTTTGGTATTTTTGATATAAAGCTAAGCAGGAAATGAAAATTTTCAGAATTTTAAAATGTGGTATAAAACATTAGACAAAATTTTTTTTCTTTCTCTTAGAAAGCAGTAATAATTATGAAAGTATTGTTGCGGAAGTATTTAAATGTGTTGTGACAAATAGGAGTAAATTTATTCTTTACCCTTACTTGGTTCTATAAAGAACATTAGTTAATTTAAAATTTTAAAATTTTAAACATGGTTAGGTTGGGAAGATACTAGCTCTCACTCTAGAGTTCCCTCTATTTCTTCCACCTGGGGGCTAATTTCTCATAACAAAATTAAAATATCAAACCAAATTAGGGGGCTTTAGCCTATCACTCTAAAGACCTCTAATTTTACTCCTCATTAAAAACATATCTCCTAATATATTTGCATTCAATTATATGGACTACAATTCTCACCCATATAATTGCATGTGATTTTTACTAATTATTGTTTGAGACAACACCGCATTGGATCTTACATAATCTCACAACAAATTATAACATCTTAACTGGCCAAATTAAGAAGTAAATTAAGTTCATAGATCTAAATCTTCATAAATTATTCCAAATTTATACACTTATACATTCCACAACAATCCTACATAATTTAATTACTTCTTCATTTAAGAAAGAAAAAGATAAAGAAAAATACTCAGATCTCATGGAAAAAACAGAAGCAAACATTGATTTGGAAATAGAAATCATAAAGAAAACTCAATAAGAAAAACCAATTATAAAAACAGAAGTAAACACTTATCTAAAAATCCTCTCCACAAGACTCCGGAAGTTCCTTTGAAACTTGACTTTCCAAAGGACAACACTACAGAGGTTGGCGCCCAACTCTGTTGACTCCAACTCTGACTCTAGACTTCAATAAAAACTAGATAAATGGATGAAAGAAAATTGGTGGAAAGAAGGTTTCATACTAACCCTTTCTCCTCTAAGAGTAAACTAACTAACTATAAACAATAAAATACTGAAAGTAAAACTAGAAAAGACTCTTTGAAACTAGAAGATGACTCTGAAAACTAGAAGAGTAGACTCACACACACACACACACTTTGCACACCTCACTTTAGACTCTCATGACATAATTTTAATAATAACCCAAAAGGTGCCTTGGTGTTTGATGCGACTTCTTTTTATATGCAAGGATTTATGAACAATAGATATATAATAATTTTTCTAGAGTCATAATGATCCAACGCAAGTATATGTATCGTATCAAGTAATACAGGGCTCTAATATGGTCTAGTTTATAGATCTCATAGGAAAGCGTGGTAAGAGGTTCTTAGTCAAATTCTAGTCTACTACTAACAGCCAAAGTTTGGAATGGTGATATAAGTGGTGTTTCTAACAACTACTCCTAAATGCAGATGATTATATGTAAGAATAATAACTACTCCTAAATGCAAATATTACTTCTAAAGATAACCCTTTCTGGATAAATTAGTTTGGTGAATTTTGAGATAATAAAATCTACTATTCTTATGTAATGAATTGGATAAAGTTTAGGAATTAAATGCATTAAATATTGTATGTGTCAAATAGGAGTAATCATATTTTTTACCCTCTTCCGAGTACCCCCTCTTCAAAGTGCTATAGAGAACATTGGAAAATCCTAGGCTTAGTCCCTAAATCCATGGTTAGGCTGGGAGGATACTGGCTTTCATTTCAGAGCACCCACTTCCCTTCACTTGAAGGCTAACCCTAGGTTTAGTTACCAAACTTTAGGACCAAATTGAGGATCTCAGCCTGTCACCCTGAAACCTCCAATTCGACGCCCATGAAACCTTATTTCCCTTTTTATTTGCACTCAATCCCCATGAAATATGCATTTCATTCACGGACATTGAATGTGGTTTCACTTTGTTGAGAATTACACCGCCCTTTCAGGACAATGCAATTACAATGAATTTTAACAATACAACGGGCCCTTTTTGTAATGTAAATGAAGTGCAAGTAAAAACCATCACATTTATAATTAAAACATCTTTTAGCAAGCATACCAATATCCTAAACGAGAATCATACTCATTGTAAAAGAAAAGTAGAATGAAAACAATGGCATAATCTTCTTATTCCACTATTTCCAAATATGAAGAAAGAGTAAGAGAAAGAGATTGCAAAGAACGAAGAAAACACAATAGAAAAATTCATTTCAAAGCAAATCCACAAAATAAGTGATTACAAAAATATATGATAATGAAGAACACAATACTTAGCTTTTTTCCTTGAAAGAAAGATGAAAATCTCTCCCACAAAGTCTCCCGCTGATCCATGTAATGCTAGAATATTCCCTTACAGATTCTCTTAAAATCCCCTCACCAATCTATTTAAAAAGGTAGAAATCTACATTTCTAATCCTATTTTATGATCTCTCAACATTATCCATGTTTTTCACAACATATCTCCCTTTTTTGGCTTTAAATTCGGTTTAAAATTAAATAGGGACGAATTTCTCAAGAGGTGTATGAAGAAAGCTTCCAAAAACGTGTCCAGATTCGATGTATATGGCCAATAACCGCTCAATTTCACATCCAAACCATCTTGGTCGCTGCCGATGCTGAATAGGGTGCTGCCGGCTGTTGACCTCATTTTTGATGAGGTCTTCTCTTCCCTCTTTAGTGTCTAGGATCTAGCCTTAGGCTTTTCATTTGACTATCTTAGAGGACTAGAATTGGGACCCATCCCTTAGAGATTTAAACCACTTCTTGTCTCCCTGCAAACCCCACAAGCTTGATTGTAGACCCCTAATCACCTAGAGGGTTGAGATCAAATGTGGAGGTTTAAAGGATGAGTTCCTTATAGGACTCTTTGGCACTTATGATCGCCTACAGGTGGCTCAGTGCAGTGAGGGTTGACTTACACACTCACTACACTCACACTCTACACTCTACACTCTCACACACACAATCCAAATCCTAAAACCACACCTATACCCAACTTGACTCCCTGAATCAAGTAGGTAATTCATATGGATGGACCTTAACCCCTAAGCCCCTGGCTAAGAGGGTTAGGAACAACATAGTGAATGCCTCCAATGAGTCCTCTCATGGCTCATATGGGCTTAATATGGCTTCATGGCTCAATCAAAGTGATTCCATTTCACTCACAGTTGATCAATCTTCATTCCTCCAAAATTTCAATTTTTGACCCCGGGGACCCTACACCCATCAAACCTACCAAAAACCCTTGAAATTGCCCAAATTTTCCAAAATCTCCAAATTACCCAAAATTCCTCAAGATCAATCCTAAAAATTTTCCCCCACTCAAATTGACTATCTCCAGCCAAAAATACCAAAATTTCTAAAAATACCCCCAATACCCTCCAAATTACCAAAATGCCCCTCTTGACCCAAAATTCCATAAATTCAGAAAATTCCCAAAAAATTTCAAAAAATCCTAAATATTCCCAATTTCATTTTGTCCAACTACACCATGGGCCAATTTTGTCAATGTACCCTACTTTTACCAAAACCCCCAATTTAGCCCATTTTAAACCCAAATGAATCCAATGTCAAACCAAATCACCCCAATTGGTCTCAATTTTGGTCCAATTCAATTCTAAAACTTCAATTCAATATCCCTAATGTCAATCTAGAACAAATCCAAGCCCAATTTGATTGAAATTTGAATCTAATTTCACTTTTGACCTTAAAGCCCAATTTTGACCCATGACCTAAACCTACCTTAAACCAACCCAATTCAATCCCAATTTGACCCAAATCTTTTCTAAAACCTTCCTAGCATCCCCACAAACAAAACACTAACATGATATGCCCAAAATTTGGACCCAAACCTTACTCAAATTCAACCCAAACCCAAAATTCCCTAATTGGGCCTACACCCAAACCTAACCCAAATGGGCCCAAATCCCAAAATCAAAACCCAACCAAAGTTGAAACCTATTTATAACACCCCCATAAACATTTCTCAACATTAATTTTACATCAATTTCAACCCTAGCCCAACATTGGCCCAAATAGGCCCAATTTGACCTATATTGGCCCCTTCACCAAAGAAGCCCAAATCCAACCCAATTCAAACCCAAACCACCTCAAATTTATTTCAAATCACACATGACACATCCCTAAACCAAACCCAACAATTATTTGGCTCAACCTTTTACAAAATTCCCATCCATAAATTTATTTTTAAAACCTAAGGCCCACTTCCTTAAGCCTTCCTAAAAAAGCCCATTCCTAAAATGATTTCAAAGGCCCAAATTTGACTCTAATGCCCACATGACACTACACTTCATCATCCATTCCAATTAAAACCTTCCCTAACTTTCAAATTCATCATCAAACCATTCCAAATCAAACCTCATGACAACTCTTACCAAAATGCCAAAAATCACAAAATCCTTCCTCATGAAAGTTGACTTAACTTTTCCCAAGCCAAATGGAGCCATGAAGCCATGCATGAGCCACATGGGAGCCATGAAAGCTTTGGACACCTGAACATACCCAAGATGGCAAGAGGAGGAGGCTCTTTCCATATTCCCTTAAGGAGATTAGCTACTTCCATGATTCCACTAAACCTTGCTTAAACTTAATTATACTTGGATGGTGACCCTTCCCCACTAATTAAGCTGACCTAAACCACTTTCTCTTCAGCCCAAACTAGCCATGGGGAGGTGCACCTAGCCCAATTCATACATTTGACCAAACTTAGCCAAAATACACCCTTAACCCATTCCATTTTAATTCAACCACTTTACACATGGCCATTGCCAATTCCCTACACTAAACCCCAGCCCTGAGCCTCCTGACCCTGAGGGTGACCCATGCCTGCCGGCCAGCCACCTAGGCCGCCGGAAAACACCACACCCGAGAGCTCCCATGTGAGCCCAAGCTTGGAATTCTCACCTGCTGAGTTGCCCCATGCCCAATGACCACCATGGCTGTTCTTCTCCTCATCGGAGCAGCTCGATCCCAAGCCCTAACTCCCCCAGGAGAGCCTCCAACCAGCTCTATTTAAACCCCACCTCTCTCGGCCATGGAAGAGGTGCTGAAACAAATCACACAGAAACTCTGCCAAAATTATTCCATACTCTTCCCCACACCTGGAGAACTTGATCCCCACTGAAATCCCCCTGCCATTTCCTCTCTGTGAGCTCAATTTTAGAGTCCAAATTCCACCTAAAAAACATGACACTTCACTACAGTGAGCCAATCTCCAAATTGATTGGTCCTACACCTTCACCAGACCAAGAGGAGAAGTTCCCCAGTGAAAGCCCCCTCTCCAGGCCACCCAGTTGCTCCAACATCCAAGCTTTGTGATCGGCTGTGGTCACTTTTATACCTAGGCAATTCACCAGGCCAAGGGACTTCATCTGGAGCTTGCTTGGACCCAATCAAACTTGACACAACTCTCAGATCGAAGCTTCACTTCTCTGAGCAAAGGTATGAGCTCTCTCTTCTTCCCGAGCTTCTGAACATTCTCCATTTCAAATGCCTCAATTTCAATGCACGATCACCGTATAGATGTATTCGTCTCTTCAAGACGAATCCATAGAGCATAAGAACACAAAAATCCGTTAAGTATTGAGTGAGATCTTAGGGTTTTAGTGTGGACGGTCAAGGGTTCACACCAGTCGTAGACGATGACTGGGAGCCGTCGGATCGAGCGTGTATCGAGCGGACGGTCGGGATCGAGCCGGGCAGCGCCATGGTACCTGAACCGCGGGCCCCTGGAGTGCTGAGTCGGATGGCGGCGTCGAACCAGAAAGCGCCGCGTGGCTGTTCGGAGATGCTAAGGTTGACGCGGCGCCGATTCGGATAAATAGAAAAATAAGATTTTATGGATTTATTAAATATCCAGAATTTCAAAAATTTATAAATTTGGGTAGAAAAATCCTAAAATTAATATAAAAATACCCTCTTGCTCAGTGAACAGAGGAGAATAATGTGGAAAAGAAATCAGGTCATTTCATCAAGTATTTTATTTTTAATGATTTATTTACTCCCTGAATTGTTTTAATTCTCCATTTGCATAGGCAATTCATCATGGCATGAGGCCATAGGGCTTTTGAAGCCTCTGAACTTGGGAACATTCTCTGAATTTTTGAAGGTTAGAGGCCATCCCTATGAGAAGTTATTGATTTTTCAATTGCATGTTACTGTTTTGAGTATTTTAATTCCAATAATTAGCATGTCAAGAAATAAATTCTAAGAAAATTTGGTGATGTTTCTTATGACTAGAGGAACCTAGGAAAAATAAGTTTTGAGTTAATTCACTTGGAATAACCCTAATTGGTCTAAATACTCAAAATTGAACTTTAATTAATTAGGGTTAACTATACATCAAATTGACTTGGAAATAATTCTTCACTGTCCTTTAGGGTCAGGAGAGTCTCACATAAAAATTTGAAACTAATTGGACTTGATTTGATCCACCAAATGGGTTGATTAAGCCCCATGAGTAAAATTAAACTTTAAAAATTCATAATTCACAAAATACTTTTCAAAAATTCACAAAAATGGTTTTGGAGCTTCTCTGATATCAGAGGAACTTAAGAAAATTAAATTTGTAATTTTCTAAAAAAGTTGATTTTTATCATTATTTTAATATTTTTAATAATTTAAAAATAATAAAAATCATAAAAATATAAAAAATCACCAAAATGTCACATTTTGAATTCTAATTACTTAGGAGTAAACCAAATATTTTTCTTAAGTCCCTAGGATAAGATATTGAATTTTAGAGGCTTAATGTAATTTTTAATATTAAAAAATGTATTTTCCAACCTTTTCACTAAAATAATATTAATAAATCAAAGAAAAATCAGAAAAATACAAAATTTGTTTCTTTGAACTCCTTGAGATTAGAGAGATTTAAGAAAAATATAAAATCCATTTTTTAACTTTAATTTTATTTTAAAATTAATTAATTCTCCAAAATTCAAAATAATTCTAATAAATAAAATAGAATTCAAAAAATCACAAAAATTGGTCCAAATGGTCCTCTGGTCATTCACAATATCCCATAATTTTCTTAGGGACAGAAACATTTTCTTGGTCATGTTATTGAATTTTCCTTGAAAACCCCTATTTTCCATTAAAAATAATTACATAAATAAATTAAATACAGAAAAATCCCATTTTCTCCTCTAAAGCCTTAATTAACATGTAAGTGAGGTCACATAAAAATTTCATGTTCATTTGAGCTTAATTTAGTGAGTTATAGAATTATTAAGGTTGAAGGGCAAAATGGTAATTAAAAATTTCAACCTTTAATTAAAATTTTAGGATTAATCAAAAAGGGGAGGGTAAAATATTTGATTTTAAACTGATTTTGGATGATTGAAACTTAAATGATTGGGGTAAAAACCTACTAACAATTTCAAAAAAAATATATATATAATTAAAATAAACTTTAATTAATTAATTAATTGAAATTTTGGGAAAGTAATAGAAATTGGAATTATTAAAGTAGGGATTTTATTAAGAGGATATTTATTCTTTAATTTAAAAGTCCCTAAATAAACCATTTCAATAATACTTAATTCTTAATTAAAAAAAAATTAAAATAATAATCCAAATTAAAATTAAATTAAAATTAATTTAATTTAATTTAAAATTAAAATTAAATTAAAATTAAAATTAAATTAAAATTAAAATTAAATTAAATTAAATTAAATTAAAATCAAAATTAAATTAAAATTAAATTAAATTAAAATTAAATTAAATTAAATTAAATTAAAATCAAATCAAATTAAATTAAAATTAAATTGAATTGAATTAAAATTAAATTGAATTAAATTAAATTAAAATCATTTAACAACAAACCTAAATGAAATCCTTAAGAATTAAATCTAAAATAACTTGAACACTATTCCAAACTTAAACTAACTTTTTATAATTAAGTCAAAATTAAAATTAAATCATTAAATTTAAATCATCAAAATATTTAATAATTTGATTTGCCCTTTTAAAGCTCTTATTATTATAACTCTTAAATGAGGGATGAAGTGAAGTGTTACTTCACTTATAGGATATTCAAATGTCATAGTTCACTGAGCAAGAGAACAAAACTTAAACTTCTGGATGATTAATTCACTTATATAATTAAATTCTCTTGGACTTAAAACAATCTTAGAGGTATTGAAAAGGTGTTTAAGACTCGTCTTAAGCACTTCCTCAATACGATAGGATGTTTATAAGAACAACTGGATTTAATTGTTCTTGGGTGAAGAGAGTCATCCTTAAACCAAAACACAAGAACACTAGACGTCATAGGAGATGATTAGGCTATAGGATTAGGACTTTGGTAGACAACCAAAACCTTTCCCTTAGCTTTACCTAGGTACTTGTTGAAACATTTAAATGCCTTAACATGTGTTTTAAGTGCAGCTTGGGATGACGGGAAGACCCTCCAGGTACGCTTTTATTTTATTGCAATTTACTTTATTGCAATTTACTTACGTGCACTGTACTTTACTTTTCTTACATGATAAACAACTATTGCATGAAAACCAAAACCTTTAGGATAGTCCTTGAACTGAAACCAAAACTAAATTAAAAGTCATTGCAAGATAAAATTCACCGCCACAACATTCTAAAATATAAAACAACTCAAAATTTAATAACAAACAGAACAATAAAACTACAATTGCAACTAAATTAAAAAGTCTCGTTGAATGATCAGGAATACCTCGGATGATGTAACCCACGTGTTGCTAACGGGATTTCCCACGGTCTAAATGAAAGTGTGGAACTCATTCGAGTTGAGTTTACCAAATTCATACGGACTAAGTGAATTCGATGAAAATAATGGTGCGGGATGACGGAACCGTGGGATCTTAATCGGTTACGTTTAAACAACTTTAAGATTTGTTTTAATTAAAATATTAAAAACACTTGGATTTTAAGATTTTATCTAAACCAAAACACTTCTCTCATCTCCTGATTTATGACTTCCAAAACTAAACCTCTGCAACAACAAGGAGCTTGGAGCATAGTGGGCAGCACGACCATCGTCTTCAGTAAAACCTGAGTCTACTTCAGCAAAACATTCCTTAGAATTAAATAACCAAGCCATAAGACTTCGAGGTATTTTGTCTAGTGCAACATAAATCCTCAATTCTCAGTTAGGCATTTGCATGATCATGTCATGTAAATTAAGCCCTAACCAGTCTTAGGACTCCGAGGTAGTCGTTTGGTATGACATAAACCCTCACATCTTCGAGGCTATTTGCATGACTGTGTCATACAAATATAAGTCCTAAATAATTAAAATTGACAAGATCAAAATACTAAATAGTTCTTCCTAAATTGAAGCCAAACAATAGGATAGTCGGGAAGTTGCCAAGATTCCTCTTGGATCCTCAACTTCTCCTACTTCTCTTCCTTTGGACTCCTAAAATAAATTGTTCCGAATTTGAGCTAATCCCTATTGAAATTTCCAAAATTCAATTGTTTGAAAACCTTAAACTTTGAAATTCCTGAGAGCAAAACCACTGATCATTATCGAGAGTTTTCTTAAATGATTCCCGTCATTTAAGATGTAATTAACTATAGGGGCTTGCCCTTATAGGGAACTTTAAGAACCCGGGTAATATAAACCCTGCTTAATTCATTTATATTAAGCGAGGGAACTTGTCGGCTTATAAAATTGGTTCGCAGACCAAACGGATGTCACAAATCTTCTAGTTTATTTAATCGAGCCCCATTATTAAGCAGTGTGTCTATTCTTCGGGATAGATACACGGTTTGTGGTGCGGTGCTCGTTTATATAAACTATTTGGGATGTGAGATCGATTTGATTTCATATCTTAAAACTTTTAAACTTAAAATTACTTTCAAAATCAAATGTTATCTTTTAAAATATATATTTATTTAAATTAAATTTAAAATATGAAAATTCGCCGACAATTTCTGTAGGCGACTCCCTTTTCAAAACACATAACCTAAAAATAAGCCGTACACCGGCGCTCAAATTTCATGCGCTTAGGTTTCTGGCACCGCCGGCCCCCTATCGGGTGCTGTCGACGCCCATTCTGCGCAGCTCCACCATTTTCTCTGTTTGGCTCTGTTTTAGCTCTAATTCGCCCCGTTTTAGTTGCGTTGTGTTCCTAACAGATAGCCCTACAAAATAAACATAAAAACAACCATTCTTTAAAGTGTAATCTCATTCAAAAATATGCAAGAAGAGTAAAAGAGATTAAGCATAGAAAGACTTATCGAAAGGTGTCAAGCCAAAATTTGTATTCTTGCTCGTTTTTGCTCCAATTTGCATCATTTTTGCTTATTTTTGCTCCAATCACCTAAAATCATCATACCTGCAACAAGTCATGAAAAATAACTTTCTTTAAAGTGCAATATCACCAAAAATGAGTAAAATCATATAGCAAAATCTGTATATAGTTTTGGTGCATCAAAATCCACCAAACTTAAATGTTACTTGTCCTCAAGTAACACTATAAATTTAAAAACCAAATATGTTGACTTTTCGTTGTGTGTTTCAATAGAATTTCTTATAGTTTCATCTCAGAAATATTATAGTATAACATAGGAGAAATTCTAGCAAATCAACCTTGGACTATAGCGTAAGAATATCTCATATTCAACTTAGGAATCTTAATTTTCTATTTACTTCAAAAGTTATTGAAACTTGTCAAACTAAAGATTCAAAGAAAGTATAAAAATAGAATTTAAGCACCTTATCTATACCAATTTAACCAATACCTTTTGAAATAAGAATAAGCTTAGGATTGTTTTTAAGTATATTCATTTAAAAAGATTCAAGTGAAACTAATTTTTGATTAGGCTTCTCCTCAAGCTTCTCCTCACTTATTTTCTTTTTTTTTTCTTTCGGAATCATTTTTAATACCTTTTTTTCCACTTTTTTTCTCTTTCAGGATCCTTTTTAATCCTCTTTTTTCACTCTTTTTTATGTGATGATTACTATATCTGGATAGGCCTTTAATAATTTTGAATTTCACTATCCTCTCTCTAAAATCCAAAACTAAAAAATTTCCCTCACTTTTTATAAGTCTAATTATTAGTTCGAAAAAGGTTTTCAATAAAGCCTCGATTTTCATTTAGTATAAATCTAAGAATTTTAGCTTTTCAAATATTCAACTCATTTCTACCATAAATAGAAAAATCATTTTCCTAATGTTTCCTACAAAATATCTTAACTCTAGAACAGTTTCTTCACATAGGATTTCAACTAAGTTGTTTTTCTAACATTCCTAAAATCAAAATTATAGTATCCTAAAGGTAACACCACATATCACAAGTCATTTTAAAAATGATATCAAAGTAAATATAGGCTACTGAGGACAAATAAAGTTACATTTTAAAAAATTTTTTTCCCCAAAACTTAAATTTTAAAATATATTGCAATTAATTCCATAAAATGTAGCAAGAAGAAAAAGTAAAGGTTGAATCTACATACTACTACAACATCCTATCAAATTCATATACATGCATAATCAGGATAGAATGACTGTAGGAGATAGTAAATCTAACCTAAAGCATGCTTGTAATAAAATTACACTTAAAGGAAGTATTTTTACATTAAAATTTTATTTTTCTTCCTACCCCCAAACTTAATTTTTAACATATATAGCATTCAGTACAGAAAACACTGCCGTTACCGGTCCCAATCATGGATGTGAAAAGTGGAGGGTTGCGTTAGGTAGTCGACAACGTAAAACTTGTAGAAAAAAATTCATGACATGAATCCTTTTGATCATTGTGTAAGTTCTAGGGCGTCCCCTGGAAACGACGCGCTGTATGGCCTGAATACATTGGAAAGTGTGTAAGGGCCGCTACACCGGCGTCCGGGTGTACTGTCAAGTAAGCAAGGGTTCCCACATTACGGACGGATGCGGGTAAAGAAGTTAGTCCATGATACTAGTATTAGGATAAGATCTTGGAATATAGGTACTCTCAATGGTAAATTAATGCAATTGGTTGATATTATGATTCATAGAAAGATAAATATCTTATGTATTCAAGAAACTAAATGGTTTGGAGAAAAAGCTAAGGAGATTGATAACTTAGGTTTTAAACTATGGTATTCTGGTAAGAGTCGTACTAGAAATGGTGGTGTAATTATAGATAAGAGTTTGAAAGATAATGTTGTTAAAATTAATAGAGTTGGAGATAGAATTATAGCACTTAAGATTATAATTGATACTAAGATTGTTAATATTATAAGTGCTTATGCTACTCAAGTTAGTTTAGATATAGGCTCTAAAGATAAATTCTGGAATGTTTTAGAAGACTTAATACATTTGATACCCCTTGACAAAAAAATTTTTATTGGTGGAGATTTAAATGGACATGTCGGTAGAGTGGTAGAAGATTTTAGAAATATTCATGGTGGCTACGGTTATGGAGCGATTAATGAAGAAGGTACAACCATTTTAGATTTTGCTTTAGCATATGATATGATTATTACTAGTACTGTATTCAAGAAAAGAGATGAGCATCTTATTACTTATTAGAATGGATCTAATAAAACACAAATTAATTATTTTCTTATGACAAGAAGAGATCGTCGAGATTGTAAAGATTGTAAGGTCATTCCAAGTGAAGAATTAAGCACCCAACATCGATTATTAGTTCTAGATTTTAAGATGAAGAGTTGTAAATAAAGAATACTAGGATTCAACATTGTAGAATCAGATGGGGGCACCTAAAAGACACAAATAAAATTATTTTTATGAGTAAAATTCAAGATTTAAATATTTGGGATGTCCATGAAGACGCAAATGCTATGTGGGAAAAATTAACTAATACTATTAAACAAGTGGCTAAAGATGTACTTGGAGAATCAAAAGAAAAAGTTTCTATAAATAAAAATAGTTGGTGGTGGAATAATAATGTGCAAGAAAAGATAAAATATAAGAATTTATGTTATAAAAATTGTTTTAAATGTAAAACCATAGAGAACTGGGAAAAATATAAAACGGCTCGCAGAGAGTCTAAAAGAATAATCTGTGACACTAAAAATTCTGCTTCTAGTGATCATTATAACATGTTAGATACTAAGGACGGTGAAAAATATATGTATAAACTAGTCAAACAAAGAGAAAAGAAAAGTAAAGATTTAACTCAAGTAAAGTGCATTAAGTATGAAAATCAAAAAGTGTTTTTCTTAGAAAAAGATATTCAACATAGGTGGGTGAGTTATTTTGATAAACATTTTAATGAAGATGCTGAAAGTACTATCGACCTTATTGATCTTAATATCGTTAATAATAATAAAATTTTTCATTTTTCCGTCGTATTCGTAAAAAAGAAGTTGATGATGCTTTAAAAAAAACCAAGGGTGGAAAGTCTGTAGGACCTGATGATATCCCAATTGAAGTGTGGAAATGTTTAGGTGATTTGGAGATTTCTTGGCTTACTAAACTTTTTAATATTATTTTAAAAACTAAAAAGATGCCTGAGGAGTGGAGGAAGAGCATTTTGGTCCCCATACTTAAGAATAAAGGAGATTCACAAGATTGTCCAAATTATAGAGGAATTAAATTGATTTGTCATACTTTCAAATTATGGGAAAGGGTAATTGAACATAGGTTAAGACGTATTACAAAGGTTTCTCATAATCAATTTGGATTTATGTCGGGTAGGTCTACTATGGAAGCTATACATTTATTAAGAGGTTTGATGGAGAAGTACATAGATAAAAAGGAGGATCCACATTTGATTTTTATTGATTTAGAAAAAGCTTATGATAAGGTTCCTAGAGATGTTCTTTGGAGAGTCCTTAAGAAGAAAGGTGTTGATATGACTTACATTCAAGTTATTAAAGATATGTATGCTAGAGTTGTTACATGTGTTCGAACTGAAGGAGGATTGACCAATTATTTTACTATTTATGCTACTTTACATCAAGGATCGGCATTAAGCCCATATCTTTTTGCTTTATTTAGGATAGTCATACTAGACATTTACAAGAGGATGTACCATGGTGTATGCTTTTTGATGATGATATCCTCCTCGTGGATAAGACGAGAGAAAAAATCCAGGAAAAACTTGAATTATGGAGGTCTACATTGGAGTCTAAAGGTCTTCGTTTGAGTAGAACTAAAACTGAATACATGGAATGTAATTTTAGTAATAGTAGACCTAGTGATAGAAGTATAATTTTCAGTGATCAAATCATTAAAAGGTGGGAACAATTTTGATATCTCGGGTTCATTGTTCAAAGCGATGGTGATATAGATGGGGATGCTAATAGTAGAATTCAAGTTGGTTGGTTGAAATGGAGGAATGTGTCCAGCCTATTGTGTGATAGAAAAGTGCCGCTTAGACTGAAAGGAAAATTTTATAAGATGGTGGTGAGACCTGCAATGCTCTATGGTATTGAATGTTGGCCTTTAAAAGAGAAGCATAATGTTAAGTTAAGTTTTGCTGAGATGAGATTGATTAGGTGGATGAGTGGCTTTACACTTAGAGAGAAAATGCGAAATGAATATATCCGTAATAGGGTTGGTGTTGCATTAGTGACAGATAAAATTAGAGAGAGTCGCCTTAGATGGTTTGATCACATTAACGTCAACCACCTGATGATCCGATTAGGAGAGTAGATGTTTTAGATACAACTTAAGTTAAGAAAGGCAGAGGTAGACCTAGGAAAACTTGGGCTTATTGCATAAAAAATGATCTTAATTTATTAGAATTAAACAAAAATTTGACACTAAATAGGACGCAATGGAGAAAAAGGATTCATGTAGCCGACCCCACTTAGTAGGGTTAAGGCTTTGTTGTCGTTGTATAGCATTCAGTACAGAAAATATAAGTAGGAAGAAAAACAATTTAGAAATTCTATCTACCACAAATATCTATCAAAACCATTTACAAGTATTCATTAGGATAGAACAATATGCAACAGAAAGTAAATCTAAACTAATCATGCCAGAATGAAATTCACCAGATAAAAGTTTATCTAGCATAGTAGGTATCAGAAAGGGAATATAAAAATGTTCGTGAAGACCTAAATAAAGTTGCAACACAAACATAAACACACATATGATAAATGAGGTCAATTCAACCTTTAACTCATCGCATCTCACTAATTACTTTCAATTTCTAATGGAATCACTAAACTAACAAATTAGGTACATTTTAAAATGATTTTATAGATTATAATCTCAAAGATAAGATTATCCCTGATAAGTTGGTTTCCGGACACCAACCTCAGGCATCATCTAATCCTTATAATTAAGCACCTCTAACAGTTATAAATTGTAGTGTAAGATCATCCACAAGTTATTCATCAAATAGGTTCATGACTCCTATCAAATGAAAACAAAGTTTGAGAAAGGATGTAACAAAATTGAGATGAAGCTGTCATTATTAAAATTCATGATATCTATTGTAAAACTCAAGTCTGAGTAAGACCCAAGTTATAGTGAACTCGTCAATCTAACTACTACAAGAGAACATACAAGTCTAACCATAATAAGAAGTTACGGAATCACCTCCCTCATGACACATAAAGATCAAATCAAACTACTAAGAATCCAAACGTCTACCAATCAAAAATCAAACTTATCAATCCATAATGAGACATAAAGATCAAGTCAATCCACTCTAAAGCAAACACCAAACAACGCTAACAATCATGACTCTCAAAAACACTAAATCAAAGCACACTGATAACTATGGGTTGCCTCCCATAAAACGCTTGGTTTTAACGTCGCAGGACCAACAAATGATTCCTCCTGGATCAAAATTCCATTTAAGTAATCCTTGATAAATCGCCCAATCCTTTTTAGATCCAGGAATTCCTACAAAATCCTCAAATTGTAATTTTTCATTCAGCTCTTCCTTTTCAGATGGACTTATATCATTTTTCCTCATATTTCTTTCTAGATCCAATATTTTATTATTGTTTTTTGAATCTGCATATTAATATCGTACTTGAAATTTATAATAAGGGATCTATAGAGGATACTTCAAGCTCTCCCAAATTTTAATCAGATTCTTCCTAAATAATTTAGATTCTAGATCAAAATCCTTTATGTTACTCTTCTATTACAAGTTATCTTCCAATTCTTTCCCTTTATAATTATTAAATGATGGAGGATCTATCTTAGTTGAGGAAATAGGTTTTTCTAATTCCTTAGGAATTTCTTCCAATGGTCTTTCAATATCCTTATCCTCTTTTCTTAACTCAAAGTTCTTTTGAAATATATCCTCAAATTCTCTTCCAAGTCTTACTTTATCTTGTTCATCATTCAATTCAGGTTTTTCTTGTAATCGAGTTCAATATGAAGATATAAAGACTGGTGGTGTCAATGAATTCTTTAAATAGGCAGGCTTTAAAATTGTATAGGGTACATCCATCTTAAGTTCTTGAGATTTTTCAACAAATGGAATTACAAGTTCACGATTTTTGGCAGCTTCCATCATTTCACACCTCTCCTGACAGCTTCCATCATTTCACACCTCTCCTGACATGTATACAGTCTTCTTTAAACAACATTTTCAACTCATCATGAGAATCCATTCCGACCTCATCTGTTATCTTACTCTCAAAACTTTCTTGGAAATGGTCTTTACTTAGATAATTAATTCCATCCATCCAAAAATATTCATCATCTTTTCTCTCAGCTGGAAATTTCAAAGTCTTCAACACATCAACAGTGACTTCCTGGTCATTAATATTCATAATCAACTCTCCTTTTTGAACATCTATCATAGTTTGTCATGTAATAAGGAATAGTTGTTCATTATCATTCTCTTTAGGTTTGATCTTAGTGCTGCTAGGAAGTGTTCCTTTGGGTCTCTTGTCAAGTGAATTAGCAATTTCTCCCAGTTGATTCTCTATGTTTATAATCGCAGCATTTTGACTGCAACTGGTTTCCCATTTGCAATACCACTTTTTCTATAGACATCTTCTTATCCTCAAATTGTTGATCATTATTAGAGTCCAGTGGATGTGAAGGTCTATAGCTTGTATTCCCCTGATTATTCCAACTTCCATTAGGATTTGCATGATTGTTTTCCCATTGTTGCTTTCCACCCTCAATAATATGATTCTAGTTAAGATTAGGATGATTCTTCCAACATGGGTTGTAAATGTTAGAATACGGGTTGTTTATAATATTTAAAGTCTCATAAATTAAGTTAGAATCAATTATATGCCTTAATGAACTTTCCTCACTTAAAGGAGTAAATTGAGGCTGGTTCATTCCAATTGGTCCAACTTCCTTGATATTGCAGCAGCCTGAGATGCATGAATTGCAATTAGATCAGTATCATGAATACTGGATACATTTTTATGATTTATCCTTATAGAGGGCCATTGAAATTCATTTGTAATCATTTCTTCAATTAATGCATACACTTCATAAAATGTTTTTGACATTAATGAACCACCAACAGCAACATCAATAATGGACTTAAGGGATCCTACTAACCCATTATAAACAGTTTGAATGATTAACCAATCTGGCAGAGCATGATATGGACACTTTCTTAAGAGTTCCTTAAATCATTCCCAGGCTTCGTATATTGATTCCCCTTCATACTGACAAAATGAGATAATATTGTTTCTAAGTTGAGTAGTCTTTGAAGGTGGAAAATACTTAGCTAGGAATTTCTAAGTTAACTCCTCCCAATTTTTAATAGACCAAGGTGCTAATGAGTATAACCACATTTTACCCTTATCCCTTCGTGAGAAAGGAAAAAGCCTTAGCCTAACGGTATCGTCTGGCATGCCATTATAACAAAATGTAGCACAAATTTCTAGAAAACTAGATAACTTTAAATAGGGATCCTCCAAAGGAGTTCCCCCAAAGTGGTTGTTCTGCACAAGTTCGATAATCGTTGGATTTAGTTCAAACGAGTCAGCTTCTACGATAGGGTTTTGTATACTTGAGTGAATTTCATCAATCATAGGATTTACATGATCCCTCAATGATTTATGATGATTTTTCAAGTTATTATTTTGAACGTTTTCCATTTCCATTTTTAGTTTTTCGAGTCCTTTCTGTTTTTTATTTTTTTTCCATTTTTCTAACTCGGGATCATAAGACACAAGTCCTATTTGCATACATAACACAACAAACAATACATTAACATAAAACAAAGAAAAAGAAAAATATATTCAACACAACAAAACAGTTTTTTTTTTCACAACACTTTTTCATAAAAAAAACCCAATTTTACGACACTAAAGTTATCAAATTCTAAGCCTAATTACTTCAACTAAAATTATCCTAAAATTCTTATCGAAGCTTCCCCGACAATGGCGCCAAAAACTTGATGCAACTTTTTTTTATATGCAAGGATCTATGAACAATAGATATATAATAATTTTTATGAAGTCACAATGATCAAATGCGAGTATACGTATCGTATCAAGTAATACAGGGCTCTAATTGAGTCCCGTTTATCGATCCCAGAGGGAAGCGAGGTAAGAGGTTCTTAGTTAAATTCTAATCCACTACTAATAGCCTTAGTTTGGAATGGTGATATAAGTAGTGTTTCTAACAACTGCTCTTAAATGCAGATGATTATATGTAAGAATAACAACTACTCCTAAAAGCAAATATTAGTTCTAAAGATAACCTTTTCTGGATAAATTGGTTTGGTAAATTTTGAGATAATGAAATCTACTATTTTTTTGTAATGAATTGGATAAAGTTTAGGAATGAGTTGCATTAAATATTGTATGTACCAAATAGGAGCAATCCGATTCTTTACTCTCTTCCGAGTACCCCCTCTTCAGAGTGCTATAAACAACATTGGCAAATCCTAGGCTTAATCCCTAAATCCATGGTTAGGGTGGGAGGATACTGGCTCTCACTTCAAAGCTCCCTCTTCCCTTCACCTGAAGGCTAACCCAAGCTTTAGTTACCAAACTTTTGGACCAAATTGGGGATCTCAATCTGTCACCCTGAAACCTCCAATTCGACGTCCATGAAACCATATTTCCCTATTTATTTTCACAAAATCCCCATGAAATACGCAATACATTCACAGACATTGAATGTGGTTCCACTTTGTTGAGAATTACACTGCCCTTCGGGACAATGCAATTACAATGAATTTTAACAATACAACGGGCATTTTTTGTAATGTAAATGAAGTGCAAGTAAAAAAAAATCACATTTATAATTAAAACATCTTTTAACAAGCATCACAATATCTTAAACATGAATCCTACTCATTGCAAAAGAAATGTAGAATGAAAATAATGGCATAATCTTCTTATGCCACTATTTCCAAATAAGAAGATTAAGTATGAGAAAGGCATCACAAAGCCAAAGAAAACACAATGAAAAACTTCATTTCAAAGCAAATCCACAAAATAAATATTTAAAAAATCATAAGATAATGAAGAACACAATACTTTGTTTTTTCTCCTTGAAAGAAAGATGAAAATCTCTCCCAAAAAGTCTCCTGATGATCTATGCAATGCTAGAACATCCCATTACAGATTCTCTCAAAATACTCTCACCAATCTCTCCAAAAAGGTAGAAATCTACATTTCTACTCTTATTCTAAGATTTCTCAACTTTATCCACACTTTTCCTAACATCTCTCCCTTTTTTGGCATCAAATTTGGTTTAAAATAGTGTAGGGACGAATTTTCCAAGAGTTGCATGAAGAAACCTTCCAAAAAGAGTCCAGATTCGATGTATATGGCCAATAACCGCTCAATTTTGCATCCAGACCATCTTGGCCGCTGCCGGCCAAGAATAGGGTGTTGCCGTCACTCAAATTTTGTGCCCTCGGGTTTCTGGTCGGGCGCTGCCGGCGCCCATTCTGCGCAGCTCCACAATTTTTCTTCGTTTGGCTCCGTTTTAGCTCTGAATTGCCACGTTTTAGTTGTGTTGCTTTTCTAACAGATAGCCCTACAAAATAAGCATAAAACCAACCTTTCTTTAAAGTGTAATCTCATTCAAAAATATGCAAGAATTGTAAAAGAGATTAGGTGTAGAAAGACTTATCAAAAGGTGTCAAGCCAAAATTTGTTTTCTTGCTCGTTTTTGCTCCAAATTGCACCGTTTTTGCTTTTTTTTGCTCCAATCACCTAAAATCATCATACCTGCAATAAATCATAAACAAAAACCTTCCTTTAAAGTGCAATATCACCAAAAATGAGTAAAATCATATAGCAAAAATCGTATATATTTTTGGTGCATCAGTGTCTCTTCAAATCATGTCAAGATTCAACGTATCCTCCAAAAGATGCATCCCTTTATTCAAATTTACTGCCCATGGGAAGTTAAGAAAGTCACCACTAAAAGTTGCTTCAAACACCCCTTGAAATTTGCAGCAAAAATGAAGAAAATCACCAAGTCTAATTTTTCATTTTTTTCATTTTTGTTGCTCAAAATTTGATCTAAATTTTGCTTATTTCATCATAATCACTTACTTTTATCATACCTACAAGAGAAACACAAAATACCTTCCATTAAAGTGCAATATCATAAAAAATAGGTATAAAATGTGCATAAAAACACTATTTATTTTAGGTGTATCATGGTGCAGCACCCTGACCCTTAGACTCACCTTTGTTTGTTGCATCAAAAGGTGAATAAGGGTCTCAGAAAATGGAGTTGGGATAATATTGGGGATGTGTTCAAAGCTGTTGAGGCTGCTGATAAGAAGGTTGCTCAATTGGAGGAGTATGTCACTAATGATGAATCACTTGAAGGATCCCTCTTTAAAGCCCAAGAGGAATTACTCACTGCTTCAGCTATGCAGGAACAACTATTAAAACAAAAAGCTGTAGTGAATATTTTCACTGAGGAAGATATGAACACTTAATTTTTCGATGCTCACATCAAATACAAGAGGAAATGCTGTACTATCCATACCATTAAGTCTGTCAATGGAACCCTTCTGAGGAAAACACTGCCATTGCTCAAGATCTTTGTTTCATTCTTCAGTACCCTCCTTAAACAGACCACATTTGAGAGAGTCCCTATTTACGATTCTTATTTTGAGGGAGACTTTCGATTTGTTAGCAATCTCAGCCTTGTTGAACCCCCTAACAAAACCAAAATTTGGCAAGCTCTTTCTTCCATAGATAGCTCTAAAGCTACTGGTCCTGATGGATTCACAACAGACTTTTATAAGAAGTCTTGGAATATAGTTAAAAAGGAGGTGATCATGGCTATCCAAGCTTTCTTCCAACGACAAAATATTCCCAGCTTTTTTAGCCACTCAAATTTTGTGTTAATTCCTAAGTCAGCTTAAGCAAATTCTTGGAACCAATACAGGCCAATTTGTCTAACTTCAGTAATCAGCCAAGTCATTAGTAAAATATTAGTTTTCAGACTGGAACCTCACCTGGACAGTATTAATAGTCCAAACCAATCAGCGTTTGTTCATTACAGGTTTAGTACAGATAATGTCTTACTTGCTCGGGAGATATTGTTGGATTTCGACAAGGTATGCAGGGGGGTAATCTCATATACATGCTTGACATCAACAAAGCCTATGATACAATCTGTTGGGATTTCCTACTGGATGTTCTTACTGCCAGGGGTTTTTCTGTACACTTCTATCAACTCATAAGCAGATGGCTGCACTCTAACAGTTACTCAATTTTGATCAATGGCCACTCTTAGGGTAATTTTATAGCTGATAGAGGTTTCAAGCAAGGAGATCCTTTGTCTCCCACTTTATTCATTTTGGCTATGGATTACCTATCTAAAATGCTAAACTCTTCTAATTTCTCCCAGCATCATCACAGATATCATCACTGGTCCAATTTGAATATCTCCCACCTCATCTATGCTGATGATGTCATAATATTTCCAATGCTCAGAAGAACTCAGTTAAAAAAATTATGAAATGTCTTCAGCTATTCCAATACCATTTTGGTATGCATTTCAATTCTAAGAAATGCAATCTCATCTGTCACAACAAGATATCACTTTGCAACAAAACTTGGATCATGGATTTTACTTGATTTTCCTGCCATCCTAGCCCTCTAGTCTATCTTGGGGTCCCTCTTCTTAAGGGAAGGGTTAAACAAACCCATTTTGATGCTATTCTTCAAAAAATCCATATTTAGATCTCCAGTTGGTCTCACCCTTTATTATCTAGTGGAGGTATAATCACTCTCCTTAAAAGTATCCTAACTACCTTTCCTTCATACATCCTTCAAATGATCTTAATGACTAAAAGCACTCAGCTGCAAATGGAGAGAATCTTTAACAGATTCTTATGGGCTGGCAAGAGGAAACAACTCCATTGGGCTTCTTGGCAGAAGGTTGCCAAACCTCTTTGGGCTGGTGGTCTTGTCTTCCAGGGTCTGAATCATCTGGCCCAGGTTAATCATTGCAAACTCTAGATTAAATTTAAATCTCAGACCTCCCTATGGGAAAAGTTCATGAAAGGCAAATATTGCAAAGACATTCACCCCTCCCTAGACACCAGCAAAATGGGTGACTCTAAAATTTGGACCTGTATGCTTAGAGTTCAACCTCCAGCATATTCTATGTTCCCTTAGGAGTTGGGCACTGGTAATCTGCCTTTTTGGCTGGATAAATGATGCCCAGTTAACTGGTTGCAACCTACTCATAATTTTGTCCCTGATTCTCAGCTGAAAGTGGTAGATTGTTGGGTTAATGGTAACTGGTCTCTTCCTATACTGAATTCTATTCTCCAGGCTCCCTCTACTAAGCTTATTTCTTCCTTTCCACTAAATACTTCAAGACATACAGAATTGTTTGGGCCTTTTACAAAAACCAAAGTCTTTAAAAATCCATTTACTCCAAACTTTTCTAACGGCAAGAGTCTCCCTGGGGGACAGTTATCTGGAGTAAGCACCTGTCACCTTCTATGTCTTTTTTCTGCTGGAAGCTCCTTTACAAGGTTCTCCCCACTGATGACCTTCTTAAATTAAAAGGATTGAGGGGACCCTCCTGCTACAGATTATGTAGGAACAGTGAGGAATTCTCCTCACATCTCTTCTTTGAATGCCCATTCTCTCAGCAGGTGTAGACTTAGTGCATAAGGGTATTCAATCTTAATGTGATATTTCTCACTTGGAAGGAATGGAAGGAGGCTATGTTTGGGGAAATCCCTTTCATAATGGCTTGGTTCATTTGGATGAGTAGAAATCATTCCACCTTTGAAGGCATTCCCCCTAGCGCTAATAAAGAGGCCAGAAATTGCTTATCTTATATTTCTAAATTGATTAATTTGAAAGGATTCCCTTCCATCTACTCTCTTCCTTCAAATGAGAGGAGGGCCCATCCCAACATTACTCTTGTAGAATGGAAGCTTCTTGCCCCCTCCTTCATCAAAGTTAACACTGATGGCAGCTTCCCTCCCTATGGTACTGAGGTGGGAGTGGGGGTTTCAGGAACCATAAGGGAAAGTGTCTTCTTTTCTTCCAGGCTCCAGTCCTAGCTACTGATGCTTTTGAGTTTGAACTCATTGCAGTCTTTTGGGCTCTCAGGCATGCCATGTTTAACCAATGGTACTCCCTTATTTTTGAAGGAGAACCTTATTTCCTCATTACCATTCTGGATACTGATGCCCCTCTCCCTTGGCACCACCAACAGTGGATCACTAGAATCACCACTCTTAGAGTCAACTTCCATCCCCAATTTCAGTTTATCTTCAGAGAAGGAAACAAGCCAGCCAATTGGTTAGCAAGGGAAGCTCTGTCCTCCTGCTCTACCAGAATCTCCACCTCCCTCCCTCCCCTCTCCTTTTTACTCATTAGGGATCTGTGGAAGCCCCCCACATCATAATTGATCACTGATTTGACTGATGTTAGGATTATACACAGTGGTATACTTGCTAGTTTCCATTCAATTGTTTCTTTGTGTTTTATTTACATTTTGTGTGGAGTTTTAAGTGGAGATGGACCCCTAGGCTTCCATGTTTTTTTGTTTTGGTTTTTAGCTGGGGTTCCTCTCTCCCCCCCCTCTTTTTGTACTTCTAAAATCTCTTAACATGTATGGAGCCTGTGTTGCTCCTTTTTCAATATATATATATATATATATGAGGCTATTGGCTGACCCATTGTGATGGAACAAAGGCCTTTTTATTGTAATCATTGCAAAATGTTTGGCCATAATATGGAAGGTTGTTATAGAATTCATCCTAATGTTAAACCTACTATGGGTAATTCTATTAGAGCTGCTGCTCATGAGAAACCTTCTTTGAGTAATCTAAAAGATAATGTTTTATCTGCTGATAAATTTGTTCCACAACCTTCTTTGGATATCCCAAATGTTACTTCAGATTTAAATTTTATTGAGCCTCAGGTAAATCCTCCTGATTTGGTTACTACTGAAGTACAAATGCTACACTCTTCTCTTGTTATTCAAAATATAGAAGTTCCTATTATTAAGGAGGAGGTTATCAATAATGAAAAGCCTGCTAATACAGAAGTTTTAAATCATGAAGTCACTGAAATTTTTGATAAGTCAATGTCTGTAAATGAAGGTTAAGGTACTCAGATTTCTGAAGATGTTAGTATTCCTGTTGATAGAAATATGAATGATTTACAACCATCTTCTTATCAATCTAAAGAAGTGTTGACTCCTGTTACCAATTATCCAATTTTCCAGTCTAATCCACCAGATAGTTTGGATATTCATTCAGAAAATTTGAATGTTTTTAACAAAGAGCTAAAGGAGGACTGGGTGGTTTAGAAATCTAAAAAGAAGAAATCCTTGGAGTTGGAAAATCTATCTGAAGCCAATATACTTCCATCTAGTTCTTCTTTTTCTTCTTTCTCTAGGCTTACTAGAGGTGGAAGATCCTATGGGCATGATTGAACTTTTATGTTGGAATATTAGGGGAGTGGCCAATCCTGGCTCCCATAATAGAGTTCTAAGCCTTAACAGTATACATAAGTTCTATGTTATTGTTCTTCTTGAACCTTTAGTAAGGAAAGATTTTGACAGATTCACTAAGAAGCTCCCTGGTTTTAACTTCTTTGTTAATTCTTCAAATAAAATCTGGCTTTTCTGTAGGAAGGAATTGCAAATCAATATCATTCTGGATCATTCTCAGTATTTACATTTTTATTTCGAGTTAGAGCATTTTAATGGCTTTGCTACTTTTGTTTATGCTTCTTCATCTATGGCTGGCAGAAAAGACTTATGGTCTAATCTAATAAGTATTAGTCATTCTATGACTGAAGGTTGGATTGTGGGGGGAGATATTAATTGCATTAATCATCCTAGTGAGAAGAAGGGAGGAAGGAATCCTAAATTACATGAAATGTTGGCTTTTTCTAATCACATTAAGGCTGCTAATCTTTTTGATCTTGGGTTTGAAGGTTCCCCTTACACATGGAAAAGAGGTTCTTTATATGAAAGGTTAGATAGAATCTTCACCAACCAAACTTGGCTTGATAAGTTCAATCTTTCTAAAGTTGATCATTTGGCTAGATTGGGTTCAGATCATACTCCTCTTCTTATCAAGTTTTCTCAGATTTCTGCTGTTAGTCAAAGCAGTTTCAAATTCTTAAATGTTTGGACTTCTCATCCTCTTTGTAATCAGGTGGTTGAAAACAACTAGATTATTAATCCTAATCAATGCTTTGGGATCCTATGCTGAAGCTTTGGCAGCTACAAAAAAATTATCTAAAGCCTTGAATCACTGGAATTGGAATGTTTTTGGGAACTTGAAAACCAACATTATAAATGTTGAAAAAGAACTTGCTGTTATTGAAAAGGAGGTGGATGAGGGGAATGTTTCTGAACAGATTCTTATGGAAGATAATGAGAAGTTGCATACTGCCATTTTACAAGAGGAAATGTTTCTACAGCAAAAGGCTTCTGGTAATCATTTTTTGCATGGTGACAGGAATTCAAAATTTTTTCATGCTACGATTAAATATAGAAGAGCACTGAATACCATCCTGAAAATCAAATTTGCTAATAATGTTTGGTTATCTAATTCTAAAGAGATTGCTAATGATGCTATGGATTATTTTCAAAAGCTTTTCTCCTTTCAGTCAACTAATTCTTTGCCCCTTGCTGACAATCTTATGCGCAATGATTTAAACCTGATGAATGAACAGCAGCTAATTAGTTCACCTGATGAGAAGGAAATTTTTACTGCAGTAAGTTCCTTGGATGGAAATAAAACAGCGGAGTCCTGTTGGTTATACTTCGAGTTCTATAAAAAATTTTGGCACATAGTCAAAAATGATGTGATTGATGCTGTTCAAAGTTTCTTCCTTGGCATGGATCTCCCTAAATACTTTGCTTCTTCATCTATCTTTCTTATTCCTAAAGATAGAAGTAAGAATAGTTGGCAGGATTTCAGGCCAATTAGTATTACTTCTACCTTCTCCAAAATTATTAGTAAAGTCATTGTGGACAGAAATAAACCTCTAATGAATGATTTGATTTTTGAAAATCAATCAGCATTTATTAAAAACAGAAATATTTGTGAGATTGTTTTATTGGCTCAAGAATTACTAACTGATCTTGATAAGCCTTGTAGGGGTAATAATTTTATTTTCAAATTGGATCTATCCAAGGCATTTGATACTATCAGTTGGTCATTTATCTTAAAGGTGATTTCTTCTAGAGGTTTCAGTATGGAGTTCTACAATCTAATCTCCAGATGGTTACAAAATAATTATTACAGTGTGATGATTAATGGTGGCTGCCATGGATTCTTTAGAGCTGGTAGAGGTATTAAACAAGGAGATCCATTGTCTCCTTATATTTTTATTTTGGCATTTGATTACCTCTCAAAAATTATTAATCAAGCTCAGTAGAATTATCCCTATACTCAGTTCTAACATAGATCACATCAGTTGGTAAGTCATCTGGCTTATGCAGATGATGTAATCATTTTCTGTAATGGCAGTAAGAATTCCATTAAATGCATGATGAAGGTTTTGCATATTTTTGAGGAAGTCTCTGGCATGTCCTTTAATAAAGCCAAATGTCAGTTCTTATCAAGTTCACTTGCATCTGTTAAGTCTAGGAAATGGATTTCTGATTACATTGGGTTCAAGGAAGCAAAAATCCTCCTTCTCTATCTGGGTTTCCTTCTAGTTAAAGGAAAAATTAAACTCTCTCATTATGATGCTGTGATAGATAAAGTTACTTCTCAGATTCGATGTTGGACAAATTCTTTTTTATCTATTGGTGGTAGAGTTACCCTTCTAAAGAGTGTTTTAACCACATTTCCTCTTTACATTCTTCAAATGATTAAAATGAAAAAGAGAACTCAGAAATTGTTATCAGTTACTTTTAACAAATTTCTTTGGGAAGGGCAACACAAACAAATGCATTGGACTAATTGGGATAAACTTTGTAAACCTATTGCTAGTGGTGGCTTGGGTTTTAAAAGTTTTCAACATTTAAGTTTTTCTTTTTATTGCAAGAAATGGATCAAATTTAGAAAAAAAATTTCAATATGGTCCAAATTTATGCATGGCAAATATTGTCATAACATTCACCCCTCTCAAGTTCAAATGAAGAATGGTGATTCTAAAAACTGGAAGGATTTGTTAAAAGTTAGAGATTATGCTGAGATTCTCTTTGTTTGGGAACTTGGGAATGGTCAAATTAATTTTTGGTTTGATAATTGGGTTTATCAGGATTCCTTAAAGGAACAATTTGATAGTTCTTTTTCTATACATAAAGTAGCTGATTGTTGGAATCAATTTAGTTGGGATGTCCCCAAATTTCAAAACTTTATTGATATAGAGACTCAAAAGAAGATCTTATCCATACCTATTCAACCATCCAAGCAAGACAGATTGATTACTAAGAATCCTCATAATCAAAGTTTGTCTAAATTCATTTTGCTTTCTAATCATAACTGGCCTATTAATGACTGAGGGGAGCTCTTATGGAACAAATTTATCACACCTTCAATGTCTTTTTCCTGCTGGAGGTTATTCATGAAGCTATTACCAATTGATAGCATCTTAAAGCTAGAAGGAATTCGTGTCCTTCTATGTGTCATTTCTGCCACTCCAACGAGGAAACTCTTTCCCTTCTTTTTCTGAATTGTGCAGCTATTCAAGAAATCTGGAAGAAGGTATTGGATTTCAATGGGTCTCTTTCTAAATTCCAACATTGGACTGATCTTGAATCCTGTTGGCAGGATTGGAAATTATCATCAGAATTTTTTATTCCATTGGTCATTTTCTGGTATGTGTGGATGTGTAGAAATGATGTTATTTTTAACAATAAAATCTTCTCATCCCAAATGGTTAGCATAAATTGTATATCTCATATTCTTAAGATCAGGAAGCTTTATCAATCTTAGAATTCAGCTACTCCTCTCAGATTCCAGCTTATTATGTGGAGAGCTCCTAAAATTCCATGGACTAAAATAAATTCTGATGGTAGCTTCTTTTCTTCTTCTGCTGGAATTGGTGTGCTTTAACGGAATCACTTTGGCAAATACTTATGGTCTATTTCTGCTCCTGTATTAGCTGAAAATGCTCTTGAAGTGGAAGCTATAGCAGCTTACTAGGGACTAAAAGCTGCTATTTTGAATAATCAGAATTTCATACATATGGAAATGGATTCTCTCTCCTTAGTACAAATTTTTCTTCATAAAGCTAAGGTTCCTTGGTTCCTACATATTTGGATTAACAAGATTAGTATCTTAGCTTCTTCTCATGCTGTTATTTGGACTCACATCTATAGAGAAGGGAATCAACCTGCAAATTGGCTTGCTAAAAGGGCTACTTCATCCATGGAAATCAATTGCGCTGCTTATTCTTCATCCAATGTTTCCTCTTCTTATTTTAAGGCTTTTAATGTTCTTTTAAATGGGGATTTACTTTCTATTTCTCATATCAGATGTAATAGAACTATGAAGAAGCAATAAAATTTGATCCTTGATTATATATATATATATATATATATATATATATATATATATATATATATATATATATATATATATATATATATATATATATGAGGGAAGGATGAAGCTCTGGATATTGTGGAGGTTTCTTGGTGAGATTTTCGAATTCTACTTTGTTCTTGAAGATTAAAGGAATTCTTTTGGTGATTTATTAAGATTTAGAGACTAACTCTCTTAGTTTCTTGTCTTTTCTTCTCTTTCTTTGGTTTTTTGTTTGAATTCTTGATTTCCCGGGTTCATAGTTATTTTGAATTCTGGATCTTTCTTAGCTTATTGGCTGAGATCTTGAATTATGTCTAATTCTAATCTTCCTTCTTCTTCAAATTATGGCAAATCGTTTGTTGATATAGTTGGACAGGATCAATATGACTAATTCATTTTTCCCCAAATTTATCATGATTCGGCAGCTGGTAAGGGGGATTGCCATTTTATCAAGAAGGTGGAAAAGAAAGGTGGTAAGCCTGCTTTAATTTTTTCTGAATTTGAAATTTCTACTCTTGTTGAAGTCCATAAATTCACATTAATTGGAAAGTTTCAATTCGGGCATCCAAAGATGGAGACTATAAGGAAATGTTTTGAAGATCTTAAACTGGTTGGTAATTGGAAGGTTGGTTTATTTGATGGAAGGCATATCATGATTCAACTATCTAAGGAGGAAGACTATGCCAATCTTTTCTCTAAGTAGTTCATTCTAATAGAAAGAAAATATATGAAGATCTTAAAGTGGTCACCTGATTTTGACCCTACTCAAGAGGCTCCTATAATTCCCATTTGGTACAGGCTTCCAAATTTAAAACTTCAATTTTTTAACCATCAGGTTATATATGGTATTGGTACAGCTTTGGGGAGTCCTCTTAAGTTGGATATGTCCACTTTTCAATTAACTAGGCCTTCCTTGGCTAGGATTTTAATTGAAAGAGCCATTACTTTGCCTGTTGTGGATGAAATTTGGCTAGGCTCTCCTCACAATGGATATTGGGAGCCTATTATAATGGAGCAAAATCGAGTTTACTGTCATAATTGCAAAATGTTTGGTCATTCTAGGGAGTCTTGTTTTACGCTTCATCCTGAACTCAAACCATCTTCTGCCAAGAATTCTAAAACAGTTGCTAACACTAGTTCTTTACCTTTGAAATCTTCTGGGTCCCCTAATTCAAATATTTAGTTTTCAGATTCTCAATTTGTTGCTAAACCTCCAATTATTATATCTATTGCTGAAGAAGTTCCTGCTGAAGTTGCTCCTCTTGAAGCAGCTACTGATCCTAATAATATTGAGGCTATTACTGATCTTCTCAAAGCTCAAGATGTTGTAATGACTCAAGTTCCTTCTACTATTCTGGTAGAACAGAATAAAATTAATATTGGACAGTCTGCTGATGTTACTGAAATACTTGCTTCTATAAATGATACTGCACTGTTACCAGAATCTTATCAATCTATGGAGGTGCTGCCTAAGGCTGTGCAATATCATGTAGCACAGGCTATACCTCAGGGAGATACTAATCATAATTTCTATGCTTTAGTAGCAACTAATAAAGAGCTAAATGAAAACAGGGTAGTCCAAAATGCTAGAAAAAAGTAGAAATCCTTGGAATTAAGGAATTTATCTGAAGATAACATTATTCCTTCCAAATTTTCTGATTCTTCTTTCTCTAGACTTACTTGAGGAGGTAGATCTATTAGTCATGATTAAATTCCTTTGTTGGAACATTAGGGGAGTGGCCAACCTTGGCTCCCTTAATAGGTTATTAAACTTTAACAGGGTACATAAGCTATGGGTAATTTTTCTTTTAGAACCTTTGGTTAAGACCAATTTTGACAGATTTACAAAGTTTTTTGTTGGTTATAATTTTATAACCAACCGTTCTAATAAAATCTGGATGCTGTATAGAAATGAATTGAAAGTTGATGTTATTCAAGATCATTGTCAATTTCTTCATGTTCATTTTGAATTGGACCAGTTTAAGGGCTTTGCATCTTTTATTTATGCTTCCTCCTCTCCTGCTGGAAGAGCTGAATTATGGTCTCATTTATTCTTTATTAGTCAAAACATAAATGAAGGATGGATTGTTGGAGGTGATTTCAATTGCATTGCTCATCCAAGTGAAAAGAAGGGTGGAAGAAATCCTAATCTTCAAGCTATGTTAAATTCTTCTGATAATATCCAATCTGCAGCATTATTTGATCTTGGGTTTGAGGGATCCCCTTTTTCATGGAAAAGAGGTTCTATTCTTGAAAGACTTGATAAAATTCTAGCTAATAAATTATGGCTTGAATTGTTCCGTATTTCTAAATTTCATCATTTGGCTAGATTGGGTTCTGATCACACTCCTTTGCTGATTAAGTTTTCTGTCTTGCCTGAGTCTAACAAAGGTAGTTTCAGATTTCTAAATGTGTGGTCTACACATCCTAATTGCTGCAACATTATTGAGAATTCTTAGAATGCTCAAGTTAGTTCTTCTTATGTAAATCCTCTTTTGAAATTATGGCAGTTACAAAAAAGGCTGGCTAAAGCTTTAACTCATTGGAATTGGAATGAATTTAGGAATATTAAATATAATGTGATTAATGTAGAACGTATAGTAGCAGAAGTAGAGGTGGTTGTTGATGAAGGAAGGGAATCTGAACAATCTCTTTTGGAAGCTAATGATAAGTCACACTATGCATTAATGCAGGAAGAATTGTTTCTCAAACAAAAAGCAGCTGCTAATTGGTTTCTTCATGGTGATCGAAATTCAAAATTCTTTCATGCTGTCATCAAGTATAGAAGATCACTAAATGCTATTTTGAAAATCAAATCAACTAGTAATAAATGGCTGTATAATCCTAAGGATATTGTAGAAGATGTGGTGTCTCATTTTCAACAATTGTTTGCTTTCAAGCCTACTAATTCTTCCTTGTTTGATTCAAAGCTTATGAAATCTGATATTAATCCTGCAAATGGGTATAAATTAACTGTGGTATCTGATGAAATAGAAATCTATGCAGCCATCAATTCTATGGATGGTAATAAAGTAGCTGGTCCAGATGGATACACAGCACAGTTTTATAATCTTTTTGGAATAGTATCAAAGTGGTTGTCGTTGTAGTTGTTAACTATTTTTTTTATGGTTTTGATCTCCCAAAGTAGTTTTTTTCTTCTTCAATTACATTGATACCAAAAGATAGAATTAAAACTTCTTGGCATGATTTCAGGCCAATAAGCTTAACTTCCACTTTTTCTAAAATCATTAGCAAAGTAATTGTTGCAAGATTACAACCTCTGTTGGAAAGTTAATTTCAGATAATCAATCTGCATTTATTAAAGTTAGATGCATTAGTGATAATGTCATGTTAGCTCAAGAGTTGATAGCTGATATAGATAAACCTTGTAGAGGCTCTAATCTTATAATCAAATTGGATCTATCTAAAGCATTCAATTCCATCAGTTGGTCTTTCATTATCAATGTGCTTTTATAAAGAGGTTTCAGTCTTGATTTTTGTAATCTGATATCTAGATGGCTAAAGAATAACTATTACAGTGTTTTACTTAATGGTGGAAGTCATGGATTCTTCAAGGCTGGTAGAGGTATTAAACAAGGAGACCCCTTGTCTCCATATATCTTCTTCTTGGCATTTGATTACTTTACAAGATTGATTAATTAGACTCAACTTGATCATTCTTACACCCAGTTTCAGCATAAGTCTAATATTTTTGTTAGTCATCTTGCATATGCAGATGATGTAATTATCTTCTCTAATGCAGTAAGTGTTCTATAAGATGTATGATGAAGATATTGGGGAACTTTGAGGATGTTTCTGGGATGACTTTTAATAAAGCTAAATGTCAATTTCTTGCAAGCTCTAAAAGTACTTCTCATATGAGGAAATGGATTATTTAAATCACTGGTTTTAAGGAAGCTACTTATCCTCTTCTTTACTTGGGGTTCCCTTTAATTAAAGACAGGAGAAAACTTTCTCACTATGATGATGTGGTTGCTAAGATCTCCTCTCAAATTCAATGTTGGACTAATACATTTCTATCTAATGGTGCAAGGATTACTCTTTCAAAAAGCATTTTGACAACATTTTCTCTTTATACACTTGAGATGGTGAGAATGAAGAAAAGCACTCAGAGAATGTTGTCTATTATCTTCAATAAGTTTTTATAAGAAGGTCAACATAAGCAATTGCAGTGGTCCAATTGGGATAAATTATGTAAGCCTTTTGCAAGTGGAGGTTTGGGCTTTAAAAGCTTTCAATAACTTTCTTTTTCTTTTTACTAAAAACATTGGATTAAATTTAGATCATAGAACTCTCTTTGGGCTAATTTCATGCATGGCAAATACTGTTAAAACCAACATCCTGTACAAGTTCAGCCTAAGCTGGGGGATACAAAGACTTGGAAAGAGCTATTGAAAATTAAGTCACAAGCTGAAAAAATTTTTGTTTGGGAAGTTGGTAAGGGAGAAATTGATTTTTGGCTAGATACTTAGCTTTTCAATGATTCCCTTCAAGAGCAATTTGTTAATTCTTCTAATATTCAAAAAATTTCTGATTGTTGGACCAATAATAGTTGGGACATTTCTAAATTCAAAAATTTTGTTGACTTGGAGACTCAAGCTAAAATACTATCCATCCCAATCCAGCCTTCTAAAAAAGATAGAATTATTACTAAAAATTCTAGTGCTCAGAGTGTCTCCAAATTTATTTATCATACATGTTTTAATTGGTCCAAAAATGATTGGGGAGAGCTGATTTGGAACAGATTTTTATCCCCTTCTATGTCCTTCTTTTGTTGGAGATTATTCAAAATATTCTTGCCCACTGATGATATACTAAAACTCAAAGGTATTCGTGGTCCATCTATTTTCCAATTTTGCTTCTCTAATGAGGAATCTATCAATCACCTTTTCTTGAATTGCCATGTTGTGCAAGACATCTGGGCTTCTATTTTGAACCATATTGGACTTACTTCTAAATTATGTCATTGTATTAACATTGATTCCTGTTTGCTTGATTGGAAAGGTTCAGCATCATTCTATATTCCTTTAGTTATTTTCTGGTTCATATGGTTGGCAAGAAATGATGTTATTTTTAATGGGAAGATTTTCTCCTCTCAATCCATTGTGAAAAATTGCTTAACTTATGTTGATAAGCCTAGTACAAACAAGATCAACTCTAGCAAACCTGCTGCTACTTTGAACAGAGTTCAATTGATTATTTGGAGGAAACCAAGTATTCCTTGGGTCAAAATTAATACTGATGGGGGATTTAAATTTCCTGATGCTAGAATTGGTGGACTTTGTAGAAATTATAAAGTGCACTGTTTATGGTGTTATTAAGCTCCAGTTGTTGCTAACTCTGTCCTTAAAGCTGAATCATTGGCTGTGCTGTGGGGACTGAAAATTGCAATTAAACTATACCATTCCTTCATTCACATTGAAATGGATTCCTTGCAATTACTACAGATCTTACTGCATCAAATAGCTGTTCCATGGGACTTACAGATTTGGATTAATAATATATTCAATCTTGCTACTTCCTTAAATATAATTTGGAGCCATATCTTCAGAGAAGGGAATAAACCTGCAAATTGGCTAGCTTCAAGAGCATCTCTTACTAAAGAAATCTTTTGTAGTTCTTTTCCTCCTAATTTTTTTCTTCTTTTAATAATTTAAGTTCTCTTTTAGATGGGGATTTGATAAATATACCTCATGTTAGATGTAAAGTTTCAGCTAGGCTTAAAAAAGATTTCTTTTTTTTTCGAATATATATATATATATATATATATATATATATATATATATATATATATATATATATATATATATATATATATATATATATATATATATATGTAATTAATAATGGAGGTGGCGGCTGAGTTTGCTCTGCTAGGGTTTCAATGGAGCTGGTAAACAGTGGAGGCGGCAGTGCTGTCTCAGGGAGGAGGAAGGTGAGCTGGAAGAAGAAGGAAGCTGTTTCTTCTCATTTCTTTCTCAGTTGTGTGTGGGTAGTGTGTTTTCCCTCTTTCTCGGGGTTTTCTTTTTTGAATTTTTGTTGTGGTACTGTTACATTAAGAAATGGCCAATGAGCTCACTCGGGCTGATCCCCACTTTATTGGGAGGGGCACATTTGCTGAAGTGATTGTGAGAAAGGAAGGTGGCACTACTATTGGAGACAAACTTGTTTTCCCTCAGCTGTTTCATGATGCCATGGAGGGTAAAGCAGAGTGTGAATTTATCAGGAAATGCACAAGAAAGGCAGGGAAGCTTGATCTTATTTTCGCTGAGGAGGAACTTCAAAAACTGTTAGAACCTTACAAATTTACTCTAGTAGGGAAATTTCAGTTTGGACACCCCAAACTGGATATTTTAAGGAAAGCTGTTGATGACTTCAAGCTTGTGGGCAGTTGGAAAATAGGGGTGTTTGACAGCAGGCATATCATGTTACAGCTAGCTTTGGCGGAGGATTATGCACAGATTTTTTTCTAAGAAGGTTATCATGATAGATGGGAAACCAATGAAGCTGCTAAAATGGACTTTGGACTTTGATCCAACCAAAGAACCACCTATTGTTCCTGTTTGGTTCAGTCTCCCTAATTTAAAGCTCCCATTTAATAATCATAGAATCATTTATGATATTGCTGATTCCATGGGGAGACCACTCAAGCTCGACATCCCTTCTGCTAATGCTACAAGGATTTCAAATGCAAGTTTTCTAGTAGAAAGAGACATCACTCAACCATATATTGATGGGGTTTGGTTAGGGACTGCTAATAATGGGTACTGGCAACCCATTGTTATGGAATATCAGCCACTATATTGTAAGCACTGTCATCTATTTGGACATACAATGGAACAATGCTTCAAACTCCATCCTGAACTAAGACCTTATAATGTGATTAATAAAGGCACAAAGAAAATTGACAAAGAAAAAGAACAAGCATCTATACCTCAAGCAACTCCATTAAGTCCTGACCATGCTGTCCAGGAACTGAACACTGAACATGTAGAAGTTATGGCCACTGATACTGCTGGGCATTATCTTGCTGATAATAATGTTGATAAGGAAGGAGAGGTTCCTCCTGATCAGGGAGGCTGCCTTGCCATTGGGCAGTATGTTGGTCTCCCTAATGTGTTTAGGGATCCTGCAGCTAACCCCAGCCATGTTGATATACATTCTTCTGTTGAAGCAGTCATACCAGCTAGTTCTAATGTTGGTGCAACTTTCATCACTCCATCTGAACCCATCACTGGGGACTTAGCCCACAACTTAGCCAATACAGCAGAAGGAGCTTGGTCACAACAAAAAAGTAGAAGGAGGAGAAAAGACACTATGGAACTGCAAGATTTATCAAAGTCCAATATTATTGGGTTGGAGAATTCAATTGCCACACCCCCTAGGATTACTAGGGCTGGTAAGGCTATACACCATGATTAATCTTCTTTGTTGGAATGTTAGGGGTGTTTCAGGTCCTGGCACCCTTAACAGAATCCTACATTTAAACAGGATTCATAAACTATGGATTTTTGCTTTACTTGAACCTATGGTGCACACCAATATCTCTAAAATTACTAAAAGGTTTCCAGGATTTCACTTTCAGCCTAACTGTAATAATAAAATTTGGGTTTTCACTAGGAAGGAGTTGAATTGCACTATTCTGATTAACAATTATCAGTTCCTACATCTACACTTTGGGTTGGATCAATTTCAAGGCAGTGCTACCTTTTTTTATGCTGGTTGTACTCAGACAGATAGGGTTTCCCTTTGGAAGGAGCTGTGTTAGATTAGTGTTGGCAATACCTCCAATTGGATTGTGAGTGGGGATTTCAACTGCATTAGAGATCCAAGTGAGAAGAAAGGGGGCAGAACACCTGATCTCCAATCTATGTTGCAGTTTTCTCAAAATATTACTACAGCTGGGTTATTTGATATTGGCTTCATTGGTTCTCCATTCACATGGCAAAGAGGCAAACTGTTAGAGAGAATTGATAGAGTGCTAACTAATGATTCATGGCTCAACATGTTTCCAATTACTCAAGTGCAACATTTACACAGATCAACCTCTGACAATTCTCCTCTTCTAATTCAGATTTCTTTTAGCTCTTACAAGGGGCACTCACCTTTCAGATTTTTTAATGTGTGGTGTGATCACAATAGTTTCTTAGATGAGGTGAAAAGAGCCTGGATTGTGCTTGATTACCCCACTTGTAACTCCCTGGTAAAATTGTGGAGATTGCATAAAAATGTGGCTTATAAGTTAAGAATGTGGAATAAGCACCATTTTGGTAATGTGTTTCAACAGGTTAGGGAGGCTGATACCAAGGTCCATTTGCTGGAAGCTGATAATGATATGGGAGGGAATCAGAATCAAGATCTATGGACTGCTCAAACTCAACTTCTACAAGCTTTGGATAGAGAGGAAGTTTTTCTCCAACAGAAGGCTGCTGTCAATAAATATCTCTATGGGGACAGGAATTTAAAATACTTCCATGCAATAATTAAACATAGGAGGAAAATTAATGCCATTCAAAAAATAAAGGATGCTACTGGTAATTGGATTACTGATCAAACAACTATTTCTCAAAGTGCTGTCCAGTATTTTCAGCATATGCTTGCTGCACATCCTACAGCAACCAATTCATTCATTGCTGGGGTTTTTTTTGAAAACCATGACTATGTTAATCAGCTCAACTTGACTTTACCTCCAGATGAACAGGAAATTTTGCAGGCTTTAAAAATATTGATGGGAATAGGACTGCTGGTCATGTTGGCTTCACTTCCACCTTTTATCTAAAAACTTGGGAGATAGTGAAAACTGATCTTATTTAAGCTGTTCAAGCCTTTTTCCTTGGGACTGACCTTCCAAATTATTTTGTTGCTGCTAGCATTGCTCTTATTCCAAAGGATAATCAAAAATCATATTGGGCTGATTTCAGACCTATTAGTCTCACCACTGCTTTCTCTAAAATCATAAGCAAAATTCTTGTGGGGAGACTACAACCACATCTCAATAAATTAATTAGCTCTAACCAGTCTACTTTTGTGCAGGGAAGAACCATTACTGATAACTATCTGCTGGCTCAGGAATTGCTGCTGGACATAGATAAAAGATGTAGGGGACATAATTTAATTCTTAAATTAGATCTCAAAAAGGCTTATGATACCATCATTTGGCAATTTATTGATCTTGTACTTAAGGCACAAGGTTTCCATCCTTCTTTCTGTACATTAATCCAGAGGTGGCTATCAAGTGCCTACTATAGCATTCTTGTAAATGGTAGTAGCTGTGGTTTCTTCAAAGCAGGCAGGGGTTTGAAACAAGGGGATCCACTCTCTCCCACCATATTCATTTTGGCATTTGACTACTTCTCCAGGATTCTAAATGCTACTCATAATCAGTACCCCTATCTCGATTTTAAGCATAATTCTTCCCAAAATATCAGTCATTTGGCATATGCTGATGATGTTATCCTTTTCACTAATGGTAGTAAGATTTCTGTCAAAAAAACATTACAAATAACTGATCATCTAGCCATGGTAGCAGGTCTTGAACTTAACCAAAGGAAGTGTCGGCTTTTAGTCGGCAAAGGATTCAATCATAAGCAGTGGGTGATTGATTTCACTGGTTTCTCAGCTGCAAATCTCCCTTTAAAATATTTAGGGGTGCAGTTAACTAAAGGCAGGAGAAAACAAACCCATTATGATGAAATAGGGGAGAAGAAATCTGGACTAGGCTGATATCCCCCTCAATGTCTTACTTCTGCTGGAGATTGTTTCATAATTACCTTCCATTAGATGATATTTTGAAGCTAAAAGGTTTGAGAACTGCTTCTAGATGTTGGTTATGCCATTCTCAAGAAGAATCAGTTTCTCATCTTTTTCTCAGCTGTACAGTCACTAAACAGGTTTGGAATTTAGTGTTACATCAATTCAAATTAACTCATCTCAATTATAACTGGATCAATTTGGGGGCTTGCTGGGAGGACTAGAAAGCTGAGAAAGAGTTTCACGTTCCTTTTGTTATCTGTTGGTTTGTATGGATGGCCAGGAATCAGAAAAACATGACAATAAAACTTGTAATATCAATCAGATTGTGGCAAACTGCTGTAGTTTTTTATGTAAACACTCACTGCTGGACTCCTCTCCTAGAAGAAAACCTATTTTGTTGAAATGGTCACTCCCTTCCCAACCATGGATAAAAATTAATATTGATGGCAGCTTCAATACTTCAGCTGCAGGAATTGGAGCTGTTTGCAGAAATTCCTTGGGACAGTTATTGTGGTTCTTTCAAGCACCTATCATCTCTTCATCAGCCCTTGAATCTGAACTTCAGGCTGCACAGTGGGCTTTGATTACTGCTAGAGCTTTGAACTATCACTTTGTATGGGTAGAATCTGACTCACAACATTTGATTAACATACTGCAAGGCCTCTCCTCTCCTCCTTGGAACTTGGTATATCATTGCAGAACTCTTCTCTCTACCATTGGTTCCCTCTCACTCAAATGGACCCATATCTTCAGGGAGGGTAATCAACCTGCTAATTGGTTGGCAAAACATGCTACAGCCACTAATACCTTTGTTTTTTGTGTTACACCTTTTGAGCCTCTAAGGCTTTTACTTTTTGGGAACTTTATTGACACTCCCTACATCAGATGTATGTAACCTTTGCTTGAATGAAAATTTCCTTTTCCTAAAATAAATATATATATATATATATATATATATATATATATACATATATATATAAATATATCTATATATATACATATATATATTAGCAAAACAAAAGAACTTCATTCATTATAAAGGTTTAGTACATCTAATAAAAGGGAGCTTTAGAGAGTCCCCAAAAACTAACAGCCTTAATGGCTCAGAAGGAGTTACAGAGAAGACAATATTACTATCAGTTGCAGCCCTTTTAGCAAGCCAGTTGGCTGGTTGATTACCTTCTCTAAAGGTATGGGTCCATTTGATTTGTAGAAAGTCGGATGGGGAAGGGAAGGTTCTGCAAAAATAGGTCAGGTTCCAGGGTGGAGGAGTAGTGCCTTGCATAATATTCACTACTCGCATAGAGTCGGATTCCAGCAGAAACATAAGGGAGGTGGAGAGCTTTAGCGAGTAGTTAAGGCCCGAGAAGGCAGCCCATAATTCAGCCTCTAAAGCAGAAGAAGCAAAAGTAGGTGATTGGAGAAACCAAAGGAGCTGCCCCAGATAATTTCTGCAGACTGCCCCAATGCCAGCAGAGGATGAAGTGAAGCTTCCATCAATGTTAATTTTTACCCAAGGGTATGAGGGTAGGGACCAATGCAGCAGCACTACACTGCTAGATGATGGGGGAACTAATTTAGCATTCTTGTTAATGAAGCTACAGCATTTAATCACAGTAGAGTGGACCATACAACTGAGATTTTCAAATTTGGCTTGGTTCCTGGTCATCCAAATAAACCAACAGATTACTAAAGGGATGTAGTAAGAGTTTAGGTTTCTCCAATCCTCCCAGCAAGCCTCAAAGTCTTTCCAATCATGTCTGTGTTGAGATAAATGCAGTTGCTGAATTACCTCAGTCCAAACCTGCTGAGAAAAAGCACAGGTAAGGAACACATGAGAGAGTGTTTCTTCATGGGAGTGACAGAGCCAACATCTGGAAGCACATTTAAGACCTTTTAATTTTAAAATGTCATCAAGAGGTAACAGCTTGTGAAAGAGCCTCCAGCTGAAAAAAGACATAGATGGGGACAGGTTTCTATTCCAAATCTTCTTTCCCCAACTGTATTGAGGCCAGCTTTTGTAAGTTTGGTGAATAGCACCATTAAGAGAGGAAGTAGAGGCATGTTTGATCAATAATTTATCAGGACTATTGGAAATAATAGGAATAGATAGTATTTGCTGCACAGTATCAGAATCCACATAATTACCCAGCAACTCAGAATTCCACTTCCCTTGGGTCCAGAAGTCAGACACCTTCAGCTTAGGTGAGCAGTTTGAAGGAGCAGAGATGGGGCCATCAGGTAGCCAGGTATCCAAAAAGAAGTGAACCTGGCCATCTCCCACCTCCCAAAACAGCAGTTGGTTGGCAGTCTCCCTAACTTTAAGCAAATTTTTCCAGTGCTTGGAATCCCCCATCTTAGCTTTCACTTCATTAACATGAACTTTCTTGCAGTATTTCTCCTTTAGGTAAATTGCCCACATGGTGTCTTGCTTAACAAATTTAATCCACTCGTTTACAATGGAAGAGATGGCTCATCTGTTTGAAACTTTTAAATCCCAATCCTCCAGCCTTGGTAGGTTTGCGAGACCTTGTTCCAAACAACCCAGATGAGGTTGTTTATATTGGCCTTCCCAAAGGAATTTGTTAAAGGTAGTCTCCATCATTTTCCGTGTGCTTAGTTTCATGTGAACCATCCGCATGGTGTATAATGGGAAAGTAGATAAAATACTCTTCAACAAGGTCAATCTGCCACCATTGGAGAGGAATTTATTGGTCCAAGTAAGCTATAGCTGAAGAAATCTTGTTGACAATCTCATCATATTGGGTTTGCCTCTTCTTACCTTTGATAAGTTGAACCCCTAAATATTTTAATGGAAGAGCAACGAGCAGATGAAACCGATCTGTTCCTTCACCCAGCGAGGTCCGTTTATAGTTATTCCCCACCGTAAACCGGCACTTCTTAACATTGAGCTTCGATCCAAGCAACTTTAGAAACATGTTCCAAAGCACTCGCATAATTCTTTTAACAGCTTGTTTACTACCATTGGAGAAAATAATGGCATCATCAGCATAAGCCAAATGGCTTATCAATTGGGAAGAGCTGTGACTATAGTTAAGGTAAGGGTACTTCTTATAGGTGGCATTGAGCACTCTAGAGAAATAATCAAAAATCAGAATGAAGAAGGTTTGAGACAAAGGGTCTCCTTGTTTCAGTCCTCTCCCAGCATTAAAAAAGCCATGGCTGCTACCATTCAGGAAAACACTGTACCAAGCACCTGAGAGCCACTTCCTGATTAAATTACAGAAGGAAGGATGGAAACCCCTAGCCTTAAGGACTTGATCAATAAAACTCCAGCTGACAGAGTCATAAGCCTTGTGGAGGTCTAGTTTAAAAATGAGATTATGTCCTCTACAAACCTTGTCAATATAAAGCAAAAGCTCCTGAGCTAACAAACAGTTATCTGTAATATTCCTGCCCTGCACAAAGGCTGATTGATTGGCACTAATGAGTTTGTTGAGACGAGGTTGAAGCCTTCCAACAATGATTTTGCTGATAATCTTGGAGAAGGTACTAGTAAGGCATATGGGTCTAAAGTCAGACCAAGTGGCTTTTTGCTTATCTTTGGGAATTAGAGTAATGGTCGTTGCGAGTAAAGTACTTTGGTATTTCATCACCAGAGAAAAGGCACTGGACTCGCTCGGATGAGGTCGAGCCCACCACATCCCGAGCGGTACAAATAAAGGTAGAGGTGAACCCATCGAGTCCTGCAGCTTTATTACCATCAATGCTTTTCAAAGCATTAAGGATCTCATCGGCATCGAGCAGCATGGTGAGATTCGATTGCTTGTACATAAGAAAGATCTTCACTAAACACCTCTGGCTGGAAAGAATCATTTGCTGACTGTTGAGCTGCCAATAGGGATTGAAAAAAACTAACAGCACTTTGAGAGATTAAGGCAGACTCAGATATCCAGTTGCCCTCTTCATTCTTGATTTTAAGAATAGCATTGATTTGTCTTCTGTACTTAATTACTGTATGGAAGAATTTAGTGTTCCTATCCCCAAATAGATGTTTGTTAACAGCAGCTTTCTGTTCAAGTAATAATTCTTCCTCCTCCAAAGAGTTGAGCAGATGAATTTGGGCATCCAGCAAGGCTTGAGTATGATCCCCTTCCTGATCCTGTAAAGCTTCCAGCATCTTGACTTTCTCATCAGCATCTTTGACCTTTTGATAGACATTACCAAAGCATTATTTATTCCACTGTCTCAGCTGCAGTGCCACAGCTTTCTGTAGTCTCCAAAGTTTGACCATAGGGTTGGGGTGGAGTTCAGCATGAGCAGACCAAGCAAGTTTAACAACAGCCAGAAAAGTGGGGTGTAAGGACCAAACATTCAGAAATCGAAGGTGGATGGGTGGGGACTATGATCGAAGGAAATTTGGATGAGAAGAGGGGAGTGGTCAGAAGTTGTTCTATGTAAGTGGTGCACCTGAGTAATGGGGAAGGTATTTTGCCAACAATCAATTAAAAGAATTCTATCAATCCTTTCCAAAAGAGCACCCCTTTGCCAAGTAAAAGGAGTGCCAAAGAAGCCGACATCAAATAGACCAAGCCTTGGAGATGTTATGGGAGAAAGTGAGCATGGAATTAAGATCGGGAGTTCTGCCCTCCGACTTTTCACTTGGATCTCCGATGCTCGTTAAAGTCCCCCCACTAACCGGTTATTAGAGATGCTCGTTACTAATGCTCAACAAGTCATTCCATAAAGTAATTTTATCACTAGGTTTACTACCAGCATAAACAAAAGTACAAATCCCCTTAAACTGATCCAGTTCAAAAGAGAGGTGCAAAAACTGAGTGTTATCAAATACAATTTGGCAATTTAACTCCTTCCTACTCAGCAGCCAAATTTTATTAGTACAGTTGGAATGAAACTGAAATCCTGGAAAAAGTTTAATGTAGTGTTGAATATTGTTCCTTACCATTGGTTCCAAAAGTGCAATAAGCCACAGTTTATGAGTCCTGTTCAGGTGAAGCAATCTGTTAAGGGTGCCAGGACCTGCTACACCCCTAACATTCCAACAAAGAAGGTTAATCATGGTGAAGAGCTTTACCAGCCCTAGTGAGCCTAGGTGCTGATGAGCTTTCTAACCCAATTATATTTGTAGGGGACAAATTCTGCAGCTCCAGTATATCTTTTTTCCTTCTTCTACTCTTCTGCTGGGACCAAACTTCATCAGCTTTATTTGCCATTCCCTCCAGAACAGTATGAGTAGATACTTCCATCAACTGGTCCTGTGGAGTAATAAAGGTACCACCTGTCTCAGAACTTAGTGGAAAATTTACCCCCTCAGGAGGGCCTTCCTTGAGTCTGTGAGGATCATCATCAGCAGGAGCAGTATTGACCAGAATAAGAGGATCCAAAGGAGTGTCTTCAGCTTCAGAGCTGTCAGGCTCAAAGTTTTCTAAATCTCTGGAAACAATTCCCAGAGGGTGCACTGATACCAGGGGGATTTCAGGGTTTAAATGGGGAGGAGGTAAGGGAACATTCTGCTCCACATCAGTAACCATGCAACTCTGAACTTTAGAAGGCAAATCGAAACCAATGCGAGGTTTCGGGTGGGAAGTGAAGCGATCCGATCGAGCTAGTCTTCTCCTTGCTAGCAACATTGTAAGGTCCGAGATCGTGGTGCAATCTAAAGCATTTATCCATAGTATGTCCAAAAATATGACAATGTTTGCGAGTAGAGTGGTCGGTATTCCAATACAATAGTCCGCCAATACCCATTATTAACGAGTACCGACCAAACACCATCAAGATGAGGTCTGGGTGATGTCCCTTTCTACTAAGAACCTGGCATTAGAAATTCTGGTCACATTTGCAGAAGGAATGTCAAATTTAAGAGGTCTACCCATAGAGTCAGCAATATCATAGATAACTCTATGATTATTAAAAGGGAGTTTGAGGTTAGGGAGACTAAACCAAACTGGAACAATTGGGGGCTCTTTGGATGGGTCGAAGTCCAGAGTCCATTTAAGTAATTTCATGGGCTTGCCATCAATCATAATAACTTTTATAGAGAAAATCTGTGCATAGTCTTCTTCTAAGGTAAGCTGTAACATGATATGCCTACTGTCAAATACCCCAATCTTCCAACTCCCCACCAATCTGAAATCATCCACAGCCTTCCTGAGTATATCTAGTTTGGGGTGTCCAAACTGAAATTTGCCTACTAAGGTGAATTTGTAAGGTTCAGATAATTTTGCCATCTCCTCTTCAGTGAAGATTAAAGCTAGCTTGCCTGCTTTCTTAGTGCAACGCCGGATGAACTCACATTCAGCCTTACCCTCAATTGCATCATGATAAATTTGGGGGAAAACCAATTTGTCTCCAATGGTAGTGCCTCCCTCTTTCCGAACAGTGACTTCAGCAAAAGTCCCTCTTCCCACAAAGTTCGGGTCAGCCCTTGTTAACTCAGTCGCCATGCTACCAATGGAACAGTAAAAGCATCCACAAATTTGAAATAAAAAGAACCCGGGAAAGGTAAAACCACTTCCCAAATGAAGAAGGAAGGAGGAGGGAGACGAGAGAACACCCGTGCCAACTTCAGCGAAGTGCCGGAAGAGAGCAGCCAGCCACCACCACCTCGGCTCCATGGAAACCCTAGCGAGAGCAAGTTTCGAGTCCAACCATTTTTTTATTATATATATATATATATATATATATATATATGTTAGTTAAAAGAGCTACTCGTGGCTCCCTACGTATTAATATTAATCAAAGTTACAAAATGAGAAAGGGAAACGGGATCCCCATCTAAAAGCAAAAAGAAAAACATTAGAGTCCTAGGGGTTCCCCTCTCCACAATACATCTCCACATAAAAGAAAGAAAACAAAATAGTAACAGTATGGTATACCCAAAATACAAGCGTAAGCAGTATTCCAAAAAAATTGAAAAGCATGTCGATTAGAACATGTACATTTAAGAGAAAATGAGAACACACGTCCAACAATATTAGAGCACAAAACCCAATTGCTTGAAAAGTCGAGCATCCCAAGTTACACCCCATAAAATAAGCATATGCCTGCAGAGGAGCATGCAATTTAGGAGATATGGATGGTGTGTTCCAGTGGCATACATGCTCCCAGTTCCCATACCTGCAAAAACACTAAGATCCAAAAGAGAGAATCTTCTACCTTCACCAAACCGAGATGTAAGTATGAAGAGAATCAGTAAGATCAAGCACAGGAGCTAGGAAAGAGAGGCACAGGACAAGTTACTCCCCTTGTTCCTTTGACAGAGATTGAACAAGACCATTAGTAGTACCCAGCCAACCGAAACAAACTTCTGAGCAATAATATGGAAAGGGGGGAGAAATTCCAAATAGAGCACATCAATTCCCTGCCCGCCTGATGTGTGGAATGCCCAATGAGTCACCATGAAATAATAGTTTCATTGGACCATAGGGATTTAACCTAGCAATAATATTATTTTTATCTCACATAGCTAACCAATCAGCAGGGGGATTCCTTTCCCTGTAGATAAAGCTCATACACATATTAATATGGTGCATAGAAATGTATTGCCAAATTCTGTGAAGAAGTGGAATAACATTCCAGGAAGGAAGTGATCTCCTAGTAAGAACCTCAAATACATACATGGAATCCATTTCAATGAGTAATTGAGTGATATTAAAATGAGTAATAGTTTTCAGTGAAAGAAAGACAGACCAAAATTCTGTTTCCATCGGATCAGCTACCATCATAGGGGAAGCAAAAAGATAGACCACCTTACCCTCGTGGTCCCTATACACCCCACCAACCCCGGTCTCATAAGAAGTCTAACTCCCATCAACATTGTCCTTAACCCAATGCTTCATAGGAGGGCACCACCAGACCAAAGAATGTGCATCCCTTGAGCTGTTAAGCCATCCCTAACAAAATTCCATCAGACATGAGAGAAATGGGAGATTAAATAAGTGGCAGTTAAGGATGGAGAGGGAGGATGTTGATCCTGTTTAAAGCTATTATGTGCATCCCAAAAAAATCAAAGTACAATTAGTTGGAAAGAGGCAGCTTTCGTGTGAAATAAAGGGGAATCCCTCCAAGCCAGGAGTAAAGTAGAGATATCAAATCTTCGGGGCCAACAAACTCCAATGTAGAGTCCATTTAACCTCCACACTTTAACAGTAAAAGGGCATTCATAAAAAACATGCGAGATCATTGATGGCAACGGAAAATGTCGCATGGTCGTCACTGCCAATGTCATGTATTCTGTGAATGTCAAGGAGTCGCCACTCTGTTTAATATTGCCTATTCTTATTTTTGTAAGTACTATAAAGGAATTAAGAAAATTAGGACTAATAGAAAACAGCAGAAAAGGATGTTTATGATAATTCTTATAAAAGAAGGTTCTAGAATACCACATTCTAGAATTTCTATACAAGGAAAATCATTAAGTCTTAACCAGAGATTTCTATCATGGGTTCTTTTAAATCTCCTATAGAAGCAAGCTCCTATAGTGAATTACATCTTAGGCAATTTCTAATTGTCTAAGAAAACTTCTGATTAGTGTTGATCACTTGTTTTCAAAATTTTTTTTTTAAGGAAAGATGTACCCACTATCAATCCTAGATGTCATTTTGTCATTTTGTTTTGTTTATCTGTCATTTTTTTGGCTACCCTGAAGGTTTTGGGATTGTTTTGGTTTTGTCGTTGTTGTGTTTTGTTTTGTCAATATAGTTGTTGTCTATTGTTTTGTCAATGTCGTTGTTGTGTTTTATCTTGTCAATGTTGTTGTTGTGTTTTGTTTTGTCAATGTCATTGTTGTGTTTTGTTTTGTCAATGTCATTGTTGTGTTTTATTTTGTCAATGTCGTTATTGTGTTTTGTTTTGTTAATGTCATTGTTGTGTTTTGTTTTGTTGTTTTGATGAGTTTGTTGTTCGTCTCATTTCCAGAATGTCATCCTACAAAACAGAGTTAACACACCCTATAACATGCAAAAGAAATCTAAATGAAATTTGTCTTCATCCTGCAAAGAAAACATTGTCAAAAATAATGTCATAAAAATGTTCATTGTATAAGAATTTTGTAGAATGTCCAAATTTGATTTGAAATGTTGATTTAGTATGTCTTGAATGTCGGTTATGTCAATTTATGTTTGAAATATCAAATTTATGTCATTTATGTAAATTTATGTTTGAAATGTCAAATTTGTGTTGATTCTGTCGATTTATATTTGAAATATCAAATTTATGTCATTTATGTCGATTTATGTTTGAAATGTCAAATTTATGTTGATTCTGTCGATTCGGGTTTGAAATATCAAATTTATGTTGATTCTGTCGATTCATGTTTGAAATATCAATTTTATGTCATTTATGTCGATTTATGTTTGAAATTTTATTTCGAGTTAAGTTTGACATGGATCAAACTTAAGTTTTGAGGTTAATTTTTAAGTTTAGTAAGATTCAATGTATATTGAATCTAATTTACTTAAGTTCATATCTGTTTGAACTTAATTTAAATTAGATTCAATGTGGATTGAATCTAATTAACTTGAGTTCTTGTCTATTTGAACATAAGTTAAAATTTGAAGTTAGATTCAATGTGGATTGAATCTAATTAACTTAAGTTTATGTATGTTTGAACTTAAGTTAAAATTTGAAGTAAGATTCAATGTGGATTGAATCTAATTAACCAGAGTTCAAGTCTGTTTGAACTTAAGTTAAAATTTGAAGTTAGATTCAATGTGGATTGAATCTAATTAACTTGAGTTCATGTCTATTTGAACTTAAGTTAAAATTTGAAGTTAGATTCAATGTGGGTTGAATATAATTAACTTGAGTTCATGTCTGTTTGAACTTAAGTTAAAATTTGAAGTTAGATTCAATGTCGATTGAATGTAATTAACTTGAGTTCATGTCTGTTTAAACTTAAGTTAAAAGTTAGGTTTAATTAAAATAGACCAAATTAAGTTCTAAGCCTTGTTTAAATAGTACTTAAAGGTTAATTAAGTCTAAATGGATTAAACTAAATTATAATTATAGACCATCTAAGTCCTTTATAGGTAAGGCTTAAGGTTTTATTAAGTCTGATTTAATTTAACCGGGATTTATTTGAGTTTTACTTGAGTAAGGTTTAAAAATTAATTAAGTCTAGTAAGTTAGAATTAACATAATTAAACCTTAGTTAATTAGGTCTAATGTGGTAGACCTAATTATGGTTTAGTTTTGATTAAACCTTAGTTGAATAAGGTTTAATGGTTTAATTAAATCTAATGTGGTAGACTTAATTAGAGATTATCTTTGATTAAACCTTAGTTAATTAAGGTTTATTGGTTTAATTAAGTCTAATGTGGTAGACTTAATTATGGTTTAAGTTTTATTAAACCTTGGTTGATTAAGGTTTAATGGTTTAATAAAGTCTAATATGGTAGACTTAATTAGAGTTTATGTTTGATTAAACCTTAGTTAGTTAAGGTATAATGGTTTAATTAAGTTTAATGTGGTATACTTAGTTATGGTTTAAGTTTGATTAAACCTTAGTTGATTAAGGTTTAATAGTTTAATTAAGTCTAATGTGGTAGACTTAATTAGATTTTATGTTTTATTAAACCTTAGTTAGTTAAGGTTTAATGATTTAATTAAGTCTAATGTGGTAGACTTAATTATGGTTTATGTTTGATTAAAGTTTGAGTTAAGTTAGATTCAAGTTATGTTGAATATAGACTTAAGGTTAACTTAAGTTTAATGTGGGTTGGGTTTAAGTTTGATTTAGGTTTAAGTTAGGTTCAAGTTAGATTGAACCTAAACTTAATGTTAACTTAAGTTCAATGTGGGTTGAACTCAAGTTTGATTTGGGTTTGAGTTAAGTTAAGTTCAAGTTAGATTGAACTTAGACTTAGGGTTAACTTAAGTTCAATGTGGGTTGAACTCAAGTTTAATTTAAGTTTGAGTTAAGTTCAAATTAGATTAAACCTAGACTTATGGTTAACTTAAGTTCAATGTGGGTTGAACTCAAGTTTAACTTGTGTTTGCTTTAAGCTTGAGTTATTTTAAGTCTGATTGTTCTTAATTAGGGTTAGTTTAGGATTAATTAAACCTATTTTGGTTAAGGTTTAATTGATTAATTAAACTTAATACGGGTTAAGTGTAATTATTTAAGGTTAATTAAACCTAATTTGTTAAGGTTTAATTAATTAATTAGACTTAATATAGATTAAGTCTGTTTAAGGTTAATAATACCTAATTTGAGTAAGGTTTAATTGATTAATTAAACTTAATATGGGTTAAGTCTAATTATTTAAGGTTAATTAAACCTAATTTGAGTAAAGTTTAATTGATTAATTAAACTCAATATGGGTTAATTCTAATTGTTTAAGGTTAATTAAACTTAATTTGGGTAAGGTTTAATTGATTAATTAGACTTAATATGGGTTAAGTCTAATTGTTCAAGGTTAATTAAACCTAAAACCTAATTTGGGCAAGGTTTATTTGTTTAATTAGACTTAATATGGGTTAAGTCTAATTGTTCAGGTTAATTAAACCTAATTTGGGTAAGCTTTAATTGATTAATTAGACTTAATATGGGTTAAGTCCAATTATTTAAGGTTAATTAAACCTAATTTTCGTAAGGTTTAATTGTTTAATTAGACTTAATATGGGTTAAGTCTAATTGTTCAAGGTTAATTAAACCGAATTTGGGTAAGGTTTAATTGATTAATTAGATTTAATATTTGTTATGTCTAATTGTTTAAGGTTAACTAAACCTAATTTCGGTAAGGTTTAATTATTTAATTAGACTTAATATGGTTAAGTCTAATTGTTCAAGGTTAATTAAGTCTAATATAGTTATGACTTAATGGTTTAATTTGGTCAAATGGGTTAGATCAAATTATGATTTATGGCGTTAAACCTAATATGTTTAAGGCTTTAACAAGGTTTATTGAGGTTTAATTGATATCTTAGACCTAATTGGGATTTATTAAGTTAAACCTATTGTGGTTAAAGTCTAACTTAGTTTAATTAGAGCTAATTGGTGTGTTAGAACTAATTAGAGTTTCATTAAGTCTAATTTGTCATTTTAAACTTAATGTGATTAAGATTTAACTTCAATTAATTAGGTCTAAATGGTGTCTTTAACCTAATTAGGGTTTTATTAAGTCTAATTTGTCATTTTAGACTTAATTATGGTTTATTTAGTTAATGTGATTAAGTTTTAACTTTAATTAATTAGGTTCAAATGGTGTCTTAAACCTAATTAGGGTTTATTAAGTCTAATTTGTCATTTTAGAATCAATTATGGTTTATTTAGTTAAACTTAATGTGATTAAGCTTTACCTTTAATTAATTAGGTTTAAATGGTATCTTAAATCTATTTAAATTTTATTAAGTCTAATTTGTCATTTTAGACTTAATTATAGTTTATTTAGTTAAACTTAATGTGATTAAGGTTTAATTTTAATTAATTAGGTTTAAATGGTGTCTTTATCCTAATTAGGGTTTATTAAGTCTTATTTGTCATTTTAGACTTAATTATTATTTATTTATAGGTCTATTGTGAGTTATTTTGAACCTAGTCTATTATAGAATAGGCTAAGTAATTAAAGAAATTTGGAATTTTAGGATTAAATTTGTTAAATAATAAATTTTAACCCTATTTTTTAAAATGTCTTTTAAAATTTTCTAAAGGCTTAAGAAATGTCATTTTAAGGTTATTGTGTGTTACCTTAAATGTTCTAACCATTTTACAATTTTATTTCTCTTAATTTTCATTTGTATACTTATTATTTAAAATAATTGCAAAATGTCTTGAAAGTTATGGAAGGAGGTCTTAAAGGGGTTTTCTAATCTAGAATAATCAGAAAAGATCTCAGAAAACATAAAGATGAATTCCCCAAAATTTCAGATTTTTTTGGTTTGTAAATAATTTTTAATAATTAAAATACTCTAGAGAGTATTTAATTATTTAAAAATGAAATACTGAAAAAAAAATTATGATTTTAATTTCATAATTTTCTTCTCTTCAAGAGCTTTCTAGAGGTATTTTTATTTTATTTTTGAAGGTCTGTACAAAAAGTTATGATTTTTTGATTTTTTTAAGGTTAATTTGAAATAACCTAGCCCAAAATTCTGTCGGCGTGACGCGTGTCCTCGTACGCGTTGAACATGCAGGAGGATCTGCTGCGCGAATCCAAACTGGGAAACACGAAATCACGCTATCAGTGCCATTCGTTCCAAAAAATGGGAACGGATGGCGGAGATTTAATCTCTTAAATTCGAAAAAAATTCAAATAGTCCAACTTCTAAGCTTAATATCTCACTCATTTCTCAATGAAATTTAGTGATTTTTGAAACTATGGAATCATCTGGACATGTAGAGTATATCTATACGGTGATGATAATTTTCTGGGCTAGTTTAGTCCATGATTTTTTGAATATATGAATCATTTTGGGCAAAAAAATCCTTCCTTTGGCCACAATAGTCTTAAGCTTGATCAGACTTGTTGGTCAGCCTCTAGTGATCCCAAAGAATCTTTTTGTCACTTCAATTTGGAGTTCCAGCTAGCCTTGATGAGTAATTTGTTTTGATTTGGGCTGAGTTTGGGTTTTAGCCAAATTGGCTCGATTGATCTAATCTTATGGCTTGATTTTAGCTAGAATAGGTTGCTAAGATCCTTAGCAAGGCTTTTTGTGTTGGGAGCTAAGGAATTTGTGTAGCTTATAGGTTTTTATGAATTTTTTTCTCTCCTCTACATGGTTTCATGTAGGACTTATTTATAGCCATGGGGAGGCTTGGATTCATTTGGTTCCACTTAGGGATGGTGTTATCCTTCTTAATGATGGCTGAGGAAAAGTTTTCAACTGAAATTTTTTCCTCCATGGTTTTTCCAAGGTAGTATTCAAAATGAACTCTCATTATGATAAGGATTGAGTTAAGTCCATGGCTCCATCCTATTGGCAATCCATGAGGTGGTTTGGCTCCTTAAAATGAGCTGGACTTGCTCTTTCTCATGAGCTTACAAGTCACTTGTTCACTTTGGCATAAGGTGACACATAGGCTTCCTACTCATGAATTAGTTATGATTACATTTATCCATGTTAAAGGCATGGTTTAAGTGGTGCTTCTCTTCCATTGGGTAGTTTAAAAGGTGTGTGATAAGCCATTTGGGATGGCCGACCACCTCATCCCATGCAAATGGATGAATCATGCTTTGGATTGAAAGGATCATGCCACCTCATTTCCTTTATCATAATGCTTTCATAATGACTTTTAACCATGGTTAAATGGCATGTCATGGGTCATTAATGGGTTGGGTCATATTGAATGGGTCATATGGGTTGTGTCTAACCCATATGAGGTCATGTGTGATGTCATAAAGGAGATTTGGAATTTTTGGAAAACCATAATGTCATAGGTTAAAATTCCATTTAATACCTCTTTCTTAATTTAATTTCCATTTTAATTAATTATGTCATTAATTAAAGTATTGGAAATTATTTTACTAATCAATTATTAATTGGAAATAATTCCAAATCATTTATTTGATTAATTTTTATGTCTTTTTTTATTTAAAGTTGGATTTTATCTCAATTTTTGTCTTTTTAATTTAATTTTCATTTTAATTAATTATGTCATTAATTAAAATGTGGAAATTAATTTTTTGGTCTATTAATTAGTCAATAATAATTTTGGAATTAATTATTTGATTAATTGCATTATTTTTAGTTAATTTGTGCATTTTATCGTTTTTATGACTTTTAATTTAATTATTCATTTTAATTAATTATGTCATTAATTAAAATTTTACAAATTAAATCATTAGTCCATTAATTAATCAAAATAATTTTGAAATTAATTATTTGATTAATTTTGTCATTTTTATTTCATTTTGGTGTATTTTGTCATTTTATGAATTTTAATTTAATTTTCATTTTAATTAATTATGTAATTAATTAATTAAAATATTGAAAATTAAATTATTAATCAAATTAATTAATTAAAAAAAATTTGAAATTAATTATTTGATTAATTTTGTCATCTTGGGGTCCTAAACAAGTTATTGGGTCAATAATTGGTCATTTGGTCAAAAATTGACCAATTTGACCAAAGTTGACTTTTTGGTGTCATGGTTGATCTGTTGGGTTAGTAGGTTTAGCCATTGGGTCAGAATTAACCATGACCAAAGTTGACTTTTTGGGTCAAGGGTTGACCTATTGGGTCAGTGGGGTTGGTCATTGGGTCAGAATTGACCATATTAACTAAAGTTGACTTTTTGGGTCAAGGGTTGACTTGTTGGATCAGTAGGGTTGGTCATTGGGTCAGAATTGACCATTTTGACCAAAGTTGGCTTTTTGGGTCAAGGGTTGACCTATTGGGTCAGTAGGGTTGGTCATTTGGCCAGGATTGACCATTTTGACCAAAATTGACTTTTTAGGTCATGGGCTGACCTGTTTGGTCAATGGGGTTGGTCATTGGGTCAGGATTGACCATTTTGACCAAAGTTGACTTTTTAGGTCATGGTCTGACTTGTTAGGTCAATAGGGTTGTTCATTGGGTCAAGATTGATTATTTTGACCAAAGTTGACTTTTTAGGTCAAGGGTTGACTTATTGGGTTAGTAGGATTGGTCATTGGGTCAGTATTGACCATTTTGACCAAAGTTGACTTTTTTGGTCAAGGGTTGACCTATCATAAAAATGAGGTCAACAAAAGGGCGCCCAATATGTGTGGAATATTGCATAAGTCTGATGCACATATTGGCGTTGACCGAAGTGGTCTGAATATTTATTGTCAAGAAATGTCTCATAATAATCAGAAAAGAAGTGGATGTCATATCGTCCCTAAGGAATGTTAGATGTCTCATATGTCAGTTCTGAGAAGGAACATTATGCAATTTATGTCCTTTCTAAGAGGAATATGATTGGAATGCCTTTCTGTGTCCCGAAAAGGACTTATATCCAATAGCAGGAGAGAGAAAATGGATGTCATATTCCATTTCTCAAAATGTGAATGTCGATGTTTTAGTTAGAGGAATGACATAATTTCCGTGTCAGGGAAAAGACTTACATCCAATAACCGGAGAGAGAAAATGGATGTCATATTCCATTTCTCAAAATGTCAATGTCGATATTTAGTTAGAGGAATGTCATACTTTCCGTATCAGGAAAAGGACTTACATCCAATGACCGGAGAGAGAAAATGGATGTCATATTCCATTTCTCAAAATGTCAATGTCGATATTTAGTTAGAGGATTGCCATACATTCCGTGTCAGGAAAAGGACTTACATCCAGTAACCGGAGAGTGAAAATGGATGTCATATTCCATTTCTCAAAATGTCAATGTTGATGTTTTAGTTAGAGGAATGGCATAATTTTTGTGTCAGGAAAAGGAGTTACATCTAATAACCGGAGAGAGAAAATGGATTTCATATTCCATTTCTCAAAATATCAATGTCAATATTTAGTTTGAGGAATGTCATACTTTTTGTGTCAGGAAAAAGACTTACATCCAATAACTGGAAAGAGTGGCAAACTCATTATGATATTTGCTGGGGATATACACTGGAGATTTAACCTATATAGGCCGAATGATAATTCTCATGTTAGTTATCATAAGTTATTCATCATGTCATTTTAGTTCATTTTGGCATTCTTGGACCTGACGATGTATTATAGTCAGCTAGGAAATATCTCACAAGATTTCATTCCACTTCCAATAATGTACATAGATAGCAAAAGTTCACCGTACATTATGTATTGTACAATACACACATACACACTGCAAACTACTATGTCAAAAGTTCTGAGATACTGTTAGACCTACCACAAAATGTCTAAAACTCCGAGACACTGTTTATAAAAAATGTCTAAAATATGCTTATAAACATTTGTTTAATAATCGAAACAGATATTAAAAGACTTGAAAGTCAAGATTCATATCACAAAGATGATTTTGAGAAAAGATTTTTTATTATCCCAGTTTATAAATAAGTCATCATTCATTTTTTATGTCGCGTAATATTTCTTTAGGAAACGGCCATTGGTTGGAGATAAGATTCTTTCTCCTTGACAATCCACCAGTTTGTAAGATCCTCCGGAATATGTCTTTTCAATTACATACGGGCCCTCCCATATTGGTTCAAATTTGCCACCTATCTTCTGATGAGCTAATATAGGTCTTCGAAGAACTAAAACTAATTCACTGATTCGAAAGGTTCTGGGGCGAACTAATTTGTCATGAGCCCGTATCATTTTTGTTTGATATAGATCGAGATTTTGTTGAGCTTGTAAATGTTTGCCTTCTAAACTCTCAAGTTCTTCAAGTGGTAATCTGGCATTCTCTTTTTCAGTTATTTTATTTTCTATCGCAACTCTGAGAGAAGGGATTTAGAATTCGAGTGGTAAAATAGCCTCAGAACCATATACCAAAGTAAACAGTGTAGAACGTGTTGGCATTCGATATGTATTTCTATAAGCTCATTAAGCTTCTATTAATCTTTCATGCAATTGTCTTGGGCTGTTGACTAACATCTTTTTCAAAATTTGGACCAATGTTTTATTGAAAGCTTCAGCTAAACCATTGGATTTAGAATAATAGATTGTGGAATACCTCCAGTCTATCCCATGTCTTTGGATAATGTTGTTCATTTCTGCATTTTTAAAAGGCCAATCCATTGTCTTATATGACCCTTCGAGGAATTCCAAATCTATAAACAATATCTGTCTTAAAGAAATAAAGGACTTGTTCTGCCTTGAATTCTCTAAACGGTATTGCTTCTGCTCATTTGGAGAAATAATCAGTGGCTGCTATATTAAATCGATGACCTTTAGATGATGGAGGATCTATAAGGCCCACTATGTTGGTTCCCCAACATTCAAATGGCCATGATGCGACAGTTGGGTGTAAGACATTTGTTGGCTGGTGTAAAACTGCTCAATGTATTTGACATTGATGACATTTCTTTGCAACGTCAAGACAATCAGTCATCATTGTCGGCCAATAATATCCCATCCTTCTTTATTCTTTTTCATTTTAGGTCCAGATTGATGTGCGCCACATAAACCTGAGTGGACCTCTTAAAAAATCTCTTGAGCTTCGACTTGGTTTAAGCATCTTAACCACATCTGGTCAAAAGATTGTTTATAAAGGACATCATTGATTAGAGCATATGATAATGCTCTTTGTTTAATTTAAGTGGCAATGGAAGTGTTTCAGGTAATCTTCCGGTTTGTAAATATTGAATAATTGGTTGTCGCCAATCATCCTTTTCGTCATTTGTTGTCACTATCATGTTTTCACCAATTTTATGCAGATTATCCATGTCAATTTGAGAAAGAACTTTTCGTCCTTTTATAGAAATAGATATGTCGTCTTCTTCTAGACAAGCAAATTCTTTTGCAAGTTTTGCAAAGGCATCTGCTAAAGAATTATTTCGTCTTGGGATTAAGAAAAATGTCACATCCGAAATTTGCTAAGCAGCTTCAGGGTGTAACAAGAATACTATTCAAGTCAGGGTTTCAGAGTCTTATATTTACCAGCGACTTGATTGATAATCAACTGAGAATCTCCATACATGTCAATATTTCTAATTTCCATTAGTATTGTCAATTCTAGACCAGTTATGAGCGCTTCATACTCGGCTTCATTATTTCGTGGACGGTTTTGTCTGGAATGATGAAAATCAATCCTACACCAGCTTTGTCTGGTATAATTGTCTGTTTGTCTTTATCTTTCTATGCAGATGATGATCCATCAAAGTATAGTTCCCATTGTTGCACATTGGAACTTTTTATTTCTGATATTTGTTCATCAGGTAAATCATCATTGAGAGGTGATCCAGTTGGAATTGGGTGTGCTGCTAAGAAATCTGCCAAGATTTGTCCTTTGACAACACGTAATGGTACAAATGTTATATCGAATTGGAGTAATATCATTGCCCATCTTGCTAATCTTCTAGAAAGTGTCGGTCGTGTCATTAAATATTGTAGTGGATTAACTCTTGAAATAAGAGTTACTTTATGAGAAAGCATATAGTGCCTTAGTTTTTGAACTGCAAAAATCAAGGCTAAACAATGTTTCTCAATTGCCGGGTATTTTACTTCTATTGGAACTAGACAATGGCTTAAATAGTATAATGCATTTTATTTTCCCTCATCATTTACTTGTGCCAATAATGCTCCAAGGGAATTGTCTAATGTCGCGGTGTAAAGGATTATAGGTCTTCCCACTATAGGGGCTGCTAAAAGAGGAGGGGTTATGAGGTATTGTTTAATATTTTCAAAGGCGTGTTGGCATTTTTCATCCCATACAAATTTGGTATCTTTTCTGGTTAGGGCAGTAAGAGGCTGACACCAACCTGACAAATTAGAAATAAAATGTCGTATATATGCTAAATTTCCTTGAAATGATCTCAATTGAGTTAGATTTTTAGGAGGAGGCATATTTAAGATAGCTTCAACTTTGAGAGAATCAATTTCTATCCCACGATGTCGAACTACAAATCCTAAAAATTTTCCTGAAGTGACACCAAAAGCGCACTTTAAAGGATTCATTTTAAGATTGTATTGTCGTAGTCGTTGAATGACAATTCTCAAATCGTATATATGATCATTTTTTTGTTTACTTTTGACAACCAGATCATCCACATAACATTCGAATTGTTTGTGTATTAATTCATCGAAGATCTGTGTCATGGATCTTTGATAGGTTGCACCAGAATTTTTTAACCCAAATGGCATAAACTTATTACAATATATCCCTATGGATGTCCGGAAGGCTGTATTTGCTTCATCTTCTAAAAACATTCTTATTTGATTATATCCTGATGATCCATCCATAAAGGAAAATATTGCATGTTTCGATGTTATATCGACCATTAATTCAGGAATTGGTAAAGGGAATTCCTCTTTTGGACATGCTTTATTCAAATCCCTAGAGTCTATGCAGACCCTTATCTGACCATTTTTCTTTTTAACTGGCACCACATTAGCTAACCATGTCAGATAATTTTCTTCTCGTATGAAATCAGCTTCTATCAATTTTTTAACTTCTGCAATGACTTGTTGCTCTATTTCAACACGCATCCTTCTCAGAGCTTGCTTAACAGGGATTGCGATTTGATTTATCCCAAGTTTATAGAATGCGACTTCTAGAGATAAATCGGGCATTTCGTCATAAGTCCAAGCAAAGTAGTCTTTGTATTCTGTTAACAATTGAATTATGTATTTTTCTTTCATATCATTAAGAAATGAACCAATGAAAGTTTGTTTTAGATTTTTATTAGTTCCTAAATTTATCTCTTTTAGTTCATCAATTTTTGATTTGATCTCCTCTTCCAATTCTGGGGGCGCATCTTTGATTGGAAGATCAGATATCAATTCAGAATTATGTTCTTCGGTGACGACTAGGCAAAATTTCATATCATCTAGTGGTTCTAGAGTACCAAATCCAACACCTTTTTTAGAGTTAGGATTTCGTTTGTTTTTATTCCACATTTGTTCAATAAAATGTGGATGTTTTAAAGACCATTGTTTGAGCATTAAACTATTTTGAATAATTTTTTGTGCCCAAGGAGAGTAAAACTCAAAAGGAATTTTCATTGATCTCGGAAGATTTTCATCTTCTATTTTTACATCAGTTTTAGTACTAGAAGAAGTAGAGCTAAGTCTAAACTTAATTGGCTTTTTATCATCACTACATACTTTGTTGACTACTAAATTCTCAATCTTAGCAGTAGAGATTGGAGTTAGAGTCATAGAATGTATATAGTGTTTCATTTTATCATACATGGATTCAAATTGTTTCTCTTTGTCTTCTTCTTCTAAAGATATTTTAAGTTGAGGTTCCTTTAAAACCACTGATGTCGTTTATTCATTTATATCTTTCTGAGAGTCCAGGCGAATTTTGAACTTCAATGGTTTCTTCATTGTGACAATTGGATCTTCTTTCCCTCGTCTTCATCCTCGGCCTCGGCCTCGAGTATGAGTTTGGTGGGAATTAACTCCTTTTGTCTTTATTGAAGAAAAATGATCTTTTTCATTTATTTTCGTTTCTTTATCTTTTTCTTTCATATCCACCATCGTTTTTTGAAAGAAAATTGTTCTCTTTATAGGAGCATAATATGCTGCATCTTCATGTATACCGATTTCATGGATTGAGAACGGTTCCAAATCTCCTATAATACAACACTCTTGTCCTTTTTGTAAATATTTTATACATTGATGCAATGAAGAAGGAACCATTTTGTGCTCATGAAGCCATGGTCAACCAAGTAAGGCATTAAAAGAGGTATCAGAATCAATGACATGGAATTTTGGTATTTATACACCTAAAATATATAGTATTTTTTATGCACATTGTTATACCTACTTTAGATGATATTACACTTTAATGGATGGCATTTTGTGTTTTTCTTGTAGGTATGATGAAAATGAGTGATTATGATGAAAGGAACAAAATTGGATCAAAATTGGAGCAAAAAAAATGAAAAATGAAAATTTGGGCACTGGCGGCTAAGCGTCGCTGGGCCGGCGCTTAGCCGCCACAGTTAAAAATTGAGATTAACTTGAATTTGGCGTCATTTTAAAAGGGGATGGGATGCAACTCTTGGTGGTAACTTTCATAACTTCCTTTGCGCAGTAAGTTTGAATGAAGGGGTGCAATCTTTCGTGGATACATTGAATCTGGACACATTTTGAAGAGACACCAAAGCACCTTTTGGTTTAATTTATAAAGAGAGTCTAAGGATAGATTAGGGGCTCTTCCATTGCATTTTGAAGGGAGTTTTTTTTACAGAGATTTTATTATATTTTATAAGAGTTTTCATTAGGAGTAGGAGTAGAGAGTAGAAAGAGAAAAGGGTAGGATTGAAGCCTTCTTCTTCCCACTTCTTTTCTTTCCTTTAGTTTAGTTTTTATTGAAGTCTGAAGTCTATTTCTGAGTCATCAAAGTTGGGAGACCTGATCTGAGGAGTAGTTTAGTGAAGAGTAAAAGTTTAAGAGGAACTTCCTGAGTCTTGTGGAGAGGATTTTGAGATAAGTGTTTACTTTTGTTCTTACATTTAGTTTTAATTAATACTTATTTTGTTTGTTGTTTTTCTTATGGTTTTTAATTTCAAATCAATGTATTTTTGTATTTTCTCAGTGCATTCTGATTAGTTTACTTTATCTTTTTCTTTCTTCAATGAAGAAGTAAGTAATTCATTAAAAATTTTTGTGGAATGTTTATGTGTTTAAAGTTGGAGGAAGTTGTGAAGATTCATTCTATAAACTTTATTTACTTCTTAATTTATCCTGTTAAGATGTAAAATTTGTGATGAGATTATGTAAGATCCAATGCGGTATTGTCTCATAAAAGTTAGTAAGAATCACATGAAATTATATTGGTGAAAATTGTAGTGTATATAATTGAATGCAATATATTAGAAGATGTTTTAAAGGGGAATAAAATTAGAGGAGTTTTAGTGTGACAGGCTAAAAGCCCCTAATTTGGTTAGAAGTTTTGAATTTTGTTATGAAAAGTTAGCCCCCGGGTAGAGGGAATTGAGGGAACTCCAGAGAGAGAGCTGGTAATTTTAAATATGATGGTTTTTCGGATGATGCTATTAGACTTAGAATTTTTCCTTTCTCACTGAGGGATAAAGCTAAAATATGGTTACATTCGTTAGCACATGGATCAATTAGAACTTGGGGTGAACTGTCACAAAAATTCCTTGCTAAATATTTTCCACTATCTAAGACTGCTAAGTTGATAAATGATATTACATCTTTTTGTCAGTTTGAAGGGGAATCAATATATAAAGCATGGCAAAGATTTAAAGATCTCCTCAGGAAATGTCCACATCATTCAATACGAGATTAGTTAATAATTCAAACTTTTTATAATGGAATAGTTGGATCTCTTTGATCGATCATCGATCCTGCTGCTGGTGGATCATTAATGTCTAAACCATTTTCTGATGCTTATGCTTTAACTGAAGAAATGACTACTAATAATTTTCAATGGCCATCTGAAAGGTTAAATCCTAAAAAGATAGCCAGTGTTTTTGAAAATGATGCTTTTACAATGTTAACAAATCATGTTGCTGCTATTTCAAGGAAGATAAACCAATTTGGGATGAATTTTTCTCAGCCACATTCCATGATTTAAGAAATTTCATTAGGCCAAATGGTTGATTCTTATTCTTCACCAGAAACTGCGAATGCTATATTTAAGCCTAACAATCAATATTCCAGTTATTATAACCTAGGTTGGAAGAATCATCCAAATTTTACTTGGAATACCAATAATCAGGGTGTTGTTAATAAACAAAGGGGGAACCACGAAGTAAACCTATTGGGGAATTGGAAAAACCAAGGAAATAATAATAATAATAGATTAACTTATCCTTCAGGTTATAACAATGCTTTACAATTAAAGGAGAAGAAGTTGTCTATTGAAGAAGTGGTGTCACATATGGGAAATCAATTACAAATTCAAGGAGCAACCATCAGAAATATTGAAAATCAATTGGGGCAAATTGCAAATGCCTTAAGTAATAGATCCCAAGGAATGCTTCCAAGTAATACTGAAGTAAATCCAAGAGAAAAGAATAAAGATCAAGTAAAAGCAATTCAACTGAGAAGTGGAAGAGAATTGGAAGATAGAGTTCAAAAAGAAACTGAAGTAGAGAAAAAAGAGATTGAAGAACGAAAAGAGGATGCTCCGAAAGGTTTGGAAAGACATGTTTCTCCAGCTAAGGTTGATTTAGAAAAACCACGACCTTCATTTCCTCAGAGACTTCGTCAACAAAAGTTGGATAAGCAATTTTCAAAATTCTTGAAGATATTTAAGAAGCTTACAACTAATATTCCATTTGCTGAAGCCTTAGAACAAATGCCAAGCTATGAGAAATTTATGAAGGATATTCTTAACAAGAAAAGGAAGTTTGAAGATAACGAGACTGTTGCACTTAGTGAGGAGTGCAGTGCAATAATTCAGAAAAAGCTTCCTGAAAAGCTTAAAGATCCTGGTAGTTTCACAATTTCATGTGCAATCGGAGATAGATTCTATGGAAAAGCTTTATGTGATTTGATCGCAAGCATTAACCTTATGCCTCTATCAATATTCAAAAGACTGGGACTAGGAGAAATAACCTCAACTACTGTAACTCTGCAATTAGCAGATCGTTCGATCACATATCTTAAAGGAGTTATAGAAGATTTTTTGGTTAAAGTGGATCAATTTGTTTTTCCTGTTGATTTCATTGTGTTAGATATGAAGGAAGATAAAGAGATACCTATTATTTTGGGAAGACCTTTCCTACCTACAGGCTGAGCCATGATAGATGTGCAAAAAGGGGAATTAACGATGAGGGTTAATGATCAGACTATTACATTTAATATTTCGAAATCGATGAAATATTCTGCTAGAGGTATAGAAGATGAATGTTATAGGATGGATGTTATCAAATATTTAAGTGAATGTCATTTCAAGTCAACTTATGAAGAGAAATCTGAAAGAAAAGAATTGAAACATAAGCAAGAAGAGGAGTTACTTGATTCTGAAGATTTTCTAGAGGAAGATTTAAAGTATGTTCGTATAAGTTTTGAATTGTTGGATTTGACTGAAAAAGATGAATCTTATGATCCATCAATTGAAAAACCTCTTGAACTTAAGTTAAAAATGGTTCATGATAGTTTGAAGTATGTTTTTCTAGGTGAATCATCAATCTTGGCAGTTATAATTTCCTCTCAATTAACTGAAAAAGAAGAAGAGAGTTTGCTTGAAATTTTGAAGAAGCACAAGAAAGCCTTTGGATGGACAATTGCTGAAATTAAAGGATTCAGTCCTTCAATTTGTATACATATAATTCTTATGGAAGATAATTGCAAATGCGGGCTAATCCCCAAAGGAGATTAAATCCTATTATGAAAGGCATTGTTAAGAAAGAAATTTTAAAATAGTTGGATGCTGGAATTATCTACCCTTTTTTAGATAGTGCATGGGTTAGTCCTATTCACTGTGTTCCTAAGAAAGGAGGAGTGACTGTGACTGTTAATGAAAAGAATGAAATACTACCATCAAGACAAGTTACAGGGTGGAGAATATGCATTGATTATAGAAAATTAAATCTTGCCACAAGGAAAGATCACTTTCCACTCCCATTTCTGGATCAAATGTTGGATAGATTGGCTGGGCATAAATACTTTTGTTTTCTGGATGGATATACTGGTTACCACCAAATTCAAATTGCTCTGAGGATCAAGAGAAAACTATGTTTACCAGTCCTTATGGTACGTTTGCTTTTAGAAGAATGCCCTTTGGTTTATGTAATGCCCCTGCTACATTTCAGAGATGTATGATGGCTATTTTTTATGATTTAATTGAAAAAGTGATTGAAGTTTTTATGGATGACTTTTCAGTGTTTGGAATTTTGTTTGAATCATGTTTAGAACATTTATCTAAGGTTCAAAAACGTTTGAAGAAACTAATTTGGTCTTTAACTAGGAAAATTCCAATTTATGGTAGCAGGAGGAATTGTTTTAGGACATCGGATTTAAGAAAAAGGTTTGGAGGTAGATCCTGCAAAAATTAAAGTTATATCTAATTTACCTTGCCTAACCAATGTAAGGGGAATTAGATGTTTTTTAGGACATGCTGGATTCTACAGGCGTTACATCAAAGACATTTCAAAGATTACAAAACCTTTATGTCGTTTACTGGAAAATAACGCAATTTTTAATTTTGATGATGATTGCCTTAAAGCCTTTGAAACATTAAAAGAAAAACTAATCACTGCACCTATAATAATTTCACCAAATTTGGAAAATTCTTTTGAATTAATGCATGATGCTAGTGATTATGCTATTGGTGTTGTTTTGGGTCAGAAATATGATAAGATTTTCAAAGTTATTTATTATGCTAGTAAAACTTTTAATAAAACTCAAATTAATCGTACCACTACTGAGAAAGAGTTATTTGCTATAGTATTTGCCTTTGATAAATTTCGATCATATTTAATTGGAACTAAATGTTTTATGCATAGTGATCATTCTACTATCAAATAATTAATGAAGAAAAAAGATGCAAAACCTAGACTGATAAGATGAATTCTTCTTTTGTAAGAATTTAAATTTGAGATAGTGGATAGAAAGGGTTCTGAAAATCAAATTGCTGATCATTTGTCCAGGCTTGAAATTGAAAAATCTCTCTGTGATGTTGAAGAAATTAATGAACATTTTCTTGATGAAAAATTGTTCACTGTTAATGAGTGGCGTGTTCCGTGGTATGCAGACATAGTAAATTTTATTGTCAGTGATATTATACCCTATGGTTTGACATATCAGGAAAAGAAGAAATTTCTGATTGATGCTAAGACTTATTTTTTGGATGATCCATTTTTATATAAACAAGGAAAGGATCTTATAATTCGAAGATGTGTACCTTTGGAAGAGACTTATGAAATTATTCAAAAATGTCATGATTCTGATTATGGAGGACATTTTGGAAGTGATAAAACTGCATATGAAATCTTACAATTTGGATTTTATTGGCCTACAATTTTTAAGGATGTGAATGCTTATATAAAAAATTGTGATATATGTCAGTGTCTAGGCAATATTTCTAGGAGAAATGAGATGCCCCTCAATTATATGTTGGAAGTTGAAATATTTGATGTTTGGGGATTAGATTTTATGGGACCATTTACACCATCTTTCAAAAATGTTTATATTTTGATGGAAGTAGACTATGTTTCCAAATGGATTGAAGTTATTGCTTTACCTCGATGTGATGCTCAAAGTGTTGCAAATTTTTTGATGAAGAATATATTTTGTAGATTTGGAATAACAAGAGTAATCATAACTGATGGGGGAAGTCATTTTAGAAATGCGATTATTGGAAAGTTAGCAAAGAAATATGATATTAATCATAGCATTGGTACTGCTTATCATCCGCAGAAAAGTGGTTTGGTTGATTTATCCAATCATGAAATCAAAAGAATATTGGAAAAGAGTGTTAATCCAAATAGAAAGGATTGGTCAATCAAACTGGATTATGCTTTGTGGGCCTATAGGACTGCCTACAGAACCCCTATAGGAATGTCCCCATATAGGGTGATATTTGGAAAAGCTTGTCATTTACCTATTGAACTTGAGCATAAAGCATGTTGGGTTATTAAAGAGTTCAATTATAATTTGAAAGATGCTGCTGAGAAGAGATTATTGCAATTAAATGAGCGTGAAGAGATAAGGAATGAATCTTATAAAAGTGCTAAGATTTATAAGGAAAAGATGAAGTTATGGCATGATCGGAAGATTATTACTAAAAATCTTGTGCCAGGACAGAAAGTTTTACTGTATAATGCCAGATTAAGAATTTTTTCTGGAAAACTTAAGTCCAGGTGGATGGGTCCTTTTATTGTGATGAAAATTTATTCCTATGGAGCTGTGGATATTCAAGATCCTAAGACTGGAAAAATATTTAAAGTTTATGGAAATAGACTTAAACAATATTTTTCAGTCTAGCAATCTAAGTCTGATGAGAATCTGATGTTGGGTCACTCAGAATGAGTTCTGGGTTTGTCAGGCTGAAGACGTTAAACCAAGTACTTTGTGGGAGGCAACCTATAATTATCGATGTGCTTTGCTTTATGTTTGTTTTGTGTGCTTTATTTGGTTTGTTTGGTTTTTTTTATGTTTTTAGTGGTAGTAATTTAGAGTTCTTAAACTAAATAGAGTTTATTTGACCTTATTTGATGACTTAGAGGAGTCAGAATGAAAATTTGGACATTTGGCAGACCTGTGCTAAATTGAGCACTGGCGGCTAAGCGCCGCCTAGTTGGTGCTTAGGCGCCGAAGTTACAAAAAACGTGAAAAATGAGATTCTAGAAGACTAGATCATGGGGAAGAGGTTTTGGAAGTTATTTTGGAGTTTTAAAACATCTTGGGGTAGTTTTAGCACTTTCCAAGTCTATAAAAAGAACCTGATTTAAGAGAAACACTTGCCCCAAGTCCTATTTTCATTTCTTAATCTTAAGAAGAGTATTTTGAGTACATCATGTCTTCCTGGTAGAATGAGATTAAGAAGAAACAAGATTCTGACAAGAGTAAGTTCAATAGTGACAGTGCTAAAGAGTTATTTAATGGATTTCTCGCTGTTAGTATTCAAGGTATTGTAGAAATGATTGCAAAAATTGAAGCCCGAGTGACTTCAATGGAAGTAAAGATCAATGAAACTAACTTACATTTGGAGCACATGGGATGGCAACTCAAGTTGAAATTCAGTCATTCAAGATATGTGGAAGAAGCGGATAAGGTGATGTTTTTGAAGAACAAATGGATTGAAGAAGAAGATATAAGAATGAAAAATTATCGCCCGTTCTATCAGATTTATACTCCAGAAGGATCAAATGAGAATAATAGTGGTCCTGGATATAATCCACCTAATGGGGAGTGGAATTAAGTGTGCTTTGTTCTTATATGTTTTGTGTTCTTGTGTGTTTTGTTTAATATATTTAGTACTCTTATGTGCTTTGTTTGAAGTGTTTAGTGTTTATGTTTGAGTTTTAATTACGCCTTATGATGTGATAGTTACATCCTAGAGATGTAAACTTAGCAGTTTGAGATTAAGTCTCTTGTATCTAGAGAATTTCATCCTATGTATGTGGATAGAAATTCTAGGATTGTATTAAGTGCTATGTTTGTTTTAACGAATCTAAGTTTGTGTTTGTGTGAAATTTATTTCGAATCGATGAATATTAAACATTTGAATTGGAATATTGGAAGATTTATGGGGAAGAGATTAAGGGCAATTAATGAAGTGGTTTAAAGCATATACCTTAATTGTGAAAATCTGGGTATTGGAGGCTAAGCGCCAGAGTACCGGTGCTTAAGCGCTAGATTTCGTTGCTAAGCATTGAAGGGTTCGAGCTTAGGTGCCTGTTTGCCAAAATTGGTTCCCAGCAGTTAAAAACTCGTGAATCGCCATTTTAACTCTCCTGTTCATCTTAGACCCATCATTTCACACGAGAGAGAGTCTAGGGCATCCTTGAATTGGACCATTTAAGAGCCGATCTCAACAAAAAATTGTAAATTTGTATTCCTTGAGGTAAGAGCACTACTCCTAAGTAAAATTTTTTTATTTTCACCATGTATTTTGAGTACATTTTGGAAAATCTTAAAATCAATATTCATGGTGAAAATTTGAGGAAAAACATAAGAAATTGCTTGGATTTAGCGGAAACATCTTTTGCAAGATAATTTAGCAAGTTTAGTTTGATTTTGGAATTTATGGTAAATTGTTCTTGAATTTTTAGAGATGGCTCCAAAGTCAAAGCGCGTGAGAGGAAAGACGAAGTTTGATTCCGACAAATTTGTTAGTGCGAGGGCTGAGGAACGATACATCGATGCGTTGCAATCACGTAAATTGATTCATGAGAGAGTGTTCAGTAAGCCAGGAGAAGTAATTGAAGATATGATTGCTAGGAGGAACTGGGGGAACTACTGTTGCTTCTCAACTGTTGTTGTTGTTTCTATTGTTAGAGAATTCTATGTGAATTTGCCTGCATCAGAAGAGAATTTAGTGATGGTTAGGGGGCATGATGTGGACTTTTCTTCTGGGTTAGTTAACACTTTCTATCAACTGCCTCTTACTATATTTTGTTTTTATTCTAATTTTCATCCTACGGAGGGAGAGTTAGATGAGATAATGGGATTTTTGACTGATGGAAGAGGATTATGGAAAATAACAAATGATAGAAGAGTGAAATTTCCTGCTTCCAAATTAAATGCCACTTCTAAGGCATGACATTATTTATCTTTTCTAAACTGCTGCCTTCAAGTCATACTAGTGAAGTGACGAGGGAAAGAGCTGTTTTGAACCATTCCATTCAGCAAGGGAAGCCTATAGATATTTGAGCTATCATTTATGATTATATTGTAAATTGCGCCAAATCTACCACTACTGCAGGTATGGGATTTCCTTCCCTAATTCATTCATTATGTGAATGTTCTGAAGTGAAATTTGAAACCTGGGAAGAGGTACTTCAGCCTTTGAGACCTATCACCAGTGTAAACGTGGGACCTTACACTGTACATTCAGAATTTGGCTGGAGAGGAGGATTTGGTAGGGCTTCTACTGCTTTTGCTTCTGCTTCTGCAGCGTCTACTTCTCGTGCTACTACTTCACGTGCTTCATCATCTACTGATTCACAGACTGGTTTATTAAGAAAAATTTTGAAGAAAGGGAGTCTTACTCGAGAGCATATCAAAGATATGGATGGTAAGATGGATAATGTGGAGAGATATATTGTAAAACATGATGAGTATGAGGAGAATTATTAGCATTATTTGGATAGACTGATTAGAGGTGATCAGAGTGCTGAGATGCCCCCTCATTCATTCTACATACGTTATGTGCCATCCAGGGATTGGAACGAGCATGATGATGATGATGAGGATGAAGAGTAGATGTAAATTGTTTGTTTTAGTTGTTGTGTTATTGTGCTGTGTTATTGTGTACATTGTCTTGTATTTTATTTGTGATTGTGTTGTGATGTGAACTCTGATAATATGCAGATTGTAGTTGTATTTATGTGTTATGCATATTCAGATGTATTGTTGTTGGATTGATGTTTTATATGTTGCTTTGATTGTAGTGTGTGTAGTAATAAAGGTTTTAATGTGTATGTTGTACTAGAGTTTTTTTTAGGGTGTACTTTAATTCTAAAATTGTTAGGAGATTAGAGAACACTATAGAAACTACTATTTAGGAAACTGCATGCTTAAAAAATATACAAAAATCTACCACTACCATTTGCTATCTAGTATTAGTGTGATTTCAGTTGGTGTGTATTTGCTTTGAAAACCTCCACTACTGTAGAAGTCTTTTAAAAATTTTACTTTTCTTGTTATAAAAAGAAAATGTTTTGAAAAACTGAATTTGATTTCATTTTACTACTGTTGTTTAAATTGTTATACTTGCATATATAGGATAATTAAATTTCTGCAAGCATGTTATGTTAGTCTTTAATTCTCACCCATGTATCAATTCTTATGCTTAAATGTTTTATCCTAACTAAAAATTAAAGTTTGGGGGGAATTTAAAAAAAATTTTAAAAATCTAAAATTTTATTTGTCAAGAATTCTTACAATAAATCTTATTTCTTGATTGAGAACAATTATGTTTATGAAGTTATATTAGGGGAACAAAAATTTTAAATATAGAAATAAATAAAAGAATTTAGTTGAAAATTTATAGATTATGAATAACTTAAAGTTAAAATTTTCTTTGTGAAGAGATGTTAAATATAGCTATCTATCTTTAGTAAGAAATTTTATATTTTTGGATAAATAGAAGATTTAACTTTTATTCTTCAAAGCATAAATTTATTTTATTGAGGAATAATTTTCAAATACTATTATTATGATTTGTAAGTGAAAGATATATATCTGACCTTTATTTTAAATGGAAGGGTGAAATTCAAAATCATTAAAGGCCTATCTAGATACAATAATCCTTGCCTTAGAAAAAGAAAAATTAGAAAAAGGAAAAAAAAAGGAAAAAGAAAAAGAAAAGAGAAAGAAAAAGAAAATGTGAAAAATAGTATGTAAAAAGGGTGGTGAAGCTTGAGGATTTAAGGACCTAATCAAAAATTGGTTCCATACCAAAAGTTTAACATATAAGTTCAGAGAAAATCTAAAGCTTAAGGTTATAATATAGTAAGTAAAATTTTTTTCAAATAAAGATTTTTAAGTGAGAAAAATAAGATGTTTAAATCCTATATTTTGAAGAATCTACAATTATTTCTGAATTAGATAGAGACTTATATTTGTCATTTTTCATTCCTTAAGAAGTTTCTAAACTTTATGTTGGTCTTAATTACTGAATTTTTTTCTAAATTGGACTAATCCATTTCTAGAAAAAAATTTGTTATCTTGCCAAGAAACTCATTACATAATTTGCATGTTAAAACTTTTCTATGAAATTAACTGTCACTTGAGGACAAGTAACATTTTAAGTTTGGGGGATTTTTATACACCTAAAATATATAGTATTTTTTATGCACATTTTATACATAATTTTGATGACATTGCACTTTAGTGGGAGGTATTTTGTGTTTTTCTTGCAGGTATGATGAAAATGAATGATTATGATGAAAGGACAAAATTGGATCAAATTGGGAGCAAAAAATAAAAAATAAAAATTTGGGCACTGGCGACTAGCCGGCGTTTAGCTGCCACAGTTAAAAATTGAGATTAACTTGAATTTGGCAAAATTTTTGAAGGAGATGGGATGCAACTCTTAGTGGTAACTTCCATAACTTCCTTTGGGTGACAAGTTTGAATGAAGGTGTGCATTCTTTGGTGGATACATCGAATCTGGACACATTTTGAAGAGACAACAAGGCACTTTTTGGTTTAATTTTTAAAGAGAGTCTTAGGAAAGATTAGGGGCTCTTCCATTGCATTTTGAAGAGAGTTTTTTTTCACAGAGTTTTTATTGTATTTTATAAAAGTTTTCATTAGGAGTAGGAGTAGAGAGTAGAAAGAGAAAAGGGTAGGATTGAAGCCTTCTTCTTCCCACTTCTTTTCTTTCCTTTAGTTTACTTTTTATTGAAGTCTAAAGTCTGTTTCTGAGTCATCGGAGTTGGGAGACCTGCTCTGAGGAGTATTTTGTGAAGAGTCAAAGTTTCAGAGGAACTTCCTGATTCTTGTGGACAGGATTTTCAGATAAGTGTTTACTTTTGTTCTTACATTTAGTTTTTAATTAATACTTGTTGTGTTTGTTGTTTTTCTTATGGTTTTTAATTTCAAATCAATGTATTTTTGTATTTTCTCAATGCATTCTGAGTAGTTTACTTTATCTTTTTCTTTATTAAATGAAGAAGTAAGTAATTCATGAAAAATTGTTGTGGAATGTATATGTGTTTAGAGTTGGAAGAAGTTGTGAAGATTGATTCTATAAACTTTATTTACTTCTTAATTTGGCCTGTTAAGATGTAAAATTTGTGGTGAGATTATGTAAGATCCAATACGGTATTGTCCCATAAAATTTAGTAAGAATTACAGGCAATTATATAAGTGAAAATTATAGTTCATATAATTGAATGTAATATATTAGAAGATGTTTTAAAGGAGAGTAAAATTAGAGGATCATTAGTGTGACAGACTAAAAGACCCTAATTTAGTTTGAAGTTTTGAATTTTGTTATGAGAAGTTAGCCCTAGGTGGAGGGAATTGAGGGAACTCTAGAGTGAGAGCTGGTATCTTCCCTGCCTAACCATGTTCAAAATGATAAAATTTCATGTTATTTATAGAACCAAGTAAGGGTAAAGAATACATTTGCTTCTATTTATCACAAAAAATTTAAATACTTCCACAACAATACTTTCATAATTATTACTACTTTATAAAAGAAAGAAAAAGATATTCTAGTTAATAGTGTTTTTCATACCGTGTTTACAGTTATTATAATTTTAATTTCTTGTTTGACTTTTGCAAGAAAATTTAAAGAGTGAAATCAGCTATCAAACTTTTCAAAATCAAAATTTACTTTCAAAAGCCAATTAAAAAAGTAAAAAGATAATTTTATTATTTCTTAAAAAGATTTTTCACTTTCCATGTGGGTTCGATATCTCGGGGCTTAATTAGAAAGTCCTATATTATTTGAAAAATGATACATATACTTGCGTAGTATCCACATTATAAATCATAATTTTCATATCAAAATCCTAAGCATATATATCAGGTGGAGAAAAGTTTTTGTCGCCCTTGCCAATTTTCATATCATAATTATAAGTATAAATATTGGGTGGATCAACCGTTGTCATCAGGTCGACTATCTTTAAGAGAAATGTTATTTATCCAAGAGCTCGTTCTCCTTGTTGATTAAATCCTCGTAACATCATTGTATCTCTTGATAATTGAGATGCATCAATATCCAAATATGAAAGAGTTCTCAAATTCATAATGTTAATTGAGGCACCTGGGTCGATAAGAACTCTTGAAAGTGTCGTGTCATTTATGTTTACTGTGATATACAGTGGACGATTATGCTCAAGTGTTCCGAGCAACAAGTCATTATCAGAGAAGGTAATCTTTGTTGATTCTTCTAATGGACAGACTTCATTCTGAGTAATACTAGCAAGTTGAGCTAGACAAATGTTTGGATCTAAAAGGGCTTTTATAAATGATTATCTCATTTCCTTGGAAAGCATAAGAGTGTCATAGATGCTCAATTTTGGTGGTAACTTCCTCAAATAAGCTAGTACAATATAATCCACTTTGTTATGAAGATCATCCTTATCTCTTTCAAGGAGTTGAGGATATATTTAGGAATGATCTTTTCTGATGTGACTATTTGTTTTTCCTTTTCTTGTGGAGTCATTCTAGGAGGTAGAACCTTTCCACTCCTCAAATTGATTTCAACTATCCCTTCAAATTGATTGTCCAACTCTTTTGTCTCCGAGTCTGAAGATTCCAATTCTATGGAAATCAGAGTTCCTTGTAATTGGAGCGTAGCAGTGTCACTTTCATTTTTTTCATTGTCAGAATTGTCACCAATGTTTTTATCATTTTGGTTGTCTTTAAATAGATCGAGATCATGTACGATATGAGTATTGTCTACAGGATTAGGATTTGAATGATCATTTTCTAAAGCATCCCCCAAAATAGATAGAATGTAAGCAGGACTGGAATTATTATTATTCACAGCAGTAGCAAAAAGGAAGTCATACAAAGTCATCGGTTCTAGGATTTTTTATCCTTCATTCGATATAACCACCCTAATAGAAGATGAAAAAACATAAGAACTAGAAGATACAAAAGGAACTGCAGTCCCTATATCTAGAATACCTCTAATCCTTTTTTATTCTTTATTTTTCTTTTTCTTTTCTTTCTTTGGAGGCTTTGTAACCTGGTATTCAGTAAGGATCTTGTCAAAAGATTTACTTCGAACAGTGTTGTCTTTGTTCTTGTTGTTGGATTTAAGTTTTTCCATCGAAATCATATTGACTGAACCTTTGTCAGGTTCTTTCAAATATTCTTTCGGGATTACTATATTTTCTTCTTTAAAGTTGCGCTCTAACCAGTCTTTGAAGATAAAACATTCTTCAATCTTGTGTCTGAGTATTCTATGATAAGGACAATAATTCGGATTGTCCTTCATGTATACTTCTGTTGGCCTTTTAGCTTCTAGTAGCTTAAATTCTAGTATTTTAAGCAAGCTACGGAATATTTTGTCGATGGCTTCTGTTTTAAATGAATATTCTTTATTCATTCTTTAGCCATAGTTCTTTTATCTTCCGGTATTGGGATCGGTTGTTGAAGTTGTAATTAAGGATATGTTTGTGATGTTGACGGGTTCTGTCGTTGTTTCTTTTGTTCAGGTTGAACTTGCATCACTTGTTTACCCTTTTCTACAGCATTTCCTGGTTTCTTTTCAAATGTTTTGACAATCTTTGACTTTTCAGTCTTTTCCGTTACACTCATCTGCTTAGCTTCTTCTTAATGATTGGAAGCTTTACTGAGAAATTTTTTAAAAGTTTTTGTTGTGAATCCTTTAAGCATAAATGCTTTAAGAACATGAATATATTTAAGCAGGATTTCAACAGCGTGTTGTTCTTGAAGTTGGGGTTCACATTTCATGCTAAGATTTCTCCAGCACAAAATGTAATCCACTAAGCTTTCTCCTGATTTCTGCTTTTCTACTATTAGATCACCAACTGTAGTATGATGTTGAGCTCTAGAAAATCATTGAATGAAGAGACTTTCAAGCTCTACAAAAGTTTTAACAGATCCATTAGGAAGTTCCGCATACCAGTCAAAGGCAACTCCCGTGAGACTGTTAATAAATTGACAGAATAAAAGAGCATCACTTCCCCCAGCATTAGAGCAACTTGCTCTGAAGTGTGCTAAATGTTGTCGAAGATTACCAGTTCCATCAAAAATTTTAAAGACAGGAGGAACGAAACCATTAGGGTATTAGACAGAATCAAATTCCTCTAGATATGGTGTACCCTTTGGAATTAATGATCCAGCCTTTACCTGAGCCATTGTTTCTTTTATTTTTTGTTCCATGAGTTTTGTGATATCTTTTACTGGAATTCCACTATGAGTGGAATTCTTTTTCTTTTGAGTGCTTTCTTCAACATATATTGGCTCTCCTTTGTCTTCTAAAATGTGGATAGGCCAGTGATGGATTTGTTCTTGGATTTTGTAAAGCTGCTACCAACTCTTCCATTTTCTGCTCAATACAACTGATTTGTTCATCTCGTTGTTGTATAATTGCTTGTAATTCATTTGTTGCATCTTCTTCATTTAATTCTAGTGCTAAAAAAGTAGACCGTGTTTATACCATATTAATGTTGACAACATTTTCATTCGAACTATTAGAAGAGTCTTTCTTTCCTCACACCGAGAATTGTTTCATATCATTCTTTAACTTTTTCAGTCTTTCTTCAAATGATTTTGCAAGAAGTTCTTTACAAGTTTCTTCTTATGAACTATCCTCATGAATGCTTACTGCATCTGAATTTCTTTCACACGATCTTCATTTCCAAACATTATTTCTTAGTATGGGACGAGACCCTCTAGGTGGTGTATCATCATATGAACAATCTGCATTTTGTAGCATATGGACCAAATCTGTCATTTAAGTGGATGTATCTTCTGCTTCCAATATTAGTTTGTCATATTTGGCTTTGTCTTTTGTAACAATCACATCTTTTACTCTTGGCCCTAGTCGGAACTTTACTAGCACTAGAGTATATTGATCATATTTTGGGCTTTGATAACTTGTTTCTTCATAAATAGAGTTTTCTATTGCTAGAATTCTACTTTTCATTGTTTTTGAGACTGCACATCCCATTTTGTCCAACAGTCGAGAAAATTGAACATTAATCCTTTCGTGCTAATCTCTTAAACACTGAATATATAGCATGAATTGAGGGAGAACTCTTAGTTTGAAAAAAATTATCAGTGTATTCAACAGGAATTGGAGTGTATTGATTCTCTTCTAAAAAGAAAGGGTTTCCAAAAACACTTTGTTGAAATTCAAGTGTTTCAAAATTATCATTTTCATTCCTCCTTTTCTTCCTTCTAAGCGGACGCGTTCTATTTTTATGAATATTTTTGGAACAGGAACCAACTTCGTATACGGATGGCGGTGGAATATCATCCTCCACGTAGACTTGTTTCCCTTTCTTGTCAATTTTTTTTTTTAATTTCTTCAAGAGTATAAGGTTCTTTAGGTGTATATTTAGGTAGGTCTTCTGTAAAATTCAGAAAGTCTTCATAAGGTTGCAGATCAAATTCTACAAAAGAGTGTATATTAGTTTGGTATGGATTATCTAATGCAAACTAGGTTTCACCAAATAATCAATAATCATCCTGATAAAGGAAAGATCTTCCTCCATTGGTGTATTGAGGTCTTGATAATAAGAAAAGATTGAATTCAGATAATCCATTGCAACTTTTCTAACATTTTAAGGAAAACAAATGTTATTGAATTATTTATAAACTGGGAATTTCTTTTTTTTTTTGAAAATGTCAAAATAAAACAAAAGATAACAAAAGATGAGAAGAGAGATAATCCCCATCGGAGTCACCACTCTCTTGATGTCAACGGAAAATGTCGCGTGGCCGTCGCCGCCAATGTCATGTATTATGTAAATGTCAAGGATTCTCCACTCTGTTTAATATTTCCCTAATCTTATTTCTGTAAGTTCTATAATGTAATTAAGAAATTTAGGACTAATAGAAAATAGTAGAAAAGAATGTTTATGATAATCCTTATAAAAGAAAATTCTAGAATACCACATTCTAGAATTTCTATATAAGGAAAATCATGAAATCTTAACCAGAGATTTCTATCATGGGTTCTTTTAAATCTCCTATAGAAGCAAGCTCCTATAGTTAATTACATCTTAGGAAATTTCTAATTGTCTAAGAAAACTTCTAATTAATTTTGATCACTTGTTTTCTAAAAATTTTTATTTTTAAGGAAAGATGTACCCACTATCAATCCTAGATGTCATTTTGTCATGTCAATTTTAGTCATTTTGTCATTTTGTTTTGTTTATCTGTCGTTTTTGTGGCTACCCTAAAGGTTTTGGTTTTGTTTTGGTTTTATCGTTATTGTGATTTGTTTTGTCAATATCGTTGTTGTGTTTTGTTTTGTCAATGTCGTTGTTGTGTTTTGTTTTGTTAATGTCGTTGTTGTGTTTTGTTTTGTCAATGTCATTATTGTGTTTTGTTTTGTCAATGCCATTGATGTTTTTTTGTTTTGTCAATGTCGTTGTTGTGTTTTGTTTTGTCAATGTCTTTGTTGTGTTTTGATTTGTTGTTTTGATGTGGTTATTGTTCGTCTCATTTCCAGAATGTCATCCTGGAAAACATAGTTAACACACGCTATAACATGCAAAGGAAATCTAAACGAAACTTGTCTTAATCCTGCAAAGAAAACACTGTCAGAAATAATGTCATAAAAATGATCATTGTCTCAGAATTTTGTAGGATGTCCAAATTTGATTTGAAATGTTGATTTAGTATTTCTTGAATGTCGGTTATGTCGATTTATGTTTAAAATATCAAATTTATGTCATTTATGTTGATTTATGTTTGAAATGTCAATTTTATGTTTATTCTGTCGATTTATGTATGAAATATCAAATTAATGTCATTTATGTCGATTTATGTATGAAATGTCAAATTTATGTTGATTCTGTCGATTCATGTTTGAAATGTCAAATTTATGTTGAATCTGTTGATTCATGTTTGAAATATCAAATTTATGTCATTTATGTCGATTTATGTTTGAAATTTTATGTCGAGTTAAGTTTGACATGGATCGAACTTAAGTTTTGAGGTTAATTTTTAAGTTTAGTTAGATTCAACGTATATTGAATCTATTTTACTTAAGTTCATATCTGTTTGAACTTAATTTAATATTAGATTCAATGTGGATTGAATCTAATTAACTTGAGTTCATCGTTATTTGAACTTAAGTTAAAATTTGAAGTTAGATTTAATGTGGATTGAATCTAATTAACTTGAGTTCATGTCTGTTTGAACGTAAGTTAAATTTGAAGTTAGATTCAATGTGGATTGAATCTAATTAACGTGGATTCATGTCTGTTTGAACTTAAGTTAAAATTTGAAGTTAGTTTCAATGTGGATTGAATCTAATTAACTTGAGTTCACGTCAATTTGAACTTAAGTTAAAATTTGAAGTTAGATTCGATGTGGGTTGAACATAATTAACTTGAGTTCATGTCTGTTTGAAACTTAGTTAAAATTTGAAGTTAGATTCAATGTGGATTGAATCTAATTAACTTGAGTTCATGTCTGTTTAAACATAAGTTAAAAGTTAGGTTTAATTAAAATAGACCTAATTAAGTTTTAAGCCTTGTTTAAATAGTACTTAAAGGTTAAATAAGTTTACATAGATTAGACTTAATTAGAATTATAGACCATCTAAGTCCTTTTAGGAAAGGCTTAAGGTTTAATTAAGTCTAATTTAATTTAACCGGGATTTTTTTTAGTTTTACTTAAGTAAGGTTTAAACATTAATTAAGTCTAGTAAGTTAGACTTAACTTAATTAAACCTTATTTAATTAAGTCTAATGTGATAGACTTAATTATGGCTTAGGTTTGATTAAAGCTTAGTTGATTAAGGTTTAATGGTTTAATTAAATCTAATGTGGTAGACTTAATTAGAGTTTATGTTTGATTAAACCTTAGTTAGTTAAGGTTTAATGGTTTAATTAAGTCTAATGTGGTAGACTTAATTATGGTTTAAGTTTGATTAAACCTTGGTTGATTAAGGTTTAATGGTTTAATTAAGTCTAATATGGTTGACTTAATTAGAGTTTATGTTTGATTAAACCTTAGTCAATTAAGGTTTAATGGTTTAATTAAGTCTAATGTGGTAGACTTAATTATGGTTTAAGTTTGATTAAACCTTAGTTGATTAAGGTTTAATAGTTTAATTAAGTCTAATGTGGTAGACTTAATTAGAGTTTATGTTTGATTAAACCTTATTTAATTAATTTTTAATGATTTAATTAATTATAATGTGGTAGACTTAATTATGGTTTAAGTTTGATTAAAGTTTGAGTTAAGTAAGATTCAAGTTATGTTGAATCTAGACTTAAGGTTAACTTAAGTTTAATGTGGGTTGGGTTTAAGTTTGATTTAGGTTTAAGTTAGGTTCAAGTTAGATTGAACCTGAACCTAATGTTAACTTAAGTTCAATGTGGGTTGAACTCAAGTTTAATTGGGGTTTGAGTTAAGTTCAAGTTAGATTAAACATAGACTTAGGGTTAAATTAAGTTCAATGTGGGTTGAACTCAAGTTTAATTTTGGTTTGATATAAGTTTAAGTTAGATTGAACCTAGACTTATGGTTAACTTAAGTTCAATGTGGGTTGAACTCAAGTTTAACTTGCGTTTGCTTTAAGTTTGAGTTATTTTAAGACTGATTATTCTTAATTAGGGTTGGTTTAGGATTAATTAAACCTAATTTGGTTAAGGTTTAATTGATTAATTAAAATTAATATTAGTTAAGTCTAATTATTTAAGGTTAATTAAACCTAATTTGGGTAAGGTTTAATTGATTAATTACACTTAATATGGGTTAAGTCTAACTGTTTAAGGTTAATTAAACCTTATTTGAGTAAGGTTTAATTGATTAATTAAACATAATATGGGTTAAGTCTGATTGTTTAAGGTTAATTAAACCTAATTTGAGTAATGTTTAATTGATTAATTAAACTTAATATGGGTTAAGTCCAATTGTTTAAGGTTTATTAAACCTAATTTGGGTAAGGTTTAATTGATTAATTAGACTTAATATGGGTTAAGTCTAATTGTTTAAGGTTAATTAAACCTAATTTGGGTAAGGTTTAATCTTTTAATTAGACTTAATATGGGTTAAGTCTAATTGTTCAAGGTTAATTAAACCTAATTTGGGTAAGGTTTAATTGATTAATTAGACTTAATATGGGTTAAGTCTAATTATTTAAGGTTAATTAAACCTAATTTGGGTAAGGTTTAATTGTTTAATTAGACTTAATATGGGTTAAGTCAAATTATTTAAGGTTAATTAAACCTAATTTGGGTAAGGTTTAATTGATTAATTAGACTTAATATGGGTTAAGTCTAATTGTTTAAGGTTAATTAAACCTAATTTGGGTAAGGTTTAATAGTTTAATTAAACTTAATATGGGTTAAGTCTAATTGTTCAAGGTTAATTAAACCTAATTTGGGTAAGGTTTAATTTATTAATTAGACTTCATATGGATTAAGTCTCATTGTTTAAGATTAATTAAACCTAATTTGGGTAAGGTTTAATTGTTTAATTTAGTCTAATGTGGTAGACTTAATTAGGGTTTATGTTTGATTAAGTCTAATTTAGTTAAAACTTAATGGTTTAATTAGGTCTAATGGGTTAGATCTAATTAGGATATAGGTTCGATTAAGTCTAATTTAGTGAAGACTTAATAGTTTAATTAGGACTGATAGGTTAGACCTAATTAGGGTTTATGGCGTTAAACCTAATATGTTTAAGGCTTTAACAAGGTTTAAGGTGGTCTAATTGATGTCTTAGACCTAATTGGGATTTATTAAGTTAAACCTAATTTGGTTAAAGTCTAACTTAGTTTAATTAGATCTAATAGGTGTTTTAGACCTAATTAGAGTTTCATTAAGTCTAATTTGTCATTTTAAACTTAATGTGATTAAGATTTAACTTTAATTAATTAGGTCTAAATGGTGTCTTAGACCTAATTAGGGTTTTATTAAGTCTAATTTGTCATTTTAGACTTAATTATGGTTTATTTAGTTAAATATAATGTGATTTAGGTTTAACTTTAATTAATTAGGTCTAAATGGTGTCTTAAACCTAATTAGGGTTTATTAAGTCTAATTTGTCATTTTAGACTCAATTATGGTTTATTTAGTTAAACTTAATGTGATTATGGTTTCACTTTAATTAATTAGGTTTAAATGGTATCTTAAACCTAATTAATTTTTATTAAGTCTAATTTGACATTTTAGGCTTAATTATAGTTTATTTAGTTAAACTTATTGTGATTAAGGTTTAAATTTAATTAATTAGGTTTAAATGGTGTCTTAAACCTACTTAGGGTTTATTAAGTCTAATTTGTCATTTTAGACTTAATTATGATTTATTTATAGGTTTATTGTGAGTTACTTTGAACCTAATCTATTATAGAATAGCCAAAGTAATTAAAGAAATTTGGAATTTTAGGATTAAATTTGTTAAATAATAAATTTTAACCCTATTTTTGAAAATGTCTTTTAAATTTGTCGAATGGCTTATGAAATGTCATTTTAAGGTTATTGTGTGTTACCTTAAATGTTCTAACCATTTTCCAATTTTATTTCTCTTAATTTTCATTTTTATAATTTTTATTTAAAATAATTACAAAATGTCTTGAAAATTATGAAAGGAGGTCTTAAAGGGGTTTTCTAATCTAGAAAAATCAGAAAAGATCTCTGAAAACATAAAGATGAATTCCCCAAAATTTCAGATTTTTCTGGTTTGTAAATAATTTTTAATAATTAAAATACTCCATAGAGTATTTAATTATTTAAAAATTATATACTAAGAATAAAATTATGATTTTAATTTCATAATTTTTTTCTCTTCAAGAGCTTTCTAGAGGTATTTTTATTTTATTTTTAGGAGGTCTGCGCAAAAAGTTATGATTTTTTTTATTTTTTAAGGTTAATATGATTTAACCTAGCCCAAAATTTTGTCGGCGTGCCGCGTGTCCTCGTACACATTGAATACGCGGGAGGATCCGCTTCACAGATCTGGATAGGAAACACGGAATCGCGCGATCAGCGCCGTCCATTCCAAAACACAGCAACGGACGGCAGAGATTTAATCTCGTAAATTTGAAAAAAATTCAAACCGTCCAACTCTAAGCTCAATCTCTCATTCCTTTCTTATCGAAATTGAGTGATTTTTGAACCTATGGAATCATCTGGACATGTAGATTATATCTATATGGTGATGATAATTTTCTGGGCAAGTTTAGTCCATGATTTTTCGATTATATGAATTATTTTGAACAAAAAAATCCATACCTTGGCCACAATATTCTTAAGCTTGATCAGACTTGTTGGTCAGCCTCTAGTGATCCCAAAGAAGTTCTTTGTCACTTCAATTTGGAGTTCCAGCTAGCCTTGGTGAGTAATTTTGGTAAAGTGACTTGATTTGGGCTGTGTTTGGGTTTTAGCCAAATTGGCTCGATTGGGCTGATCTTATGGCTTGATTTTGGCTAGAATAGGTTGCTAAGATCCTTAGCAAGTTTTTTTTTTTTGTCTTGGGAGCTAAGGAATTTGGGCAGCCTATAGGTTTTTATGAATTTTTTTCTCTCCTCTACATGGTTTTGGGTAGGGCTTACTTATAGCCATGGGGAGGCTTGGATTCATTTGGTTCCACTTGGGGAAGGTGTTATCCTTCTTAATGATGGCTGAGGATAAGTTTTCAACTGAAATTTTATCCTCTATGGTTTTTCCAAGGTAGTATTCATAATGAACTCTCATTATGATAAGGATTGATTTAAGTCCATGGCTCCATCCTATTGGGTAATCCATGAGGTGGTTTGGCTCCTTAAAATGAGCTGGACTTGCTCTTTCTCATGAGCTTATAAGTCACTTGTTCACTTTGGCATAAGGTGACACATAGGCTTCCTACTCATGAATTAGTTATGATTACATTTAGCCATGGTAAAGGCATGGTTTAAGTGGTGCTTCTCTTCCATTGGGTAGTCTAAGTGGTGTGTGATAAACCATTTGGGATGGCCGGCCACCTCATCCCATGCAAATGGATGAATCATGCTTTGGATTAAAGGGATCATGCCACCTCATTTCCTTTATCACAATGCTTTCATAATGGCTTTTAACCATGGTTAAATGGCATGTCATGGGTCATTAATGGGTTCGGTCATATTGAATGGGTCATATGGGTTGTGTCTAACCCATATGAGGTCTTGTGTGATGCCATAAAGGAGATTTGGAACTTTTGGAAAACCATAATGTCATAGGTTAAAATTCCATTTTATACCACTTTCTTAATTTAATTTCCATTGTACTTAATTATGTCATTAATTAAAATATTAGAAATTATTTTACTAATCAATTATTAATTGGAAATAATTCCAAATCAATTATTTGATTAATTTTTATGTCTTTTTTATTTAAAATTGGATTTTGTCTCAGTTCATGTCTTTTTAATTTAATTTTCATTTTAATTATTTATGTCATTAATTAAAATGGGGAAATTAATTTATTGGTCAATTAATTAATCAAAAATAATTTTGGAATTAATTATTAGATTAATTCCATTATTTTTAATTAATTTGTGCATTTTATCATTTTTATTACTTTTAATTTAATTTTTCATTTTAATTTATTATGTCATTAATTAAAATTTTAAAAATTCAATCATTAGTCCATTAATTAATTAAAATACTTTTGAAATTAATTATTTGATTAATTTTGTCATTTTTATTTCATTTTGGTGTATTTTGTCATTTTATGACTTTTAATTTAATTTTCATTTTAATTAATTATGTCATTAATTAATTAAAATATTGAAATATAAATTATTAGTCAACTTAATTAATCAATAGTAATATTGAAATTAATTATTTGATTAATTTTGTCATCTTGGGATCTTAAACAGGTTATTGGGTCAATAATTGGTCCTTCGGTGAAAAATTGGTCAGTTTGACCAAAGTTGACTTTTTGGGGTCATGGGTTGATCTGTTGGGTCAGTAAATTTGGTCATTGGGTCAGAATTCACCATTTTGACCAAAGTTGACTTTTTGGGTCAAGGGTTGACCTATTGGGTCAGTAGGGTTGGTCATTGGGCCAGGATTGACCATTATGACCATAGTTGACTTTTTGGGTTAAGGGTTGACCTATTGGGTCTGTAGAGTTGGTCATTGGATCTGGATTGACCATTTTAACGAAAGTTGACTTTTTAGGTCATGAGCTGACCTGTTGGGTCAATAGGGTTGGTCAATAAGTCAAGATTGACCCTTTTGACCAAAGTTGACTTTTTAGGTCATGGCTGATCTGTTGGGTCAATAGCGTTGGTCATTAGGTCAGAATTGACCATTTTGACCAAAGTTGAGTTTTTAGGTCATGGGCTGACCTATTGGGTCCATAGGGTTGGTCATTGGGTCAGGATTGACCATTTTGACCAAAGTTGACTTTTTAGGTCAAGGGTTGACCTATTGGTTCAGTAGGATTGGTCATTGGGTCAGGATTGACCATTTTGACCAAAGTTGACTTTTTAGGTCAAGGGTTGACCTATTGGGTAAGTAGGGTTGGTCATTGGGTCAGCATTGACCATTTTGACCAAAGTTGACTTTTTACGTCTAGAGTCGACCTATCATAAAAATGAGGTCAACAATCATATCTTCCCCAGCACTGCACAAGTACCACCTTGACGCTAAGTGCAAACCTTTCATCTTAAGAATATCATCCAGGGGTAAGAGAGAGAAGAAGAACCTCCACAGAAAAAAGGAAATGGAGGGAGGGATAGAATTTTTCCAGATAGTTTTCCCCCATTCCCATATAGGGTAAGTTTGGAGGTGACAGTAAAACGCTTTAGTAACTAAGAGAGTGGGGTTAAATTTCCACACAGGCGCATCTTTGTTTTGGGGGAAAATAAGCAGAGTAGCAACCCCGGGTGCACCATCTCCAATAAGATTCTCAAGCATACCCATATTCCAGGCACCCTCTAACTAACAATCTGATACCAACAAACTTTCCATGCCCTCAACACAACTGATGTCATTAGGAGAGAAGAAACCCCATTGATCATGCCAAAAGGATATCTTTCCTTCCCCTAGATCCCTGAACATAACCTTAGTTGCAATGTCACGGGCCCTTAGCATAGATTTCCACACTCTAGAATCCCCTTTCTTGACCTTAACCAAAGCAGGATGGTTTCAATTCCAATACTTATAAAGCATGTCATTAGCCCACAGAGAATCTCCCTTTCTGAATTAATACCACAGCCTGCACATGTTGATCTGTGCAATATGATCCAATCTTCTAAATCCCAACCCCTCAGAAGAAAGGGGCTTACAAATCCTATGCCAAGAAGTCCAAGTTTTGTACCCCCTATCCCTAGCCCACAAAAATTTTTTAAAAGGAGTTCCAGACTTTGTTGTGTGCTTTTTTTCATGTTCAACACCTGCAGTGCATATAATGGAATGCTTTCTCAACACACTCTTGAGTTAGGTAATCATTCCCTCATTAGAGAGGAACACATTCCTCCACTCCTCAAGCCGCCTTTTAATTTTGGACACCACATCGTCAAACTGGATCTGCTTTGTCCTCCCTCTAAGGAGGTTCACCCCAAGGTATTTCAGAGGTAAAGAAGCCTTTGCAAAGCCCATATTATCGATAGCCCAATTAGTGATTCGAGTAGCAGCAGTGTTGCCAAAGAAGATCTGACATTTAGTAGCATTAAATTTCAACCCAGTGTTGTCTTGAAATTTGTGAATAATTTTCATTAGTTTTGTGTTGGCAGGATCTGTAGCTTTAGAAACAAAAATCACAGCATCTGCATAAGCCAAGTGGCTAAAATGAATTCTAGACTTATGATGAAATTGCAAATAGGAGTGGCGTTCCTGCTCAAAATTGATCAGCCGAGAGAAATAATCGAAAGCCAAGATAAATATAGTGGGGGACAAGGGATCCCCTTGTTGAATACCCCTCATAGCTTTGAGGAATCCATAAGAGTCCCCATTCACGAGAATGATATAGTGATTGTTGTCTAACCATCATTTAATAAGTTAACAAAATTGGGTCTGGAAGCCCCTAGCTTAAAAGAGATAAAATGAAGGTCCAATTAATTGTGTCATAGGCTTTTATGAGATCAAGCTTAACCACCATGTTGGCACCCCTGCTCTTCCTATCTATGTTCTCAATCATCTCTTGAACAAGAAGAATATTATCGGTGATATTCCTTCCCTTAACAAATGCCAATTGATTGGATTAAATAAGTGTGTGGAGGTGGGATTGAATCCTAGCCACCAAAATTTTACTTATGACTTTTGACATAACAGTTGTCATCGAGATAGGTCTATAATTATCCCAAGTGAGCTTGTCCGTGGTTTTAGGGATAAGCTCAATAAGAGCCGCAGAAAAATACCTACAAGGATCCTCCCCCGAAAAAAAACTTTGAATAGCAGAGACCACATCCTTCTTAACGATTCCCCAGAAAGTTATGTAGAAAGTGGAGGTGAAACCATCAGGCCCGGGAGCCTTGTTACCATTAATTTGTTTAAGGGCTTTGAAGATCTCTTGCTCATTAGTCACTTCCACAAGATTCAAAGCCTCAGCGTACTCCCTCTCCTTGTCAAAGGTGGGTTCAATAGGATCCACCTCGTTATCATTACTAAACAGGTTGGAAAAGTATTGAACAGCACTTTCTCTAATAGGTTGAGCCTCAGTAAGATATATATATATATATATATATTTTTTAAAGAAGCAGCTCAGGCTTCCTACATGTTGAAACAAAAAAGCTGATTACAGGAAAGCCATTGGGTAGGAAATCCCCCAAAATGCCAAAAGAAAAACATAACTGGAGGCTTATAGAATGCCATTACAAAATGTAAGCATAGAGGTAAGTGACAGGAAACAAAAACAGTGAAACTGCTCATAAGACAATGGCAGCAGCAGCAGCAGCAGGAGATGTACCGACTTCTAGGGAGGAGTTGTGCTCAGTTCTGAAATGAGGGGAGCGAGAGGTTGTCCCCATTGATAAGAAAATTGAGGTCCCGGGAGGGGTATTGGAAACCGAACATTGGGTGAAACCGCACCTTTTCACGGCTAGCCTGATGTTGGTTTGTTAGCCTCCTCGTAGTTGAAGGAAATTTTGATCTGTGGTTGCATCATTGTTTGGATGAGTTGGATCCAGTAGTTATGGTGCCAGATGGTATGAGAGCCACTAGTAAGACTTGAGATTAGATCATTAGAATCCACCTCTAACCAAATATCGGTCCGACCAAGCTTTCCCGGCCAACTGTAAACCCCACAAAGACACAGCAATGAGCTCCGCCTCAAAGGCATCTTGTGCTCGCCACGGGGCCATGGAAAAATAGCAGACAATGTCCTTTAGTGTTCCTAAAAATACCCCCCACACCAAGCACAATCCTTGAAGAAGCTACCATCGGTGTTGATTTTGATGGTATTACAAGGAGGGGAAGCCATTTGACAATTCTGATGAATGGTTTGGAAGCACAAGGTGTTTGATATATCCTAAGAATATTTGGAAACTGCTTATGTGTGATAATTTTGGAGATATAAGTCCTACAATTTCTTTCCACATTAGAAACAGTAGCTGGAATGTTGTCAAATTTAGATTTGTTTCTGGCCATCCAGGTAAACCACATAACAATAAAGTAGATGGGGTTGAAATTGTGGTAGTTTCTATCCTGCCAGCAGTTATGGAATAGATCCCAATGGATACAACAACCTTTACTCAATTGAGGACAAAGTGCTTTCCACACATCCTGGGCGAATTTACATCTGAAAAACAGGTGATCTAAGGTCTCCTCTTGTTGATGGCACAGAACACATTTAGATGGCCCTCTCAGCCTTTTAATTTGAGTATGTCATCAGTTGGAATGATGTTGTGCAAGGCTCTCCAGGATAGAAAGGACATGGAAGGGGACAAAAATTTGTTCCATATAGCCTTACCCAGGGTACTGAAGTGCAATGGAATGTTTTCCTGTAGATGGCATTGGTTATACTTTGGGACTTTGGTTTTTCCAGAATTATGCTGTCAGGCCTCCCCCTAGTAAATTTGATAGTGGAAATTTGGGTTGCTGAATGGTCTTGAAGGATTGCTTTAAGATGGGGGAGAGACCAGTTAATGCCATCCCATAAATCAGCCACCTTTAATTTATGATCCACTTGGGGAGAAATGGGAATCAACCAATCCTTTGGGCACCAGTTATCCAGCCAGAAGCTTATCTCCCCACTGCCCAAGTTCCATAAGAAATGCTTTTCTGCTTCATTCTGACCCAAATTTTGGAATCCCCCAGTCTTCTAACAGCAAGAGAGGGGTGAATGTGCCTGCAATATTTTCCTTTCAAGAATTTAGCCCACAAAGAGTTCTGTGCCCTGAAATGTATCCATAGTTTGTAAAAATTAATCTGCTGAAGTTGATCAAGCCCCTTAAACCCCAAACCACCAGCTTCTGTGGGTTTAGTTGCTTTCTGCCAGGAGGTCCAATGGAGTTGCTGTCTCTGACCAGACCATAGGAAACGATTAAAAGCTCTTTCAATTTGCACCTGAGTGCTCTTTTTCAGTGGGGTAACTTGTAGTAGATAGGATGGAAAGGATGTTAGTATACTTCTTAATAGGGTTATTCTGCCACCATTTGATAAAAAGGAGTTGGTCCAAGCAATTCGATACGGAATGAATCTTGTCCAGTAATCTCATCAAACCGCACTTGTTTTGCCCTTCCCAAGGTGAGAAGTACACCCAAGTATTTGATAGGGAGAGATGTAGGAGAGAAGCCGGTAAAGTCCAGGATCCAATGCTTAATGTGGACGGGGATGTGTTTAGAGAAAACCACTTGGCACTTTGCGGTATTAAAGGACAGGCCGATTGAGTTTGAAAGGAATCCGGACACTCGTTTTAGCTTCTTAACGAGCATTCCTATGGGCCTTAGAATAGATCATGATGTCATCCGCAAACATAAGATGAGAAATAGCTATGTTAGATCTATGTTGATACCTGGTGTAATTTTGGTGAAGAGTGTCTCTATCCAGTATTCTAGAGAAATAATCCAATGAGATGATGAAGATTGTAGGAGATAAGGGGTCTCCTTGTTTGAGCCCTCTAGTTGCTTTGAAGGAGCCCCAAGCTTGGCCATTAAGAAGGATAGAATGTTCATTTGACTCAAGCCATCTTTTGATAAGGTTGCAAAATTGAGAAGTAAATCCTCTAGCAAGTGAGCACTTCCATAATGAAATCCCGAGTTAATTGTGTCATAAGCCTTTTGAATATCCAATTTGTAAATGACATTGCCCCCCTCTTCAACTTATCCAGATCAAGAAGGAGTTCCTGTGCCAGTAAGATGTTATCATTTATGGATCTTCCTTTGATGAAAGCTGACTGGTTTGGGCTAATTAAACCATCCAGGTGGGGTTGGAGTCTTCCCACAATGATTTCACTGATGGTTTTGCTGATCACAGAAGTAAGACTAATTGGCCTATAATGGTTCCAATTCTGAGGATTATTATTCTTAGGTATCAAAACAATGTTTGAAGCACTCGAAATAGTCGGGGAGAGGGTAACCCCGGAAGAAGCTTTGGACGACCTTAACCACATCTCCTTTAACAATATCTCGGGCTTTCGGTAGAAATCAACGAGTGTATCCATCGAGTCCTACAGGCTTTGGAGCCGTCCACTCGAACTTAATGCCTCCCATATTTCCTGCTCGTAGGGGATGCCAGTCAAATTTAAATTGCTAGTGAAATGGATATCATTCCGGAAGATAGAGCTATCAATTGGAGTTTTGGTTCCGTTGCTCGTGAGTAAGAAGATCCTCAAAGTAATTGGTCGCATCCCGAGCAATATCGCAAGGTTACTTAACATAATACCATCAGCAGACTTAATACTGTGAATGTTGTTGCATTTTCTTCTATATCTGATGTACGCTTGGTAGTATTTGGTATTCCTATCCCCTAGGTTGAGATGATTGACTACAGCTTTCTGTTTCAGATAAAGCTCCTGTCTTTCAGAAACTAAGAGGAGGTTTGCTTGAGCAGTAATTAGTTGATCTTCACTAGCAATACCAGCTTGGACTTTTGCTTCCAGATGGGCAACTTCATCTTCTGCCTTGGTAACAGCTTTGAATACATCACCAATAGTCTGCCAGCTCCAATGTCTAAGTGCTTTACTGAGCTTGATCTGAAGGAGTTTTAATCTAGTGAGAGGGGAATCATGATTCACACTCGCCCCGACTACTTTGAACAATGCTAAGGAAATCGACTCGCGAGGACCACATGTTCGAGTACTCGAAAGGGGGAGTAATTAGAAGGTTTTGGGGAGGTTATAGTAATAAGTAGGGTCTCGTGATCGAAGTCGTAAGGCTTAAATGTGTCACATAGGTGAGGAGCCAATGGGATATCCAACTGCTATTAACCAGAATTCTGTCCAGTCTTTCCCAGGTGTTACCTCTTTTCCAGGTGTAGAGAGGTCCTCTGAAGCCAAGATCAAAAAGATCTGCGACCTGTATTTGTTCATTGAACTTAGACATAGATGCAATGTTAGGGGATCTACCTCCCAGCTTTTCAGTTGGTGAGCAGAAGCAGTTGAAATCTCCTCCCACAAGCCAAGGGGAAGAGAGGCTAGAACCAATGCTGTGTATGTTTCTCCATAAGTTAGTTCTATCTTCTGGTCTGCATCCAGCATAAACAAAAGTTGTAAACCCACTTTGACCATTGATGTTGAAGGAGGAGTGAATGAATTGTTGATTGTCTATGAGAGGGGTCCAAATGATTTCCTTCCTATAAAAGATCCAAATTTTATTATTGCAATTGGCAAAATGTTTAAAGCCATTGAATTTATTAATAATTTTGCTGGATTGTTTGTACACCATAGGTTCAAGGATTGCAATACACCAAAGCCTGTGTTTTTTAGTAAGGTGAAGAATTCTTTTCAGGGATAAGGGGTTACCAATTCCCCTAATGTTCCAACAAAGTAAATTAATCATGGGTGGGGGTGGGGGGTTGTGATTTGGATCTAGTTTTGATAGTTCCAGCCAATTCCCCCTCAGTGAGAGGTGTGCCAAGTTTTTGGGCTTCGGATGATGCCTTTTTTTCTTCCTTGAGATCTCGTGTGTGCCATTTCCCTTCTAACTCGGCTTGCATATTAGCCATAACATTAGCAGGTAAATTTTCTACCCAGGGCTCAGAGGCTTGGGATGGTGTGATGATTTGAATTTCTTCCTCTTCTCTTCTGCACCAATTGTCATTTTCTTCAGAAGGAGACTCTAGCACGGGAGTAGACTCTCTAGTAGAAGAGTCCAGCTTCTGGGGGGATTCAGGACTGAAACCCTGACCAGGGGCTAGATTCAGAATATCCCTGGAAGCACTCCCATCAGGAGCCCTGGGGGTGGTGATGCCGGCTTTCGGAAACCCGTAGTGCTCGCGGGTCTCACATCGTGCACACTAGGATTCAAATGGATAGTATCGGATCGGAAACAGGTCTCACAGCAGAGACCCGAAGTATCGGAATTGGTTCCACCCGGTCATCAACAACGACGAGTGGAAGGTTTACTCGAGGCAAAAGAGGGGTTCTTTTGTTAGGGGGATGGATTCTATAACATCTGTCAATGGTGTGGCCAAACATCTTACAATGTGTGCAAAAATAAGGTTTTTGCTGCATAATAACCTCTTGCCACTGGCCCTCCTCTTGAGACCCAATCCAAATTTTCTTGATTTTAGGCAAGGAGACATCTCTTTCAACTTGGATTCTGGCCATTTCAGGCTTTGCTTTGTTAATTGTAGCTGCATCACACCTGAGGGGGGTCCCAATTGCTCTACCAATTTGGAATAAGGCAGATTGGTTAAAATATATATAAGGAAGATTGGGTAGTTTAAACCAAAGGGGAACAATTGGAGGGTCTTTGCTAGGATCAAAGTCACTCGTCCACTTAATGATTTTCATATCCACTCCCGCAATGCTTACCGCTTGTTTAGCAAACAAGTAAAGCATAATCCTCTTCACTCGGTGAAGTTAATTAACAAATGCCCGCCATCCAAGAGACCAATTTTCCAGCTCCTTTGAAATTGAGAGATTCAAAAAATTTCCTCACAAGCTCCATCTTGGGGTGTCCCAAACTGAATTTGCCAACCAGGGTGAGTTTAACTTCTTCATCCAATACATTTAACTCCTCAGTAGTAAAAATAACAGCTGGGCAGCCCTCCCTTTCCTCAATGGGTCTGATGAAAGGGCAGGAAAGCCTACCAGCTGCAGCATCATGGAGTCTTTGGGGAAAGAGAAGCTTAGAGGGGTCAGAGGTAGAAGGAGCATTACCCACCACTCCAGCATAAGTAGCTTTGGCCCAAGCTATGTTTGTTTCCAAATCAATGGGGTGAGCCATTGCAGGAAAGCCAAAATCTACCAAAGCCAGAAAAAATAAGTGACAGCAAAGTCAAGAACTCAGCACAACAGAAGTGATCCAGGAAGGAACACTAAACTCCAGAGCAGAATTCCAAAGTAAGAAAGAGGATGACCAGCAAAGATAGCCAAAGAACCAATGGAACAGTAGAAGTTTAAATGGAGGAGCTCGGGAAAGACTAAACCACCAGCAAAGAAGTCCAACACAACAACCACACTCAACCAAGAGTCAACACCAAGAAAACCACAAATCAGCTAGCCATTTTTTTGTGATATATATATATATATATATATATATATATATATATATATATATATATATATATATATATGGCAGCAGCCCTTGCTTTGTTAGGGTTTTATGAACAATGGTTGTGCACTTTCTTCCTCCTTCAGCAGCTTTGAGTTGGTTTGCTTTTAAAGTGATCTGTTCTGCTACCACTGGTGTTTTTGAGCTTCCTGTGCTCTTGGTGGTGTGTTTTCTTTGGTGGTTTGGTGTTTCCCGGGCTCTCATGTGTTTGAATTTCAAGGTTACTGTTACATTGATTTGTTTCCTCCCTGTGTTATTTGTCTCCTTTTGTTGTTACTGGTTGCCTCCCAGAGTGGTCCTCTGTGAGGACATGGATGCTGCACTGCAACAAGCTGACCTCCACTTTATGGGGAAGACCACTTATGCTGAGGTTACCTCTGCTTCTGGCACACTTGGTGATAAGTTACTCTTCCCTTAGTCCTACCATGATGCGATGGCAACTGAGGGGGAAAAGTTTATATTTAAAGAAGGCGCCAAAAAGGGAGGCAAACCTGCCCTCATCTTATCTGAATCTAAACTCTCTGCTAAATGCCAATTTACATTGATTGGCATGTTTCAATATGGTCACCCCAAAATGGACTCCATCAAAAGAATGTTTAATGATCTCAAGCTCACAGGAACTTGGAAAATTGGCCTATTTGATGGCAAGCATGTCATGGTTCAATTGAATAATGAAGAGGACTATGCAAGCATCATCTCCAAGAAAAGTATAATTATTGATGGTTGTTGACCTCACTTTTGTGAGGATCATTTATAAATCATTTTTGAGAAAGGAAGTCTTCTAATATTGACCTTCGAAATCTTACCAATGGTCACTAAACCCTAATGTCTAGGATAAATCTTAATAAGAACTTTTAAACCTAAAATATAATGACATCCTAAAATGACCAAATCAACAATGACAAATCTTGATCTGATCAACTAATGACCAAACTGGTCAACATTTGTCCCAAATGGTCAAATTAGGTCAAAATGGTCAACCCATGACCCAATGACCACCACATTGACCAAACTTGTCAACCTTTGACCTAAATGGTCAAACTAGGTCAAAATAGTCAACCAATGACCCAAAGATCACCCCATTAACCAAACAGGTCAACCTTTAACCCAAACGGTCAAACTAGATCAAAATGATTAACCAATGACCCAATGACCACCCCAAAGACCAAACTGGTCAACTTTTGGCCCAATTAGTCAAATTAGGTCAAAATGGTCAACCCACGAACCAATGACCACCCCATTAACCAAATTGGTCAACCTTTGACCCAAATGGTTAACTTTGGTCAAAATGGTCAACCCATGATTCAATGACCACCCCATTGACCAAACTAGTCAAACATGATCCAAATTGTCAAATTAAGTTAAAATGGTCAAACCTGGCCCAATGACCACCCCATTGACCAAACTGGTCAACCTTTGACCTAATTGGTTAACTTAGGTCAAAACATTCAACCAATGACCCAATGGTCAAATTAGGTCAAAGTTGTCAACCTATGACCCAATGAACACCACATTGACCTAATGCCATCCCCATTGACCACCAAGTCAACATAGTACCAAATTGGTAAAACCTCACTTATTTGATCAATTTAAGACCATAAATTGATCAAACATGATCATTTGATCAACCCTAGTCAAACATAAGTTCCGTTACCAAAACAAATGACCCATGATTAAATTAACCATGACAAGGACAAGTAAATCACCTGAGTCAACCCTAGATTTAGATTGGTCAACCATGGTCCACCTTGGTTAACCCTGGTCAACTTTAGTCAAATTTGGTCAAAATACTTAATTTTCAACCAAATTAAAAAAATTAATCAAATGATTAACTTTCAAAATCATTTTAATTAATTCATGAGTTAATATTATAATTCTCTATATTTTTAATTAATTGCATAATTAATTAAAAATAAAATTATGATTAAATAACCTTAAATTAAATTTGAAATTATGACTTTAACCATGACATCAAAAGTCCATAATTGATTAAATTCAATTTATGAAAAATTTCCTATGAGTCACCCATGACCCACAAAACTCCTCATGACATGGCTAACCTTATGGTAAACCCATTAACCATCATGGTAACCCTATGGTTAAAGTTAATTATAAAGTCATTCTAAGGGGAAGAAAGAGGTGTCATTCCCTCATGGACAATTGGAATAAATCACCATACACCTCTTCCCCACCCAATGGACATGAACCAAATCCACTTCATTAAATGGAGAGTTCATCATGGCTAATTAAGGGAGTAAGACAAAAAAGAAACTAGGTGTCACCAATCTCTAAATTTAAAGCATGAATCATTTGTCTCCATGGAATGAAGTGGCCAACCAACCTATGGGACACTTCAAAAATTTCATGGACTCGCTAATAGGAGTGAAACATCACTTAAATCACACCCATTACCATGGTTAAGGTCCATCATGACTAAGCCATAGGAATGATGGAAATTAGACTTGAGTGTCACCTTATCACCAATCCATTGAATGAGCTAGATTATTTACTTAGGGGAGGTAAATTCAGCTCAAATAAGAAAGGCCAAAAACACTTCATAGAATGCTCAATGGAGGGAAGCCAAAGCCTTGAGTTAAAAATCCACCATGGGTAATTTAAGCAAGGATATGCTTATCAAATGTGATAATTCTCAGCAAAGAGACTTATTCATAGCAATCATTAACCTGATAGAACCTCCCCTAGGTGAACCCAAGCCAGTCCAAGCTTCCTCATGGCCTCCATAGCTATAAATAGAGCTTAACCCGAGAGCCTTAGGAGAGGAGAGAAGACACATTTCCACTGCCTAATTTTGAAAGCTTTGAACATTAAAGTTCTTCTCTAGGACCTAAGCAACTTATCCCCCACCCAATCAAGCCGTCAAACTCACTGTCCTCTTCCAATTTAGCCACCCCGAAATACCCTAAAACAGGACATATTTCGGTTCTAAAACAAACCTCTCCCAATCCTCAAATTAATCATCCCTGCACCTTCCATGAGGTGTACAAAGTAGAGCTCAATCAAATTGGGTTTTCCAGTGAGGTCTAACCTAGTTCTCCATCAAGTCGTGAACCCTTTTCGGTGAGTTCACAGTTCCATCCAATTCATCCCAAATTGAGCATATTAACAGCTTCGTAGGGACTTGGCGATCGTTCCAAACAAACTTGATTGAAGCTTCACTTCGTTAAGCTCAGGTATGGCCTCTTTAACCTAATCTAGGCTCGGGTCTGGTCTTTTGTGAAACAAACCATTTCACAACACACACATCACCGTATTGATATGTTCGTATTTTTTAGATGAAGATTTAGAAACAAATTTTTTGAAAGTCCATTACAATTTGACCGAGATCTTAAAGCCTGAACAAGGACAGTTCATGGGATACACCAGGTTTGGGGAGATGCACGTATGCCGTCCATTTCTGTGTATTGGAAATGGATGGCCAAGATTACCACGAACAAACTCCCAGTGGAGGGGAGAACAGCGAATTAGCTCTCCCGCAGCAAAGATCCCACTAATAGAATGGACCCACGTGGTGTTTCGATGGATCCGATGATCCAGTCAGCGCCACGTTGAATTTCCTTTAAGTAGGATTTAATTAAATATAGAAAATCATATTTAACTTCAAAAATTCATATCTTGACAAAGAAAAATATGAAAAATATGATAAAAATATTCCTAGATTCAGTAGAGTAAAGAGAAAGTTATAAAAACAAAATTTGGAATTAATGAGCTTTATTTAATTTTTAATTAATTTTTATGTGTTTTTCTTTCAGGTACACTTATATGGACCAAATATATCAAAATGAGTGAATATGAATCAAATTTGGAGCAAAAATGAAGAAGGTGTTAAAATGAACTGGGGAGCCTAAGCGCCCAGATCTGGCGCCTAAGTGCCAGCAGACAGAGAAGGCCGCACCTAAGCACTAAAAACCTTGCCCTTATGCACTAGATAGTTACTTTCCAATTTTAATGATTTTTTGACAAATTTTGAAGAGGTGTTTGAGGCATCTTTTGGTATAAATCTGGATAACTGATCAAGGGTGCCAAAAGACATTCAAATTTCAGTTGAAAGGATGCATCTCTTGAGTAGATTCATTGAATATGGACACATTTTGAAGAGACACTAAGACACCTTTTGAGAAAGTTTAAATGAAAGAACTTGAAGGAGAAAAGAGATTTATGGTTGTTTGTTCTTTTAGAGATAGTTTTTAGAGATTAATTAAAGTAAGAATTTGTAAGATTCTTACTTAGAGTTTATTCAGACATTTCTCATTCCTAGTGAAAGAGAAGATGAGTAGATATTCAGAAGTAAAAATCCATAATTATAGAGAGATTTAAACCGTTTTGGGTTGGGCGACTAGTCTAAAGGAGTCTTTTAAGAGAAAGGAAGAAATTCAAATGAACTTCAAGAGTTTGGTGGAGAGGAACATGAGATAAGTTTTTATCTTTGTACTTAATTTGGTTTTAATTGAGACTTCTTTTATTTTCTACATGGTTTCTACTTTTAAAACTACTTGTTGTTGTGTTTTCTCGATGGATTCCGAGTATACTTCTTTATCTTTTTCCTTAAAATGAAAAGTAACTAAGTGTTGGATGAAAGTTGTGGAAGTATTGATCTTTAATGTTGGAAGAAGATGTGATTGATTTAATCCTTGCACTTCATTTACTTCTTAATTGGTCAATTAAGATGTTAACATTTGTTAGGAGAAAATTTAAGATCCTAGCAGGTATTGTCTCAATCAACAATGGGTAGAAATCACATGAGATTATATGGATGAGAAAGTGATTTATATAACTTTGTACAAATAAATAGGGAAATATACTTTGATGGGTGTAGAAATAGAGACTTTAGGGTAAAGCCCCTAATTTGATTTATTGTTTTTGGTTTTCATGCGAGATGTTAGCCCCCAGGTGGAGGGAAAGGAGGGAACTCTAGAGTGAGAACTAGTATCTTCCCTACCTAACCCGTCTTCAAAACTATTCAAACTTTAAACTAGCTAATGTTCTTTATAACATCTCTAGTAATGGTAAAAAATAAAATTGCTCCTATTTGACACAATACATCTTGCATACATCCACAACAGAATTCCTGTACTTATTCATGATAGTGAAAAAGATAATTTCATCTATACATCTTTAATCTTACAAAAATCTTCTTATAGTTAGTAACATTTTTACTTTATTTCGTAATTTAAGAAAATACCAAAAAGAATCGCATTTTAAAGTTTTCTATTATCTAAAAATTGTTTAAGTAAGTATCTTTTTCTAAATAGAATTTGTGATCTAAAAACCTTTTTATCTTTTAAATTTCCAAAAAATTTTCCCCGTGAGATTGTTATGTCGAGGCTTAATCAAAAAGTTCAACATTGCTTGATAATTATATGTAAACTTGCATAGAATCCCTAAATTTAAATATCACTGTTGCATTCTTATTTACATCAAAATTGAGCTTTTGGTGTCGTTGTAAAGAAGGAAATTTTATATTAAAAATATAAATATAATCTAATTACCACAAGTATAAATATACTTGTAATTTTTGGTAGTAAAAAGAATCGGAATCAATAGTGGCATCCTCATAATGGTGGTATGACACTGGTGGCGACCCAATGGTTTTGACCTAACAGTGCGATGATGGTGGCTAGAAAGGGATATATGGTAGTGGAGATGGCTAGACAGATGTGGTATAGTGACGATGATGGTGGAATCAACAATTTAGGTCTAATGATTTTGGTTGTTTGACGATGGTAGTCCTATAGTAACAATAATGGTGGAAGGATAGCGGTGGTCTAGCTGTAGTGATTCTAGTGATCTGAAAATCAGGGGTCGGTGGCTGCCATACGATGGAGGTTCAGTGGTAGTGATATTGGTAGAGCTTAGGAACTCTTAAGATCTTTCATCCCTTCAGCCTTTTCATCCAAATCAAGCTCTTCTCATGAAAATAGTGGGGGTATATTTATATCAAATATTGTATAAATCTGAGCCACTCCATCATATGGCCCAAAATGAATCTCTTGATTGGATGTAATCATTTGAATATTTAAATTTTTTAATAATGTTAAAAAAAAGAGATCTTATGCTCATTGGATTCCTCTCATGGACACACTCGATTTGACTAAAAATTTGCAACATTTGGAGCATTTCGTCTTCCAAAGTATGTTTGACAACATCTTTTTATGCTTTAAGTGTTTGATCTGGGCCCGCATGGACTCAAATCAAATTATTTTTTATGTGATTTAATTTTTCATGCTGATACACTTTAGTCGATCATAAACTAATGTGAGGCAATTGCCAAATTTGATAATCAAGCTCTTAGTCCTAATGTGCATCAAGATTTGTGATTTGTTAAAATAATTTTTTAGAGACATATCAAAATTCTACCAAATGTGCTTTTGATTTTTAGATTTTTTGGCTTAAAAATTTTGATCATATTCAAGAATAGACTTTCTTACCTATCAACATATTTTGCTTTACAAAGGATTAAGAAATCACTAGTTGCATGACCTTACATTATCTCTTTATTTTATCTAAGTGTAGAGGCCTAGGTTGAAAAATTGGCTTGTGGATTGACTAGATGTTTGCAATCATTTTGGCTAGTATTATATAAAAATTATCTTTTGGGTGCTCAACCACAATCACTGAGGAGCTAAACATGACAATTGAAAATTAATTGAGGCTTTATCAAAGCAAAATCAATATTTTTTATTGGGTATGATGATCAACAAATTTTTTTTTTACATAGGAGGAGAATATCTTTTCAATAACTGTGATTAACATTGTTGGTGTAAGAATTATATTTAAGTTTAGATGGGGATGAAAGAATATTACCTAAGTGGATCATAGTCAACTAAGTAAACAATTTTGTGTTCTTTTATAAGTTTTCTAATTTCTTTATTATTTTTTCTCATTTTAATGATCGTGATTACTCTCAGTTGCACATTCTTCTCGAACTATTTCTTATACATTTTTATTGAACTCAAGAAAGTAACTAAACAGTACCTACTATTAATATTCATTGAAGCAGTTGTATGAGTATACAATTATTTATTTTAAGAAAATTTTGTATATGAGAGCCTTCATATGTAAATGGATTGTTATGATAAAAAATACCCAATGAAAGGTCTTCAGAAGAAGTAAATGGCAAGAACCTCTTTTGACAAACCTAAGTCTTTCCACTTCTCATTTATGAAATGTGCTCGAAAAATTCTAACAAGGCTTTCACCAAAGTGTATATATATACACAAACATATATATATATATATATATATATATATATATATATATATATATATATATATATATATATATATATATATATATATATATATATATATATATATATATATATAGATATACATATATATATATATATATAGATATACATATATATATATATATATATATATATATATATATATATATATATATATATATACTATGGTTGTTGCCGGTTTCTGGGTATTTATGGCGGCTAAGACCCCTACTGATGTATTTACTAATGATGAACGGGCTAAAGCAACTTATGCTGGGATTGTGGGTAAGGGCCAAGCTCTTCTTAATAATTTTGACCAGCTAGTGTTCCCTCAGACCTTTCCCGATGCGACAGATGGAAAGCGTGCAGGCCACCTCATTGTCGGCATATTTTTAGGTTATGTGTTTTGAAAAGGGGGTCGCCTACAGAAATTGTTGGCGAATTTTCATATTTTAAATTTAATTTAAATATATATATTGTTTAAAAGATAACATTTGATTTTGAAAGTAATTTTAAGTTTAAAAGTTTTAAGATATGAAATCAAACCGATCTCACATCCCAAATAGTTTATATAAACGAGCACCGCACCACAAACCGTGTATCTATCCCGAAGAATAGACACACTCGCTTGATGATGGGGCTCGATTAAATAAACTAGGAGATTTGTGACATCCGTTTGATCCGCGAACCAATTTTATAAGCCGACAAGTTCCCCTGCTTAATATAAATGAATTAAGCAGGGTTTATATTACCTGGGTTCTTAAAGTTCCCTATAAGGGCAAGCCCCTATAGTTAATTACATCTTAAATGACGGGAATCATTTAAGAAAACTCTCGATAATGATCAGTGGTTTTGCTCTGAAGAATTTCAAAGTTTAAGGTTTTTAAACAATTGGATTTTGGAAATTTCAATAGGGATTAGCTCAAATTCGGAACAATTTATTTTGAGAATCCAAAGGAAGAGAAGTAGGAGAAGCTGAGGATCAAGAGGAATCTTGGTAACTTCCCAAACTATCCTATTATTTTGCTCGGATTTAAGAAAATCCTAAAATTATCTGATATTTCAATCTTGCCAATTTTAATTAATTAGGACTTATATTTGTGTGACACAGTCATGCAAATAGCCTCGATGATGTGAGGGTTTATGTCGTACCAAATGACTACCTTGGAGTCCTAAGATCGGTTAGGGCTTAATTTACATAACATTATTATGCAAACGCCTAAAGAATAGTTGAGGAATTATGTTGCACTAGGCAAACTACCTCGAAATCCTATGGCTTTGTTGTTTAATTCTAATAAATGTTTTGTTGAAGTAGAGTTGAGTTTTGCTGATGACGATGGCCGAGCTGCCCACCATGCTCCGAGCTCCTTGTTGTTGCAGAGTTTTAGTTTTAGAAGTCATAAATCAGGAGATGAGAGAAGTGTTTTGGTTTAGAGAGAATCTTAAAATCCAAGTGTTTTTAATATTTTAATTAAAACAAATCTTAAAGTTGTTTAAACAGAACCGATTAAGATCCCACGGTTCCGTCATCCCGTCATCGTTATTTTCAATGAATTCACTTAGTCCGGATGAATTTGCTAAACTCAATCGAATGAGTTCCACACTTTCATTTAGACCGTGGGAAATCCCGTTAGCAACACGTGGGTTACATCATCCGAGGTATTCCCGATCATTCAACGAGACGTTTTAATTTAGTTGCAATTGTAGTTTTGTTGTTCTGTTTGTGATTAAATTTTGAGTTGTTTTATATTTTGAAATGTTGTGGCGGTGACTTTTATCTTGTAATGACTTTTAATTTAGTTTTGGTTTCAGTTCAGAGGCTATCCTAAAGGTTTTGGTTTTCATGTAACAGTTTTATTTAACATGCAAGAAAGGTAAAGTGCATTGCAAAAAAGTAAATTGCAATAAAATAAAAGTGTACCTGGAGGGTCTTCCCGTCACCCCAAGCTGCACTTAAAACACATGTTAAGGCATTAAAATATTTCAACAAGTACCTAGGTAAAGCTAAGGGAAAGGTTTTGGTTGTCTACCAAAGTCCTAATCCTATAGCTAATCATCTCCTATGACGTCTAGGTTCATGTGTTTTGGTTGAAGGATGACTTTCTTCACCCAAGAACAATTAAATTCAGTTGTTCTTATAAACATCATATCATATTGAGGAAGTGCTTAAGACGAGTCTTAAACATCTTTTCAATACCTCTAGATTGTTTTAAGTCCAAGAGAATTTAATTATACAAGTGAATTAATCATCCAGGAGTTTAAGTTTTGTTCTCTTGCTCGATGAACTAGGATATTTGAATATCCTATAAGTGAAGTAACACTTCACCTGATGCCTCATTTAAGAGTTATAATAATAAGAGCTTTAAAAGGGCAAATCAAATTATTAAGTATTTTAATGATATAAACTTAATGATTTAATTTTAGTTTTGACTTAATTATAAAAAGTTAGTTTAAGTTTGGAATAGTGTTCAAGTTATTTTAGATTTAATTCTTAATGATTTCATTTAGGTTTGTTGTTAAATGATTTTAATTTAATTTAATTTAATTTAATTTTAATTCAATTTAATTTAATTTTAATTTAATTTGATTTGATTTAATTTTAATTTAATTTAATTTAATTTAACTTAATTTAACTTTAATTTAATTTAATTTAATTTTAATTTAATTTCAATTTAATTTTAATTTAATTTAGTTCTAATTTAATTTTAATTTTAATTTAATTTAATTTTAGTTTAATTTTAATCTGCATTATTATTTTATTTTATTTTATTTTTTTTAATTAAGAATTAAGTATTATTGAAGTGGTTTATTTAAGGATTTTTAAATTAAAGAATAAATATCCTCTTAATAATATCCCTACTTTAATAATTCTAATTTATATTATTCTCCCAAAATTTCAATTAATTAATTAATTAAAGTTTTATTTTAATTATTTTTTGAAATGGTTAGTAGGTTTCTACCCTCAATCATTTAAGTTTCAATCATCCAAAATCAGTTTAAAATCAAATATTTTACCCTCCCCTTTTTGATTAATCCTAAAATTTTAATTAAAGGTTCAAATTTTTAATTACCATTTTGCCCTTCAAGCTTAATAATTCTATAACTCACTAAATTAAGCTCAAATGAACTTGAAATTTTTATGTGACCTCACTTACATGTCAATTAAGGTTTTAGAGGATAAAATGTGATTTTTCTGTATTTAATTTATTTATGTAATTATTTTTAATGGAAAATAGGGGTTTTCAAGGAAAATTCAATAACATGACCAAGGAAATATTTCTGTACTTAAGAAAATTATGGAATATTCCTAATGACTAGAGGACCATTTGGACCAATTTTGGTGATTTTTTTAATTATATTTTATTTATTAGAATTAATTTGATTTTTGGAGTATTAATTAATTTTAAAATAAAATTAAAGTTAAAAAAAATGGATTTCATATTTTTCTTAAATCTCTCTGACCTCAAGGAGTTCAGAGAAATAAATTTTGTATTTTTCTGATTTTTCTTTGATTTATTAGAATTATTTTAGTGAAAAGGTTGGAAAATACATTTTTTAATATTAAAAATTACATTGAGACTTTAAAATTCAATATCTTATCCTAGGGACTTAAGAAAAATATTTGGTTTGTTCCTAAGTAATTAGAATTCAAAATGTGACATTTTGGTGATTTTTTATATTTTTATGATTTTTATTATTTTTTAATTATTAAAAATATTAAAATAATGATAAAAATCAACTTTTTTTAGAAAATTACAATTTTAATTTTTCTAAGTTCCTCTGATATCAGAGAAGCTCTAAAACCATTTTTGTGAATTTTTGAAAAGCATTTTGTGAGTTATGAATTTTTAAAGTTTTATTTTACCCATTTTGCTTAAGAGGCATAATCAACCCATTTGGTGGATCAAATCAAGTCCAATTAATTTCAAATTTTTATGTGATGTTCTCCTGACCCTAAAGGATAGTGAAGAATTGTTTCCAAGTCAATTTGAGTATAGTTAACCCTAATTAATTAAAGTTCAATTTTGGGTATTTAGACCAATTAGCGTTATTCCAAGTGAATTAACTCAAAACTTATTTTTCCTAGGTTCCTTTAGTCATAAGAAACATCACCAAATTTTCCTATAATTTATTTCTCAACATGCTAATTATTGGAATTAAAATACTCAAAACAGTAACATGCAATTGAAAAATCAATAACTTCTCATAGGGATGGCCTCTAACCTTGGAAAATTCAGGGAATGTTCCTAAGTTTAGAGGCTTCAAAAGCCCTATGGTCTCATGCCATGGTGAATTTCCTATATGCATGGAGAATTAAAATAATGCAGGGAGTAAATAAATCATTAAAAATAAAATACTCAATGAAATTATTTGATTTCTTTTCCACATTATTCTCCTCTGTTCACTGAGAAAGAGGGTATTTTTATTTTATTTTTAGGATTTTTCTACACAAAGTTATGGATTTTCTAAGTTATGGTAAATAAATAAATAAGAAAAATCCCAATTTTTCTATTTATCCGAATCGGCGCCGCGTCATCCTTAGCATCTCCGAACAGCCACGCGGTGCTTTCTGGTTTGACGCCACCATCCGACTCAGCGCTCCAGGGGCCCGCGGTTCATGTACCATCGCGCTGTCCGGCTCGATCCCTACCGTCCGCTCGATACACGCTCGATCTGACGGCTCCCAGTCATCGTCTACGACTGGTGTGAACCTGTGACCGTCCACACTAAAACCCTAAGATCTCACTCAATTCTTAACGGATTTTTGTGTTCTTGTGCTCTATGGATTCGTCTTGAAGAGACAAATACATCTATATGGTGATCATGCACCGAAATCGAGGCATTTGAAATGGAGAATGTTCGAAGCTCGGGAAGAAGAGAGAGCTCATACCTTTGCTCGCAGAAGTGAAGCTTCGATCCGAGAGTTGTGTCACGTTCGATTGGGTCCAAGCAAGCTCCGGATGAAGTCCCTCGGCCCGGTGAATTGCTCAGGTACAAAAGTGACCACGACCGATCACAAAGCTTGGAGGCCGGAGCAACCGGGTGGCCTAGAGAGGGGGCTTTCACCGGGGAACTTCTCCTCTCGGTCCGGGTGAAGGTGTAGGACCAATCAATTTGGAGATTGGCTCACCGTGGTGAAGTGTCCCGGTTTTGGGCTTGAATTTCAACTCCGAAATCGAGCTCGCAGAGAGGAAATGGCAGGGGGATTTCGAGTGGGAATCAAGTTCTCCGGTGTGGGGAAGAGTCCGGAATGATTTTGGCGTAGTTTCGTGTGATTTGTTTCAGCACTCCTTCCATGGCCGAGAGAGGTGGGGTTTAAATAGAGCTGGTCGGAGACTCTCCCGGTGGGAGTTAGGGCTTGGGATCGACTGCACCTGGTGAGGAGAAGAACGGCCATGGTGGCCATCGGGCATGGGGCAACTCGGCAGGTGAGAATTCCAAGCTTGGGCTCACATGATGCTCTCGGGTGTGGTGTTTTCTGGTGGCCCGGGTGCCTCGGCCGGCAGGCATGGGTCACCCTCGTGGTCGGGAGGTCCGTGGCCGGAGGTTTGTGCAAGCAATCGGCCAATTCCATGTGTAAAGAGCTTGGATTAAAATGGCATGAGGGAGAGGCCATTTTGGCTCGATTTGGTCCAAGCCATGGTTTTGGGTTAGGTTCACCTCCCCATGATCTGGTTTTGGGCTGAAAAAATCAGTTGGGTCAGCTAGGAAGGGGTGGTGAAGTCCCCATCCAAGGTGATGTGGTTAAACATGTTTTAGCGTGTAGCATGGAAGGGGTTAAAAATGCTTAACGAAGGATTAAGAAAGGGGGACCTCCTTTTGCTACTTTGGGTATGGTCACATGTCAAACCCCCCATGGCTTCATATGGCTTCTAAATGGCTCATATTTGGCTCCATTTGGCTTTGGAAAAAAGTTGGCTTTGTTTCATGAAAATGGCTTTTAAGGAATTTTGGTAATTTAGGGGTGATTTGATAGATTTGGCATATGGCTTAGTTTAGAAAAATTTGATGGCTAATTTAGAACTTAGGGATGGTTTTATCAAATGGATGATGATAGAGGATTGTCATGTGGGCTTTGAGATGGATTTTGGGCTTTTTGAAATCATTTTGGATGGGCTTTTTAGGAAGGCTTAAGGAAGTGGGCCTTAGGTTTGAAAATAAATTTATGGATGGGAATTTTGTGAAGGATTGGGCCAAACAAATGTTGGACTTATTTTAGGGATGTGCCATGATTGATTTGAAGCAAATTTGAGGTGGTTTGGGTTTGAATTGGGTTGGACTTAGGCTTCTTTGGTAAAGGGGCCAACATATGTCAAATTGGGCTAATTTAGGCCAATGTTGGGCTAGGGTTGAAATTGATGTAAAATTAATGTTGGGAAATGTTTATGGGGGTGTTAAAAATAGGTTTCAACTTTGGTTGGGTTTTGATTTTGGGATTTAGGCCCATTTGGGTTAGGTTTGGGTGTAGGCCCATTTAGGGAATTTTGGGTTTGGGTTGAATTTGAGTAAGGTTTGGGTCCAAATTTTGGGCAAATTATGTTAGTGTTTTGTTTGTGGGGATGCTAAGAAGGTTTTAGAAAAGATTTGGGTCAAATTGGGATTGAATTGAGTTGGTTTGAGGTAGGTTTAGGTCATGCGTCAAAATTGGGCCTTATGCTTAGAAATGAAATTGGATTCAAATGTCAATCAAATTGGGCTTGAATTTGGTATAGATTGATATTGGGGATATTTAATTGAAGATTAGAATTGAATTGGACCAAAATTGAGATCAATTGGGGTGATTTGGTTTGACATTGGGTTCATTTGGGTTTAAAATGGGCTAAATTAGGGGTTTTGGTGAAAGTAGGGTAAATTAAAAAAATTGGCCCATTATGTAGTTGGACAAAATGAAATTGGAAATATTTGGAATTTTCTGGAATTTTTTGGGAATTTTCTGAATTTATGGAATTTTGGGTCAAGAGGGGCATTTTGGTAATTTGGAAGGTATTGGGGGTATTTTTAAAAATTTTTGGTATTTTTGGCTGGAGATGGTCAATTTGAGTGGGGGGAAAATGTTTAGGATAGATTCTGAGGACTTTTGGGTGATTTGGAGATTTTGGAAAATTTGGGCAATTTCAAGGGCTTTTGGTAGGTTTGATGGGTGTAGGGTCCCCAGGGTCAAAAATTGAAATTTTGGAAGAATGAAGATTGATTAACTGTGAGTGAAATGGAATCACTTTTATTGAGCCATGAAGCCATATTAAGCCCATATGAGCCATGAGAGGACTCATTGGAGGCATTCACTATGTTGTTCCCAACCCTCTTAGCCATGGGCTTAGGGGTTGAGGTCCATCAATATGAATTATCTACATGATTCAGGGAGTCAAGTTGGGTATAGGTGTATTTTTAGGATTTGGATTGTGTGTGTGAGAGTGTAGAGTGTGAGTGTAGTGAGTGTGTAAGTCAACCCTCACCGCACTGTGCCACCTAGTGGTAGTCCCAAGTGCCAAAGAGTCCTATAGGGAACTCATCCTTTAAACCTCCACATTTGATTTCAACCCTCTAGGTGATTAGGGGTCTACAATCAAGCTTCGTGGGGTTTGCAGGAGACAAGAAGTGGTTTAAATTTCTAAGGGATGGGTCCCAATTCTAGTCCTCTAAGATAGTCAAAGGAAAAGCCTAAAGCTAGATCCTAAACACTAAAGAGGGAAGAGAAGACCTCATCAAAAATGAGGTCAACAAATAGACCCCCAATAGGTGTGGTGTGCTAACCAAGTACACCGCGTGTATTGGCGTTGACCGAAGGGATCAACAAAACCAACACAGATTCCCGAATGAAAAACTTAGGATGAAGCAGAAGAATTTCCGCTGGGGAGTTTCAGGTATACTTCCAAGACTGGAGAGTCCTTAACTCTCGCTGGGGAATGGGAAAGGAGATGAATTCCAAATCATATGATCTAGGGAATTCGATTTAGATTTCATTTCATTTTATGTTCAAGTTTTGATGTGTGAGTTTAGATTTTAGCTTGAGTTTTAATTTAGATTGAAGTTTGGTTTAAAATCAATTTGAGGAATTTTTGAATTTGAAATTTGGATTTGAAATGAGAATCGAAACCTAGGTTTCAACCTCGGGATTGCGAAGAGAACTGGAATTTAGGTACCAGCCTCAGAGTGAGAATCAGAATTTAAGTATTGATGGAAAAAGGATGAGAATCAGAATTTAGGTACTGATCTCGAGAGGGATGAGAATTGAAATTTAAGTATCAACCTCGAAAGAGAATCAAAATTTAGGTATCGATCTTGTATGAGAGTCGGAATTTAGGTACCGACCTCGAAGGAAGAGAACTGTAATTTAGGTACCAGTTTCGGAAGAGAGTCGAAATTTAGGTATCGACCTTGAAAAGGATGAGAATCGGAATTTAGGTACTGATCTCGGAATGAGAACTAGAATTTAGGTACTAGTCTCGAATGAGAACGGGAATTTAGGTACCAGTCTCGGAAGAGAGTCGAAATTTAGGTATCGACCTCGAAAAGGATGAGAATCAGAATTTAGGTACTGATCTCGGAATGAGAACTAGAATTTAGGTACTAGATTTGGAAGGAGTCGAAATTTAGGTATCCACCTCGAAAAGGATGAGAATCAGAATTTAGGTACTGATCTCGAAATGACAACTAGAATTTAGGTACTAGTCTCGAATGAAAACTGGAATTTAGGTACCAGTCTCGGAAGAGAGTCGAAATTTAGGTATCGACCTCGGAAAGGATGAGAATCAGAATTTAGGTACTGATCTCGGAATGAGAACTAGAATTTAGGTACTAGTCTCGAATGAGAACTGGAATTTAGGTACCAGTCTCGGAAATTTAGAATTGAAATTTAGGTATCAATATGAAAGAGAATCGAAATTTAAGTATCGATCTCGAAAAGAGAGTCGGAATTTAGGTACCGACCTCGAAGTGAGAACTGGAATTTAGGTACCAGTCTCGGAAGTGAGTCGAAATTTAGGTATCGACCTTGCAAAGGATGAGAATCAGAATTTAGGTACTGATCTCGGAATGAGAACTAGAATTTAGGTACTAGCCTCGAATGAGAACTGGAATTTAGGTACCAGTCTCGGAAGAGAGTCAAAATTTAGGTATCGACCTCGCAAAGGATGAGAATCAGAATTTAGGTACTGATCTCGGAATGAGAACTAGAATTTTGGTTCTAGTCTCGAATGAGAACTGGAATTTAGGTACCAGTCTCGGAAATTTAGAATTGAAATTTAGGTATCAATTCGGAAGAGAATCGAAATTTAGATATCGATCTCGAAAGGAGAGTCGGAATTTAGGTACCGACCTCGAAGTGAGAACTGGAATTTAGGTACCAGTCTCAGAAGTTTAGAATTGAAATTTAGGTATCAATTCGGAAGAGAATCGAAATTTAGGTATCGATCTCGAAAGGAGAGTCGAAATTTAGGTACCGACCTCGAAGTGAGAACTGGAATTTAGGTACCAGTCTCGGAAGTTTAGAATTGAAATTTAGGTATCAATTCGGAAGAGAATCGAAATTTAGGTATCGATCTCGAAAGGAGAGTCGAAATTTAGGTACCGACCTCGAAGTGAGAACTGGAATTTAGGTACCGCTCTCGGAAGTTTAGAATTGAAATTTAGGTATCAATTCGGAAGAGAATCGAAATTTAGGTATCGATCTTGAAAGGAGAGTCGGAATTTAGGTACCGACCTTGAAGTGAGAACTGGAATTTATGTACCAGTCTCGGAAGTTTTAATGTATGAAGAAGGACCCAGTCTCGTGGCATCAGAACCAAACCGAACCAAGTTTGTGGCTCTGTGTCAATGAACCTAGTCAATCTCCGTACAAGAGGGGAAGGAGATCACAGAAAATCAAAAGGGCTTCGATGTGACGAAAAAAAGGTGTAGGATTTTTTAAATTTGAAGTGTGAGTTTTTCGTGAGGAAGAATCATCCCGAAAGAGGGTTTCAAAGTAGTTTGAAGTAGATTTTGATCTGAGGAAGAGTTGAAGGATTTGAAAGAGACAGATTGAGATTGAAATTCCATTTGAGATTAATATTTCATTTTGTTTGTCCTTTGATGATCCAATTTTATTTTTTTTTGTTTATTTGATATTCACGTGAATTTTATTTGGTGTTCATGTGGATTTGAAGTTCATTTGAATATTTAGATTTCAAAGAACGGTTCTTATTTATTTCTCTTTTCTTTTCTGTTCTTTGTTCAAAGTTCATTTAACTCTAATGGTGTTTCCCAGTCAATTTTCACAAAAGAGGTGAAGGCAAAATGTGACATGGTCACTTCATTCCAATCTTGTTGAAGATACATCATGCAACTCGATCTGAAATATTTCTCATACAATCCATGATTCAAAGCGGACTATGTATGATTCTTGTTGATCCATCCAAAAAGTATCTGTTAAAAATCCATGTCTGAATAATGAGATACACGGTCAATAACATCACCTTCCAAGCCATCCTTGGCAGGAATGCCGCATGGATGTACAATGGAGGTGTGTTAATTCCCGTGTAACTCACGAACTCGTAGGCCGGAGACTCTCCAATTCCGGATCCGGTCGGAAGTGGTAAGGTGCCTTCTCGTCGTCTATCCTTCTAAAAGTGACGGAGATCCGCTCCACTCGGTACTCCCGTATAAAATGTTTTGCGATGTCTCGTTCCATTTCCTTGTAATATCATGACGGAACCTACCGGAAGTGGTATCTCCACCGGCCCTCGGAACTTACCCGGGCCTCGCTATCCGGAGGTCGATCCGAACATGATATCGCATTGGTCGACGAACGAAACTCGTGCGAGAAGGTCCGACAAAGTCATGGTGGTCTATGTGTGGAGGTATGCAGTCGCCCTTCCGATGAATGTCGATGATGCAACTCGTCGGGTATGCGCTCTACCGCGTACCCTCCACGTTATCATTCTTTTCACCATTCTTTTAATTATCCTCGGCATTAGATCCACCTCACCGTGACGGAGTATCCCCGGTGGATTTCCTTTTCGTCCTCTCGCGAAGTTATAGCAACATCCGCATTGTATTGTGACTCTTCCTTTCCCTGGCATCCATTTCCGGGGTTCCGAATAAGTCTTTTCTCTCAGACGGCCTGCTCGACCAATCTTCTGAAGTTCTAAGATGCAATCCACAATTTGTTGTTCCTCGTACTCTGAGAATACACCTATGTGTAACTCGAGGCCTTCCAAAATGTTGATTCTTTTGCCTCTAATCTTTTCAAAGTATTCGAAAGTCTTCTTCTCAACATTTTGCATGCTTTCTAGTTCATATTCTGGGATGATCTACAAGTGACGAGGCCTAGTAACGTATTGCGGGATGTATGCCTCAATCCCATCACGTTCTCTCACATACCTTGGCTCCTCGGGGATTGTCTCTGTCGGGACATCCTCCGAGGTTGCTTCCGCAACAAGGTTCTTCAGATATGGTATCTCCGTCTGGTGTCGAGGCACTGATTCTATTTCTGTTCTTCTTGGCACTTTTTCGATCTGTCCTGATTTTCTCGGCGTTGACTTTCTTCCTTCTGGTTCCTGACGAACCGGTATCTTTGAAATGTGTGTGTTGGCGAAGGTGGCTGTTTCCTCGTGTTGATTCGCTGCTAGTTTAGTCAACATCTTGCGGATACGGCGATTCTTATTCCTTCTTTGGGTAGCAGTGAGAGTAACTCTCCTTACCCCTTGAACCTCTGCGGGCGCGGCGCTGACGAGCCTGCCCTCTGCCGTGGCAACTACTGACTTGATGTTCTTGCTTTCCTCGGTGTTTATCTTTCTTTTCTTGTTGCTGGATTGGTGGCTTGGGCCACCCATCTTCATCACTGTCTGTCTATGAAGCTCTTCTCGGTCCACTGGGACCCAATCATTTTCTTCGTACTGTAGGCTGGCTGGTGTGAAATCAGAATCAATTTCTATCGTCGCTCCATCCTTCACCCTCTTTTCAATGAGTGCGAGACTCACGCCATTTTTAAAGTTTAGGACCAACCGCCCGTTCGACATTTCCCCGCAAAGAAGACAAGGAAAGGATCAGGGGCTGTACTAAGAACAAGAACATTAAGAAAATATTTACCACTGAAGATTCTTATTCTCTTATTTTAATTTTAATTTTTAAGGAAAGTAGGAAAAGATGAAGAAAGATCAGGAAAAAGATTTGATTTGAAAGGAAGGGTAAAACTTTATTATTATGATTTTCACATATTTTATTTTTAGCACATATTTTATTTTATCCATTTTTATGTTTTTGGTTCGGACCCAGTCACAAAGTGATTGCTTCACCCATGTTTCTAGCGATAAGACTCCATTTTAGGGGCCACCCTTCTAAACATCAGGTTGCGTATTACTTCTTCAAATACCGTCCATTGATTGGAAGCATTTGTCGTTCTCCTTGGCAATTCACAAGTTGGTAGGAGCCTCCTGAGTAGACTGCCTTGACCACAAATGGCCCTTCCCAAGTCGGTTCAAGTTTGCCCCTATCTTGCGATGTGCAAGAATAGGTCTTCCGAGAACAAGAACTAAGTCACCAACTTTGAAAGTTCTTGGGCGGACCCGACTTATCATGGGCCCGGATCATCTTAGCTTGGTACAGTTCCAAATTTTGATGTGCCGCAAGTCTCTTCCCTTCCAACCTTTCCAGCTTCTTCCAAGTCGCAATCCGGCATTTTCTTCGCAAGTAATTTTATTTGCAACTGCAATCCTGAGTGATGGAAGCTGGACCTCCAAAGGTAAAACGGCCTCAGACCCGTACACTAAAGCGTAAGGCATAGACAGAGTAGGAGTCCTGAAAGTCGTCCTGTAGGCCCAAAAGGCTTCTAACAACTTCTCGTGCCAATTTCTCTTGTTGTCATCCAAGGTTTTCTTTAAAATCTGAATGAGAGTTTTATTAAAAGCCTCGGCCAAGCCATTTTCTCTTGGGTAATAAATTTGAGTATCGCCAATCGATTCCGTGTCTTCTAACAAAATTATTGATCTTTGTACTTTTGAATGCAGACCAATTATCTGAAATGATTCTGCGCGGTACTCCGAAACGGTAGACAACTTGAATTTTGAAACACTGTAGCACGTGGTGTGCCTTTACTTCTCTGAGTGGAACTGCTTCTGCCCAATTAGAAAAGTAGTCTGTAGCTGCAAGGATGAAGCAATGTCCTCTTGAAGAAGGCGGTTCTATCGGACCCACTATATCTGTGCCCCAACACTCAAATGGCCACGACGCAATTGTCGGATGTAGCACATTTGGAGGTTGGTGTAGAACCACTCCGTGCACTTGGCACTGGTGACAGCTCTTGGCGAATTTCATACAGTCGGTCATCATTAAGGGCCAGTAGTACCCTAGTCTTTTAATTTTCATTTTCATTTTCGGACCCGACTGATGAGCGCCACAAAGTCCTGAGTGTACCTCTTTGACAATTTCACGAGCCTCGGACCCGTTCAAGCATCTTAACCACATCTGATCAAAAGACCTTCTGTATAATGTATTGTTTATTAATGCATAAGACAGAGTTCTTTTCTTGATTTGATGGGCTAATGACTTATCGTCCGGTAATTTACCTGTTTGCGAGTAGTCTATTAGCGGTCGACGCCAATCTTCCGTGTTTTTCGTCACCGCCGCAACCGATTCCTCTCGCTTTTCCGATTTCCGTATCATATCCATGTCGAGCCGTGATAGGACCCGTCGTCCTCGAACAAACACTTCAATCGACTCATCTTGTAAGCAGGCAAATTCTTTTGCAAGGCGAGCTAGCGCATCCGCGAGAGCATTTTCTCTTCTAGGGATCTTGTAGATTATTACATTCGGAATTTGTTCCAACAGTTTCATGGCATACTGAAAGTATTGCTCGAGTCTTGGCTTTAAAATTTTGTATTGTCCAGCGACCTGTTGAATGATCATCTAAGAATCTCCGTAGATGTTGATATCCGTTATTCCCATTTGAATGGTCAGTTCTAGTCCTGTTATGAGGGCCTCGTATTCTGCGTCGTTGTTTGTGCACGACTCTGTTAAGTGGTAGGAATATCTTAACATCCCCCATTCCGGTGTTATAAAGATTAGTCTGATTCCTGCTTTACCGAGCACTATCGTTTGCGATTCTTTGTCTTTCTGTGCTGAAGACGCTTCGTCGAAGTATAGTTCCCAACGTTGATCATCGGTGTCTTCTAGGCTTATTATCTGCTCGTCAGGCAAATCGTCGTCGAGAGGCGAATCCGCCGTAGAAGGATGTGCTGCAAGGAAGTCGGCTAGTACTTGTCCCTTTACGGCGCGAAGAGGAATGAAAGTTATATCAAATTGCAATAGTATCATCGACCACCCGGCAAGTCCGCGTAAAGTGTCGATCGGGTCATCAAATATTGCAACGGATTAACTTTCGAAATGAGGTTGATCTTATGAGAAAGCATGTAGTGCCTGAGCTTTTGAGCGGCGAATATCAGGGCCAGACAATGCTTCTCAATCGGAGGATACTTTACTTCCGTCGGCAATAGACGATGGCTTAAGTAATAAAGAGCATTTTCTTTTCCCTCGTCATTGACCTGGCCTAGCAGGGCTCCGAGAGAGTCGTCTAAAGCCGCGGTATAAAGTATTAACGGTCTACCCGAGACCGGGGCTGCTAAGACAGGAGGTGTCATTAAGTATTGCTTAATGTCCTCGAAGGCCCGTTGTTATTTCTCTTCCCAAACGAATTTGACATCCTTTTTAACTAATGTCGAGAAGGGCTGACACCTACCTGACAAGTTCGAGATAAAGCGTCAAGGAAATGCCGACTTCCTCGAAAGGATCGTAGTCGTTTTAAGGTTTTGGGAGGCGGCATCTCTAAGATAGCTTTAATCTTTTCCGGATCAATTTCGATTCTGCGATGTCGAACACAAATCCTAAGAATTTCCTGGAGGTGACGTCGAAGGCGCATTTTAAGGGATTCATCTTAAGGTTGTATTGCCTCAGTTGCTCGAAAACAATTCTCAAATCATACAGGTGATCTTCCTTCAGTTTGCTTTTGATGACCACATCGTCCACGTAGCACTCGACTTGGTTGTGAATGAGATCATCGAAAATCTTTGTCATTGCTCTTTGATATGTTTCTCCTGCGTTCTTTAGTCTGAATGGCATTACTGTGTAGCAATACACTCCGATTGGCGTTCTGAAAGCTGTGAGCTTTTCGTCTTCTGGTGCTATCTTTATCTGGTTGTATCCTGATGATCCATCCATGAATGAAAATATTTCATGTGTTGAAGCAATGTCGATCATCGGCTCAGGATTGGCGGTGGAAATTCATCCTTTGGACATGCTTTATTTAAATCCTCGAAGTCTACGCTGATTCTGATCTGACCATTTTTCTTTCTAACTGGTACCACATTGGCTAACCAAGTAGGGTATTGTTCTTCACGGACAAATTTGGCGTCGATTAGCTTCTTAACTTCGGCTATTACTTGTTGTTCAATTTCTAGACGCATTCTTCTGGAAGCTTGTCGATCGGAACGTAGTAGGATCTACTCCTAACTTGTGAACTCGCGACTTCGAGAGCTAATTCGGCATTTCGTCGTAACTCCAAGCAAAACAGTCCTTGAATTCCATTAATAGCTTGATCATTTTCTCGGAATCTTCTTTATTGAGTAAGGAGCTAACAAAGGTTGGTCTAGGCTTTTCGCTAGTACCTAAGTTAACTTCCATTAACTCGTCTATTGTAGATTTTATTTCTTCTTCAAATTCTGGTGGAGCATCTCCGATTGGTAGATCTTCGAGGTCCTCTGAAGCTTCCAAGCAGTTGTCGGCGTTATTTTTAGGTTGTGTGATATTTTAAAAGGGGTCGCCAACGAAGTTGTCGGCGAATTTTAAATTTAATTTAAATATATATATAATTTAGAAAGTAGTATTTGATTTTGAAAATAATTTTAAATTTGAAGATTTTAAGATATGAAATCAAACCGATCTCACATCCCAAATAGTTTATATAAACGAGCACCGCATCATAACCGTGTATCTATCCCTAAGGATAGACACACCGCTTGATGGTGGGGCTCGGTTAAATAAACTAGAAGATTTGTGACATCCGTTTGGTCCGCGAACCAATTTTATAAGCCGACAAATTCCCCGCTTAATATGAAAATATTAAACACGGTTTATATTACACGGGTTCTTTAAAATTCCTATAAGGGCAAGCCCCTATAGTTAATTACATCTTAAGTGACGGGAATCACCTAAGAAAACTCTCGATAATAATCAATAATTCTGCTCTCGAGAATTTCAAAGTTTAAGTTTTCAAGGGATTGAATTTTGGGTTTCAATAGGGAATGGATCAAGTTTGGAACATTTTGTTTTGGAAATTCAAAGGAAGAAAAGTAGGAGAAATTACGGATTCGAAGCGAACTTCGGTAATTTCCCGACTATCCTATTGTTTGGCTTGGATTTAGGAAAGTCCTAATGTTTATTTAATGTTTTAATCTTGCCAATTTTAGTTAATTAGGGCTTATATTTATATGATAGAATCATACAAATTGCACTGGAAGATATGAGGGTTTATGTCGTATCGGACAACTACCTCGGAATCCTAAGACCGGTTAGGGCTTAATTTGCAATGCAAATGCCTAACGAAGAGTTGAGGATTTATGTTGCACTAGGCAAACTACCTCGAAGTCCTATGGTTTTCATTGTTTAATTCTAGGAAAGTTTTGTTGATGTCGGTTCAAGTTTTGCTGGTGACGATGGCCGTGCTGCCCACCATGCTCCGAGCTCCTTGTTGTTGCAGAGGTTTAGTTGTAGAAGTCATAAATCAAGGGATGAGAAAAGTGTTTTGGTTTAGAGAAGTCTTAATTTCCAAGTGTTTTTTTGTGTTTTAATTAAAACAAATCTTAAAGTTGATTATAACGACACCGGTTAAGATCCCACAGTTCCATCCTTCCGGCATCATTATTTTTATCGGATTCACTTAGTCCAGATGAATTTGCTAAACTCAATCGAATGAGTTCCACACTTTCATTTAGACCGTGGAAATCCCGTTAGCAACACGTGGGTTACATCATCCGAGGTATTCCCGATCATCCAACAGGACGTTTTAATTTAGTTGTAATTGTAGTTTTGTGTTATGTTTGTGATTAAATTTTGAGTTGTCTTATATTTTGAAATGTTGTGGAGGTGAATTTTATCTTTTAGTGTCTTTTAATTTAGTTATGGGTTTCGGCTTTGGTTTACGTCCTAAAGGTGTAGGTTTTCATGCAACCGTTGTTTTATCATGCAAGAAAAATAAGTGCGATGCAATTAAATAAATTGCCGTAAAGTAAATCGCAATAAAATAAAAGCGTACTCGGAGGGTCTTCCCGTCATCCCAAGCTGCACTTAAAACACAATTAGAATATTTAAGCAAGTTCCTAGGTAAAGCTAAGGGAAAGGGTTATGGTTTTCTACCAAGTTCCTAATCCTATAGCTAGTCATTTCCTATGACGTCTAGGTTCTTTGTGTTTTTGGTTTGAGGACGATTTTCTTCATCAAAGAATAACTAAGTTCAATTGTTCTTATAAATGTCCTATCATATTGAGGAAGTGCTTAGGAAGGATCCCAAACATCTTTTCAATATTTCTAGGATTGTTTTAAGTCCAAGAGAATTTAATTATGTAAATGAATCGATCGTCCGAGGTTTTCAAGTTTTGTTAACTTGCTCAGTGAACTAAGACATTTGAATGTCCTATAAGTGAAGTAACATTTCATTTAATATTCTGTTTAGGAGTTATGATAATAAAAGCTCCTAAGGGCAAAATAGTATTTAGTGATTTGTGATTCAAATTTAAGTTCAAATTAATGATTTAAGTTTGGAATAGTGTTCAAGTTATTTTAGATTTATTTTTGAGTTCTTTATGTCTTAGGTGATGTTATTTAATTCAACTTAATTCAATTTAATTTAATTTAATTTAATTTAATTTAATTTAGTTTGATTTGATTTAATTTAATTCAATTTAGTTTGATTTGATTTAATTTTTAATTTAATTTAATTTAATTTAATTTAATTTAATTTAATTTAATTTATTTATTTAATTTAATTTAATTTAATTTAATTTCATTTAATTTAATTTATTTAATTTAATTTAATTTAATTTAATTTAATTCAACTTTTAATCTTAATTTAATTTAATATAATTTTAATTTAATTTACTTAATTTAATTTGATTTTTAATTTAATTTAATTTAATTTTAATTGGAATTTTTGAAAGAGTTTAATGATTTAATTTTAGTTTAATGATTAAGTCTTTTAATATTTTAAGTTTGAGTTATCATTTTAATTAAGAGTTGAATATTAATGAGATGATTAATTTAGGGATTTTTAAATTAAAGAATAAATCTCTTCCTAATAATATCCCTATTTTAATAATTCCAATTTTATTATTCTTCCAAATTTAATCAATTATTTAATTAAAGTTTAATCATTTTAAATTGCTTAATGGGTTTCTACCCTTTAATTATTTAAATTTCAATCATCCAAATCAGATTAGGATCAAATATTTTACTTGTTAATTTTTTATTAAACCTAAAGTTTTAATTAAGGGTTAAAATTTTAATTACCATTTTGCCCTTTAAGCCTAATAATTTTATAACTCACTAAATTGAACTCAAATGAACTTGAAATTTTTATGTGACTTCACTCATATGTCAATAAAGACATGAGAGGAGAAAATATGATTTTTCTGTATTTAATTTATTTATATAATTATTTTTAGTAGAAAATAGAGATTTTCAAGGAAAATTTGATAACATGACCAAGGGTAAGTTTCTGTCCTTAAGAAAATTAGGGGACATTCCTAATAACCAGAGGACCACTTGGACCAAAATTTGTGATTTTTTGAATTATATTTTATTTATTAGAATTATTTTAAGTTCTGGAGTATTAATTAATTTAAAAATAGAATACAAGTTGAAAAATGAATTTTATAATTTTTAAAATTCTCTCTGATATCAAGGATTCCAGAGAACCAAATCTGATATCAAGGATTCCAGAGAACCAAACTTTACAATTTTCTGATTTTTCTATGATTTATTACAATTATTTTAGTGAAAATGCTAGAAAATACATTTTTTTAATTTTAAAATTACCCTAGAGCTTTAAAATTTAATATCTCACTAAATAGACCTAGGAAAAATATGGGGTTTGTTCCTAAGTGATTAAAATTCAAAATGTGACATTTTGGTGAATTTTATTATTTTTGTGATTTTTATTATTTTTTAATTATTAAAAATATTAAAATAATATTAAAAATCAACTTTTTTAGAAAATTGAAATTTTAATTTTCTTAAACTCCCCTGATATCAGAGAGGCTCCAAAACCAATTTGGTAAATTTTTTGAAAGATATTTTGAAAGTTATGAATTTTTAAAGTTTAAAATGACTAAGTGGCTTAATCAACTCAATTAGTGGGGCTAACCAAGTCCAATTGACCTCAAATTTTTATGGTGGGTTCCTCTGATCCTAAAGGTCAGTGGAGAATTGATTTCAAGTCAATTTGATCTATGGTTAACTCTAATTAATTAGAGACCTATTTTGGGTGTTTAAGCCAGATTAGGGTTAATCTGAGTGAATTAACTCAAATCCTATTTTTCCTAGGGTTCTCCGGTCATAAGGAACATCACCAAATTTTCCTAGAATTTATTTCACAACATGCTAATTTTTGAAATTAAAATACTTAAAACAACAACATGCATTTGAAAAATCAATAACTTTTCACGAGAGATGGCCTCTGACCTTGGAAAATTCAGGGAATGTCCCTAAGTTCAGAGGCTTCAAAAGCCCTATAGTCTCATGCCATGGTGAATTGTGTGAATGCATGGAGAATTAAAACAATGCAGGGAGTAAATAATTAATTAAAAATAAAATACTAGACAAAATTAATTAATTTCTTTTCCACATTATTCTCCTCTATTCACTGAGCAAGAGGGTATTTTTATTTTATTTTTAGGATTTTTCTACACAAAGATATGAATTTTCAAAGTTCGTGGAGTTAAATAAATCGGAAAATACCCTATTTTTCTATTTATCCGAGTCGGCGCCGCGTCAACCTTAGCCTCTCCGAAGCGGTACGTGTCGCGCCGCGATTGGGCGCCGCCATCCGAGTCGGCCGTCCCGGGACCCGCAGTTCATGTAACATTCTGCGGTCCGGCGCAATCTGAACCGTCCGCTCGATACACGCGCGATCCAACGGCTCCTGGTCATCGTCTACGACTGGTGTGCACCCGTGATCGTCAACCTTCTAACCCTAATTTCTCACTCGATTCTCAATGGATTTTTGTGTTCTTATGCTCTATGGATTCGTCTTGAAGAGACGAATACATCCATACGGTAAACATGCATTGAAATTTACTCAAATGAAATGGAGAATCTCTGTAAGCTCGGGAAGAAGAATGAGTTCATACCTTTGCTCAGAGAAGTGAAGCTTCGATCTGAGAGTTGTTGCACCTTTGATTGGATCCTAGCAAGCTCCAGATGAAGTCTCCTGGTCTGGTGAATCGTCTAGGTTGGACTTCGACCACAGCCGATCACAAAGCTTGGAGTCTGGAGCAACTGGATGGCCTGGAGATGGGGCTTTTGCTGGTGGACACCTTCCCTTGGTCTGGTGAAGGTGTAGAACCAATCAATTTGGGGATTGGTCCACTGTGGAGAAGTGTCCTGGTTTTGGGTGGAATTTCAACTCTGAAATTGAGCTCACAGAGAAGAAATGGCAGGGGGATCTCACTTGGGGATCAAGTGCTCGTGTATGGGGAGGAGTCTGGAACAATTTTGGCAGAGTTTTGGCAAGGTTTGTGCAACTCTTCTTCTATGGCCGAGAGGGGGTGGTGTTTAAATAGGCATGGCTGGAGGCTCTCCCAGGGGGGTTTAATGGTTGGGATCAGCTGCTTAGGTCAAGGGAAGAACAGCCATGCCATCCATTTGGGTTGGGACAAGTCAGCAATGGAGAATTTCAATGTTGGCTCACATGTGAGCTTTCGGCCATGGTGTTTTCCGGCTGATCGGGGTGGTCGGCCGTGCAGCAAGGGTCACCCTCAGGGTCAGGTGGGTCAGGGCTGGGTGTTTGTGCAAGCAATTGTCAATGGCCAAGTGTAAAGGAGATGGCTTGGAATGGAATGGGGAAGAGGCCATTTTGGCTAGGTTTGGGTCAACCCATCCTTTTGGGCTAGGTGCACCACCCAAGGTCCGGTCTTGGGTCGAAAAGAGTCACTTGGGTCAGCTGCCATGTAGTGGTGAAGTCTCCATCCATGGTGAGGTGGCTAAGCATGGTTTAGTGTGTGACATGCTTAAGGTAAAAAAGGTTTAAGAAGGATTAGGAAAGGGCCCCCTCTTCTTGCCATAAATGGACTAATGACAAGTCAAAGCCCTCATGGCTTCATGTGGCTTGAGGATGGCTTGTTCATGGCTCCATTTGGCTTGGGAAAAGGGTTGACTTGTTTCATGAAAAGAGTTTTAGGAATTTTTTGGTAATTTGATGGAAATTTGTATGGAACTTGATTTGGAATGATTTGATGATGGATTTAGGACTTAGGTATTGAGTTTAATTGAAAGTATGATGAGGGGAAATGTCATATGGGCTTTGGGACCAATTTTGGGCCTTTGGATGTGGTAAAGGATGGGCTTTTAAAGTGGTTTAGGAAAGTGGGCTTTTGAATTTTAAAATGGATTTTGGGATGAAATTTTGGTAAAGGCTTGGGCCAAATAATTGTTGAGTTTGGTTTAGGGATGCTTCATGAGTGGTTTGAAACAAGTTTGAGGTGATTTGGGTTGGATATGGGCCTTTTTGGTAAAGAGGCTAAGGTGGGCCAAAATGGGTTACCATGGGCCAAAGTTGGGCTAGAGTTGAAATTGATGTAAAATTAATGTTGGGAAATGTTTATGGGAGTGTTTCAAAGAGGTTTTGGCTTTGGTTAGGTTTTGATTTTGGGATTTGGGCTCATTTGGGCTAGGTTTAGGTTTAGGTCAAAATTGGGCTTTTTGATTTTGGGTTGAATTTGAGTGGGGTTTGGGTCTAAATTTTGGGCAAATCATGTTAGTGTTTTGTTTATGGGGATGTTAAGGAAGGTTTGGAAAAGATTTGGGGTTAATTGGAGTTGAATTGGGTGAGTTTGGGTTAGGTTTGGGTCATAGGTCCAAATTGGGCTTTAAGGCCAAAAGTGAAATTGGATCCCAATGCCACTCAAATTGGGCTTGGATTGGGTCTGGATTGGTGTTGGGGATGTTGAATTGAAGTTTAGAATTGAATTGGACCAGAATTTGGGTCAATTGGGTGGGTTAGGTTTGACATTGGGTTTACTTAGGGTTAAAATGGGTCAAATTGGGGGTTTTGATAAAAGTGGGGTAAATTGACAAAATTAGCCCATGGTGTAGTTGAACAAAATGAAATTGGGAATATTTGGGATTTTTTGGAATTTTCTGGGAATTTTCTGAATTTTTGGATTTTTGGGTCAAGAGGGGTATTTTGGGTATTTGGAGGGTATTGGGGGGTATTTTGGAATTTTTGGCATTTTTGGTTATGGATGACCAATTTAAGTGATGTGGAAATGTTTGGGATTGATTTTGAAGAATTTTGGGTAATTTGGAAATTTTTGAGAAATTTGGGTAGTTTCAAAGGCATTTGGTAGGTTAGGCGGGTGTAGGGTCCCGGGGGTCAAAAATTGAAAATTTGGAAAATTGAAGATTGGATGGATGTAAGTGGAATAAAACCATTTTGGTTGAGCCATGAAGCCATATCAAGCCCACATGAGCCATGAAGGGACTCATTTGAGGCATTCACTATGTTGTTCCTAACCCTCTTAGCCAAGGGCTTAGGGGTTAAGGACCATCCATGTGAATCACCTACATGAGTCAGGAGGTCAAGTTGGCTAAGGATGTGTTTTTTTTTTTTTTTTTTTTTTTTAGGAGGTGTGTGAAAGTGTAGTGTGTAGGTGTAGTGTGTGAGTGTAGTGTGTGTGTAAGTCGGCTCTTTCACTGGACCAGGGCCACCTGTAGGCGGTCCTAAGGCCAAAGAGTCCTATAGGAACTCATCCTTTAAACTTCCACATTTGATTTCAACCCTCTAGGTGATTAGGGGTCTACGGTCAAGTTTGTGGAGTTTGCGGGGAGTTTAGAAGTGGTTTGAAATTCTAGGTGGTGGGTCTCGATTCTAGTCCTCTAAGATAGTCAAAGGAAAAGCCTAAGGCTAGATCCTAAGTACTAAAGAGAAGAAGAGAAGACCTCATCAAAAATGAGGTCAACAGCAGTCTTTATTAGGCTTGCAAGTGACAACCAAGCAAAATTCCGTATCGTCAACTGAATCTACTGTGCCGAATCCGAGACCATGTTTTGAATTGGGAGGCCGACCGGCATTGTTCCATAGTATTTCAAAATGTTGTGATTGACCCTTTGTCCATTGTCGAGGTAAGACACCACGTTGAATTAAATTTTGAACACAGGGAGAGTACCACTCAAATGGTAATTCCATTAATTCGGAAGAAGCGACATCTTCAAATTGTACATCTTTTTCATTATTGGAAGAAGAAGTACCACGGTAAAATTTGATTGGTTTAGCGCCACCGCCATGCACTTCCTTGACCACCATACCCTCGATCTTATTAGATCGGATCGGGGTCGTGGCCATAGTGTGTACATGGTAGTTAATCTTCTCGTACATTGATTTATATTCTTCATTCTTTTCATCTTCGAGGGAGATCTTGAATTGTGGTTTCTTCGGTTTATTGTAGCCGCTTCTTACTTGATTTCTTCTTCTTCGGTAGTCGTTCTCCCAATTCACGTTGATTACGGCTTTTCTCGTCCAACCGTCCCAACGTCTCTGCCACGACCTCGTCCCCGGCCTCGACCTCGGGTGCAAGCTGTGAAGAAACCTTCACCATCTCGCCGTAAGGGAGTGGTGAGTGACTGTTGGACTAGAACTTCAGGTTCTTCGTCGTCTTGAACTTCTTTTGCTTCATTTAACATGGTATTTACGGAGAAGATTGTTTTCTTCGGAGGCGCGTAGTAGGTCGCATCTTCATGAATTCCAATTTCATGTATGGAGAAAGGTTGCAAGTCACCTTTAATGCACTGTTCTCCTCCATCATCGTATTTTATGCACTGATGCAGAGACGACGGTACCATCCGGTTCTCATGTATCCACGGTCGGCCCAGTGAGCATTGAACGATGTCTCAAAATCAATAATGTGGAATTTTGCGGTTGTCTTTGCTAAATCACCGGTCTTCATTAGTAGTGTTATCGATCCAAGAGCTCTTTCTCCTTTTTGATTGAAGCCTCTTAATAGCATCTTGTCTGCTTCAAGCTCACGAGCATCAATTTCCAAGTATGCTAATGTCCGAAGATTCATTATGTTGATTGACGCTCCTGGATCCACCAATACTCTGGAGAGTGTAAACTTTCTGATTGTAACTGAAATGTACAACGGTCGGTTGTGATCGAGCTGTCCCAAGTAGTAGATCACCTGTCCGTGAAGGTAACACCTCGTCGTTCCTTTAACGAGCAAACCTCGTCTAAGGAATCTCCGGCCATTCGAAGCTAAACAAATCTCTGGATCAAGTAAGGCCTTGATCAGAGCTTCCCTCATTTCTTTTGATAAGATGATAGCGTCGTAGATGCTCAGTTTGGCTGGTAGTTTCCTAAGATAGGCTAGCACGTTATAGTCTACTTTGTTACTATGTGTTTTAGTTTCTTCCCGAACGGGTAATTCTTCTGTTGGGGTTGTTTCTTCCTGAACAACCACCTGCTTTCCTTTGTCTTTTGGACCCATTCTCGGAGGTAGGACCCTTCCGCTCCTTAAGTTGACTTCTGTGATTTCTTCTGAATCTGGTATTGAGTTTACTAGCGTCTCCTTTTGAATCGGCATGATAGGTTCTTCTGGAGTCGCTTCGGAATCCGAAAGCTCTAACTCTATTGTGATTGGAGTTCCTCGAAATTCACAAATAGATTCATTACTCGTTGAACTTTCGTAGCCTTCTTGGTGAATGTCTTCTTTGTCATCGTGATTGTCGAGGTTGTGTATGATTTGAGAATTGTTATTTGTATCGGAATCGAGATCCGGATTAGGTTGGTTGTCGTTAGTTGCGTAATTGTTAGAAACAGTCAAAACGTAGCCAACGCCATAACTCTTATCATTATAAGATTCCGCCGGAGCGAGCAAATAATCATACAGAGTCAAAGTTTCGAGGAATTTTTCACCCGAATTGGAAACAACCATCCTAGGATAAGTAGCCCCTAGTCTAGCCTTAAGAGCTTCGGTCTTTTCTACTTCTACGATCTCCTTCTTTTCTACGATCTTTTCTTCCTGGGGTGGTTCCTCAATCGCAAGCGATAGCGCCGGCTTGACAGGTTTAGAACTTTGAATCGAAGCACGCACCGAATCGATTTGGATGCGATCCAAAATTTTCTTCGATGACTTCGTCCAAGAGGTACTCCATCCATCATTCATCGTGTAGGGATCTATAGAAACAATAGGATCCGTTGAAATAACATTGACGAAACTGCCTTTCTGGGGTTCCTTCATGTATTCCTTCAGAATCGTTATGTTCCCTTTTCGGAGATTGTCGTAGAGCCAAGTCTTGAAGGTAATGCAATCCTCATCTTGTGCTCGAGCATCCGGTGGTAAGGGCAATAGATGGGATGGTCTTTCTTGTTGACTTCTTCTGGCTTCCTGGGTTCTGGCAGTTGAAAATCCGGAGTCTTCATCAAACTGCGGAACATCTTTGGCACGGCCTCATTCTTGAACGGATATTCTCAATTTATAAGCTCCTTTAACGTGCGCTGCGGGCGAGGCGGTTGCTCATACCGTTGAGTTGGGCTGATAACCAGTGTCGAGGTTGTTGGTAGTTCTCGCTGAGGTTGTTGATAGCTGAGCCGTGGTCGCTCCGCTGTATTTCGCATTGGTCGCTTGCCCTTATCGACTGCCACGACGATCCCGGATTTCTTTTCAAGTGTCTTCACAGGCTTCTGTTTGTCTGTTTTGTCGACGAAACTTTGTTGCTTCGCTTCCTCTTGCAAGCTTCCGGCCTTGCTTAACAACTTCTCGAAAGTCTTAATCGTAAATCCCTTAAGGAGAAGTGCTATCGGGCCGTGAATGCTTTTAATCATGATACCGACTGCTTGCTGCTCTTGTAGCTGTGGCTCACACTTCATGCTTAGATTCCTCCATCGAAGTATGTAGTCCACTAAAGTTTCGTTCGGTTTCTGTTTCTCCACCACTAGATCACCGATGGTGATATGGTGTTGAGCTCCGGCAAACCGTTTCACGAAGAGGTTTTCTAATTCTAAAATGTCTTTACCGAACCGTTTGGTAACTCGCGTACCAATCGAAGGCGATCCCGACTACTGCCGACGAACTCGTCGGAAGAGTAAGGCGTCACTTCCACCGGCGTCACAACAACTAGCGCGAAAATGTACAACATGCTCGTCGAGGGTTTCGGTACCATCAAAAGTCTTGAACGAGAGGTGGTACGAAGCCTTTGGGTATTGTACCGCATCAAATTCTTCGGGGTAAGGTCTACCCATTTGAATAGATGCTCCGCTCTTGGGATCGTACTAAGACTTCTCGCACCTGTCGTTCTACCATATTCTTGATGTCTTTCTCTCGGAATCATATTCGGGTAGAATCTTTATTCGACGATCGTCTCCGTTAACGGATGTAATCTCTTTTCCTCCGTCTGTAATATGAATAACTTCTGGAGGCGTTTCTCTTGGGGGTTGAACCTGACTCTGAAGAGTGGCTAGGGCTGCAGCCATCTCTTCCATCCTTTTTGCCATTTGAGAGATTGTATCATCTTTTTCTCAAAGTTGTGCTCTTAATGCTTCCGGTTCATCTCTCTCCGCAGCTACCGGAGCACCTTGCGAAGCTGACGATGCTCGTGTCTCAACCATGTTGATCTCCACATATTCGTCATCCATGAATTCCGACGAATCGACTTCATCTCCAAACTCTTCTTCTCTTTCTCTTGCTAATCGTCAAATGTCGGTCCTTAGCTTTTCCATAGCATCCTCCACTGGTCTTTTTCGTACGGTTTCGCAGTTATCATGCGATGGCTGTTGGATTTCCTTCTTGGGAGTCCCCTTCATTGCAGTGGCGCTCTCTTTGGACACGAGTCTCCTGACGAGACTTTCCTTTTCAGGTCGTTGTTTTGGTCTTAATTGTCCAGTAGTAGGACGCCATACCATCCTTCTAGCAGCAGAAGGCCTAGGACCGGATGGCCTAGGACCGGATGGTCTGTCGGCTGAATGCTGGAAGGTGGTATCCTACCTGATCTGTAAACCTGAAACAACAACAGGTGGACTAGCTTTCATCTTCTTATTCGGCTTTTCTGTGGCGATAACGGGTTCTATTCGCGGCTCAAGGCGGGATTTGGCTGGCACCCGCCCTATCCTTCTTAAAATCTCTGATACAGGACATTTCTCTTTCTTTGCTAACTTCTCTATCACAGTCTGCAGTCGAGCAAATGGTGTGATCCTAGGCCTTTTCTTTCGGCTGTTGCTGTAGTATGCGGGTTGAGGTAATGTAAAAGAAATCTTGCGAACATTTTCCTCGTCAGCTGCGGTGGAGAGGGGATAGAATCTACTCCCTTCCAAAAGCGGTGTATACTCAGGCACTGGTGTGTACTCAGGGATCTCTTCTAAGAAAGCGACTTCAGCAGCTCTGGCCTTTCTGGCAATCTTTCTACTTCTGTTCCTCCTCTGAGTCCGTGTTAGGGGTTGAACCCTTGAGCTGGACCCAATTTCGAAAACAGAAGGTCTCGCAGGGAGATCTGTACCCTTCACGGTAACAGGCTCATTACAAATTTGGACTTCCTTCCCCTTTAGTTTAGCGGGAGCCGGGGTAGGTGCAGAGACGACTAGACCGGTGGGGGTAGAGACAACAGTCCTCCTACGAACAGTAGTGTTCCTTTCAGCTGGAACCCTTTGCAGGGGAGGGAACTCTTGAGTCGACTTCAGAGTTGAATTCAATCACGGGTTCTTCAGTTTCTGACATTTTGTCCATTAGTGTGAAGAGAGTGACGTCAGCGATCTTGACATTTGTGTTGCCAAATCCTTGTCCAAAACGGATGATCCCATTGTCGGGCAGTTCATCCTTGTAAACAGCGAAGTCCAGTCCATTGGTGAAGGAGAAGATTAACTTTGGGGCATCCATTTTCTGCAGGGTAGATTCCGAATGTCAGTCCCAAATTATACTTCCTTTCGTTGTAAAGTTTAGGACGAAAATGAAAGAGTTCGAACACATTTTCGTTTATGTTAGTGCATTTGTGATTCATAAAAGAGGTTGTTCATTAGGTAGTTTGTTTGTTAGAAACAAAACGATTAAAGGAAAAAGGTTATGGAAAATGTAAAGGGCCTAATTTAGAATTAGAAACGAAGAGAAAGTCTTATGCAAGACTTCTCAACTCGAAGGACCGCTCCTAAGCTAACACCTATTAGGGGTCCACATTACCTCAGAAAAGAGGTAAAAGGATCTCGAAACCTCTCTGTTTAGGGGTGTCTAAACAGTGGCTCCTAAATCCAAGAGAGTTGACTATACCCATTCAAGACAGAAATGAACGTGGTATTTCAACGGAAGAATGGTAGCTTGGTCCACTAGGGCCATGGACTTGCTACCGATTTATGAAAGCAAAACCATCTGATCAAAATAGAAAGAGGAACTGATCCCCAGCAAAGTCGCCAGAAATTGTCGGCATATTTTTAGGTTATGTGTTTTGAAAAGGGGGTCGCCTACAGAAATTGTCGGCGAATTTTCATATTTTAAATTTAATTTAAATATATATATTGTTTAAAAGATAACATTTGATTTTGAAAGTAATTTTAAGTTTAAAAGTTTTAAGATATGAAATCAAACCGATCTCACATCCCAAATAGTTTATATAAAAGAGCACTGCACCACAAACCGTGTATCTATCCCGAAGAATAGACACACTGCTTGATGATGGGGCTCGATTAAATAAACTAGGAGATTTGTGACATCCGTTTGGTCTGCGAACCAATTTTATAAGCCGACAAGTTCCCCTGCTTAATATAAATGAATTATGCAGGGTTTATATTACCTGGGTTCTTAAAGTTCCCTATAAGGGCAGGCCCCTATAGTTAATTACATCTTAAATGACGGGAATCATTTAAGAAAACTCTCGATAATGATCAGTGGTTTTGCTCTCAAGAATTTCAAAGTTTAAGGTTTTCAAACAATTGGATTTTGGAAATTTCAATAGGGATTAGCTCAAATTCGGAACAATTTATTTTGAGAATCCAAAGGAAGAGAAGTAGGAGAAGCTGAGGATCAAGAGGAATCTTGGCAACTTCCCAAACTATCCTATTGTTTGGCTCGAATTTAAGAAAATCCTAAAATTATCTGATATTTCAATCTTGCCAATTTTAATTAATTAGGACTTATATTTGTGTGACACTGTCATGCAAATAGCCTCGAAGATGTGAGGGTTTATGTCATACCAAACGACTACCTCGGAGTCCTAAGACCGGTTAGGGCTTAATTTACATAACATTATTATGCAAACGCCTAACGAAGAGTTGAGGAATTATGTTGCACTAGGCAAACTACCTCGAAATCCTATGGCTTTGTTGTTTAATTCTAAGAAATGTTTTGTTGAATTAGAGTTGAGTTTTGCTGATGACGATGGCCGAGCTGCCCACCATGCTTCGAGCTCCTTGTTGTTGCAGAGGTTTAGTTTTAGAAGTCATAAATCAGGAGATGAGAGAAGTGTTTTGGTTTAGAGAGAATCTTAAAATCCAAGTGTTTTTAATATTTTAATTAAAAAAATCTTAAAGTTGTTTAAACAGAACCGATTAAGATCCCACGGTTCCGTCATCCCGGCACCGTTATTTTCATCGAATTCACTTAGTCCAGATGAATTTGCTAAACTCAACTGAATGAGTTCCACACTTTCATTTAGACCGTGGGAAATCCCGTTAGCAACAAGTGGGTTACATCATCCGAGGTATTCCCGATCATTCAACGAGACATTTTAATTTAGTTGCAATTGTAGTTTTGTTGTTCTGTTTGTGATTAAATTTTGAGTTGTTTTATATTTTGAAATGTTATGGTGGTGATTTTTATCTTGTAATGACTTTTTATTTAGTTTTAGTTTCAGTTCAGGGGCTATCCTAAAGGCTTTGGTTTTCATGCAACAATTTTATTTAACATGCAAGAAAGGTAAAGTGCATTGCAAAAAAGTAAATTGCAATAAAATAAAAGCGTACCTGGAGGGTCTTCCCGTCACCCCAAGCTGCACTTAAAACACATGTTAAGGCATTTAAATATTTCAACAAGTACCTAGGTAAAGCTAAGGGAAAGGTTTTGGTTGTCTACCAAAGTCCTAATCCTATAGCTAATCATCTCCTATGATGTCTAGGTTCTTGTGTTTTGGTTTAAGAATGACTTTCTTCGCCCAAGGACAATTAAATTCAGTTGTTCTTATAAACATCCTATCATCTTGAGGAAGTGCTTAAGACGAGTCTTAAACATCTTTTCAATACCTCTAGGATTGTTCTAAGTCCAAGAGAATTTAATTATACAAGTGAATTAATCATCCAGGAGTTTAAGTTTTGTTCTCTTGCTCAGTGAACTAGGATATTTGAATATCCTATAAGTGAAGTAACACTTCACTTGATGCCTCATTTAAGAGTTATAATAATAAGAGCTTTAAAAGGGCAAATCAAATTATTAAGTATTTTAATGATTTAAACTTAATGATTTAAATTTAATTTTGACTTAATTATAAAAAGTTAGTTTAAGTTTGGAATAGTATTCAAGTTATTTTAGATTTAATTCTTAATGATTTCATTTAGGTTTGTTGTTAAATGATTTTAATTTAATTTAATTCAATTTAATTTTAATTCAATTTAATTTAATTTTAATTTAATTTGATTTAATTTAATTTTAATTTAATTTAATTTAATTTAACTTAATTTAATTTTAATTTAATTTAATTTAATTTTAATTAAATTTCAATTTAATTTTAATTTAATTTAGTTTTAATTTAATTTTAATTTTAATTTAATTTAATTTTAGTATAATTTTAATCTGGATTATTATTTTAATTTTTTTTTAATTAAGAATTAAGTATTATTGAAGTGGTTTATTTAGGGATTTTTAAATTAAAGAGTAAATATCCTCTTAATAATATCCCTACTTTAATAATTCCAATTTCTATTATTCTCCCAAAATTTCAATTAATTAATTAATTAAAGTTTTATTTTAATTATTTTTTGAAATGGTTAGTAGATTTCTACCCTCAATCATTTAAGTTTCAATCATCCAAAATCAGTTTAAAATCAAATATTTTACCCTCCCCTTTTTGATTAATCCTAAAATTTTAATTAAAGGTTGAAATTTTTAATTACCATTTTGCCCTTCAAGCTTAATAATTCTATAACTCACTAAATTAAGCTCAAATAAACTTGAAATTTTTATGTGACCTCACTTACATGTCATTAAGGCTTTAGAGGAGAAAATGTGATTTTTCTGTATTTAATTTATTTATGTAATTATTTTTAATGGAAAATAGGGGTTTTCAAGGAAAATTCAATAACATGACCAAGGAAATGTTTCTATACTTAAAAAAATTATGGGATATTCCTAATGACTAGAGGACCATTTGGACCAATTTTGGTGATTTTTTGAATTATATTTTATTTATTAGAATTATTTTGATTTTTGGAGTATTAATTAATTTTAAAATAAAATTAAAGTTAAAAAAATGGATTTTATATTTTTCTTAAATCTCTCTGACCTCAATGGGTTCAGAGAAACAAATTTTGTATTTTTCTGATTTTGTTTTGATTTATTAGAATTATTTTAGTGAAAAGGTTGGAAAATACATTTTTTAATATTAAAAATTACATTAAGCCTTTAAAATTCAATATCTTATCCTAGGGACTTAAGAAAAATATTTGGTTTGTTCCTAAGTAATTAGAATTCAAAATGTGACATTTTGGTGATTTTTTATATTTTTATGATTTTTATTATTTTTTAATTATTAAAAATATTAAAATAATGATAAAAATCAACTTTTTTAGAAAATTACAATTTTAATTTTCCTAAGTTCCTCTGATATTAGAGAAGCTCCAAAACCATTTTTGTGAATTTTTGAAAAGTATTTTGTGAGTTATGAATTTTTAAAGTTTAATTTTACCCATTTTGCTTAAGAGGCTTAATCAACCCATTTGGTGGATCAAATCAAGTCCAATTAATTTCAAATTTTTATGTGATGTTCTCCTGACCCTAAAGGACAGTGAAGAATTGTTTCCAAGTCAATTTGATTTATAGTTAACCCTAATTAATTAAAGTTTAATTTTGGGTATTTAGACCAATTAGGGTTATTCCAAGTGAATTAACTCAAAACTTATTTTTCCTAGGTTCCTCTGGTCATAAGAAACATCACCAAATTTTCCTAGAATTTATTTCTCAACATGCTAATTAATGTAATCAAAATACTCAAAACATTAACATGCAATTTAAAAATCAATAACTTCTCATAGGGAAGGCCTCTGACCTTGGAAAATTCAGGGAATGTTCCCAAGTTCAGAGGCTTCAAAAGCCCTATGGTCTCATGCCATGGTGAATTTCCTATATGCATGGAGAATTAAAACAATGCAGGGAGTAAATAAATCATTAAAAATAAAATACTCAATGAAGTTATTTGATTTCTTTTCCACATTATTCTCCTCTATTCACTGAGAAAGTGGGTATTTTTATTTTATTTTTAGGATTTTTCTACACAAAGTTATGGATTTTCTAAGTTCTGGTAATTAAATAAATAAGAAAAATTCCTATTTTTCTATTTATCCGAATAGGCGCCGCGTCATCCTTAGCTTCTCCGAACAGTCACGCGGCGTTTTCTGGTTCGACGCCGCCATTCGAATCAGCGCTCCAGGGGCCCGCGGTTCATGTACCATCGCGCTGTCCGACTCGATCCCGACCGTCCGCTCGATACACGCTCGATCCGACGGCTCCCAATCATCGTCTACGACTGGTGTGAACCCGTGACCGTCCACACTAAAACCCTAAGATCTCACTCAATTCTTAACGGATTTTTGTGTTCTTGTGCTCTATAGATTCGTCTTGAAGAGACGAATACATTTATACGGTGATCATGCATTGAAATTGAGGCGTTTGAAATGGAGAATGTTTAGAAGCTCGGGATGAAGAGAGTGCTCATACCTTTGCTCAGAGAAGTGAAGCTTCGATCTGAGAGTTGTGTCACGTTCGATTGGGTCCAAGCAAGCTCCAGATGAAGTCCCTTGGCCTGGTGAATTGCCTAGGTACAAAAGTGACCACGACTCGATCACAAAGCTTGGAGGCCGGAGCAACCGGGTGGCTCGGAGAGGGGGCTTTCACCGGGGAACTTCTCATCTTGGTCTGGTGAAGGTGTAGGACCAATCAATTTGGAGATTGGCTCACTGTGGTGAAGTGTCCTAGTTTTGGGCTTGAATTTCAACTCTGAAATTGAGCTCACAGAGAGGAAATGGCAGGGGGATTTCAGTGGGGATCAATTTCTCCAGGTGTGGGGAAGAGTCTGGAATGATTTTGCTAGAGTTTCTGTGTGATTTGTTTCAGCACCCCTTCCTTGGCCGAGAGAGGTGGGGTTTAAATAGAGCTGGCTGGAGGCTCTCCCAGGGGGAGTTAGGGCTTGGGATCAGCTGCTCTGGTGAGGAGAAGAACAGCTATGGTGGCTATTGGGCATGGGGCAACTTAGCAGGTGAGAATTCCAAGCTTGGGCTCACATGATGCTCTCGGGTGTGGTGTTTTCCAGCGGCCCAGGTGGCTGGCCGGCAGGCATGGGTCACCCTCAGGGTCAGGAGGTCCAGGGCTGGAGGTTTGTGCAAGCAATTGGCCAATGCCATGTGTAAAGAGCTTGGATTAAAATGGCATGGGGGAGAGGCCATTTTGGCTTGATTTGGTCCAAGCCATGGTTTTGGGTTAGGTTCACCTCCCCATGATCTGGTTTTGGGCTGAAAAAATTAGTTGGGTCAGCTAGGAAGGGGTAGTGAAGTCCCCATCCAAGGTGATGTGGTTAAACATGTTTTAGTGTGTAGCATGGAAGGGGTTAAAAATGCTTAATGAAGGATTAAGAAAGGGGGCCCTCCTTTTGCTACTTTGGGTATGGTCACATGTCAAACCCGCCATGGCTTCATATGGCTTGTAAATGGCTCATATTTTGCTCCATTTGGCTTTGGAAAAAAGTTGGCTTTGTTTCATGAAAATGGCTTTTAAGGAATTTTGGTAATTTAGGGGTGATTTGATAGGATTTGGCATATGGCTTAGTTTAGAAAATTTTGATGGCTAATTTAGAACTTAGGGATGGTTTTATCAAATGGATGTTGATAGAGGATTGTCATGTGGGCTTTGAGATGGATTTTAGGCTTTTTGAAATCATTTTGGATGGGCTTTTTATGAAGGATTAAGGAAGTGGGCCTTAGGTTTGAAAATAAATTTATGGATGGGAATTTTGTCAAGGATTGGGCCAAAAAAATGTTGGGTTTATTTTAGGGATGTGCCATGATTGATTTGAAGCAAATTTGAGGTGGTTTGGGTTTGAATTGGGTTGGATTTGGGCTTCTTTGGTAAAGGGGCCAACATAGGTCAAATTGAGCTAATTTGGGCCAATGTTGGGCTAGGGTTGAAATTGATGTAAAATTAAAGTTGGGAAATGTTTATGGGGGTGTTACAAATAGGTTTCAACTTTGGTTGGGTTTTGATTTTGGGATTTAGGCCCATTTGGGTTAGGTTTGGGTGTAGGCCCATTTAGGGAATTTTGGGTTTGGGATGAATTTGAGTAAGGTTTGGGTCCAAATTTTGGGCAAATTATGTTAGTGTTTTGTTAGTGGGGATTCTAAGAAGGTTTTAGAAAATATTTGGGTCAAATTGGGATTGAATTGAGTTGGTTTGAGGTAGGTTTAGGTCATGGGTCAAAATTGGGCCTTAAGCTTAAAAATGAAATTGGAATCAAATGTCAATCAAAGTGGGCTTGAATTTGGTCTAGATTGATATTGTGGATATTTAATTGAAGATTAGAATTGAATTGGACCAAAATTGAGACCAATTGGGGTGATTTGGTTTGACATTGGGTTCATTTGGGTTTAAAATGGGCTAAATTGGGGGTTTTGGTAAAAGTAGGGTAAATTGACAACATTAGCCCATGGTGTAGTTGGACAAAATGAAATTGGGAATATTTGGGATTTTTTTGAAATTTTCTGGGAATTTTCTGAATTTATGGAATTTTGGGTCAAGAGGGGCATTTTGGTAATTTGAAGGGTATTGGGGGTATTTTTAGAAATTTTTGATATTTTTGGCTGGAGATGATCAATTTGAGTGGGGGGGGGAAATGTTTAGGATAGATTCTGAGGACTTTTGGGTGATTTGGAGATTTTGGAAAATTTGGGCAATTTCAAGGGCTTTTGGTAGGTTTGATGGGTGTAGGGTCCCCGGGGTCAAAAATTGAAATTTTGGAAGAATGAAGATTGATCAACTGTGAGTGAAATGGAATCACTTTTATTGAGCCATGAAGCCATATTAAGCCCATATGAGCCATGAGAGGACTCATTGGAGGCATTCACTATGTTGTTCCCAACCCTCTTAGCCAGGGGCTTAGGGGTTGAGGTCCATCCATATGAATTACCTACATGAGTCAGGGAGTCAAGTTGGGTATAGGTGTGGTTTTAGGATTTGGATTGTGTGTGTGAGAGTGTAGAGGGTGAGTGTAGTGAGTGTGTAAGTCAACCCTCACTGCACCGAGCCACCTGAGGCGGTCTTAAGGCCAAAGAGTCCTATAGGGAACTCATCCTTTAAACCTCCAAATTTGATCTCAACCCTCTAGGTGATTAGGGGTCTACAATCAAGCTTGTGGGGTTTGCAGGGAGATAAGAAGTGGTTTAAATTTCTAAGTGATGGGTCCCAATTCTAGTCCTCTAAGATAGTCAAAGGAAAAGCCTAAAGCTAGATCCTAAACACTAAAGAGGGAAGAGAAGACCTCATCAAAAATGAGGTCAACACTCATCAAACCCATTAGCTCCAAGGATTGTAAATATGCCATCTTCTATATTGATGAAGAGCTCCATTCCCTAGTGGAAGCTTGTCAGTTCATTCTGATTGGTAAGTTCCAGTTGGGCCATCCTAGAATGGAGACCATTATGAAGTTTTTTGAAGATTTGCATCTTATGGGGGGCTAGAAATTTGGCCTAGTCGATGGTAAACACATCATAATCAAACTCTCAATGGAGGATGATTATGCTAGAATCTTTGATAAACAAACATTCCAGAAAGGAGGGATTACTGTGAAGATTATGAAATGGACCCCTAATTTCAACTCAAGCAAAGAGCTCCAATTGTTCCAATTTGGTTTAAGTTACCTGGTCTCCTCTATCAATTCTTCAATCAGGATTGCATTTACAATATTGGTCTAGCCCTGGGCAGACCATTGAAAGTTGATGTTCTACCTTTAACTTCTCTAGACCAGCAGTGGCAAGAGAGTAAGTAGAAAGGGATATTACCCTCCCTGAAATTAATTAGATTTGGGTTATTTCAAAAGAGGAGGGAATTTGGCAGGATATTAAGGTGGAACAAAAGCCATACTACTGCCCCCACCACTGTAAAATGTTTGGGCATACCATTGATAAATGCCCACCCCCCAAGATCAAGTGCAGTGGAACTCCCTAAAGATATTGTGGTTATTCCAGCTGCACCCCTTCCCCTTGAGGCAGAAGAACTTAATCTAAAGGAAACTTTAATTGCCCCTCCTATCTCTGCTGAGGTGGGGAGGTACCCTACAGTTAGTGTTGGCAGTACTCTACCAGTAACTGTGGTTACCCATCCTCCTCCTGTGTCTGCTAAGGTAGAGAAAATCCCTAATGTTGGTAGTGCTCTAACAGTGGTTGTGGCTGCCCATCCTCCTCTTGAGGCTCCTATTGAAGTGTCCCCTCCCCCCTCCTCTATTACTTTATGTTCAAAAGTTACTGTGGTAGGCCTTTCTTTTGCAGATAAAAAGGAGAATTGTGGTTCCTCTCACCCCCCAGCACCTCCCCCTTCCATTATTCAGAAGATGTATCTAGCCTTGGAAGCTGAGTGGCAAATCCAGAAAGCTAGAAAAAAGAAAAAACCTGCTACAAATATTCAAATCCTTAAGGACCCTCTTCCTCCCCTGATGCACCAAAAATATATACGGTTTTTACTATATAATTTTACCCATTTTTTGTGATATTGCACTTTAAAGAAATGTATTTTTCATGAATTTTTGCAGGTATGATGATTTTAGGTGATTGGAGTGAAAAGAAAAAAAAGAACAAATCCAGAGCAAAAAGGAGAAAATGGTGAAAAAGTGTATTGGCGCGGCCGGCACCAGAATAGGCATGGCCGGCGCCCAAAATCAGAGAGCCTGGAATTAATTTCATGATAGAACGCCGCCAGTACCCTACCTGGAGCCACCGGCGCCCAAAGTCAGTGGAGTTCAAATTTGAAGAGTTTTGGTGACTTTTTGAAAGGATTCCTATGGAAACTTTTGGTATTTCATCCCTATATTATAAGTAACTATTTTTGGATGAAATCTTAGAGGTTCTAGAGTGTTTCTTTAGTAGTTTATAGTAGGTTTTGTGTGCTTCTTAATAGTTTAGTGTGTTAGGGTATAGGAGTAGAGAGTGTAGAGTGAGGATTTGAGGGGAATTCTTCTCTAAGGAGGGAAGGAGAAGAGGTAAAGTGAGAGATTGCTTCTTCCTTTCTATTCTAAAGAGAGAATCAAGTGTTGTAAAGAAGAGAAAAGAGGATTCAAAGGAACTTCAAGGGAATTGCATTGGGGAAGAGAAAGAGATAAGTTGTATTTTCTTTTCTGGTTAGTATGACTTTTCTTTTATATATAAAATCCATGTTTTATTGTATCTTCTCCATGAATTCTAAGTAGTCTCCCTTGTCTTTCTTCTTGCATAGAGATGTGATGATAGATTGATGTGGATTTGATGTGCTTTTAATGTAATCAAGAGATTGTGATGGTTTTTCACTTAGAACTTAATTTACTTTCGATTTGGCCAATTGAAATGTTAAAATGTGTTGTTGAACATTAAGTTTGAAAGGATTTAATGTTCTACAATAATAATGAAAGATCCATTCAATTTCTATGGATTCATGGGAATTGAGTGCAAAAAATAGGGAAATATGTTTTGATGGACTTCAATGATGAGATTTTAGGGTGACAGGCTGAAATCCCCAAATGTGTTCTAAGATTAGTAACTAAGATCAAAGGTTAGCGATCGGGTGAAGGGTGAGTGGGAGCTTCAAAGTGAGAACCAGTATCCTCCCAGCCCAGCCTTAGAGTTAGTGACTAAACTTAGAATATGTCAATGTTATTTCTTGCTTAGAAGAGGGGTTACTTGATACACCTAAAATATAAAGTATTTTTGTGCACATTTTTATACCTATTTTTAATGATATTGCACTTTAAGGGAAGGTATTTTGTTTTTTTTTTTCTTGCAGGTATGATGAAAATGGATGGTCATGATGGAAGGAGCGAAATTGGATCAAATTTGGAGCAAAAATAATGAAAAATCAAAATTTTGGCACTAGCGGCTAAGTGCTGCTGGGCCAGCGCTTAGCCGCCACAGTTAAAAATCGAAATCTTCATGTATTTGGCGCCAATTTCAAAGGGGATGGGATGCAACTCTTGGTGGTAACTATCATAACTTCCTTTAGGCGGCAAGTTTGAATGAAGGGGTGTGTTCCTTGGTAGATACATCGAATATGGACACATTTTGAAGAGACACCAAGGCACCTTTTGGTTTACTATTTAAAGAGAGTCTTATTAATGACTAAGTGCTCTTCCTTTACATTTTGAAGAGAGTTTTAATTAGGAGTAGGAGGAGAGAGAAGAAAAAAGTGCTCTTCCACTGCATTTTGAAGGGTCTTTTTACTGTTCTTCCACTGCTCTTCCACTTACATTTTGTAGAGAGTTTTTACAGTATTTTACTCTTATTTTGTGAGAGTTTTTATTAAGAGTAGGAGTAGAGAGTAGAAAGGAGAAAAGGGTCAGAGTGAAGTCTTCTTCCCATTTATTTTCTTTCTTTTAGTTTAGTTCTTATTGAAGTTTGAAGTCTGTATTCTGAGTCATCGGAGATGGGAGACTTGCTCTGAGGAGTAGTTTAGCGAAGAGTCAAAGTTTCAAAGGAACTTCCTTAGTCTTATGGAGAGGATTTTCAGATAAGTGTTTACTTTTAATCTTTTTATTAATACTTTCTTTCGTTTGTTATTTTTTTATTGTTTTTAATTTCAAATCAATGTGTTTTTGTATTTTCTAAATGCATTCTAAGTAAATTACTTTATCTTTTTCTTTATTAAATGGAGAAGTAATTAATTTATAAAGAATTGTTGTGCAAAGTATAAGTGTTTAAAAGTTGGAAGAAGTTGTGAAGATTGATTCTAAAAACTTTGTTTATTTCTTAATTTGGCTTGTTAAGTTGTAAAATTTCTTGAGATTGTGTAAGATCCAATGCGGTATTGTCTCATAAAAGTTATTTAGAATCACATGCAATTATATGGGTAAGAATTGTAGTCCATATAATTGAATGTAATATTAGAAGACATTTTTGTGGAAGGGAGTAAAATTAGAGGATTTTAGAGTGACAGGCTAAATCCCCCTAATTTGGTTTGAAGTTTTGAGTTTTGTTATGAGAAGTTAGCCCCCAGGTGGTGGAAATCGAGGGAACTCTAGAGTGAGAGACTGGAATCTTCCCGCCTAACCATGTTCCAAATAATAAAAATTTCAAATTAACCAATGTTCTTTATAGAACCAAGTAAGGGTAAAGAACACATTTGCTTCTATCTGTCACAACAAATTTAAATACTTCCACAACAATACTTTAAGAATTATTACTACTTCATAAAAGGAAAGAAAAAGATATTCTAGTTAATAGTATTTTACATACGGTGTTTTTTTTTAGTTATTATAATTTTAATTTCTTGCTTAACATTTTATTAAGGAAATTTCAAAAGGCAAATCAACTTTCAAAACCTTTCAGAATCAACACATACTTTCAAAAGCCATAACAAAAAGTTAAAATATAATTTTTCTGATTTCTTTAAAGATTTAATATTTTCCCTGTGGGTTCGATATCTCGGGGCTTAATCAGAAAGTCCTATATTACTTGTTAAACGATACGTATACTTGCGTAGTATCCCATATTATAAAATCATAATTTTCATATCTAAAATCATCAGCGCATTTATCCAGTGGAGTCAAATTTTTGGTGCCGTTGCATTTAGCGGACGGTACCAAGTTTTTGGCGTCATTGCATTTATTGGGGATCAAGTTTTTGGCGCCATTGCCAGGGAAAACAATTAAATTGCATTTTAAAGAGGATTAAGAAATTTAAATTTTTACTTTTCTTTATTTTTGTTAGTGTGTTGTATTTTGTTTTGTTTTATTGTTGTATACGTAGTTCAGGTTCTGAAGGAATTGCGTCTTACGATTATGAATTAGAAAGAACTATCAGAAAAATCAAAAAAATTAAAAATACAGAAAAAGATAAAAATATTCAAGAAATGACAAATCATCAAGATCAAAATGTAGGCATCCATCAAGAATTAAGACCTTTAAGAGATTATGTTAACCCTACAATAGATGAATTTCGTGGTAGTATTCAAAACCCTGTTGTAGCTGCTAATTCTTTTGAGCTTAAACCTGCTATTATCCAAATGGTGTATAATAATCAGTTTGGGGGAGCAACAACTGAAGATCCTAATTTGCATCTTGCTAATTTTCTGGAGTTGTGTGCTACTTTTAAATATGATGGTGTTTCGGATGATGCTATTAGACTTAGACATTTTCCTTTCTCACTAGGGGATAAAGCTAAAATATGGTTACACTCGTTACAACCTGGATCAATTAGAACTTGGGGTGAACTGTCACAAAAGTTCCTTGCTAAATATTTTCCACCATCTAAGACTGCTAAGTTGAGAAATGATATAACATCGTTTTGTCAGTTTGAAGGGGAATCAATATATGAAGCATGGGAAAAATTTAAAGATCTCCTCAAGAAATGTCCACATCATGTGATACCAGATTGGTTAATAATTCAATCTTTTTATAATGGATTAGTTGGATCTCTTAGATCAATCATCGATGCTGCTGCTGGTGCATCATTAATGTCTAAACCATTTTCTGATGCTTATGCTTTAATTGAAGAAATGGCTACTAATAATTTTCAATGGCCTTCTGAAAGGTTAAATCCTAAAAAGATTGCCAGTTTTTATGAAAATGATGCTTTTACAATGTTAGCAAATCAAGTTGTTGTTTTATCAAGGAAGATAGACTAATTTGGGATGAATTTTTCTCAGCCAAATCTCATGATTGAAGAAAATTCATCAGGCCAAATGGTTAATTCTTATTCTTCACTAGAAACTGTGAATGCTATAATCAAACCTAACAACCCATATTCCAATTATTATAACCCAAGTTGGAAGAATCATCCAAATTTTAACTGGAATAACAATAATAAGGGTGGTGTTAATCAATAATGGGGGAATCACCAAGTAAACCCATTGGGTAATTGGAACAACCAAGGTAATAATAATAATAGATTAACTTATCCTTCAGGTTATAACAATGCTTTACAAAATAAGGAGAAGAAGTTGTCTATGGAAGAAGTAGTATCACATATGGGAAATCAATTACAAATTCAAAGAGCAACCATCAGAAATATTGAAAATCAATTGGGACAAATTGCAAATGCCTTAAGTAATAGATCCCAAGGAATGCTTCCAAGTAATACTGAAGTGAATCCAAGAGAAAAGAATAAAGAATAAGTAAAAGCAATTCATTTGAGAAGTGGAACAGAATTGGAAGGTAGAGTTCAAAAAGAAACTAAAGTAGAGAAAGAAGAGATTGAAAGACCTAAAGAGGACGCTCAAAAAGGTTTGGAAAGACCTATTTCTCCACCTAAGGTTGAATTAGAAAAACTACCACCTCCATTTCCTCAGAGACTTCGTCAACAAAAGTTGGATAAGCAAAAATGAGACTGTTGCACTTAGTGAGGAGTGCAATGCGATAACTCAGAAAAGGCTTCCTGGAAAACTTAAAGATCCTGGTAGTTTCACAATTCCATGTGCAATCGGAGAAAGATTCTGTGGAAAAGCTTTATGTGATTTGGGTGCAAGCGTTAACCTTATGCCTCTATCAATATTCAAAAGACTGGGACTAGGAGAAGTAACCCCAACTATAGTAACTTTGCAATTAGCAGATCATTCGATCACATATCCTAAAGGAGTTATAGAAGATGTTTTGGTAAAAGTGGATCAATTTATTTCTCCTGTGGATTTCATTGTGTTAGATATGGAGGAAGATAAAGAGATACCCATAATTTTGGGGAGACCTTTTATAGCTACAGGTAGAGCCATGATAAATGTGCAAAAAGGGGAACTAACGATGAGGGTTAAATATCAGACTGTTACATTTAATATTTTAAAATCGATGAAATATCCTGCTAGTGGTAAAGAAGATGAGTGTTATAGGATGGATGTTATTGAATATTTAAGTGAATGTCATTTCAAATCAACTTATGAAGAGAAAGCTGAAAGAGAAGAATTTGAATATAGTCAAGAAGAGGAGTTACTTGATTCCGAAGATTTTCAAGAGGAAGATTTAAAGTTTGTTCGTGAAAGTTTTGAATTGTTGGATATAACTGAGAAAGATAAATCTTATGGTCCATCAATTGAAAAACCTCCTAAACTTGAGTTAAAAATGCTTCCTGATCATTTGAAGTATGTTTTTCTAGAAGAATCCTCAACCTTGCCTGTTATAATTTCTTCTCAATTAACTGAAAAAAGAAGAAGAGAGTTTGCTTGAAATTTTGAAGAAGCACAAGAAAGCCTTTGGATGGACAATTGCTGATATTAAAGGAATCAGTCCTTCAATTTGTATGCACAGAATTCTTATGGAAGATAATTTCAAATAGCAGGATGATCCTCAAAAGGGATTAAATCCTATCATGAAAGACGTTGTTAAGAAAGAAATTTTAAAATGGTTGGATGCTGGAATTATCTACCCTATTTCTGTGTTCCTAAGAAAGGGGGAGTCACTGTGACTGTTAATGAGAAAAATGAAATGATACCAACAAGACAAGTTACAGGGTGGAGAATATGCATTGATTATAGAAAATTAAACCTTGCCACAAGAAAAGATCATTTTCCAATCCCTTTTCTGGATCAAATGTTGGATAGACTGGCTGGACATAAATACTTTTGTTTTTTGGATGGATATACTGGTTACCACCAAATTCAAATTGCTCCTGAGGATAAAGAGAAATGTTTACCAGTCCTTATGGTACGTTTGCTTTTAGAAGAATGCCCTTTGGTTTATGTAATGCCCCTGCTGCATCTTAGAGATGTATGTGGCTATTTTTTGTGATTTGATTTAAAAAGGGATTGAAGTTTTTATGGATGACTTTTTAGTGTTTAGAATTTCGTTTGAATCATGTTTAGAACATCTATCTAAAGTTCTAAAATGTTGTGAAGAAACTAATTTGGTCCTTAATTGGGAAAAATGCCAATTTATCGTAGCAGAAGGAATTGTTTTGGGACATCGAATTTCAGAAAAATGTTTGGAGGTAGATCCTGCAAAAATTCAAGTTATATCTAATTTACCTTGCCCAACCAATTTAAGGGGAATTAGAAGTTTTTTAGGACATGCTGGATTCTACAGGCGTTACATTAAAGACTTTTCAAAGATTACAAAACCTTTATGCCGTTTACTGGAAAAGGATGCAATTTTTAATTTTGATGATGATTGCCGCAAAGCCTTTGAAACATTAAAAGAAAAATTAATCAATGCACCTGTAATAATTTCACCAAATTGGGAAAAACCTTTTGAATTAATGTGTGATGCTAGTGATTATGAAATTAGTGCTGTTTTAGGTCAGAAATATGATAAAACTTTCAAAGTAATTTATTATGCTAGTAAAACTCTTAATGAAGCTCAAATTAATTATACCACTACTGAGAAAGAGTTATTAGCTATAGGATTTGCCTTTGATAAATTTTGATCATATTTAATTGGAACTAAATGTGTGGTGCATACTGATCATTTTGCTATTAAATACTTAATAAAGAAAAATGATGCAGAACCAAGACTGATAAGATGGATTCTTCTTTTGCAAGAATTTGATTTTGAGATAGTAGATAAGAAGGTTTTTGATAATCAAATTGCTGATTATTTGTCCGGGCTTAATATTGAAAAATCTCTCTGTGATATTGAAGAAATTAATGAACATTTTCCTGAAGAAAAACTGTTCACTGTTAAAGAATTACATATTCCGTGGTATGCAGACATAGTAAACTTTATTGTTAGTAATATTATACCCTATGGTTTGACATACCATGAAAAGAAGAATTTTTTGTCTGATGCTAAGACTTATTTTTGGGATGACCCATTTTTATATAAACAAGGAAAGGATCTTTTAATTCGAAGATGTGTACCTTTGGAAAAGACTTTTGAAATTATTTAAAGATGTCATGATTCTGATTATGGGGGACATTTTGGAAGTGATAAAACTGCATATAAAATATTACAATCAGGATTTTATTGGCCTACAATTTTTAAGGATGTGAATGTTTATATTAAAAGTTGTGATAGATGTCAGCGTGTGGGAAATATTTCTAGAAGAAATTAGATGCCCCTCAATTATATGTTGGAAGTTGAAATATTTGATGTTTGGGGACTAGATTTTATTGGACCATTTACACCATCATTCGGAAATGTTTATATTTTGATAGCAGTAGACTATGTTTCCAAATGGATTGAAGCTATTGCTTTACCTCTATGTGATGCTCAAAATGTTGCAAAGTTTTTAGAAAAGAATATATTTTGCAGATTTGGAATACCAAGAGTAATCATAACTGATGGGGGAAGTCATTTTAAAAATGCGATTATTGGGAAGTTAGCAATGAAATATCATATTAATCATCGCATTTCTACTGCTTATCATCCGCAAACAAGTGGTTTGGTTGAATTATCCAATCGTGAAATTAAAAGAATATTGAAAAAAACTGTTAATCCAAAGAGAAAGGATTGGTCAATCAAGCTGGATTATGCTTTGTGGGCCTATAGGACTACTTACAGAACATCTATAGGAATGTCCCCATATAGGCTGATTTTTGGAAAAGCTTGTCATTTACCTTTTGAACTTGAGCATAAAGCATATGGGGCTATTATAGAGTTCAATTATAATTTGAAAGATGCTGCTGAAAAGAGATTATTGCAATTGAATGATCTTGAAGAAATAAGGAATGAATCTTATGAAAATGCTAAGATTTATAAGGAAAAGATGAAGTTATGGCATGATCGAAAGATTCTTAGCAAAAATCTTGTATTAGGACAACATGTTTTGCTGTATAATGCTAGATTGAGAATATTTTCTAGAAAACTTAAGTCCAGGTGGATGGGTCCATTTATTGTGATAAAAGTTTATTCTTATGGAGCTGTAAATATTCAAGATCTTAAGACTGGAAAAATATTTAAAGTTAACGGACATAGACTTAAACCATATTTTTTAGTCAATAAAGCTAAATATGATAATAATTTGATGTTGGGTCACTCTGAATGAGTCTGGGTATGTCAGGCTGAAGATGTTAAAACAAGCTCTATGTGGGAGGTAACCCATACTTATCGGTGTGTTATGCTTTATGTTTGTTTAGTGTGTTTTTCTTGCTTTGTTTGGTTTGTTTTTATGTTTTTAGTGATAGTAATTTGGAGTTTTTAAACTTAAGTAGAATTTATTTGACCTTAATTGATGATTTAGAGAAGTCAGAATGAAAATTTGGACACTTAGCAAACCTGTGCTAAATTGTACACTGGCGGCTAAGCGCCGACTAGTTGACGCTTAGGCGCCAGAGTTATAAAAAATGTGAAAAATGTGGATATAGAAGCCTAGATCATGAAGGAGAAGTTTTGGGAGTTATTTTGGATTTTCTAAACATCTTGGGACAGATTTAACCCTTCCGAAGTCTATAAAAAGGATCACATTCAAGAAAAACACTTGCCCCAAGTCCTATTTTCATTTCTGAGTCTTAAGAAGAGAATTTTTTAGTGCATCATGTCTTCCTGGGAGAATGAGATGAAGAAGAAGAAAGATTCTGACAAAAGTAAGTTCATTAGTGATAGTGCTAAAGATTTATTTAATGGTTATCTCACTGTTAGTATTCAGGGTATTGCAGAAATGATTGCAAAAATTGAAGCCCGAGTGACTTCAATGGAAGCAAAGATCAATGATACTAACTTACATTTGGAACACATGGGATGGCAACTCAAGATGCAATTCAATCATTCAAGGTATGTGAAAGAAATAGATAAGGCGATTTTTGTGATGAACAAATGGATTGAAGAAGATGATGTAAGAATGAACAATTATCGCCCGTTTTATCAAATTTATATTCCAGAAGGGTCAAATGAGAATAATAGTGGTCCTAGATATATTCCGCCTAATGGAGAATGGAATTAAGAATGTTTTATTTTTATTTTTTTAGTGTTCTTGTGTGTTATGTTTAGTGTGTTTAGTGCTTATATATTAACTGAGCCTGATGATGTGATGGTTACATCCTAGAGATGTATACTTATCAGTTTGAGATTAATGTCTCTTGTATTTGGAGAATTTTATCCTCTATGTGAGGATGGAAATTCTAGTATTGTATTAAGTGTTATGCTTGTTTTAATATAAGTTTGTGTTTTTGTGAAATTTGTGTGGAATCAATGGTTATTAAATTTTGATTTGGAATATTGAAGATCTATGTGGTGGAGAAATAATTATTTTTGAGTAATTAAGGGTGATTAACTAAGTGATTTAGTGCATATACCATTATTATGAAAATTTAGGTATTGGCGACTAAGCGCCAAAGTGCCGGCGCTTAAGCGCCATATTTCGCGTCTAAGTGCGGAAAGTTCGCGCTTAGGCTCCAGTTCGCGAAAATTGGTTCCCAACAGTTAAAAACCCGAAAAATGTCATTTTCAACCACCCATCATCTTCAACCTTCGATTTACCGCGAAAGAGAAGCCTAGGACATCATATTGTGGATCATTTAAGAGCTGATCTCAACAAAAATTGTTAGATTTGGATTCCTGGAGGTAAGAGCACTACTCCAAAGTAAAATTTTTGATTTTCAACATGTATTTTGAGTAAATTATGGAAAATATTAAAATCACCATTCATGATGAAAATTGGAGGAAAAACTTGAGAAATTGCTTGGATTTATTGAAAATATCTTTTGGAAGATAATTCAGCAAGTTTAGTTTGATTTTGTAATTTATGGTGAATCTTTCGTGAATTTTTATAGATGGCTCCAAAGACAAAGCGTTCACGAGAAAAGACGAAGCTTGATTCTGAAAAATTTGTTAGTGTGAGGGCTGAGGAACGATACGTCGATGCATTGCAGTCACGTAAGTTGATTCCTGAGCGAGTGTTTAGCAAACCAGGATAGGTGATTGAAGAAATGATTGCTAGAAGGAACTGGGAAAATTACTGTTACTTCTCCGCTGTTGCTGTTATTTCTGTAGTTCGAGAATTTTATGCAAATTTGCCTGCTGCAGAAGAAAATCAAGTGATGGTTAGGAGGAATGAAGTTAACTTTTCTTCTGGGGCAATCAATACTTTTTATGGACTACCTCCTGACATGTTTTGTTTTTATTCTAACTATCATCCTTCGGAAGGAGAGTTAGATGAGATCATGGAATTTTTGACTGATGGAAGAGGGTTATGGAAAATTATAAATGATAGAAGAGTGAACTTTCCTGCTTCAAAATTGAATGCCATTTCTAAGGCATGGGATTCTTTTATCTCATCTATGTTGTTACCTTCGAGCCACACTAGTGAAGTAACGAGAGAAAGAGCTGTGTTGAACCATTGTATTCAACAAAGGAAGCCTATTGACATTGGAGGAATAATTTATGATTATGTTTTGAACAGTGCTAGATCCACCACTACTGCAGGTATGGGATTTCCTTCCTTGATTCATTCACCACGTGAATGATCTGGAGTGAAGTTTGAAACCTGGGAAGAGATACTTCAGCCATTGAGACCTATTACAAGTGTAAACGTTGGTGCTTATACTGTACATTCAGAGTTTGGTTGGAGAGGAGGATTTGGTAGGGCTTCTACTGCTTTTTCTTCTGCTGCATCTACTTCTCGTGCTTCTAGTTCTCGTGCATCATTATCTACTGATTCACAGACTGGTTTATTAAGAAAAATTTTGAAAAAAGTGAGTCTTACTCGTGAGCATGTTAGAGATATTGATGGTAAGATGGAAAATATAGAAAGATATATTATGAAACACGATGAGTATGAGGAGAGTTATCAACAATATTTGGATAGACTGATTAAAGGTGATCAGAGTGCTGAGATGCCACCTCATCCATTCTACATACCTTATGTGCCATCCAGGGATTGGAACGAGCAAGATGATGATGATGAGGATGAAGAGTAGATGTATGTTGTTTGTTTTAGTTATTGTGTTGTTATACTGTGTTACTGTGTACTTTATCTAGTGTTTTGTTTGATGATTGCGTTATGATGTGAACCTTGATAATATGCAGATTGTAGTTATACTATTTATCTGTTATGCATATTCAGGTATTGTTGTTGTTTTATTGTGGATTTATATGTTGTTTTGTGATAGTGTGTGTTAGTAAATGTTTTCATGTGTATGTTATGTCAGAGTTTTTAATAGTGTGTAGCTTAATTCAAAAACTGTTAGGAGATTATAAACCACTATTGGGAACTTCTACTTGGGAAACTAAAGGTTTAAAATTTTTCAAATTCCACTATCATCTGTTATCTGTATCAGTGTGTTATTTTAGTTGGTGTGTATTTGCTTTGAAAACCTCCACTACTGTAGAAGTCTTCTGAAATTTTTACTTTTCTTATTATAAAAAAAAAACTAAAAAACTAAATTTGATTTCATTTTACTCCTATTATTTAAATTGTTATACTTGCATATTAGGATATTAAAAATTCCTGCAAACATGATATGTTAGTTTTTATTTCTCACCCATATATCATTTCCTATGCTTAAATGTTTTATCTTAATTAATAAAAGTAAAGTTTGGGGGAGTGGATTTTAAAAACAAAGATTTTTCAAAAACCTAAAATTTTATTTGATTCTTAAGAATACTTAAAAATAAATCTTATTTTTGATTGAGAACAATTATGTACATGAAGTTGTATTAGGGGAACAAAATTTTGAATATAGAAATGAATAAAAGAATTTAGTTAAAATTTATAGTAATCATGAAAAACTTAAAGTTAAAATTTTCTTAATGAAGAAGTTTTAAATAAAGTTAAACTATCTTTAGTAAGAAGTTTTATATTTTTTGAAAAATAGAAGATTTGACTTTTATTCCTCAAAGCTTAAATTTCTTTTATTGAAGAATAATATTCAAATATTTTTATTATGATTTTTAAGTAAAACATGTATATCTGACCTTTATTTTAAATGGAAGGGTGAAATTCAAAATCATTAAAGGTCTATCTAGATATAGTAATCCTTGTCCTTATTTAAAAAAAAAGAGAGTGAAAAATAGTATATGAAAAGGGAGGAGAAGCTTGAGGATTTAAGGGCCTAATCAAAAATTAGTTTCATACCTAAAGTTTAAGATATAATTTCAGAGAAAATCTAAAGCTTAAGGTTATAATATAGTAAGTAAAATTATTTTTCAAATAAAGATTTTTATGTGAGAAAAATAAGTGTTTGAGTCTTATATTTTGAAGAATCTACAAATATTTTAGAATTACTTATATTTGTTATTTTTCTTTACTTAAGAACATTCTAAACTTTAACTTGGTTTTAATTACTCAATTTTTTTCTAAATTAGACTATTCCATTTCTAGAACAAAATTTTGTTATCTTCCTAAGAAACATATCATATAATTTGCATGCTAAAATGTTCTATGAGATTATTTGTCACTTGAGGACAAGTAACATTTTAAGTTTGAGGGATTTTGATACACTTAAAATATATAGTATTTTTATGCACATTTTTATACCTATTTTTAATGATATTGTACTTTAAGGAAATTTATTTTGTGTTTTTCTTGCAGGTATGATGAAAATGGATGGTCATGATGAAAGGAGCAAAATCGGATCAAATTTGGACCAAAAATAATGAAAAATCAAAATTTTGGCACTGGCGGCTAAGCGCCGCGGGGCCGGCGCTTAGCCGCCACAGTTAAAAATCGAAATCTTCATGTATTTGGCGCCAATTTCAAAAGGGATGGGATGCAACTCTTGGTGGTAACTACCATAGCTTCCTTTGGGAGGCAAGTTTGAATGAAGTGGTGCGTTCCTTGGTAGATACATCGAATCTGGACACATTTTGAAGAGATCCCAAGGCACCATTTGGTTTACTATTTAAAGAGAGTCTTAGGAATGACTAAGTGCTCTTCCTTTGCATTTTGAAGAGAGTTTTCATTAGGAGTAGGAGTAGAGAGTAGAAAAAAGTGCGCTTCCACTGCATTTTGAAGGGTCTTTTTACTGTTCTTCCACTGCTCTTAAACTTGCATTTTGAAGAGAGTTTTTACAGTATTTTACTTTTATTTTGTGAGAGTTTTTATTAAGAGTAGGAGTAAAGGGAAGAAAGGAGAAAAGGGTCAGAGTGAAGTCTTCTTCTTCCCACTTCTTTTCTTTCTTTTAGTTTAGTTTTTATTGAAGTCTGAAGTCTGTATTCTGATTCATCTGAGTTGGGAGACTTGCTCTTAGGAGTAGTTTAGTGAAGATTCAAAGTTTCAAAGGAACTTCCTTAGTCTTGTTGAGAGGATTTTCAGATAAGTGTTTACTTTTAATCTTTTTATTAATAATTGCTTTCGTTTGTTATTTTTCTTGTTTTTTTTTAATTTCAAATCAATATGTTTTTGTATTTTCTCAATGCATTCTGAGTAATTTACTTTATCTTTTTTTTTCTTAAATGGAGAAGTAATTAATTTATAAAGAATTGTTGTGGAAAGTATAAGTGTTTAAAAGTTGGAAGAAGTTGTGAAGATTGATTCTAAAAACTTTGTTTACTTCTTAATTTGGCCTATTAAGTTGTAAAATTTCTTGAGATTATGTAAGATCCAATGCGGTATTGTCTCATAAAAGTTAGTAAGAATCACATGCAATTATATGGGTGTGAATTGTAGTCCATATAATTGAATGTAATATTAGAAGATATTTTTATAGAAGGGAGTAAAATTAAAGTATTTTATAGTGACAAGTTAAAACCTCGTAATTTGGTTTGAAGTTTTGAGTTTTGTTATGAGAAGTTAGCCCCCAGGTGGTGGGAATCAAGAGAACTCTAGAGTGAGAGACAGGTATCTTCCCTGCCAAAATAATAAAAATTTCAAATTAACATATGTTCTTTATAGAACCAAGTAAGAGTAAAGAACACATTTGCTTCTATCTGTCACAACAAATTTAAATACTTCCACAACAATACTTTAAGAATTATTAGTACTTCATAAAAGGAAAGAAAAAGATATTCTAGTTAATAGTATTTTACATACAGTGTTTTTTTTAATTATTATAATTTTAATTTCTTGCTTAACATTTTATTAAGGAAATTTCAAAAGACAAATCAACTTTCAAAACCTTTCAAAATCAACACATACTTTCAAAATCCATAACAAAAAGTAAAACGATAATTTTTCTAATTTCTTTAAAGATTTTACATTTTCCTTGTGGGTTCGATATCTCGGGGCTTAATCAGAAAGTCCTATATTACTTTATAAATGATACGTATACTTGCATAGTATCCCATATTATAAAATCATAATTTTCATATCTAAAATCATCAGCGCATTTATCCCGCGGAGTCAAGTTTTTGGTGCCGTTGCGTTTACCGGACGGTACCAAGTTTTTGGCACCATTGCATTTATCGGGGATCAGTACTCTTTTAAGGGTAAAGAATCATGTAGGCTCCTATTTGGCACAATAATATAAATAATTGTTCCATATTATGCCACACATCATATTCTCATTACAAGAGGAAAGATACTTTTCTCAAAAATCAAAAACATTTTAAGTACTTAGTTTAGTGAGTATGTTAGTTAATTTTGTTCTTAAAGTTGTTAGAAGTAATTGTAGTTTAGTTAATTGTTACTAATTCTTGCATAGTAGTAGTAAGTAGTAAACTTTAATTTCGAATTAAATATCTGATTTTAGTGCTTATTACATATTACGTAACGCTTTCTTAAACTTTAAATTTCCCTGTGGATCGATATCCATGACTCCATTAGAGCCCTGTATTACTTGATATGATACGTATACTTGCGTTGAATGCTTGGACTTAACAAAATTATTATAAATCTATAAATCTGAGTTCATAAATTCTTACAAAATATAAGTCCGCTGCATCAAGTTTTTGGCGTCATTGCCGGGGATTAAATCTTCTAGCAGTGGTATCAAATTCTTGCATTTTTAAGTATATATAAAGTCAAGCATCAAGTTTTTGGCGCCATTGCCGGGGATTAAATCTTCTAGCAGTGGTATCAAATTCTTGCATTTTTAAGTATATATAAAGTCGAGCATCAAGTTTTTGGCGCCGTTGCCCGGGGATCGTAATGGAGTTAAGAAAGTAAAAGTTAAGTAACAAAGTAAGAAAGTATAAACAGTATTTATTAATAATATAGTAAAAAAATATAAAAAATAAAAAGACAAAAAAATGAAAAAACCTTTATTTTGTAGTGTGTAATTGTGTGTTTGTTTGCCTTAATAAAAGTATTTGTGTTTGTATATTGGTAGTAGCAGATCTATAGGTTTAGTGCCTTACGATTCGGAGTTAGAGCGTACTATCAGAAAAATTAGAAAAAACAAAAACAAATTAAAAATCATTGCAAAATGGCAAATATTCAAGATAATCAAAGAAATGAAATTGAAAATTTGTCAAGACCTTTAAGAGAATATGCTAACCCAACAATAGATAAAATTCACATAACTATTCAAAATTCTGATGTTGCTGCTAATTCATTTGAACTTAAACGTGCAATTATCCAAATGGTACAAAACAATCAATTTGGAGGAACATCTAATGAGGATCCGAATTTACATCTTGCTAGTTTTTTAGAACTTTATGCTACTTTTAAATATGATGGAGTGTCTAGTGACGCTGTCAGACTTTGACTTTTTCTTTTTTTTATTAAGGGATAAAGTTAAGGAATGGTTAAACTCGTTAGCACCTGATCTATTGAAACTTGTGGAGAATTAGCTCAAAAGTTTCTATTAAAATATTTCCCTCCATCAAAGACTGCTAAACTAAGAAATAATATTACATCTTTTTGTCAGTTTGAAGGAGAATCAATATATGAAGCTTAGGAGAGATTTAAAGATCTTCTTAGGAAGTGCCTACATCATGCTTTACTAGATTGGTTAATAATTCAAAATTTTTATAATGGATCAGTGGGATCATTGAGATCTATTATAGATGTTGTTGCTGGTGGATCATTAATGTCAAAACCTTTTGATGAAGCATACGCATTAATTGAAGAAATGGCTACTAATAATTTTCAATGGCCCTCTGAACGAGTAAATCCTTAGAGAGTAGCTAGTGTTCATGATTCAAATATGATGACTATGGTAGTTTCACAAATTGCAGCCCTTTCAAAGAAAATAGATCAATATGGAATTTATTATTCCCAACCACCTCAAATGTTAGAGGAAAATTCATTTGGATAGATAACAGAATCTTAAACACCTTATGAGACCTTAAATGCTATTAATAGACATAACAATCCCTATTCGAATAATTATAATCTTGGTTGGAAGAATCATCCAAACTTCAATAGGAATAATAATAATGCTAATGTTAACCCACACTGGGCTAACAATTCTATGAATCCAATTGGAAATTTGAACAATCAAGGAAATACTAATTTTAGACCATCTTATCCCCCTGGATTTAATAGTAACCCACAATTTAAGGATAAGAAGTTATTTTACTGAAGAAATGATTCTGAATATGGGAAATCAATTACAAGCTCAAGGTGTTGCTATGAAGAATATTGAAAATCAATTAGGACATATTTTCACTGCACTTAATAATAGACCTTCTGGAACACTTCCAAGTAATGCGGAGATCAATCCAAAAGATCAAAACAAGGAACAACTTAAGGCTATTCAATTAAGGAGTGGAAAAGAATTGGAAACTAGAGTACAAAAAGAAGTTGAAATAGAAAAAGGAGGTGGAAATTGAAAAAGGTCCAAACAAGATTTATCCAGACTTGGATTATCCTCTTGAGCCAATGAAGATAACTGTTGAAAAACCACCACCTCCATTTCCTCAAAGATTGAAGAAACAAAACAGGGATAACATATTTGAAAACTTTTTGGAGATCCTTTAGAAATTAATGATAAATATTCCTTTTGTTGAAGCATTAGAACAGATGCCTGACTATGCCAAGTTTATGAAAGATATCCTGAGAAAGAAAAGAAAGTTGACAGATCATGAAACTGTTGCACTTAGTGGAGAGTGTTATGCAATTATTCAGAAGAAGCTTCCAGAAAAACTTAAAGATCCTGGTAGTTTTACTATTTCGTGTGCTATAGGTGTGAAATTTTTTGGATAAGCTTTACATGATCTGGGAGCGAGTATTAATCTTATGCCTTTATTAACTTTCAAAATGTTGGGAATATGAGAAATTTCTCCTACATCTGTGACTCTTCAGTTGGTCGATCGTTCCATTACTTATCCTAAAGGAGTGGTGGAAGATGTGTTAGTGAAAGTGGATAATTTATCTTTCATGTGGATTTTATTGTACTTGATATGAAGGAAGATAAAGAAATTCCAATCATTTTGGGAAGACCATTCCTTGCTACTAGAAGAGCGGTAATTGATGTTCAAAAAGGAGAATTAACTATGAGAGTTAATGATCAAGAGGTGACCATTAATATTTTATAAATATATGATGTATCGCTCAATGAAAAATGATAATGTATGTTTTAGGATAGAGGTCTATGATTACTTGAGAAACGATCATTTTAAAAAAATATTTGAAAAAAAAGAAGAATATGAAAATATTTTTGAAGTAGAAAGTGAAGATGAAGAAAATTTAGATAATAAGAAGATTGAAGATTTGGAATATGTTTAGGAGCGATTCGAAATATTAGACACTATGGAAGGTGGAAATAAAAGCTTAATTCCATCTATCATAAAACCTCCTGAACTTGAGATGAAAATTCCCCCTAATCATTTAAAGTATATGTTTTTAGGAGAATCATCTACCTTGTCAGTTATTGTATCTTCGGAGTTAAACAATTTTCAAGAACAGAAGTTGTTGGAAACTTTAAAAAGATACAAGAAAGCTTTTGGATGGACTTTGGCAGGTGTTAAAAGATTTAGTCCTTCGTTTTGTATGCAAAGAATTTTATTAGATGAATAACATAAACCGAGAGTTGATCCGTAAAGGAGACTGAATCCTATAATGAAAGAAGTAGTTAAGAAAGAGATTTTAAAATGGCTGGTGGCTAGAATTATTTATCCTATTTTAGATAGTTCTTAGGTGAGTCCAATATATTGTGTACCGAAAAGGGGGAGTGAGTTTTAAAGTGAATGAATGTAATGAAATCATACCCACGAGACAAATTAATGGATGGCGAATTTGTATTGACTATAGAAAATTAAATGCCGCCACAAGAAAAGATCACTTCCCTCTTCCTTTTCTCGATCAAATGCTAGATAGACTTGCTGGATACAAGTACTACATTTTTCTGGATGGATATACTGATTACCATCAAATACCTATTGCTCCCGAGGATCAAGAAAAGACAACATTTACTAGCCCTTATGGAACCTTTGCTTTTCAAAGAATGCCTTTTGGACTATGTAATGCACCTGCAACATTTCAGAGATGTATGATGTCTATCTTCAGTAGTATGATAAATAATGGAATAGAAGTTTTTATGGATGATTTATCTGTATTCAGGACTTCATTTGAAATTTGCCTGGAAAATTTAGCAAAATATTTGGAGCTTTGTAAGAAAATAAATCTAGTTCTGAATTGTGATAAATGTCAATTTATGGTTGCAGGAGGAATTGTGATTGGGCATAAAATTTTTGAACATGGTATGGAGGTCAACCCTGCTAATATTAGAGTTATTGAGAGATTGTCGCCACCCATAACTGTGTGAGAGGTGAGAAGTTTCTTAGGACACGCTGGATTTTACAAGAGATATATTAAAGATTTTCTAAAATTACCAAAACTTTGTGCCGACTTTTAGAAATGATAGAAAGTTTGATTTTAATGATGAATGCTTAAGAACTTTCGAATTATTAAAAGAAAAATTAATCACTGCACCTATAATTGTTTCACCCGATTGGGAGAAACCATTTGAACTTATGTGTGATGTTAGTGATTATGCAATCGAAGTAGCATTGGGGCAAAAGCATGATAAAGTTTTCAAAATCATTTAATATGCTAGTAAAACTCTTAATGAGGCTCAAATTAATTATACCACAACTGAAAGTGAATTATTAGCTATAGTGTTTGCTTTTGAAAAATTTAGACCTTATTTAATTGGAGCTAAAAGTATTGTCCATACAGACCATTTGACTATCAAATATTTAATGTAAAGAAGGACGCGAAACCTAGACTCAATAGATGGATACTTCTTCTACAAGAATTTTATTTTATGATAGTTGATAGAAAGGGAGCTGATAATCAAATAGCTGATCATCTGTCCAGAATAGAATATGATAAATTACCTGAATTTGAAAAAGAAATTACAGAAATATTCCCTGATGAGCAACTCTATACTATTATGGAAAATAATTTGCCTTGGTGTGCTGATATTGTGAATTATATTGTAAGTGATATTGTACCACCTGATTTAACAAGGCAACAACAAAAGAAGTTTAAATATGATGAAAAATTCTATTTTTGGGATGAGCCCTATCTATATAAATAGTGTAAGGATCTGATTATTAGGAATGTGTGCCACAAGAAGAAACAAATTTGATTATTCAACGATGTCACGATTCTGAATTTGGAGGTCATTTTGGTGTTCGTAAAACAGCTTTTAAAATTCTACAATCTGGATTTTATTGGCCTACTCTTTTTAGATATGTTTATAGATATACTAAATCATGTGATTGATGTCAAAGAGTAGGTAATATCTCTAGAAGAAATGAAATGCCTCTAAATTATAATATTGAAGTTGAATTTTTTGATGTATGGGGATTAGATTTTATGGGACCATTTACTCCTTCATTTGGAAATCTATATATATTGGTTGTCGTTGATTATGTCTCAAAATGGATTGAAACTGTTTCTTTACCTAGATGTGATGCTCGGAGTGTTTTAAAATTTTTAAAGAAAAATATATTTACAAGATATGGAATGTCGAGAGTAATCATAACTGATGGTGGATCCCATTTCAGGAATAATCGAATTAAGAGATTAATTGAGAAATATAATATTATTTATAAAATCTCTTCTACTTATCATCCCCAGACTAGTGGTTTAACAAAAGTGTCTAATCATGAAATTAAAAGAATTTTGGAGAAAACTGTGGAAAAGCATAAATTAGATTGGTCTACTCGATTAGATACTGCTTTATGGGCTTATAGAATTGCTTTTAAAACCCATATTGGAATGTCTCCTTATAGACTAATGTTTGTTAAAACTTGTCATTTACCAGTTGAATTGGATTATAAAGCATATTGGGTGATAAATGAGTTAAATTTTAATTTAAAAAATGCTGGAGCGAAAAGATTTATGCAGTTGAATGAATTGGAAGAGATTAGAAATGCATCTTATCACAATGATAGAATCTATAAAGAGAAAAAAAAATTATGGCATGATCGGAAGATATTGAAAAAGAACTTGGAATATGGACAAAAAGTTTTATTATAAAACACAAGATTGAAGTTATTTCCTAGAAAGCTCAGGTCAAGATGGTTAGGACCTTTTACAGATGTAAAAGTTCATTCTTTTGGAGCTGTTGATATTAAAGATCCTGATACTGGAAAGATTTTCAAGGTTAATGGGCATCGATTAAAGCCTTACTTTGGTAGGTTTCAACCTGATTTTAAAGAGGTTTTAATGCTGAGTCATCTCGATTAATTGAATGGTTTGTCGGGCAAACAACGTTAAACCAAGCGCTTTATGGGAGACAACCCATATGTATCTTTGTGGTGAGTTTGCTTCTTTGTTGTACTTGTGCTTTTTAGATAGTTATTTTTGAGTCCTAATTAATTCAAAATACTTTAAAATTGATAAATGATGGATCAAATCGAGATATTGGAATATTTTGGACCAAATGAATTTCGGTGAGAATTTTTAACCACGGTAGCGCGAACGCCAGAATGAGCGCCGCTAGTGCCCTATCAAAAAAAATGCACTGAACTTGCCTGTTTGAGGGCCACTGGCGCTCTGCTTGACTGTTTTTAAGTTTCAAAGTGCGAGTTTTGGTAGTTTTTGGCGAGATCTTCGTCCTTATGACTCCCTAAACCCCATTTTTTACTTCTTAACTCCAGAAAAACGAAAACCACCAATCCCAATTCGTATCCTATAGATTCCTATCACATTGAAACCCATCAATTTTGTATTTTTAATCGAAGGAAGTTCATAAGTTTTGAAGCGCAGCGTTTGTTCAACAAAGTGATAATGAAAAAAAGGATTATCAAGGAAAAAGGCTTCATAAATCGAGGTATAAATAATCCTACTACTAGAATTGAAGAAATCATTAAGGAGAGACGTTGGAAAGTGCTTTGCTACGCTATCGCTGCTGTTGTTGTTCCTGTCGTGAAAGAGTTTTATGCAAATCTTCACGGGATCAATCAAGGGTTTGTATTTGTGCGTGGTAGATTTGTGCAATTCACTCCTGCACGAATCAATGATCTCTTTATGATCGAGAACGTACCTATTTGCCATTATTCTAATTTCAATGCTACGAAGGATAAAATGAATGATTGTATCGATATCTGACGGAAGAGAATGAAGAATGAGAAGTTAGAGAGAATGGATACATTAGTTTCCCATCTGCATCTCTCAATCCAGTGTTGAAGCAGTGGCACTAATTTATTTTGGCAAAGTTATTTCTGACATTGAAGATTAGCAAGGTAACCAAGGAAAGCGCCATTTTGAATTTATGTATTCAAACTGGGAGGTCGGTTGACATTGGTAATATTATTGTGAAGTCAATACTTGGATTAATTGTGCATGGATCTAAATATGGGCTTGGACACCCGTCCACCATATTTCTGTTATGTAATCAGTCACAGGTTCCTTATGAAAGTTGGGAAAATGTTCTTTTTCCATGTAGACCTATTGATCCAACTAATCCCTATGACTACCAGACAATTGGAGATGAAGATTACATGAATTTGCTTGCTGATCAACCAACACAGACTTCATAGCCGATTCAACCTTATTTTCTTGAATGTTCCAGAATGATATGGAAGAGGATCAAATAATTGGAGAAAGAGGTACGGAACATTATGAATGCAATGAATAACATTTTTAATTTATTCGATCATATAGATTGGAGAATGAAAGAGCAATTCTATCAAACTGGTCGAATTTAGATGGGCTTGATCAATCTGATGAAAAAGAACGCAGTGATTGCTGAAGAATCATCTGACAAATTTCCATTTCGTTCTATAACTTGTTTGTGCATCAGCAATCAATTAGAGACATTAAAGGAGAGGATAGTTCTGAAACTGATGTGGAGTAATTGATGGATTCTACTTATGTTTGTTAGGTGTTTAATTTTCTTTGCTAGTTATGTCTGGTTTGTGTAGTATTTGCTTTGAGAATTGAACTTGGATTTGAATCTGTCTACTTTCATTGTGTGCTTAGATTTTAGTGCTTGCCTATCATAGAGTACTTGCTGCACTAAACACTAAGAATATATGGTTTGAATGAACATATTTGATGTCTTTGATGTAACTTTGATTTTATGTATATAAGATTGTTTTGTATTGTTTGTGTGAAAAATTGTGTTAATTATTGCTTATGGGATGATTTAAATGCCTATTAAAGTGTTAAACATCATTGTGGACGTTGAAATGATTGAAATTACGAAAAAATTTTCGGACCCAGAAAATATTTTGGATTGGCGCCGCCGGCTCCCAATTCCAGAGAGTTTGGCCAATTTATTTAAATAGAGCGCCACTGGCGCCAGAACCCAAAAAAGGACTAAAACCCACGATTTCACTATTTTTGCCCTGGGACCCACAAATTCTTCCATTTCCTTCGTCTTCCTCCTTCATTTTCGTGATTTTGAAGATCTAAGGCTTGCTAGATCTCGGATTTAAGGAGATTTCAAGGCTTTTCGCACCGAATTTACACTTCTCTTGGTAAGAGCTTCACTTTAAGTTAAAATTTTTGGATTTTCATCATGGAATTCTCTCACATTGCTTATGGTGGAATATTTGGAGTTTTAAAGAGATTTTGAGATTTTCGTTATGAAGTTTTCTCTTACTTGTTTAGAATAGATTTTGGAGTTGTTACATTGTGAATTTGAGATTTATTGGAATTTTCTTGCAAATTTTAGAAATTGGATTTTGATGAGTGAAGGGAAGAGGAAATTGGATTTTGATGAGGAGAGGTTCGTCAAAATCAAAGCCCAATTTCGCTATAACTCTTACCTTCGCAACAAGAAGTGTATTCAAGATCAAGCTTTTGAGAGTCTTAGAGGATCCGTAGAACAATTAATTGCAGAGGGAACTGGAAACGATTTCGTTATTTCACTGCGAATGCTGTTATGGGAGTTGTTAGAGAATTCTATTCGAATATACCCTGGACTGAGACTAAGTATTTGCTTGTTAGAGGAAAGATGGTTGAGTTTACTCCTCAACGTATCAATGATTTCTATCAGACTCAGGAACCATTCGTTTGCGAATTCGAAAAATTTGACACTCGAGGGGAGAATATGAGAGAAGTTATTGCTTTTATGACTGACGGTAAGGAGAATGGAAAGTAAGTCAAAACCATTTGATTAATTTCCCCGCATCCACATTGAATGTTGATTCAAAAGTTTAGCATTATTTCATTTCTGCGAGACTATTACCATCTTATCACCACAGCGAAGTTACAAGAGATAGAGCGATTTTGAACTACTGTATAAAGATGATGAAAAAGATTGTTATTGGAGCTATTATCTACAAGAATATTTAGACGATTACAAGAGGCGAGACCACTGAAGGATTAGGACATCCTGCTTTAGTTCATGCCCTATGTGTTCAGTTTGGAGTGGAGTTCAGTAGTACTGAAGAAGTGGCTATACCATTGAGACCTATTAAAAAGAATATTATCAGTACTTATGAGTCTCATGTGGGAGCCAGAGTTGAGCGTAGGAGTACTGATATTCCTACTAAGAGTTATGATGTTCTATCTACAATTGAGCTGCCTACCTTATCTGATATTATGGAGCAGCTGAGACTATAGAGTGCTATTATGGATAGCCTCCATCGTCGGATGGATGTATTTGAGGCGAGGAGTGATGTGAATGAAGATTATATGCAGAGGAGAGTTGAGTTTGATATTGCTTAATATGACGCTCAAGTCAGATTTATGAGGGAGGATTCCGATGTCATATTTCCTACCTGCCCCAGCTATACACCATATAGACTTGACCCTGCTGATAACCCTGCTGCTGATCCTGGTGATGGAGACTAGTAGATTGTTTGTTTTTATTTCTGTTGTTTTTGTTCTGTTGTGATGTACTAATGTGATGTAGTGGATATTTACCTTTTAATGTGATATGTAACCCTATGTTGTACTGTTGTGATGTAGTTATTTGTTTTTTTTGTTGTGTGTAACTTTGTTGCTGTATCGTTATGTTGTACAGAAACATTAAAATTGTTAGCTAGACTGTGTAGTATTGTGATTGTTTGTTTAGTATTGTAGTGTTCTGTTGGATGTTTAGATGATAATGTTAATTTCAATTTACCCACGCAAATATTTAAAATTGTTATATCACTGCTACTAATTGTTCATGCCTTCTAGTTGTAAATTTTGATTAATACCAGATAGCTCTCGAAGATTTCAAAATCCTAGCACAGAAATGTTAGTTTTCTTTTACTCTCAACTGTTTCAAATTTATTAGAAAAAAATTTTAATTTTGGGGGAGGGTAGAGAAATACTAACTTTTATTTGTTCTCAATTATTATATTTTCAAAAATTATTAGCATAACTTCTGGCAGTTAAACCTCACTGTAAGTAACTAAAACTTTTTATTTCAGTTGAATATTATCGAAGGATAGGATGAAAATTTTTAGTGATAAAGGTTGATTTTATAGAAGTGAGATATTTGGTATGAAAGGATTTGATTATAGTCAACAATTTAAAGTAAAGAAAACTGTATTTTTGAATTGTTAAGGGACTTAAAGTATTGTGTGTTAAGATGAGATTGTAACTTTATGATGAATAATAAAGCTTATACTTAACTATAAAGTAAGGAAATGTTTCAAGTTTGAACTTTAGAAAGAGGAGAGTGAAATTCAAAATCATTAAAGGGCTATCCAGATATAGTAATCCTCATTAAACAAAAAGAGAGAAAAAAGAAAAAAGGATTGAAAAACAATCCCTAAAAGAAAAAAAAGAAAAAGAAAAGAAAAGAAAAAGAAAGAAAAATGTTTATGAGGAGAAGCTTGAGGAGATTCCTAATAAAAAATTGGCTTCACTTGAATCACCTTAAAGGGAGAGCTTGATTCATTTCTGAATTTATGTTTTAAGTACTGGCCTACATTCTAATGAAGTTTACATGAAATCCTTTCTCACATAATCTTTTGAGGCACTCTTAATGTGACAAATTATGGTTCACCTTGAAATAAATAGGAGACTAGAACTCTTAGAGTTGATTACTGAATATTCTTATAGCTGTAGTATTAACCTGAGTTACTAAATTTCTTTCTGAAAATCTAACCAATATATTCTTTTGAATGAAAAATTTTAGTGTCCTATAGTTGAAAAGTACATTACCAAGAGTTATATTTTATGTAGTAAAAAGATTACTTAAGGACAAGTAATAGTTAAAGTTTGGGGGATTCTGATGCACCAAAAATATATACAGTTTTTACTATATAATTTTACCCATTTTTAGTGATATTGCACTTTAAAGAAATGTATTTTTCATGATTTGTTGCAGGTATGATGATTTTAGGTGATTGGAGTGAAAAGAAGCAAAAAGGAACGAATCAGAAGCAAAAAGGAGCAAAAAGGAGCAAAATAATGAAAAAGTGTTTTGGCGTCGCCGGTGCCCAAATCCAGAGAGCCCAAAATTAATTGCATGATAGAGTGCCGCCGGCGCCCTATCTGGCGCAGCCGGTGCCCGAAGTCGGTGGAAATCAAATTTGAAGAGTTTCGGTGACTTTTGAAAGGATGCCTATGGAAACTCTTTGTATTTCATCCCTATCTTATAAGTAACTATTTTTTGGATGAAATCTAAAAGGTTTTAGAGTGCTTTTTCAGTATTTTAGAGTAGGTTTTGTGTGCTTCTTCATAGTTTAGTGTGTTAGGGTTTAGGAGTAGAGAGTGTAGAGTGAGGATTTGAGGGGAATTCTTCTCTAAGGAGGGAAGAAGAAGAGGTAAAGTGAGAGATTGCTTCTTCCTTTCCATTCTAAAGAGAGAATCAAGTGTTGTAAAGAAGAGAGAAGAGGATTTAAAGGAACTTCAAGGGAGTTGCATTGGAGAAGAGAAATAGATAAGTTGTATTCTCTTTTGTGGTTGGTATGACTTTTCTTTTATATATAAAATTCATGTTTTATTGTATCTTTCCCATGAATTCTGAGTAGTCTCCCTTGTCTTTCTTCTTGCATAGAGATGTGATGATGGATTGATGTAGATTTTATGTGCTATTAAAGTAATGAAGAGATTGTGATGGTTTTTCATTTAGAACTTAATTTACTTTCGATTTGGCCAATTGAAATGTTAAAATGTGTTGTTGAACGTTAAGTTTGAAAGGATTTAATGTCCTACAACAATAATGAAAGATCCATTCAATTTCTATGGATGAATTTCGTAGTTCATGGGAATTGAGTGCAAATAAATAGGGAAATATGTTTGGATGGACTTCAATGTGGAGATTTCAGGGTGACAGGCTGAAACCCCCAAATTGGTTCTAAGATTAGTAACTAATATCAAAGGTTAACCTTCGAGTGAAGGGTGAGTGTTTTCGCCATTCTTTTCTCTTTTTTATTTTAAAAGGAGTCGTCAGCTTGTCAGTCGTCGTATACTTCCCCTATTCGAATAAATCTCCCTCCTGAATCAAATAAGTGATTCGAAGAGGAGAGGAACCGATTAAGAAGGGACATACGACAAAGTGACAAACAAGAGAAAAGAAAAACATAGAGAGTCTATGTGCAATAAACCTCGCAAGGATAAGTCAAGCATGTCCGCCCAAACAAGATCGGGCAGAGGCACCTTGAACCAATATCCGCGAAAGAAGTATCTACGTAGACTACCCATAACTAGAGAGTCAAGTGTATGTACCTGTTCTGGGGTCAAGAGCACTCCCAGAGGAACGTATTCCTACTAATTAATTACATCTTGGGGGATACCCAAGAATACTCTCGATAAAAGGAGTTTCGCTTTATATTATCATAAACCTGGGGTATAGGCAATCAAAGGGAGATTATTCCGTGTGGGAAAGTCTCGACGCTTCAAAGCTCTCGCTAAGCCATCAGGCACAGAGTGAGTCTCTCACATCCCAAATGGGGTAGAGGCTCATCAGCATACGAAACCCACAGAATAACCTAAATCATCTTGACAGGGGTATCCCAACACGTCAAAGCACGTCCGGGCCATAAGGGCGAGAGGACAAATCGTCGTATCCCAAACGGGCGGCGGCTCATCGGCATCGGGCCGTCAAAATGATATCAATGAAGTCAAGGAGCGAAAGGGCTCAACGGGGGTAGTTAAGGAAGGAAGGAGTAATCCTAAAGGGGTAGAGGTAGCCAAGTCGGGGTATCACAAACCCGTCATCCAAAGCAGTAGGACCCTAAGTCTACCCGAACGTGAAGGTAGTCGACCCAACACATCCTGAGATCCCCGGTCAGCAATCCAAGAATTACATTATCCACGGGGACCTCGGTAGCCCTAAGGTCAAAGGAAGGAAACTCTATCCTATGACTATAAGGTGGAGCTCCAAGAGGTGGGTCTCAAACCTGCTAAAGTGGCAAGGATGCCTCAGGAAAGAAGAGAAAGGGAGGTTCAGCTACAAAGCTGCAAACGCTCCAAAAAAAAGGACTTACACCCCGTCTAGGTCGGGAAGCCTTCTAACACCCTAGGCGCACTAAACAACCACCTATAAAGGTATCTTCGGGCCGATCGGGTTGGAGAAGCACGGGGACTCCTCCTCGGGACATGCAAATATGAATGCAGTTATCTAAAGCGGTCCTTAAGTAATGTGGAGGCCATATTAGTATGACTTGGGTGATAGCCATGCAATGCAACCCATTTAAAATCCGGCCCGAAGGCCATGCAAGAAAGTAATAGTGCATATTTTAAAATCTTGAATAATTTAATCCTAAAATTCATTTATCTTGAATATTTTATTAGGATTTTTTTTAACGTATAAAGTTTATAATTTTAGGGTCCTTAAAGAGCCTAAATGATATCGTGAAATCCCAGATCACAGAAAGAAATAAGGAAAACACATGCAAGCATGCAAATATGCAATAAAAGCAAGAAAGAAAGCACTCCATAATAAAATAAAAGAGGCCAAAATGTCGCTGGACCGGCAACATAATCCAGAAAAAGAAAAATGCGGTCGGACTCCGCATATACATGCCCGATCCTAATTCTATACATCAATATAAAAATGCAGAATTAAGATACGGGGCACGAGCATCTGCTCCTAGTCCCCTCCACGTGGTTCCTACGCCAAATGCCTTGGAACCCGTGCCCGTATCTTATTTCTGCTACAGGACTCTCCTATACTCTAAAAGTACAAAGAAAAAGAAAAAGACTCAATCCTGCATGAAAATAAGTGTTAGCGGGAAAAACTCACATGCAAATGACGTATAATGAGCCATGCTTTATAAATGGGGGAGCTAATAGCACCTGCAAACAAAAATGTCTGAAATCATCACTTGCTCCCCCCATAGCGGTACCTGTGTGTGTGTGTATAAACAAGCATGGCTCCCTGCAGAAAAGCGCCCTAACACACTACCATACATATGAAGCATGCATCACATCACAGGCAAAGTGCAAAAGAAAGATACCTGGCTAGGGCAACCAATCCATCAAAGAACAATAGCCAGACATAAAAAAGACTACCTAGCAACCTAAATCCTAGCCTAGCACACCATCTAACGAAAGTGCACAAACCTAGTGCCTAAGTGCGGGGTATGTCTGGGTATAGTTTGACTTTGACAGGGTCGCCATACAGGCCCCATCCTAAAGATCCGAAGGATCTAAAGGGCGTCACGAAGAGGAGTGACACAAGTTAGATCCAATGGATCCTTAGCATAGTCATACTTGTGTCGATCCCGATGACTTAACTCGCATTGCTCATTGGGATCAACCCAACAAGCAATGCTCGTTAAGGCATCGCGACCGACACATGGTCACTCTCCTAACGAGTAGGACAAGTCATCGAAGAATGGGTAAGCAAACAGTCATGCAAGAAGCCCACATTGTGATTGCTCGGCCGAAGTACAAACAATCACAACGGGCGCCCAAAAGGGCAAGCACACACATCATGCAAAATGCAAGGATGCTACATGCAAAGAGAATGCACCAAAGTGGTGATGGTGAGTATACCATAAAGGCAGTGACTCGAAAGAGCGGGAATGCCGTGAAGGCAGCGGCCCAAAGCATGGGTATGCCAAGGAGGCAGTGACCCGAAGGTGGGCATGCCGTAGTGGCAGCGGCCCGGAGGTGGAATAATTCTCAATAGGGAGAATCATAAAAGTGCGGTGCAAATGCAATTGCAAATGCAAATGCAAAAAAAAAAAAAAAAAACAGAATAAGGTGCAACATGCAACCAGACCAACATGCACATGCCAGAAAACATGCAATAAAATGTAAAAGCATACAAACATGAGTGATCGGTCGACCGGATCGTGGTGGCTGGTCAGACCAAAAAAATGGGTGGATTATTTCGGGGTAACCAATCCAACCCTAAAGGATAGGTGATCGACTTAGGAGAGTCGATCGAACCCAACTGAGGATCGGGGATCGGCCCAGGACAGCCGATCAACCCGAAGTGCTCGTGCGAACATGCATACAATGCAACAAATGACCACATGCAGAGGGTTTCCCGCTCCGATTTCTCGTAGGGGAAACTCTCCACCGTTCGTAGGGCGGACTAGCTACAAAGCTTTTTTCGCTTTACGAACACCCCGATCTTATAGGACGAACTAGCTACAAAGCTTTTCCCGTCCTCTAAGATCGAACTCAACTAATCCCTCCAAGGGAGATTAGGAGCGCCAAAACCGTGGGAAATTGGGATTCCAACCCAGCAGGACTAAAGCCTAAAGCTTACAACAGGAAATCGCTCGGCTACGAATAGGAATTGGCCAACGCATAGGATTCCTAACCTATGGCTCACTCTAGGTAAATCAACGATCCATCACATAGGCGGCTCGACCGGTCGACACATGTCGTCCGGCACCTCCACCCCACGTGGGCGATCGAACCCACGTGCCTAGACCGGACTAAACCTAGGGTCGGCTAAGGGATAAGGAAATCTCACCGCCGCGAAGGTTGAAGACGCGTTCTCTTCATGCTGAAGGAGAGCCCACGTTTCCGGCGAACCGCTGGTGTTCGGTCCACTTGCCAACGAACCTCGCAGTGAATTATGCAAATAAAAGGGCAACACGTGAGGAATACGTGAGGTATGTAAAGTAAATAATTCGAGCATAATAAAAAAGCATCGAAACATATACCTTAGCGGGAGGGGTCTCCCGACGACGGCGACAGAGGGGAAACCACGAGGTGAAAGACGCTCGCACCTCCTCGAACAGCGACGACGTCCGCTGTCCCGCGACTTCGAGGTGCTCCGACGAAGTATCTGGTCACCGGGAAGGTATGACGGTGACGCGTAGAGACTAGCTCTTCGGCGGCGAGCACCGTGAACGGAGGAAATGCAAAGGAGAACCCAAAATCTGGAGATTCACCTCGCTGATTTGTTCCAGCGTAAATACGATACCAGCGAGGCAAAAGGCCGGCGAACAAGAGGTCCGGCGAGTTCGATCCCGTGAAAGGAAAAAGCTCGGCCAAGAGGAAGAGGAGGAGGAGGATGGCTGGACGCTGGGCTTCGCCGGAGGCTAGAGGGGACGCTACCTGCAAGTGAGAGACGTCAGCGTCGGAGTCCGCCGGCGAGGAGCACCGGACAGTGGGCTTCGAATGTGAAGCAGGTGGCCCGAGCGGCTGGCGGCGCGACAAGGAAGAGGCCCCGATTTCAGGCTCCGGCGCCTGAGTTCGCCGGCGAGGAGCACTAGCCGGCGAGGCTAGCGACAGAGTTTGGGCTAGGGTTCGCGAACGGGGCTGGCAGCTATGAGGGTTTGCGATGGATAAGCTGGGGAAGAGGGATTTAGGCGTAGGTTTTATAAAAGGGTAATAATAATAATATTATTATATATATTATAAAATATTATTATTATTAGTATCACAATTATCCTCTCAAAATTTTTAACACGTATACGTCCTCGAAGCGAAGTAGATATCCTTCCTGGCAAAAATCAATGTTCCGGACGCAATGGTGCGGTCCGTTTCGTCATTCGGGGTCGTTCGGGGCCGCTCGGACCATTTTTTGAGCAAATGGGCCAAAAAATAATAATTCGCATATTTTAAGCCGGCCCGCCATGTTGTAGTAAAATGAACGTCCTCCATAGTTAAAATTGACGTTCCGGACACAATCGTGTGATCCGTTTCGTCGTCCGGAGTCGTTCGAGTGATTTTTGACGATCGGGCTAAAAAATGATAATTTGCACAATTTCTACCCCGCCCGCAAAGCCGTAGTAAAATAGACGTCCTTCCTAGCTAATATCGATGTTCCAGACACACTCGCGTGATCCGTTTCATCATCCGGAGTCGTTTGGGTGATTTTTGACGATCGGGCTAAAAATGATAATTTGCACAATTTTTTACCCCGCTCGCAAAGCTATGGCAAAATAGACGTCCTTTCTAGGTAATATCGATGTCCCGGACACACTCGCGTAGTCTGTTTCATCGTTCGAGGTAATCTGAACAAGCTCGCCGGTGGATGAGCCAACTTAAGCTAATTTCCCGCGCGACGCTTCGAGTAACACCTGTCGACCCTGGTATGCTCGAATGGACATCCCATGCATGTAATATATAAAAAAATGATGTCAACAAAGGACCCCCAACAAGTGTGGTGCGCCGCTGAGACACAGTGCACTTGTTGGAAGCATCCTGAAAGGAGAGTATCCCTTGGTAGTCGAGGTGACATCCCAAGAAAAGAGTAAAAGAAACCTCGACCGGGCCAGATAAACTGGACATGGTATGGTCGAGGTGTGGCTAACTCGTCGTGACCGGTCAATCGCCGGAAATAGGTTCGGAGGCCGTAAAGGCATAACCTAAAAGGGTGGTTCAGAGGCCGTAATGGCATAACCACAATACTAGGTTCAGAGGCCGTAAAGGCATAACCTAGGGGAGTGGTTCAGAGGTCATAATGACATAACCACAATAATAGGTTCAGAGGCCGTAAAGGCATAACCTAGGGGAAGTTCGGAGGCCGTAGAGGCATAACCACAAAGAATCCCAACCGGGCCGGAAAAGCTGGGCAGGGTATGGTTGGGGGTGGTGGTCAGTAGTCGAAGCTAACTGTCCACCGAAGAGCTCAGCCAGGCCAGATAAACTGGACATGGTATGACTAAGAAAAGATTTGCCTGACCTCATTCGAAACAGTAAAATTGATCTTTCTGACCTCATTCGAAATAACAGAGTCGATGAAAATCTCGTACCTGACCACATTCGAAACGGTAGGAGAGAAAGGACCCAACCAGGCCAGATAAGCTGGACATGTTTGGATGGGGTTTGCCTGACCTTATTCGAAATGGCAATATCGATCTGTCTGACCTCATTCGAAACAACAGAGTCGATGAAAATCCCGTACCTGACCACATTCTAAACGGTAGGGGAGAAGGCTCAATCATCTCGTGTGACCAAGTCTCCTGTTATGTTTCCTCTGAAAGAAACCCCGATTGCGAGTCTATTGATCTCCTTGAGATGAAACACCCAACACTTTAATTAGGCGACTATAAAGCACAACATATCTTGATCAAGGGTGACGATCAAACCAATGAGTATAAAGTATGGTTGACCCAAAAGAAAAAAGAGAGAGGTGGTTCAGAGGCCGTGAAGGCATGACCAAACACAGTGGTTCAGGGGCCATAAAGGCATAACCACAAAATAAATAGGTTCAGAGGTTTTAAAGGCATAACCTAGGGGTGGGTTCAGAGGCCGTAGAGGCATGACCCAAGGAAAGTCTGAAGAAGAGATACTCTCATAAATGAACCGGCCCAAAAAGGACATATGGTCTGAGAAGTATCGAAAGGCTAATGAGTCTGATACGACAATATGTCCTCATAAGAGTTGACTAGAGCGCCATATAGCTCGAGCTGTGTCGTATCAAACGACTACGGGGCCAAAATGTCAAAGGATGAGATGTCCTCGTAATAGAGCCGACTACAGTGTCATATGGCTCGAGGAACATGGCTAGAAAGCCAACAGTGTCCGAAGACGAATGTTCTCATAAGGAAGCCGACTAAAGTGTCGCATGGCTCGAGAAACATTAGGGTATATGGCTATGTAAAGCCGAAAAATGCTCTCATAAAAGAACCAGCCAAAATGGGCATGCGGTTCGAGAGACTTCGAAGCCAAATTGCTACGAAACCCGATGTGCCTCATAATGAGGCCTTATCATCAAGGGTCGGCCAAGTGAAGGATATAGTACCATTTATCTGAACATTAAATGATCAGGAAGGTATATATCACGATCGAGGTAGTCTAGGAGATATGTATTCTGACTACACATCAAGTAGAGTAGGAGGTATGTATCCTACTTCTCATATCAAACGGCATAGGAAGTATGTATCCCGACCAAACATATCAAATAACACAGGAGATATGTATCTTGATTGAATGTATCAAATGACACAGAAGGTATGTATCCGGGTCAAATTCTAAAATGGACAAGAGCTATGTGTCTTGCCTCCACGTCAAATGAGCATCCATAAGTTGAAACAACATGAGGCAAGATACTCAAAGTATAGTCGGATGTCAAATTACTCCAACAAAACATGGATCGGTGGTAAGACCGATACAGCATGTCACTCAACATGGCGGATAGAACCAACCAAAGTAGTCGAAAATATCAAATAGGACAGAGGGGAGGTATCCTGCCTATGCATCAAATGAGAGACCATATGGCTAAAGTAGCCTGAGGTATCGTGCTCAAAGTATATGCTGGATGCATGGAGCGATCCAACTAAACATGGATTAGCGATAAGGCCGATGCAACATGTTACTCGATGTGGTAGACAAAACTAACCAAATAATCGAAAAAATTAACAGGGTTAGGTAACGGAAATGGTCTAACCACAAAAGTGCTTTTATGTAAGCACTAGCGAGACAAATTTCATCGAGGATTCTCCCATTTAGCAAAGTAATTATGCTGGGGAGGAATCAAATATCCCGGTGTAGACATGGATCAACTGAGCGACTGATACAACATGTCATTCAATGAAGCGGACCAAACTAACCAAGCCAATCGAAATATCATCGAGGTGGACTCACAAGTCCAAATGTAGGGTGCTTTAAGCAAGCACTAGCGAAATAAGTCTCGCTAAAGTGGCCCTCAAAACTAGCGAAGTAGTTGTAGCTGAGGAGAGCTCAATGGATATTTCCTACAAGAGCTGGCTAAGGCAATTCCTGTCGGGGACAATACCGAGGCGAACGTCATGCCTCAGAAGTGCAACTGACTAGCGACATGGATCGAATAGAGAATAGACAAAGTCTAAAATCGATACAACATGTCGCTCCAACAAGGCAATGAAAATTGACCGAGTCAAGAATATCAAAGAGGGTGGATGGTCAAAACATACCAACCCTATACGATACTGCTACCGGAAATTTGGTAGCATGAATTCCAATGGGGAATTACCACAGTATCCAAGAGTGGTTGGTAAAAAAAATATAACATTCCAACCGCATGGGTGCATGGATCTCATACCAACCCAAAAACATCCTCCTAAGAGGGAAAATGCCGCACTCATTTGAAATGAGCGGGAGACCCTAATTCGGACCCACACAGGGTGCTCGACCGAATAGAGGAGTCGAGGAAAGAAGTATGGCTTTCCCGCACAAAAGAGGCATCAATCGAACTTGACCTCAGTCAGTCGAGACACCTTAGAAATGTTGGGTAAAATAGAGCGAACCAACCAAATGATATTTAGCCGGAAGACCAAAACATATCCCTTAAGAGAGAATACACCACACTCCTCTGAAGTGAGTGGGCCCAAGCATATCCGTAAAAAGATGCTCAGTTCGGACCCTATGTAGAATGGGTAACCGAACAAGAATGCTAGGAAAGGTCATGGCTTTCCTGCATAAGACAAATATCAATCTAAATTGACTGTCAATCGAGATATTGTGAAGGTTAGCTTAGCAAGGTATGATAACCATAATTGCAAGATATGATAACCATAAAGCTATGCTCAAATCCTCCAAAAAGAGGGTATCTTCCACTCTCACTGTGACGAGAGGGACGAATGTATCTACCACACTCATTTATGATGGGTGGGACACCCTTGCTCGGGTCCGCTCGAAGCGAGGAACCGAAGAGAAAAGGTAAGAGAAGTATTTGGCTTCTCTTACACCGATCTCGGTTGCGCCGGTATAAGCCGCTCGTAAGACTTCCACTTTATCCGTTTAGCAATTCAGCGATCGGTTTTAAGAGATGCACACGACCTCTCTTACTTGCAATGAAGCAAAGGAATGGGTGGGTGTACAGTGTCGTACAACATACCCACAAAGAAGGCTAGTCAACTTCCGAAGGAAGGACTGCCAGGAACCCGAAGGTCAACACATAAAGTGTACAAGAAGGTGGGTAAAAAGCCCACAAGATGGCAAGCCTTTCTTCCGAAGGAAGGGCCACCGGACCCAAAGGGTCGCCACATAATACGTAAGGGTGGTGGGTGAAGAGTCCACACACAAGAAGGAGAGTCAACTTCCAAGGAAGGACTGCCGGACCCAGAGGGTAGCGCGTAAAGTGTAAAGATGGTGGGTGAAGAGCCCACAAGATGGCAAGCCTTTCATTTAAAGCAAGGGCTGCCGGACCCAGAGGGTCGACGCGTAAAGCATAAAGATGGTGGGTAGAGAGCCCACAAGATGGCAAACCTTTATTCCAAAGGAAGAGTCGCCGGACCCAGAGGGTTGACACATAGTGCATAAGGGTGGTGGGTGAAAAGTCCACACACAAAAGAGAGTCAACTTCCAAGGAAGGACTGCCGGACCCAGAGGGTCAACGCATCAAGCGTGATATAATGTGGGTGTACGGTATGTCGTACAACATGCCCACAAAGCTATTGAGAGCCTTCCATGCCATTTATATTTTTTCATTGGCATTAAATAATATTTTTTTTTATTCCCAACATAAGTCGTTATGGGGAATGATTTGGCGTGACATGCCAACTCAATCTGGTAAGTGGAGCTCTTAAGTAAGCATCCTAGACTCATGACCGAGATATACCATGCAAAATATGAGATTTGCAAAATTCGAGTCCGAGTGGAATTTTCCTTAAGTACTCTTCCCTAGCCCTTGTCCTTTAATTATTTTCACCCTTAGCCTAGATAGGCCTCGTCGTTCGTATCCGGGTGTAAAGAAAAAATGTTTTCATTTTGGAGATGTCTTTAAATCCATTACTAATTTATCAGTCATCCCAATGTCACTTAAGCAGTTATCTGAACCTTAATATTCTAAGGATCTTACCAGAAAATTTTGAAATCAAAAGGTTCTTTATATCGAAATTTTTGATTTCCCACTCACCTCGAAGCTTCTTCTCGGGAGTGTTGATCATTTTTTTTCAATCTTTTTTCTTTTTTTTATTTTGAAGCCTTTCACACTTTTTTTATCTCTCCGAGAATTACTATATCTGGTGAGCTTCTTTTTGTTATAAAGTAATTTACTCTGACTCAAAAATCTCCTGAAGAAAGATTCTTAGAATTTTATGGTACATTACTTGTCAAGCTTCCATCGGTCTAGCTGAATGGAAAAGTAAGAGATCTAAATAGTCCCTGAAACTACTAACATCTCAATGGCACCCATCTAGTCACTCTGAGGTGTTCTCAGGACTTAGGTGAAAGTTCATTAAAGTAAGGGATTCGGTCATCAAGACATAATTCAAATCCCCCGAACCATGAAGATCAGCAAATCCTAAGAAGGTGCATACATGGTCTGGCTTAAGCCCATCCTCAGGATCTATCATAGATTCAACCTCAAGAAACATCGAAGGAAAATCCAAGATAAGATCAACTAAGGAGCACAGTTCCTTTGGAAGCGTCTCAACGGCCTCTGTAAATGGAGCCGAAATATCAAGAAGTACAAGGATAAGAAGCCACTGCCTCTTGGTCAAGGTATATCTCGGTTAGATAAGCAGCGAGGTCTAACCGGTAGTGTCGGATATCGAGGTATCCCGATGAGTCATGGATCGATTTATCATGACAAAGTGTTTTAATCGGTTCAACATGAATATTAACATGGTGATAAGAATCAACCAAGTCAAACAAAATATCCATGAGGTTGGATATAGGAGATGAATCCATCTCACGGTGATGCTTTCTCACAAAGAACGGACTAAAAAGTCGATAAGGTCCTAGATATGTGAGGCACCAAATCCTAGTCGAGTTCAAAGTAGGTCGACTAAATCAAATGCTTAGACATAAGTGGTCGTAGCAAAGAAATGCTCTCATCAAGAGCTTAGCCAAAAGGCAAACATAGCTCAAATCGAATGAGGCACTCTCAAACAGCCTGGGAGAAGTGCATCCCGGCTAAACATGGATCGACTAAGACTAGCAAAATGGTCTAGTCCATACAACATGTTATCAACAAGAGATTTTGGGGGTGTATTCCCCAATTGGAGTATAAAACAACCATTGCAGCCTTGCTTAAAAGGTGAAAAGATGTAGAATAAATCACTTTTCAAAGCAAAGACGAGTAAACCTCTCGCCGTCAAATGTAGAAAGTTATTCAACATGCAGCGTCGGAATATCAAGAGACATGGTGGCAAGAATTTGCCTAACCCAATGGATATTCGCCGAAGGACGACGATCAAATTTTGTCCCCCAAAAAAAGGTGAGAATCGACGGGGTATGCCCCGGATCTCCCTTTATCGGCATAGGACAAATTCATCTAGCGCGATGAAAAGGAAGCCACAAAATTTTCCTCATGATTTCAGGAAAGAGTTAGCACATCATGGATGGGCAAAAGCCGCTCCAACGGGATCATCAATGATACACGGCACAAAATGCGGTAAGTGGCACTAAATACCATGCCAAGGGTTCCATGCAACTCCTCGGCGAGTCTCATGTCCTACACAACAGATGGCAAACATCCAGATCTCGTAATGGACTGAGAGGTATATCTCGGTCTCCTGCTATAAGGATCATGGGGTATGGTAAGTAGAGAAGTTCTTACACAACATGCTTAGATATTTCAGAGATCTAAGCAAGGAACTCATCTTAAGAAATTGGACCCTATCCTCTCGAAGAGGAAACTAGAATCTCAACGAGTAAAGAGACTCGCGACTAGTCGGCCACTATGGTTGCGGCGGTCCGTTCCTATTCTTACGGACGCCCTTGCACTAATGTAGGGACGAGGCGAGACCTCGGAGAAACCGGAACAAGCGAGGGTCGGGACAATTGTCAAACCAACAAAAACATTTCCACTTAAAGAGGAAGATGCTCCTACGATCTTCTAAGTCGGAGAACTCGTGGTAGCAACAACGAGTATGGATCTGCAAGGTGAGAATGACTTGTATCCGGAGGAGGGAAGAATCCAAGCAAACTGACGGAGTGTAGTCCACATAACTACGACGAGGAGAGAAGATGATTTTCAGCTAATAGAATTTGGGCATTATCCTGTGCTGAATCGGAAACAAGTCATGGCGGGGACATGGCCCACATCGCCAGAAGATTAAGAGGTGATTCTCAGCCGACGGGATTTAGCACCATCCCGGGCCGGAACCAAAATAAGCCATGACGTCGACATGGTCCACAACATTGGAGGATGAGAAATGTGATTCTCAACCTTCAAGATTTAAGTATAAATCTTGGGCCGGAACCAAAATAAATCATGGAGGGGACCCGGTCCACACCGCCAGATGACGGCACCATAACAGGTAACTCTAACACTCTTAGATAGTGCAACATCTGCGAAGATGGAAATCCTCAACATATGGATGGACTAAAATAGAGGCTAGTAAACAGGAAAGAGCGTTGTAGCGCATCGCCATCTGGCACTAGTCCTTTCCTAGAGGGAAATGTAAAACTGATACAAGTTGCTACAACGAAAGTAGTACTACATGCACAACTCCTTTTCAAAAGAGAGCATGTAGCAAATGTCCAATGAGGACGTGGTCCGCTCAACGGGGACAGTAGCAAACATGACTCAAAATGGGGGCCGAAGGCACCTCCTAAACGGGATTCAAAATGGGTATAGAAACCTGATACAAGCAATGCTGCTAAATTTGTAGCAATCTATTCCTGGTCCTCATGGCCTTCCTGCCTAATCGAGGGACGAGTGGATCATCGAGGAAAAGCTGGAACGAAGAGAGTCGGGACAAATGTCACAACGACGACAGTAGTGACAAACCTACTGCTAAAAGAAAACTCACCTACCTATGGCAAGGAGACAAGTGAGAACACGAAGGGACAAGTCTAGAAAAGACCGTCAGGTGCGGTGGCGCATCGCTATCGAGCGTCGTCCTCTTTTTGCAAAAGAAGCGAACGCGACGCGAGCCACCACAGCAAAAACAGCTAAATGTGTATGACTCCCCTTTAAAGGGGAGGACACGGAGGAAAACGCCTCAGATAGCGCAGGAACAACTCAATATGCACGTCTCCCCTTTTAAAAGGGAGGGCATAGAGCAAAACGTCTGAGAGAGCATAAGAACAACTCAATATGCACGTCTCCCCTTTTAAGGGGGAGGGCATAGAGAAAATACCTCAAATGGCGTATGAAAAACTCAATGTGCACGTCTCTCCTTTTAAGGGGAGGGCATAGAACAAAATGTCTCAAAGGGCATAGGATTACGTAAGGTAACCCCACATGGGTGCTCGAAGGAACTGAAGGTTATGACACCCTCAGGAGCACAAAAAAAATGCTCGGGGAGAGGGAAAGAGTTCTCCCTGGCGGCAACGATCGTGTCCACCTTCCTGCTCTTCCGCATAGCGGGGCAAAAAGGGACAACGATCAAAAGTAAGGAAATGTTATGAAACCAATCACAAACTACAACGACATCGATGCATGCGATAATGCTGCAACCGAAATGTCGAGGGTGAGAGAAGGGATAGAATGCATCGAGTTGCTACCCCTAGCAACTGACACATGGACTGAAAACCAAGATCTCACAAAAGGCTCAACTGTGACTCGAAGGAAGAGAACCAGGTCACGATAATATGAGCGAAACTCCAAGTATGGAGAGAGGCTATAACCCCAGAAAAAATGAAGCTCCAAGTATGGAGAGAGAGACTCGTCCCCAGTGGACTCGCCAGTTTTGTTTTCGCCATTCTTTTCTCTTTTTTATTTTAAAAGGAATCGCCAGCTTGTCAGTCGTCGTATACTTCCCCTATTCGAATAAATCTCCCTCCCGAATCAAATAAGTGATTCGAAGAGGAGAGGAACCGATTAAGAAGGGACATACGACAAAGTGACAAACAAGAGAAAAGAAAAACATGGAGAGTCTACGTACGATAAACCTTGCAAGGATAAGTCAAGCATGTCCGCCCAAACAAGATCGGGCAGAGGCACCTTGAACCAATATCCGCGAAAGAAGTATCTACGTAGACTACCCATAACCGGAGAGTCGAGTGTATGTACACGTTGCGGGGTCAAGAGCACTCCCGGAGGAACGTATTCCTATCGGTTAATTACATCTTGGGGGATACCCAAGAATACTCTCAATAAAAGGAGTTTCGCTTTATATTATCATAGACACAGGTTATAGGCAATCAAAGGGAGATTATTCCGTGTGGGAAATTCTCGACGCTTCAAAGCTCTCACTAAGCCATCAGGCGGAGAGTGAGTCTCTCACATCCCAAATGGGGTAGCGGCTCATCAGCATACGAAACCCACAGAATAACCTAAATCATCTTGACGGGGGTATCCCAACACGTCAAAGCATGTCCGGGCCATAAGGGCAGAGGACAAATCGTCGTATCCCAAACGGGTGGCAGCTCATCGGCATCGGGCCGTCAAAATGATATCAACGAAGTCAAGGAGTGAAAGGGCTCAACAGGGGTAGTTAAAGGAAGGAAGGAGTAATCCTAAAGGGGTAGAGGTAGCCAAGTCGGGTTATCACAAACCCGTCATCCAAAGCGATAGGACCCTAAGTCTACCCGAACGTGAAGGTAGTCGACCCAACACATCCTGAGATCCCCGGTCAGCAATCCAAGAATTGCATTATCCACGGAGACCTTGGTAGCCCTAAGGTCAAAGGAAGGAAACTCTATCTTATGACTATAATCTGGAGCTCCAAGAGGTGGGTCTCACACCTGCCAAAGTGGCAAGGATGCCTCAGGAAAGAAGAGAAAGGGAGGTTCGGCTACAAAGGCCGCAAACGCTCCAAACAAAAGGACTTACACCCCGTGCGGGTCGGGGAGCCTTCTAACACCCTAGGCGCACTAAACAACCACCTATAAAGGTATGCTTGGGCCGATCGAGGTTGGAGAAGCACGGGGACTCCTCCTCGGGACATGCAAATATGAATGCAGTTATCTAAAGCGGTCCTTAAGTAATGTGGAGGCCCTATTAGTATGACTTGGGTGATAACCATGCAATGCAACCCATTTAAAATCCTGCCCGAAGGCCATGCAAGAAAGTAAAAGTGCATATTTTAAAATCTTGAATATTTTAATCCTAAAATTCATTTATCTTGAATATTTTATTAGGATTTTTTTTAACGTATAAAGTTTATAATTTTAGGGTCCTTAAAGAGCCTAAATGATATCGTGAAATCCCAGATCACAGAAAGAAACAAGGAAAACACATGCAAGCATGCAAATATGCAATAAAAGCAAGAAAGAAAGCACTCCATAATAAAATAAAAGAGGCCAAAATGCCGCTGGACCGGCAACATAATCCAGAGAAAAAAAATGCGGCCGGACTCCGCATATACATGCCCGGTCCTAATTCTATACATCAATATAAAAATGCAGAATTAAGATACGGGCACGAGCATCTGCTCCTAGTCCCCTCCACGTGGTTCCTACGCCAAACGCCTTAGAACCCATGCCCGTATCTTATTTCTGCTACAGGACTCTCCTAGACTCTAAAAGTACAAAGAAAAAGAAAAAGACTCAATCCTGCATGAAAATAAGTGTTAGCGGGAAAAACTCACATGCAAATGACGTATAATGAGCCATGCTTTATAAATGGGGGAGCTAATAGCACCTGCAAACAAAAATGTCAGAAATCATCACTTGCTCCCCCCATAGCGGTACCTGTGTGTGTGTGTATAAATAAGCATGGCTCCCTGCAGAAAAGCGCCCTAACACACTACCATACATATGAAGCATGCAATCACATCACGAGCAAAGTGCGGAAGAAAGATACCTGGCTAGGGCAACCAATCCATCAAAGAACAATAGCCAGACATCAAAAAGACTACCTAGCAACCTAAGTCCTAGCCTAGCACACCATCTAACGAAAGTGCACAAACCTAGTTCCTAAGTGCGGGGTAAGTCTGGGTATAGTATGACTTTGACGGGGTCGCCATACCGGCCCCATCCTAAAGATCCGAAGGATCTAAAGGGCGTCACGAAGAGGGGTGACACAAGTTAGATCCAATGGATCCTTAGCACAGTCATACTTGTGTCGATCCCGATGACTTAACTCGCATTGCTCATTGGGATCAACCCAACAAGCAATGCTCGTTAAGGCATCGCGACCGACACATGGTCACTCTCCTAACGAGTAGAACAAGTCATCGAAGAATTGGTAAGCAAACAGTCATGCAAGAAGCCCACATTGTGATTGCTCGACTGAAGTACGAAACCATCACAACGGGCGCCCAAAAGGGCAAGCACACACATCATGCAAAATGCAAGGATGCTACATGCAAAGAGAATGCACCAAAGTGGTGATGGTGAGTATACCATTAAGGCAGTGACTCGAAAAGAGCGGGCATGCCATGAAGGCGAGCGGCCAAAGGATGGGTATGCCAAGGAGGCGGTGACCGAAGGTGGGCATGTCGTAGTGGCGGCGGCCGGAGGTGGAATAATTCTCACTAGGGAGAATCATAAAAGTGCGGTGCAAATGCAATTGCAAATGCAAATGCAAAAAAAAAAAAAAAACAGAATAAGGTGCAACATGCAACCAGACCAACATGCACATACCAGAAAACATGCAATAATATGCAAAAGCATACAAACATGAGCGATCGGTCGACCGGACCGTGGTGGCTGGTCAGACCAAAAAAATGGGTGGATTATTTCGGGGTAACCAATCCGACCCTAAAGGATAGGTGATCGACTTGGGAGATTCGATCGAACCCAACTGAGGATCGGGGATCAGCCCAGGACAGCCGATCGGCCCGAAGTGCTCATGCGAACATGCATACAATGCAACAAATGACCACATGCAAAAATGCAATAAGATGATCCATGCACATGCGATGAAACCCAAACGGTCGACGACACGTCGAACTCGTCCTAACGACCTCACATAGGTACCTAGGGTTGACGCACTTGGATCTGCGGCATCGCCGCCTCCAGTTTTGGCGTGGCTATGTAGAGGGTTTCCCGCTCCGATTTCTCGTAGGGGAAACTCTCCACCGTTCGTAGGGCGGACTAGCTACAAAGCTTTTTTCGCTTTACGAACACCCCGATCTTATAGGACGAACTAGCTACAAAGCTTTTCCCGTCCTCTAAGATCGAACTCAACTAATCCCTCCAAGGGAGATTAGGAGCGCCAAAACCGTGGGAAATTGGGATTCCAACCCAGCAGGACTAAAGCCTAAAGCTTATAACAGGAAATCGCTCGGCTATGAATAGGAATTGGCCAACGCATAGGATTCCTAACCTATGGCTCACTCTAGGTAAATCAACGATCCATCACATAGGCGGCTCGACCGGTCTACACATGTCGACCGGCACCTCCACCCCACGTGGGCGATCGAACCCACGTGCCTAGACCGGACTAAACCTAGGGTCGGTAAGGGATAAGGAAATCTCACCGCCGCGAAGGTTGAAGACGCGTTCTCTTCATGCTGAAGGAGAGCCCACGTTTTCGGCGAACCACCGGTGTTCGGTCCATGTGCCAACGAACCTCGAAGTGAATTATGCAAATAAAGGGGCAACACGTGAGGAATACGTGAGGTATGTAAAGTAAATAATTCGAGCATAATAAAAATGCATCGAAACATATACCTTAGAGGGAGGGGTCTCCCGACGACGGCGACAGAGGGGAAGCCACGAGGTGAAAGACGCTCGCACCTCCTCGAACAGCGACGACGTCTGCTGTCCCGCGACGTCGAGGTACTCCGACGAAGTATCTGGTCGCCGGGAAGGTATGACGGTGAAGCGTAGAGACTAGCTCTTCGGCGGCGAGCACCGTGAATGGAGGAAATGCAAAGGAGAACCCAAAATCTGGAGTTTCACCTTGCTGATTTGTTCCAGCGTAAATACGATACCAGCAAGGCAAAAGGCCGGCGAATAAGAGGTCCGACGAGTTCTATCCGTAAAAGGAAAAAGCTCGGCCAAGAGGAAGAGGAGGAGGAGGATGGCTGGACGCTGGGCTTCGCCGGAGGCTAGAGGGGACGCTACCTGCAAGTGAGAGACGTCGGCGTCGGAGTCCGCCGGCGAGGAGCACCGGACAGTGGGCTTCAAATGCGAAGCAGGTGGCCCGAGCGGCTGGCGGCGCGATGAGGAAGAAGCCCCAATTTCAGGCTTCGGCGGCATGGAGGAAAGCTCCGGCGCCCGAGTTCGCCGGTGAGGAGCACTGGCCGGCGAGGCTAGCGACGGAGTTTGGGCTAGGGTTCGCGAACGGGGCTGGCGGCTGTGAGGGTTTGCAATGGATAAGCTGGGGAAGAGGGATTTAGGCGTAGGTTTTATAAAAGGGTAATAATAATAATATTATTATATATATTATAAAATATTATTATTATTAGTATTACAATTATCCTGTCAAAATTTTTAACCGTATACGTCCTCGAAGCGAAGTAGATATCCTTCCTGGCTGAAATCGACATTCCGGACGCAATGGTGCGGTCCGTTTCGTCATTCGGGGTCGTTCGGGACCGCTCGGACCACTTTTTGAGCAAATGGGCCAAAAAAGAATAATTCGCATATTTTAAGCCGGCCCGCCACGTCGTAGCAAAATGAACGTCCTCCGTAGGTAAAATCGACGTTCCGGACACAATCGTGTGATCCGTTTCGTCGTCCGGAGTCGTTCGAGTGATTTTTGACGATCGGGCTAAAAAACGATAATTTGCACAATTTCTACCCCGCCCGCAAAGCCGTAGTAAAATAGACGTCCTTCCTAGCTTATATCGATGTTCCGAACACACTCGCGTGATCCGTTTCATCATCCGGAGTCGTTTGGGTGATTTTTGATGATCGGGCTAAAAACGATAATTTGCACAATTTTTTACCCCGCTCGCAAAGCTATGGCAAAATAGACGTCCTTTCTAGGTAATATCGATGTCCCGGACACACTCGCGTAGTCCGTTTCATCGTTCAAGGTAAACTGAACAAGCTCGCCGGTGGATGAGCCAACTTGAGCTAATTTCCCGCGCGACGCTTCGAGTAACACCTGTCGACCCTGGTATGCTTGAATGGACATCCCATGCATGTAATATATAAAAAAAATGATGCCAACAGTGAGTGGGAGCTCCGAAGTTAGAGCTGGTATCCTCCCATCCTAGCCTTAGAGTTAGTGACTAAACATAGAATATGTCAATGTTCTTTTCTTGCTTAGAAGAGGGAGTACTCTTTTAAGGGTAAAGAATCATCTATGCTCCTATTTGCCACAATAATATAGATAATTGTTCCATATCAAACCACACATCATATTCTCATTGCAAGAGGAAAGATACTTTCTCATATATCGAAAACCTTTCAAATACTTAGTTTAGTGACTCTGTTAGTTAATTCTGTTCTTAAAGTTATTAGATGTAATTGTAGTTTAGTTAATTGTTACTGTTTCCTGCATATCAGTAATAATTAGTAAACTTTAATTGCGAATTAAATATCAGATATTAGCGCTTATTAAATATTACGTAACGCTTTCTTAAACTTCAAATTTCCCTGTGGATCGATATACAAGACTCCATTAGAGCCCTGTATTACTTGATACGATACGTATACTTGCGTTAAATGCTTGGACTTAGAAAAATTATTATAAATCTATAAATTTGAATTCATAAATTCTTGCAAAATATAAGTCCGCCGCATCATGTTTTTAGCGTCGTTGCCGGGGATTAAATCTTCTAGCAGTGGTATCAAATTCTTGCATTTTAAAGTATATATAAAGTCGAGCATCAAGTTTTTGGTGCCGTTGCCGGGGATTAAATCTTCTAGCAGTGGTATCAAATTCTTGCATTTTTAAGTATATATAAAGTCATCCCCTCCTCATAGCTTTAAAGGGGCCTCCCCCCAAAGAACTACTAGAGGGAGAGTGAGGTCAAGGTTTCAACCCATTAAGCATGATTAATTTCCTCACTTGGAACATTAGGGGATTTACTCATCCCATCTCTATCAAAAGTCTCTTATGTCTTACTAAAAAAGCATTAACTTTGGTGCATTGCAATCCTAGAACCTATGGTTCATTAACACCCCCAGAAACTAATCAAAATGTTTCCTGGTTTTACTCATGTTTCTAATATTAATAACAGAATTTGGCTTTTCTGCAGAAAGGAGGTTAACTGGTCTGTTCTAGTAAATCATAACCAATTCTTACATATTTCTTTCAGTTTGAATGGGCACTCAGGTTTTGCCACATTTGTATATGTTGGTTGTTCTAAATCTGCCAAATCTGAATTGTGGAATGAGCTGCTGTCTATTGGCTCCAATATGTCTTCTAGCTGGTTAGTGTGTGTGGGAGATTTTAACTGTTTATCTTACCTCACTGATAAAGTGGGTGGCAAACCCCCCCCCAACTCTCTGTGACTTCTTCTTTTTGTGACAACATCAAGCATGTTGGTCTGTTTGATTTGGATTATACTGGTCTACATTTCACCTAAAGAAGTAAGTACATTTGGAAAAGACTTGACAGGTTTTAAGCGAATGACCACTGGTTTCAGCAGTTCCACCATACTTTTGTTACCCATCTGAGCTTTGCTGGCTCAGATCATAGGCCACCTCTTATCTCCATTGCTCCTCCCTCCTAATAACTCTCCTTTCAGGTTCCTCAACTTGTGGGCTAGTCATCCTTCATTTTTACAGACTGTAGCCTCTAATTGGGGTGGTATTCTCCACCCTGATCCCCTCCTTAAATTCTGGCTGCTCCAAGTGAAAGTTACCAAAGCTCTTAAAGCCTGGAGCTGGGCAACATGACATCCACAAGGCAATTATTGAGGCTTTAGAAGAAGTAAAGTGTTCGGAGAATTCTACTTTGGATGGTTCTGTGGAGGAGGGGCCTCTTCTTGCTATACAGGAGAAGCTACTAACTACCATAGAATGGTAAGATCAACTTCTGAAACAAAAGGCTGAAACTACTAAATTCATTGAGGGAGACAGAAACACTCACTATTACCACAGTTGTATCAAATATATGAGAAAATGTAATGCTATTAAATATATCCCATCTTCCACTAGAGTATGACTACATGAAAACACTGAGATTTCCTTAGATGTTGTGGCCTTTTATCAGAACTTGTTCACCGACCCCCCAGATCTTAGAACCCTAATTGACGGTGCTTTTTCAGAGCTGACCTCCCCTTTATACAGAACCTCTCTCTTACTGATATTCCTATTGATGCTGAAATTTGGGCAACTATATCTTCCATTTATAGTGCCAAAACTGCAGGCCCTAATGGCTTCACAGCTGGTTTCTACAAAAAAAACTGGCATATTATTAAAGGGGAGGTAATCCCTACAGTCCAGAGCTTCTTCAAAGGGGCTTCGCTCCCAAATTATTTCAGTGCCTCCACTATTGTTCTGGTGCCAAGATATTTAGAGAAAAGAGATTGGAATCAGTTCATACCAATCATTCTTACTACTATTTTCAGTAAAATAATTAGCAAAATCATTGTTATCAGACTTCAACCTCACCTTGGCACCATTATTTTTCCCAATCAGACAACTTTTGTTAAAGGAAGATCTATCATTGAAAATGTGTTGCTGGCTCAAGAGCTTTTACTTGATCTAGATTAACCTTCTAGGGGAGGTAATTTAATGTATGAGCTGGATATTAGGAAGGCTTATGACTCCATAAGCTGGGACTTTATACTGGACCTTCTCACTACTAAGGGATTCTCCAATGATTTATGCTTAATGATTTCCAGATGGCTCAAAGGGAATGTTCACACCATTCTAATCATTGGATAGGCTTGGGCCTCTTTTACTACTTCTAGGGGTCTTCCTCAAGGCGATCTTCTCTCTCCCACGATTTTCATACTGGCAATGGACTATTTGTCCAGTATTCTTAATAAGGAACTACTTTTGAATTCATATGCCAAATATCATCATAAGTCTAATGTAGGCAGCTCACACCTTTCTTATGTAGATGATTTCTTAGTTCTCTCAAGAGCTAATAAAAGTGTTATTGATTCAGTTCGAAGAAGATTTGAAGAAAATTTTTTCTCAATTATTTTGTTCGACCAACACTTTCCTATCTAATGGAGGTTGAATAATATTATTAAAGAGCATTCTCACCACCTTCCCCTCTTACATCCTTCAAATGGATAGCATGAAGAAAAACACTAAATTACAATTAGAGAGAGCCTTCAAAAGATTTCTATGGTTAGGATAGAGGCACCAGCTCCACTAGGCTTGGTGGCAGAAGCTTGCCAAGCTAACATTTGCTGGGGCACTGCGTTTTAAGGGTCTTCAGTAACTTTAACAGGTAAACTTATGCAAGCTCTAGATTAAATTCAGACAACAGTCCTGTTCATGGTCAAAATTCTTGCTTGGTAAATACTGTAGGGGTACTCACCCCAACCTACCTAACAGAAAAAATGTAGATTCAAAAGTTTGGGTTAGCATGCTCAAAGTTAGAACCAAGGCAGAAAAATTGTATTTATGGGACGTAGGCAACGGAGATGTCAATTTTTTGCTGGATCATTGGTGTCCTCCAGATATACTGAAGCCTAAAACTCATACTCCTGACCACTCATTAAAAGTGGCTGACTGCTGGAGTGAGAATACCTAGTCCTCGCTCATCCTTGAAACCTTGATACGTTACCACTCAGCAAAAATCATTTCCAGAATCTCTGTCAACACCTCCAAACCTGACAGAATTGTTTGGGAGTCATGTACCACTCAGAGCCTATACTCAAAATTAAACTGCTAGGAACTAGTTCCCTGGGGAGACCACCTATGGAATAATCACCTGACCCCTTCCATGTCCTTTTTTAGTTGGTGATACATCCATAGAATTCTCCCTACTGATGATATTCTCAAATGAAAGGGTTTGAGAGGTCCATCCAAATGTTATCTGTGTGGAGCTGAGGTGGAATCTATAAAACACATTTTTTTAATGTAACTTTGCTCAAGGGGTCTGGGTGGAGTTCTCCACCCACCCGACTTTAAACACTCACAGCCTCACTTGGACACACCTGGACTCTTGCTGGATCAGTTGGAATAAATCTAAGGTGGGATCTGTCCCTTTCATCATTTCTTGGTTCCTATGGATGGCTAGGAACCAAGCCAAATTTGATAATGAATTGGAAAATATTGCAAAGGTGGTCAGGAATTGCATTTCTTTCCTCCTCAAGCTGACCGGACATAAGAAATTCCAAAACATCTACAATCATTTTCTCTAAGATGCAGCACCCTCTTTCAATATTATCAAGGTTTTCTGGAATCCTCCCCTTTATCATTTTATTAAGGTGAACACAGATGATAATTTTTCTTCTCAGGGAGCTAGCTTTGGGGGGATGTTAAGGAACAACCAGAGACAAGCCCTCTTGTTTTACTATGCCCCAGTTGGTGCTCTTGCTGCTCTAAAGACTGAACTTATTGCTGCTTACTGGGCCATCAGACTTGCCTCCATGACCCAGTGGACTCACCTGCTGGTAGGGGTGTACTCCAACACATTGATTCAGATGTTGACAGAGGAGGGGTTTCACCCTTGGCATCATTATTTATGGGTACAAAAGATCAACCTCCTAAGATCGTCCCTACAGGTTCAGTTTTCTTTTGTCTACAGAAAGGTGACAGGCCTACTAACTGGCTTGCTAGACTAGGATCTTCTACCTCTGAATTTGCTATATCCAATTCTCCCCCTTCCCCACTAAATATTTTTTTTAAATGGGGATATTGTCCAGGCTCCCCACCTCAGAGTAGTAAACTTTGCTTAATCTATAGAATCTCAGTTTTCTTAATATATATATATATATATATATATATATATATATAATCAAATTCTTACCAGATAACCTATCCATATACTGCTTACTTATGTGGAGAAAAAACACATTAAACTGCATAAAAACTTATACAAAAGAAGTATAAATATAGTATGAGAAGCAAAGCGTCCAAGTCGTTTTGTACTATGAGTTCCATAATACAGTGTAATGATTCAAGCCCATTTGGCTAAAAGGGACATGAAACCAGCTCCTACTAGCAAAGAAATAATTATTTTTATTTGAACGTGTACATTCTTCTGAAACTTAGCGTTCATGAAATCTGCAGCAAGAAGATCAACAAGGGCCATGTAAATCAAAATCCCAGCAGCTCCGGAATTCAGAATGCCTTCAACGATGAGAGCGGTTGGACTGTTCTCATTGTAAACTGATGAGATTCCGATGCCAATGGCAATTCCAACCGGAAGAGTCAATGAAAAGAATATAATCATAGTAATCATCGATCTAATCTTGAATTGTGCCTGTAATTCAAACAAATAATATTTGAGAAATAAATATTTTGTATTAAAGAATTCATGCAATTTTTTTGTCATTTCAAATGATTTATTTAAGCACCATCTGACGACAATAAAAGCTTGTTTGGAGTCAAATTTGTTTTCTTATTTTAATATTTAATTTTTTTGTTATTTATATGAGGATTTGATTATTTAGTATATATTTTTACATATTTTTATTTTTTGCTTATAAAAACAAATTGACATGATTTTGAAAACACTAACAACAGTTTTAACGTATTTTAAGGACTTGTACAGAATAATTTTATCTTAATTCAACATGTCACATTTATTTTAATTCAAATTAAAATGTAAATAAAATAATATAAAATTTAAAAAATTAAAATAAAAGTGACCCGCAATGGCCCCAAAATGTTTTTATTTCTTCTAAGTTTATTCTTGATTAATGCATTTGTAGAAAATCAGTACATGCTGTAGGACTCGTAGAGTTTCGTCGTATTAGATAGGTGCGTACATATAAGCTGTTTAAGTATAATTAAATATTAACCAAGTTATGATAAATTTTTATATTGATTATACTGTCACCATTCTAACTATAGCTATTAATTATCCCCAGCTTTTGTAACAATGTAAAACTTCAACTCAAGTTCAAGCATACGTTCAAATATAATTTTTAAAAATAAATTTTCTCCATTTAATTATACTTATCATATTAAATATTATTTTTGTTTTATTATGTATACAGCTCTTTCTTAACAGGGAATAATTTCGCAAAATGATTAATATAATAATTTAGTAATTTTTTCAAAATTTAGTTAATCAACTTAATAATTTCCCACTTTGAAAATCGAACAAATTCCATTCATGCTTCATAGTTTTCATATTAAATTTCAAGAAAATTTAGTATTTATTATTGTAATTTTTAATATCATTAAAAATAAATACTTAATTATATTTATTTCTTTCTTAAATTAGATTGACCTTGGAAACATAAATATGAATTGGGTCTTATAGTTATTCCACAGTTAAACTAAAGGATAATTACATACACAATTAATCTCTAAAAACATTCTATTTACAATAGTAGCACCCAACTTATTTTATTGAACTAACAAATCGATGTATTATCAATATTTCATAAAAATAAAAAGTATAGCTGAATTTTGATACTAGTCTGAGAATTTGATTAATGCTTGAAAGAGTTTGCTAGATTTATAAATAACAAATTTGTCCCCTCATTACATTTTATAACAAAATTATTTTCTTAAAGGTAATAATACGTGTGGTATTTTTGTAATAGTTTAATAAAGACAAAGCTTTTGAATTTTCTTATGTTAACAAGGAAATTTTATGTCCGAACAAATTGACATTTTATAATTCTACAACTATGTAATTAACGTACAGCAATTAATATAATATTTGGTTGATTGCAACATACCTGAACCAAGCATCCTCCAAGCCCCATGCCTTCAAAACATTGATGAAAACATAAAGCTATAACAAGAGGTTTTATAGTAGCTGGAGTATCTGATGCACCTAAAGAAATTCCAACAATCACAGAATGCACAACTATTCCCATCTCTAACACCTATAGTCAAAAAATTCATACAAATAATCAATATCAACTTAGCAGTTCATAATCTTGTTTTTCTGAATTTAAGTTAAGCCGCCACCTGCGATATAACTTGATGTCGGAGAAGATCTTGTCCGTGTTGGGGAGAAGAAGTACCAATTCCATGAGCATGGCCATGCGTTGCATGGGTATCGGGGTGTATTTGGCTAGGGTCCTCCTCGTCAGCTTGAATCAACTCTTGAACGACTTTGCCATGAAGCGTCCGATTAGAATATCCAGTGGCGACAGTTTCTATGATCAAAGTGCCAATTGCAGAGACCATCGCGAAGAAGCCAGCGAAAGGGAAGTCCTGCCATGGGCTGTGATTTAGGCACGGCGAAGTTAGGTTCTCGAAGGCATCAGGAAGTATGTGGACGAAGCCGGTGGCAAGGATAATCCCTGCGGCAAAAGCTTTTATGACGAAGAAAATTATTTTATCTGGCCTTATGGCAGGGATCCATTTACCTAAGATTGGTATACAGACGCCGAGAGAGCCGGCGACAAGGATGGAGAAGATTGCGGCAAGTTTTAATGGGATTGCACGCGACCGTTGGTCGTTTTCCTGATCTTCGTCGCAGCTGCAGTCCGCGTGAGTTAGAACTGGGAGTAGGAGGATACTGATAAGAAAGAATAAGAAGAGCGTCTTCATGTTTAATTAGTTTAGAGTTACTGGTTCCGGTGTTAAGTGGAAAGGTGAGATATTTATACATGTATAGAAAGAAAAGGAGGGACGAGAGGATTATTTATTTTGCAAGGATGAGGACATATTAATCAATATAATGAATTTATGGCAAGTGTTTAGTCAGAGATGGCGGTTTATCCGGATGTGCTAGCCGTTGTGATAAATTTTCTAATGGGAGGGAGGGAGAATGTCGACACAGTGTTGTAATGTAAAAGAATTTCTTAAGGTCTTAATTTGGTCATAGGAAAGAGTAGTTCGAGGCTGTTTGTATGAATAATATTGCAAATTGACGATAAAAAAGTAAAATAATTTTCTAGTTAATTTTTAAGTTACTGTTATTTAATTTACTATAAAATTTGGTCGGTTTTCTGCCACCATACAAATAAAAGCATAGGTTTGTAAGAGTTTACTTCTCATAAAATAAAAAAAATGGGGCATTTACATACGGATAACACGTATAATTCATATGTATTTACATATCTAACACTTAAATTTTAATTTTTTATATCTGTAACTATTGTGTACTCGTAAACTTATGCTGGTAAAGTGATATATTAATATTTTAATATTATACAAAAATCCACCGAATATATATGTTAAAATTGGTGAAAAAGATTATTAGTTATTTGGTAGAAAATTCGAAGGGACTTGATTGGAATGATTCCACTATACTGATGAAGATTGCAAAACATTACCGACCATTGAATAGTTGAAACCATTATAATACAAGTGGTATGAGGCTTTTCCTAACAAAATAGTATAAAAAGCTGAGGAAGTGACACTGAGCTGATTGCTATGAAGGAAAGCCGACAATATGGTTTCTGTGCCAAAATATAGTCTGCTTGTGCCTTTGGTAGCAGTGAAAAAATGACAGTGTCTGGGAAGCTGGGGTAGTTTCCGGGAAGCTGGGGTAGTTTCCGGGAAGCTGGGACAGTGGCCCAATGGTGGCGTAGCTTGAGTTGTGAACGAGCCGACTTAGAGCCGTCCAGGGGCGGCTTGAAAATAGATGGAAATTATTTTAAATGGATCAAGGTTGGCTATTGGTTCTTTTTTAATTAATTTTGAAAGGATTAACATTGAAATTATCTTATGATCCAAGTCGAATTGTAAAAGAGCCGGCTGTAATTTTAAACGAACCAGTAAGGTTGTAAACGAGCCGAATAAAAGCTAGCACTAGTTCTGCTTGTGTTAGGCTTGTTAAAAATTATCACTGTTTGTGTTCGGCTCGTTTATATTTTGAATACAAACATTTTGTTTATGATCGGCTCATTTGCTTAGCGAGCAGAGCACATGTTGTTCGAGAATATAAAGCCATTTTGACATCTAAGTTAGGCAGTCATACTATGCTAATGATAGAGGCAAGAATTAATTTTTTTTGTTTATATTAAAAAAACATTAAATTATACTTTACGATAACTTTATTCTATTTTTTAATTAATAATTTTAATTAATTATAAATTATTGTAGCCTTGTAGACAAATAAATTATTAAAAAATATTACTGAAAAATTATATATATATATATATATATATATATATATATATATATATATATATATATATATTCCAAATGCTTGCCGAATAGGCAAGAAATAAGTTAATCAAAAGCATTCAAATGCAATTACATAGCTTGTAAGTAAGGGAACAACAGTCTGTCCCAATGTAACAATAAAGCAAAAGAGGAGGGGGGAAGTACCAACTACAACGGACTCAGTATTTTTTTCCTAATGTAGCTAACCAGTGAGCAGCCATGTTGCCTTCTCTAGGGGTGTAGAGGTAAGTGATTTTGGAGGTAAGCCTATAAGGGGCCATTCTCTTAAGCCATATGTTGATGTGCCATGGAGGGTCCTCCATTTTCTGTAATATCTTGATACAAATTGTTGAATCAGATTTTACCAAAAGTTGTTTGAAGCTGAAGCTATGAGCAAGAAAGATTGCCAAAAAATTGCAATGAATTCTGATTCTATTACATTAAGAGCCACAATAGGGGAGGAGAAGAGGAGAAGTAAAGTAAACAGTTTCCCAAAGAGTTTCTGAAGATACCTCGAAAACTTGCGGCATCCTTACAAAAGCTTCCATCAGTGTTGACCTTTAACCAGGAGAAGGGAGGAGGAGTCCACATGATGAGAGAAGGGACAAAATTGTGTTGTAAGGTAGGGGTTGGCCACTTTGCAGACGTTAGGGAACTTCTGATAAAGGATCATCTTATGAATGTAAGAGAGGCATTGAACAACACCAAGGTGAACCAAAGGGAGCTTACCTTCATATTTGGCATTTTTTTCTATCAACCAAATGATGTAGGAAACTATACAAGGAATTACCAGGAAATTGGCTGCCATCCAGTTCACCCAGCAAACTGAGAAGGAAGACCAACTGAAATTAAATGTGTCAATGTTCAGTTTATCTAGAAGTTGAGCCTAAGCAACCTGAGAGAAAGGGCAAACAAAGAACAAATGTTCTAAAGATTCTTCATTAGCATTACAGAGATAACAGTAGGAAGGACCCCTCAAGCCCTTGAATTTCAGGATTTCATCAGTAGGGAGTAACAACTGCTAGAGCCTCCAAAAGAAAATGACATGAATGTGGTTAATAACTTCCCCCATATAGCTTTTCCGCAGTTAGACTAATTCCAATGGAAAGATTTTTAGTAAATAAAGGAAGACAGATTTTGAGAGGCCCCTTGCTTAGTTCTGATTATATCCTTCTGAGAAGAACAAAAAGATGTTCTCTGAACAAGCTAGAGTTGATTCTGAGTCAGGATTGAGTTCAGTAAGCTGCAATTCCAGTTGTTCTCATCCCAAAATTCTTTAACTTGACAGTTGTAATCAGATGGAGGTAGGGATTTGTACAGTTTCTTCCCATTCCAAATCCATTTATCCAACCAAATGTTGATATGACCTTCTCCCAGATCCCAAATAAAGAGATCTTCTGCCTTCTCTCTAATGTGCAGTAATTTAGTCCATTGACTTGGGAGCACAAACTCCGCGCGAGGGAAACTTAGCATAATTTTAATTGTTTTTGTAACAAGTATATAATATATTCTTTAATCGCAAAGTTACTCTTTTAACGCAAATATACGTATCACTCAAGTAATACAGGGCTCTAGTGGAGTCTTGGATATCGATCCCACAGGGAATATTTTAGAAGCTACAGACTAGGATTATAGAAATCAATTTAGAATCACAAATAAATCGAAATTTCCTATCTGTCACTAATACGCAGTCGACAAAAATATGAAGTTTAAATTAAACTAGTTCTACTAACAGATAATTAATTCTACTAAAGTTAAGTTCAAATATATAAGCAAGAATCTTTCTCCTTTGTTAAGATATTTAAGTGAATATATAATTAGAATTAGTATAAAATGGTGTTGTGGCAAATAGGAGCATACCTATTCTTTACTCTATGGTCCAAGCATAAAGAACATTGACTAATCCTATGCTTGGTTACTGAATCTGCGGCTAGGCTGGGAGGATACCGGCTCTCACTTCAGAGCTCCCACGTTCCCCTCGCCTGAGGGCTAACATCTACACTTCAGCACCCAAGCAATAGGACCGAATTGAGGATTTTAGCCTGTCACTCTAAAATCTCCAATTCTACGCCGATGAATATTATTTCCCTATTTATTTGCACCCTACTTCCAAGGACTTTGACCTCCTTGAATCTCAAAAGTAATATTTACTATAGTTGTTAAACATAACTTATTTCAACTATTCAATTGGCCAGATTAAAAGTAAATTAAGAATTAAGTAAAAGATTATCACAACTTCTTTAAATTTTTATAGCACACTAATTCTATTTATCATTCCACAAAAATATCAAAACTAGAGGAAAGATAGAAAAACTACTCAGCTTTCATGGAGAGGATACAATAAAACTTGGATTTCATATATAAACGTAAAGTTCTACAATCTAAAAGAAATAAACACAACTTATCTTAAATTCCTCCCAAAGAAAAGTCATTGAATTTCCTCTGAATCTCTTCCTTTCTTTACATTACACGAAATTCTTCTTCGAAACAGCAATGCAGAAGAGATCTCTCACTTCTCTTCCACTCTTACAATCCTTCAAAGAATTCCTCACCAATATCTCTATCTGAGCTCACTATTTAACACTCACAAAATAACAACAATCGACACTAGTAGATTCTCCATTGGACACTAAGTAACTATTAGAAGACTCTAATAGAACTTCTTACGGACTCTTAGTGACTTTTAGAGGACTCAAAAAGGACACTTATTTGTTGAAGATTCTCCAAGGGTTTTCCAAGCATCCCTTCGAAAATTGTCCACATAAAACGTATTTTGTGAAAGAACCGCGGATCCCGCCGTCGGCAACCTTGAGCTCCGCCGTCGGCGGCCTTCTAGAAACACTGCCTTGAACTGACCCCGCTGTCGGCGGCCTCGACCTCTGCCGTTGGCGGCCTCCCTTGAAGTATTTTCTGAACTCTCGGGAAAATTACGCTGTCAGCGCCATCGACCTCACCGTCGGCGCCCTGTGTCAAATTTTCATAATTTTGTCCTTTTTGCTCCAAATTCGCTCCTTTTTGTATATTTCTACTCCGTTGTCCTTAAATCTTCATACCTGCAGAAAAACACCAAAATACCCTTCTTTAAAGTGAAATATCATCAAAATCAGTATAAAATAAGCATGAAAATCTTAACATTTTTTCCTTGGGTCAAAATCCCCAAAACTTAACTATTACTTGTCCTTAAGTAATCTTTAATACTACATAAAAGTTATGATTTATTGTGGTAAAGTTTTAATTTAGAAATACTATTATTTTAATTTAAATAAACATTATAGCAAGAATTCTTAGAAAGATTTTCAAGTAATTAGATTAATTCTGCAGGTATAAGGCTATCTAGGTCATCAAGAACGACTATATGTTGCAATATCAATTCACTTAGAATATTCAGATGATAGGAACTTCATGAGGATACTATTAGTAAAGAAACCAGTCATAAATATAAGTTCAGAAAAGCTTTTAGCTTTTCTTTAGGTTGATCTAAGTGAAGCCAATTTTTGATAAGGCATCTCCTCAAGCTTCTCCTCACTTACTTTTTTTCTTTTGGATTGTTTTTCAATCCTATTTTTTTTTTCTTTTCAGGGATTGTTTTCAATCCTTTTCTTTTTCTTTCTTTTTCATTTTTAAGTGAGGATTACTATATCTGGATAGCCTGTTAATAATTTTGACCTTCACTCTTCTTTTCCTAAATTTGAAACTTTCAAACATTCTTTACCTTATATGCCCTTCATAGTTTTTACATCATTGAATCTCAATCATTTCATTCTCAACTAAATTTTTAAGATTCTTAATATTTAAAAATGTAGTTTTTTTTACTTTAAATAGTTAACTATATTCTTATCTTCTTATACTAAATATCTTAACCTACAAAATTAATTTTTCATTACCAAAAATATTTCTTTGAATTTTCTATAATATTTAGATAAAATCTAAATATAGTTATATGAATTAAATTTTATCACAAAAATCATATTATAATTTTTGAAAATATGTTAATTGAGAAAATATAATAGTTAATATTTTTCTCTCCCTCAAAATAAAAGTTTTCCATAATAGAAATATTACAGGGTGGAAAGAAAAATTCTAAATATAAAATTTATACCTTTGCACTTTAGACATTTTTGTCTTTTTTTGAAATTTGCAGGTTCTTTTCAAAATTTCTAACTTCAACTGACCTGTAATATTTAAAAATATTTCTACACATATAACAGTTTAGAAAATTTGCTAGGGTAATGAAATTTAAAACAAGTATATAAAACTAAACATTAAACAACAACAACTAACTACACAGGACATATGCATTTCAAAACATAGAACAAACAGTTTACTATTTTAGAATATTCAGTTCACAATTACAATTGCAATAACAATTATCATAGACATCCAGAATTGAAAATAAAAACTGGCAAACTAAACACATATCCCAGAAACAAAATATAATCCACAGAATACAATTAATAAAAATTAAAGTACTACAACAAACTAAAATAAACACATACATCACATCACATCACCATCAGACATTAAAATCCTAGACAATATCATCATCACCCTGATCAGCAAGAGGATTTGGTTGATACTGAGTATACCGGGGGCATTCTGGAAAAATAACATCAGGCTCTCCTCTGTAGTACCTAGCCTAAGCATCATAATATGCCATCTCAAAATTAGAGTGCGTCTGAAGATACTCACTATCGTGATCATGTCTTCTCTCTAAACCTTCAATCATGTGATCAATTCTTTCTAATTTTTCATCTAACTGCTCAAAGCTTTTCCGCTGCAGGGTCATGGCATTCATCAAATCATATAGTAGAAGGTGCCTTGCTCCTTCTCCCTTATCTCCAGTCCTTATGGAATTCATAAGTCTTTATATTTGCTTTACTAATGGGTTTCATTGGATACACTCATTCCTCGTCATCTCTTGCTTCAACTCCAAATAATTGACAAAGTGCATAAATTAGGTCAGGATGCCTTAAATATCTACTTGTCGTAGTGGCCATAATATTCTTATAAATTATTCTCCCCACATTTATACTTCTATTGTTCTGTACAAAAATTCAGAACAGCTCTGTCTCTAGAGACTTCACTATGATGATAGGTGAGTAGCAGAGTCGAACAAATAAAATAATGCCAAGACTTAGCAGTGGCATTCATCATGGAAAGTGGAAACTTAATCCGTTCATGATTTTTAATTTCCAAGTGCCTTTCCCATCAGTGAGAAAGTTAATAATATCGTTTAACAGACCCTCCATTGTTCCAAATGTTTCATACTCGCTAGAAAAATAGTGGTAAAGCTCGTAAAAAGAGTTAATGCGATTAACATTAAAGTTGACCTAAAATCCTCTTACTTGGACAGACTCATCCTCAAGTTGAGTCAGATTAGAGTAGAACCTCTCACAATTTTGATAGCAACATTATTTATTGTGTAGAAGAAGTTCTCCCATCATCTCTCTTTGATAACTTGTTCCACCTCTCCTCCAGGAATTTTGAAAACTCGATCTTGGATGCACGACTTACGTTGAAAGATTAAAGTATACCTCGATTGTTCTTTCACATTTATTAATCGAGTCTCGTCATATTTGAGTCTTCTCTTTTGTCGTGGAGCGATTGTTTGATTGTCAGCATATTTTTAGATTTTAAATTTAATTTAAGTATATATATATAATTTGGAAATAAGCATTTGATTTTTGAAAATAATTTTAAGTTTGAAAATTTTAAGATATGAAATCAAACTGATCTCACATCTCAAATAGTTTATATAAACGAGCACCGCACCACAAGCTGTGTATCTATCCCGAGGAATAGTCACACTGCTTGACGATGGGGCTCGATTAAATAAACTAAAAGATTTGTGACATCCGTTTGGTCTGCGAACCAATTTTATAAGCCGACAGGTTCCCCTGCTTAATATAAAGGAATTAAGGAGGGTTTATATTACCTGGGTTCTTAAAGTTCCCTATAAGGGCAAGCCCCTATAGTTAATTACATCCTAAATGACGGGAATCATTTAAGAAAACTCTCGATAATGATCAGTGGTTTTGCACTCAAGAATTTCAAAGTTTAAGGTTTTCAAAGGATTGTATTTTGGAATTTCAATATGGAATGGATCAAGTTTGGAACAGTTTATTTTAAGAGTCCAAAGAAAGAGAAGTAGGAGAAGCTGAGGATCCAATAAGAATCTTTGCAACTTCCTAAACTATCCTATTGTTTGGCTTCAATTTGGGAGTTTTTTTAATGTTTCATCCTGCCTGTTTTAATTAATTAGGACTTATATTTGTATAACACAATCATACAAGCAACCTTGAAGATGTGAGGGCTTATGTCGTACAAAACGACTACCTCGGAGTCCTAAGACCGGTTAGGGCTTAATTTGCATAAGACAATTATGCAAATGCCTAACAAAAAGTTGAGGATTTATGTTGCATTAGGCAAACCACCTCGAATTCTTATGGCTTTGTTATTTAATTTCTAAGAAAGGTTTAGCTGATGTAGATCCGAGTTTTGCTGACGACGATGGCCATGCTGCCTATTATGCTCCAAGCTCCTTGTTGTTGCAAAGGTTTAGTTTTAGAAGGTGAAAAACCAGGAGATGAGAGAAGTATTTTGGTTTAGAGAAATCTTAAAATCCAAGTGTTTTTTAATGTTTTAATCAAAAAAAATCTTAAAGTTGATTATAACAACACCGGTTAAGATCCCACGGTTCCATCCTTCTGGCATCGTTATTTTTATCGTATTCACTTAGTCCAGATGAATTTGCTAAACTCAACTGAATGAGTTCTACACTTTCATTTAGACCGTGGGAAATCCCGTTAGCAACACATATGTTACATCATTCGAGGTATTCCCGATCATCCAACATGACGTTTTAATTTAGTTAAAATTGTAATTTTTGTTGTTCTATTTGTGATTAAATTTTGAGTTGTCTTATATTTTGAAATGTTGTGGTGGTAAATTTTATCTTGTATGACTTTTAATTTAGTTTTGGGTTTCATTTTTGTGGCTATCCTAAAGGTTTCAATTTTCATGCAACAATCTTATTTATCATGCAAGAAAAGTAAAACACAGTGTAGGTAAATAAATTGCAATAAAGTAAAAGCGTACCTGGAGGGGCTTCTCGTCATTCCCAGCTGAGACTTTAGTATGGCATTGTATATATGTGTTTATAATTTTACAGAAATTAGAGCATTCCAGAAAACAAGAAAAAGTAGAACTAACAAGAAGTAACTACTCAATCCTATGATGTCTATGTAAATGTCCTGGTTTTCTACCAAGTCCTATGATGTCTATGTGAATTCTTATGTTGTGTTTCAATAAAATTTGTTTAATTTAATTGAGAATGGTTTCGTTAAGCAGACATATTAAGTTTAATAGACCTCAGAGGTATCCAAACAATCAAAGAAGGATGCAGGTTCAAGCTTCCCTCTCATATCCTGAAGAAAAGTCTCGGGCTCATTTAGACTTATTATGTTGCTTAAAAATTCACCCCACCTATACCCTTATGCTTAATAAACACATTTGTTCGAGGTAGGTTGGGGCAAATGGGTTTAGGTGTGATTTGAGTTTGTATTTGGTGGTAACTGGTAGTTTGATTTGGACTTATGGGAGTCTTTGTGAAGATTTGTTTGAGTTTATGTTTTAGATTTGGTTTTGGTTTTGGTTTTTGTTTTCGTTTGGGTTTTGGTTTGGGTTTTGGTTTTGGTTTGGTTTGAGTTTTGGTTTGGGTTTGGTTTGATTTTTATTTTGGTTTTGGTTTGTGCTGGGTTTTGAAACTAGGGATTTTGAGTTTGGAATATGAATTGGGAAGGTTATGTGGACATCGGGTAAAAATTTGGGTTACTCCATGCATTCACTAAGCATAAGGATATTCTTGTTATGTTGTGATTTTTTAGGGGTCTTTATAAAGGGAAAAAATGAACCATGCCTCAGGAGGCCTATCCTAGGTTTAATTGTTATTGTGTTAGTATTGTATTGTGATCGGGATTGTTGTTGTTGTGATTTGTGATGGTTGTGTTATTTATATAATATCATTTTATTATGTTATTATTGTTTATGTTGTTATGTGTTATTATTCTTTGTTATTGTTTATTATTTATGTGTTGTTATGTTATTTAAAATTATTATCTTTTATGTGTAATTAAAATTATTATTATCTTTATGGTTCATTTAATTTATTATTTATTATCTTATGTGATTTATTATTGTTATTTTTATTATTTATTTAATTTATTATCTTTATTTAATTCATTATGATTTATTTACTTTATCATCATATATTTGTTTTTTTTTCTTTATTTAACTAATTGGTTGTTATTTATTTGTTTTATTTAATTAATTGTTATTTATTTAATTAATTTATTTTCTTTTACTTTAACTTAATATTTATTTATTTAAATTATTATCTTTAATTTTATTTTAATTTATTTTGTTATTTAATTTAATTTTAATTTTAATTTAATTAATTATTATTTATAATTATTATTAATTTAATTTAATTTATTTATTTAATTTAATGTAAAGTACTATTGTTTAATTTAATAAAATTTAATTTAATTTGTTTTATTTAATTTAATTTAATTTAAATTACTATTTATTTACATTATTATTTAATTTAATTTAATTTATTTTATTTAGTTTATTTAGTTTAATTTAATTTATTATTTATTTACATAATCAATTTAATTTATTTAATTTGTTTATTTAATTTATTTAATTTAATTTTTATTTATGTTATTATTTAATTTAATTTAATTTAATATGATTTGATTGCTTTAATTTATTTAATTTAATTTAATTTAATATGATTTGATTAATTTAATTTATTTAATTTAATTTAATTTAATATGATTTGATTAATTTAATTTATTTAATTTAATTTAATTTATTATTACTTACAATTATTGTTTAACTTTAATTTAATATTCGGTTTTCATTAATTTATTTAACTTAAATTAATTTATTTAATTAATATAATTTAATTTTAAATTATTTATTTATTTACATTATCATTTAATTTAATATAATTTTGATTTGTTTAGTTTAATTAATTAATTTAATTTATTTATTTTAATTTAAACTATTATTTTTTTAATTGTTTTTTTGGTTTACTTAATTAATTATTATTTAATGTAATTTATTTAATTATTATTTAGTTTAATTTATTTAATTTAATTACTATTTAATTTTTAAATTTAATTCATTTTTCATTTATTTTATTTAAATTATTTTCAATTTATATATATATATATATATATATATATATATATATGTATTATTTATTTTTATTATCCCTTATAAGTTATTTTATTTTAATTAATTATATGTACATTTTTATTACTTAAATATTATTGATTTATTATTATTAATTTATGTTATTAATTTACATTAAATATTATTATCATTTTTATTATTATTTATTTATTTATAAGACTTTTCATTTTCACTCTCTTAAAATTTTCTTTTCTTTATTTAAAGTTATTATCATTTATATTAAGTTATTATTTATTAAAAATTATTATTTACACATATATTTACATTTTAGATTATTTTAAAGAGGCAAGGTATTTTTATTTGCTTATTTTTATATTTACAATTATTATTTTATTATTATTATCCTTTTCTTATATTTTCATTATCCTTTAGGTTTATAATCATTTATTTTATTCTTATCACATTACTTTTTAATATTTACATATTGTTATTATTCATTTACATATATATATATATATATATATATATATATATATATATATATATATATATATATATATATATATATATTATTCATTTATATTTTAGTAGTATGTAGTTATGTTATTTAAATGTAGTGTAGTTATTTATTTAGTATTATAATTTATTTACAATATTATTTAGCACATATAATATATTTACATTTATTTTATTTATTTTACATATGTATATAGTTATGTTATTTTATTATTATACATTATTAAAAATTTATTCCATTTCCTCTTATCTTATTTTATTCTTATGTTTATTTCTTTTCTTTTTTTTTTATTTATTTCCATTCCCTTCAAGTTTTATTTCTTTTAGATTTTAATATTTAACACTAGCTACATAACTTTGCATAAAAGAAAAGGATTCCTAAACCAATGCATGAATAAAATTTAAATAACATGAAGGATAAACAACCTACACATAATTTTTGAAAATATACATGGGGAGATTTTAAAAAACTAAATTAGCTTGCATGAAAATCATCTTAAGGCTAAGTCTTTGAAATAGCTAAATAATTTTTCATAAAAAAAGAAAATCCTAAAGCCTAAGCATGTGATCCATAAAAAAAATACCTATTTTTGCGTTGATTTTTATCATTTTCTAAGGATATTATGCTTTAATGAAATGTATTTTTGTGTTTTTGGATGTAGGTGATGTAAAAAGGTCCAAAAAAGGAAAAAAGGGTGAAAAAGGGTGAAAAAGGAGCAACAATGGAGTAAAATACAAGAATTATAAAAAATTATGGCCTGGCGCCTAGGCGCCAGAAGTTGGCGCCTACGCGCCAGACTCGATACAGAAACTGTCAAGTTTTTGAGGACTTTTGGATGTTTATTTTGACGGAGTAAGCGGTTATTAGATATTTTAGAAGACTGGCAGTTGTTCCTTGATAATAGACATGTGATACATTGCATTTGGACGCTCCAAAACAGTTTTAATCGCAAAGAGGTGCCAGCCAAAGTGAAGAGGTCCGAAGAACTGGACGCGGTGTCCGGTGCCTAGGCGCCAGATTTCGGCGCCTAGGCGCCAGACAGACCTTCTAGAAGATTCATTGACTTTGGACATGTTTTGAAGAGGTGCGTCAAGGCAACCCTTGAAGCCTATAAATAGGAGTCCACTCCTTCAGAAAAACGTGCCCCCATTGTAACCCCTATCTCTTAGCCACTTTAGGATCTCACATCCTTAGAGAGAGAAATAGAGAGAGAAATTTAGGGCCACTTTTATTTAGTTTAGTGAGTTTTTTTTCAAGTTGTTGCATCTGGAGTTCATTACACTGTGGAGTCAGTAGGAATCAAAAAATCTGTAGAAGGAATATTTGAGATAAGAATTTTATTTTTGATTCAAAATTTATTTATTATGTTTTGTCGTTTATATTTAATGTGTTCTGAGTAGTTAGTTTACTTTCTTCCTTCAATTATGAAAAGATAAATAAGATAATATAAAATTCGATGGAGAATTGAAAATCAAAATATTTTCAAAACATTGTGATGATATTAATTCCTGATCTTACTTTACTTTTTATATTGGCCATTTAAATTGTTAAAACCTGTTGAAGAGTTTTGAGACCTAGAAGGAGAAGAACTCTTAACTTGTAGATGTCACATGAATCCTTGGGTAGTTGAAGGCCACGCACGGGCTATTCAAGGTAAAGTGCAAATAAATAGGAAGATAAGATTTAAAGGGCATAGAATTGATAAGTTTTTAGAGTGACAGACTAAATTATTATAATTTGATTTATAGATAAGGAAAGGGTCACTCGTAGGGCCGACCATAGCCACCCTTGGACATCTAGTAGTGTGAGCCTAGATTAACCCATTCTACTAACAATACATCCGGACCTGATTTGTAGATTAGCCAATGTTCTTTGCGCCTGGATCAAAGGGTAAAGAATAGGAATACTTCTATTTGGCACAATACCATAATATAGATTCTCCAATGAATATTAAATTATCTTAAAAATCTTGGATTAATTGAAAGGAAGAAAATTGTTTATTTTATATTGTTTTCACAAAATCATTTTCTTATTATTGTTTTCTTTACCTGCATCTAGTAAATTAAAAGAAATGTATAGTTAGATTAAAATACAAAAAGATTTTAAATACAATATTTAAAAATTTATTACCATTTTCCCCCGTGGGATCGATATCGAGGTCTTTGTTTCAAAGCCCTTTATTACTTGAAACGATACGTATACTTGCGTAGTACCCAAAAAGTATATAAAATATTTTCCTTTAAAATTATATTTTGATATATAAACATATATTTAAAAGTATTAATCACTAACGGCCTAACATTCAGTAGCAATCAAGTTTTATTTAATGCTATTGCCGTAAATTAAAATTTGGTACACATCTATATAGCAAGTTATTCGGGTCAAGTGTTTCGCACCTTTGCCGGAAATTAAATTTTCTAATAGTGGTAACAAATTCTTGTATTTGGAAATACAAAAATTAGGTCGAGTTATTGGCGCCGTTGCGTGGAATCGAAAGTAAAATTTATAGATTTTTTAAATATTATATTTCCAAAAACATAAAAAAAAATAATAATATAAAAATAAAAAAAATATAAAAATAAAATAAAATAAAATTATTTTTTCCTTACTTTATTTTTTTTATGCGTAGTTTTGGTTCTGATGGATTAATATCTTTAGATTCTAAACTAGAAAGAATAATTAGAAAAATTAAAAGGGGAAAACAAATTCAAAAATTTCAAGAAATGACTACTTTACAAAATCCAATTGAACTTAATGATCAAAATGTTTATAAACCATTAAGGGATTATAGTAGTATTCAAATACCCACTGTAGATACTAATTCTTTTGAACTTAAATCATCTATTATTCAAATGGTGTAAAATAATTAATTTGGTGGAACACCAAATAAGGATCCAAATTTACACCTTGTTAGTTTTTTAGAACTTTGTGCTACCTTTAAATATAACAATGTTTCTGATGATGCTATTAGACTTAGACTCTTTCCTTTTTCCTTAAGAGATAAAGCAAAGATGTTGTTAAAGTCATTAGCAACTGCTTCTATTAAAACATGGGCTGAAATGGCACAAAAATTCCTTGCTAAATATTTTCCTCCTTCTAAAACTGCTAAATTAAGAAATGATATTACTTCGTTTAGTCAATTTGATGGGAGACAATATATGAAACTTGGGAAAGATTTAAAGAACTATTAAGAAAATGTCCTCATCATGCTTTACCTGATTGGTAAATTATTCAAACATTTTATAATGGATTAATTGGATCTTTAAAATCAATTATTGATGCTGCTACTGAAGATTCTTTAATGTCTAAATCATTTGAAGAAGCTTACACTTTAATTGAAGAAATGGCTAATAACAATTTTCAATGGCCTTCCGAAAGGATTAATCCTAAAAAGATGGCAAGTATTAACGATAATGAAGCCTTTTTTGTCCTAGCTTCACAAGTAGCAGCAATGTCTAAAAAATTAGATAATTTTGCAATTAATATTTCACATAATAACTCTGCAAATATTGAAGATTCTCAAACTATTGAAATTTTACAAGCTATTGAAAAACCTAAAGAAACTCTCTCTCCTAGTCAAGATCAGACTGTTATACCTATTAATGTGGAAGTTGAAAAACCACCACCACCTTTTCCTCAAAGACTTAAACAGCAGAAACTTGATCGACAATTTTCTAAGTTCTTTGGAATTTTAAGAAACTTACTATTAACATATCTTTTGCTGAAGCTTTGGAACAAATGCCAACTTATGCAAAATTTATGAAGGATATTTTAAGCAAGAAATGAAAATTTGAAGCTTTTGAAACTGTTGTATTAAGAGAAGAATGCGATCTGCAATAATTCAAAAAAAAATACCTGAAAAGCTTAAGGATCCTGGAAGTTTCACTATACCCTGTGCTATGTTGACCTCATTTTTGATGAGGTCTTCTCTCCTTCTTTTTAGTACTTAGGATCTAGCCTTAGGCTTTTCCTTTGACTATCCTAGAAGATTAGAATTGGGACCCACCACTTAGAAATTCAAACCACTTCTTAACTCCCTGCAAACTCCACAAACTTGATTGTAGACCCCTAATCACCTAGAGGGTTGAGATCAAATGTGGAAGTTTAAAGGATGAGTTCCTATAGGATTCTTTGGCCTTAGGACTGCCACAGGTGGCACAGTGCAGTGAAGGGCTGACTTACACACACACTACACCTATACACTACACTTTCACACACCTCCTAAAAACACACCCATACCTAACTTGACCTCCGACTCATGCGAGTGGTTCACATGGATGGTCCTTAACCCCTAAGCCCTTGCGTAAGAGGGTTAGGAACAACATAGTGGGTGCCTCAAATGAGTCCCTTCATGGCTCATGTGGACTTGATGTGGCTTCATGGCTCAACCAAAATGATTTCATTCCACTTACATTCACCCAATCTTTAACTTTCCAAATTTTCAATTTTTGACCCCCGAGACCACTACACCCGCTCTACTACCCAAAACCCTCGAAACCACCCAAAATTTGCAAAATCACCTAAATTACCCAAGATTCTCCAAAATCAATCCTAAACATTGCCTCACCAATCAAATTGATCATCCATACCCAAAAATACCAAAAATTCCAAAAATACCTCCCAATACCCTCCAAATACCCAAAATACCCCTCTTAGCCAAAAAATCCAAAAATTCACAAAAAATTCCCATAAAATTCCAGAAAATCCCAAATATTCCTAATTTCATTTTGTTCAACTACACCATGGGCCAATTTTGTCAATTTACCCCACTTTTATCAAAACCCCCAATTTGACCCATTTTAACCCAAAATGAACCCAATGTCAAACCAAACCTATCCAATTGACCCAAATTCTGGTCCAATTCAATTCTAAACTTCAATTCAACATCCCCAACACCAATCTAGACCAAATCCAAGTCCAATTTGATTGGCATTTGGATCCAATTTCACTTTTGGCCTTAAAGCCCATTTTGGACCCATGACCCAAATTTAGCCCAAACTCACCCAATTCAACTCCAATTAACCCCAAATCTTTTCTAAACCTTCCTTAACATCCCCATAAACAAAACACTAACATTATTTGCCCAAAGTTTAGACCCAAACCCCACTCAAATTCAACCTAAAATCAAAAAGCCCAATTTGGACCTAAACCCAAACCTAACCCAAATAGGCCCAAACCTCAAAATCAAAACCCAACCAAAGCCAAAACCTCTTTGAAACACTCCCATAAACATTTCCCAACATTTATTTTACATCAATTTCAACCCTAGCCCAACATTGGCCCAAGTTAGCCCAATTTGACCTACATTGGCCCACTTACCAAATGAACCCAAATTCAAACCAATGCAATTCCAAATCACACCAAATTGACTCCAAACCATTCATGGAACATCCCTAAACCAATTGTAACATTTGTTTGGCCCAATCCTTCACAAAATTCCCATCCATAAATTTACTTTTTTAAACCAAAAGCCCACCTTCTTAAACCTTCCTAAAAGCCCGAATTTCATGCTAAAGCCCATATGACAAATTCTTCTCATTATACCATTAATTAAAATCAACCCCTAAGTTTGAAAATTCATCATGAAGCCATTCCAAATTAAGCCCCATACAAATTCCAATCAAAATACCAAAATTTTTCTTAAATCCATTTCCATGAAATTGACTTAACTTTTCCCAAGCCAAAGATGAGCCATGAAGCCATGCATGAGCCACATGGGAGCCATGAGAGCCATGGAATCTACTTTCCACCTCACCATACCCAAGATGGCAAGAGGAGGAGGCCCTTTCCATACTCTCTTAAGAGTGATTAACCACTTCCATGACTCCACTAAACCATGCTTAAACTTAATTGTACTTGGATTGTGACTTGACCCCACTAATCGAAGCTGATCCAAATCACATTCTCTTCGACCTAAACCAAGCCTTGGGTGGTGCACCTAGCCCAAATGGATGGGTTGACCAATTTGAGCCAAAATGAGCCCTCTCCCATTCCATTCTAATCCAAGCCTTTTACACATGGCATTTGCCGATTGCCTACACTAAACCCCGGCCACGACCCACCCGAACAAGATGGTGACCGAGTGCTCGGCCGGCCAGCCACCGAGCCGCGGAAAACACCATGGCCGAGACCTTGGGAGGAGCCAAAAAATTCAATTCTCCCTTGTTGACTTGTCTCAACCCAAATGGACGAGCATAGCTCTTCTTCTCCTCACTGGAGCAGGCTGATCCCCGGCCTTAAACCCCCACGGGAGGCCCTCCACCCTCTCCTATTTAAACACCACCTCCTCTCGGCCATGAGAGGTGCTGAACCGGACCTTACCGAAACTCGCCAAAATTGCTCTAGATCATTCTCCATACTTACGAGCAGTTGATCCCCGATGCCAATTTGGCCTCGATCCCCACCAACGAGCCCGATTTCTCGGCCGAAATCTCACCCAAAACCGGGACACTTTGCCACAGTGAGCCAATCCTCAAATTGACTGGTCCTACACCTTCACTGGACCAAGAGGAGAAGTTTCCCACTGAAAGCCCCATCTCGAGGCCACCCAGTTGCTCCAGCCTCCAAGCTTTGTGATCGGTCTTGGTCGAAATCATACCTAGGCAATTCACCAGACCAGGAGACTTCATCTGGAGCTTGCTGGGATCCAATCGAAGGTGACACAACCCTCAGATTGAAGCCACACTTCTCTGAGCAAAGGTATGAGCTAACTCTTTATCCTGAGCTTCTGGAGATTCTCCATTTCAAATGCTTTGATTTCAATGCATGATCACCGTATAGATGTGTTCGTCTCTTCAAGACGAATCCATAGAGCACAAGAACACAAAAATCCGTTGAGAAATGAGTGAGTTCTTAGGGTTTTAGTGTGGACGGTTCTCGGGCTAGGAGGCTTGGGGACGATGAACGGATGCCGTTCATTTGATACACGCGCGGACGGACGGCTCAGATGGCGTCGGACGAGGAGATGATACATGAACCGCGGGCCGCGTGGCGCTGAGTTGGATGGCGGCGCCGAATCAGAAGGCGACGCGTGTGCGTTCGGAGCTGCCAAGGTTGAGTCAGCGCCGCCGTTTTAAATAGAAAATTAGGGATTTTTCGATTTATTTAATTCCCTGAACTTTGAAAATTCATAACTTTGTGTAGAAAAATCCTAAAAATAAAATAAAAATACCCTCTTGCTCAGTGAATAGAGGAGAATAATGTGGAAAAGAAATCATTTAATTTCATCAAGTATTTTATTTTTAATAATTTATTTACCCTCTGCATTGTTTTAATTCTCCATGCATATAGGAAATTCACCATGGCATGAGACCATAGGGCTTTTGAAGCCTCTGAATTTGGAAACATTCCCTGAATTTTCCAAAGTCAGAGGCAATACCTATGAGAAGTTATTGATTTTTCAAATTCATGTTGCTTGTTTTGAGTATTTTAAATCCAATAATTAGCATGTTGTGAAATAAATTCTAGGAAAATTTGGTGATGTTTCAAATGACCAGAGGACCCTAGGAAAAATAGGTTTTGAATTAATTCACTTGGAATAACCCTAATTGGCTTAAACACCCTAAATAGGTTCTTAATTAATTAGAGCTAATCATACATCAAATTGACTTGAAATCAATTCTCCACTGACCTTTAGGATCAGAGGAACCCATCATAAAAGTTTGAAGTCAATTGGACTTGGTTAGCCTTACTAAATGGGTTGATTAAGCCATTTAGCCAATTTAAACTTTAAAAATTCATAACTTTCAAAATACTTTTCAAAAATTCACCAAATTGGTTTTGGAGCCTCTCTGATATTAGGGAATTTAAGAAAATTAAAATTTCAATTTTCTAAAAAAGTTGATTTTTTGTATTATTTTAATATTTTAATAATTAAAAAATAATAAAAATCACAAAAATAATAAAATTCACCAAAATGTCACATTTTGAATTTTAGTCACTTAGGAACAAATCCCATATTTTTCCTAGGTCTCTATGATGAGTTATTAAATTTTAAAGCCCTAGGGTAATTTTAAAATAACAAAAAATGTATTTTGTAGCATTTCTATTAAAATAATTCTAATAAATCAAAGAAAAATCAGAAAATTATAAAAATTGATCCTCTGATTTCCTTGATATCAGAGAGATTTATGAAAAATATAAAATTCAATTTTCAAACTTTATTTTATTTTTTAAATTAATTAATACTCCAAAACTTAAAATAATTATAATAAAAATAATATAATTCAAAAAATCACCAAAATTGGTCCAAATGGTCCTCTAGTCATTAGGAATGTCCCATAATTTTCTTAAGGACAGAAATTTTTCCTTGGTCATATTATTAAATTTTCCTTGGAAATCCTTATTTTCCACCAAAAATAATTACATAAATAAATTAAATATAGAAAAATCACATTTTCTCCTCTCATGTCTTTATTGACATATGAGTGAAGTCACATAAAAATTTCAAGTTCATTTAAGCTCAATTTAATGAGTTATGAAATTATTAAGCTTGAAGGGCAAAATGGTAATTAAAGTTTTAACCCTTAATTAAAACTTTAGGCTTAATAAAATGAAAAGGTAAAATATTTGATCTTAATCTGATTTGGATGATTGAAATTTAAATAATTAAAGGGTAGAAACCTATTAAACAATTCAACAATAATTGAAATGAACTTTAATTAAAATAATTAATTAAATTTGGAAGAATAATAAAATTGGAATTATTAAAATAGGGATGTTATTAGGAAGAGATTTGCTCTTTAATTTAAGAATCCCTAGATTAATCATCTCAATAATATTTAATTCCTAATTAAAATGATAATCCAAGTTTAAGATTTAAAATGCCAAAAGACTTAATCATTAAATTAAGTTAAGGTTAAATTATTTAAAGCAAATCCTTTTAAAAATAAAATATTAAATTAAATTAAATTAAGCTAAATTAAATTAAATTAAATTAAATTACATTAAATTAAATTAAATTAAATTAAATTAAATTAAATTAAATTAAATTAAATTAAATTAAATTAAAACAAATTAAATTAAATTAAATTAAATTAAAACAAATTAAATTAAATTAAATTAAATTAAATTAAATTAAATTAAATTAAATTAAATTAAAATTAAAACAAATTAAATTAAATTAAATTAAATTAAATTAAATTAAATTAAATTAAAATAAATTAAAACTAAATCAAATTAAATTAAATCAAATAGAATTAAATTAAGTTTAAAGCATATTATGTTAACTTAAATTAAATTTAGCTTAAATTAAATTAAATTAAATTAAACCACATTAAATTAAATTAAGTTAAATTAAATTAAATTGAATTAAATATAACATCACTTAAGACATAAAGAAATTCAAAATAAATCTAAAACAACTTGAACACTATTCCAAACTTAAATCCATTAACTAAAATTAAATCATAAATCACTTGAACATCCATTTGCCCTCAAAAGCTCGTGATGTCATAACTCTTAAGTGAAGTGTTACTTCACTTATAGGATATTCAAATGTCCTAGTTCACTGAGCAAGATAACAAAACTTGAACTCCCGGACGATTAATTCATTTGTATAATTAAATTCACTTGGACTTAGAATAATCCTAGAAATGTTGAAAAGATGTTTAAGATTCGTCTTAAGCACTTCCTCGATATGATAGGATATTTATAAGAACAATTGAACTTAGTTGTTCTTTGATGAAGAAAATCGTCCTTAAACCAAAACACGAGAACCTAGACGTCATAAGAGATGACTAGGCTATAGGATTAGGACCTTTGGTAGAAAACCATAACCCTTCCCTTAGCTTCACCTAGGAACTTACTTTAAAAACTTAAATATTCTAGCTGTGTTTTAAGTGCGGCTTGGGATGACGGGAAGACCCTCAGAGTACGCTTTTATTTTATTGCAATTTACTTTACTGCAATTTATTTAATCGCATTGCACTTACTTTTCTTGCATGATAAACAACTGTTGCATGAAAACCTAGACCTTTAGGATAGTCCATAAAACTGAAACCAAAACTAAATTAAAAGTCATTACAAGATAAAATTCACCGCCACTGACATTTCAAAATATAAAACAACTCAAAATTTAATCACAAACGAACAACAAAACTACAACTACAACTAAATTAAAACGTCTTGTTGGATGATCGGGAATACCTCGGATGATGTAACCTACGTGTTGCTAACGGGATTTCCAGCGGTCTAAATGAAAGTGTGGAACTCATTCGAGTTGAGTTTAGCAAATTCATCTGAGCTAAGTGAATCCGATAAAAATAACGATACGGAAGGATGGAGCCGTGGGATCTTAACCGGTGTTGTTATAATCAACTTTAAGATTTGTTTAATTAAAATATTAAAAACACCTAGATTTTAAGATTTTCTCTAAACCAAAACACTTCTCTCATCTCACGATTTATGACTTCTAAAACTAAACCCCTGCAACAACAAGAAGCTCGGAGCATGGTGGGCGGCACGGCCATCGTCATCGGCAAACACTGAGTCTACTTCGGCAAAACTTTCTTAGAATTAAATAACCGAGCTATAGGACTTCGAGGTAGTTTGCACTAGTGCGACATAAATCCTCGACTCTTCGTTAGGCATTTGCATGATCATGTCATGTAAATTAAGCCCTAGCTAGGTCTTAGGACTCCGAGGTAGTCGTCCGATACGACATAAACCCTCACATCTTCGAGGTTATTTGTATGATTTTATCATAAAAATATAAGTCCTAACTAATTAAAATTGGCGAAGATCGAAATACTAAATAAACATTAGGACTTTCCTAAATTCAAACCAAACAATAGGATAGTCGGGAAATTACCGAAGTACGCTTCGAATCTGTGATTTCTCCTACCTTTCTTCCTTCGAATTTCCAAAACAAAATGTTCTAAACTTGATCCATTCCCTATTGAAATTCTAAAACTCAATCCCTTGAAAACTTAAACCTTGAAATTCTTGAGAGCAGAACTACTGATTATTATCGAGAGTTTTCTTAGGTGATTCCCGTCACTTAAGATGTAATTAACTATAGGGGCTTGCCCTTATAGGGAATTTTAAGAACCCGGAGTAATATAAACCTCGTTTAATGTTTTCATATTAAACGGGGAATTTGTCGGCTTATAAAATTGGTTCGCGGACCAAGCGGATGTCATAAATCTTCTAGTTTATTTAATCGAGCCCCATCATCGAAGCAATGTGTACTATTCTTCGGGATAAATACATGGCTTGTGATGCGGTGCTCGTTTATATAAACTATTCGGGATGTGAGATCAGTTTGATTGCATATCTTAAATTCTTCAAATTTAAAATTATTTTCAAAATCAAATATTACTTTTCAAATTATTTATTTAAATTAAATTAAAATTCGCCGACAATTTCTGTAGGCGATCCCTTTTCAAAATAAAACACCAAAACCCAAAAATAAGCCGTACAATTTCTGGCGACTCCGCTTTCCTCTCTCCATTTTTAATCAAATAGTTACGCTTTCGAAAATCGGTAGTGTATCCATGTCCCTAATGGATCGAACTACCCTTCTTTCCGTTGGAATATTATGTTCATTTCTACCTTGAACAAGTATAGCCAACATTCTCTCGGATTTAGGAGCCTTTGTTTAGACACCCCTAAACGAGAGGTTCGAGATCCTTTTACCTCATTTATGAGGTGGGGTGGACCCCGATAGGTGTTAGTTTAGGAGTGATCCTTCGAGTCGAGAAGTCTTGCATAAGACTTTCTTTTCCTTTCCAACTGCGAATCAGATTCATTACCTTCTCTACACCTTTGAACATTCCGTTCTAAATAAACAAACCCTCTAATGAATGACTCTTTTAACAAATAACTCCTTCTTATAAATACATGAACAAGAATGTGTTCAAACTCTTTTCGATTCCTTTCTTTTCGTTCTGATGAGAAGAAGCATAACTTGGGATTGACAATCAGAATCTACCCTGCAGAAATGGAAGCCCCAAAGCTGATTTTCTCCTTCACCAATGGATTGGACTTCGTTGTTTACAAGGATGAGCTGCCCGACAATGGGATCATCCGGTTTGGACAAGGATTCGAGAGCACGAAATGTCGAGATCGGCTGACGTTACCCTTTTCGCACCGATGGACAAAGTGCCGAAGCCGAGAAACCCATGATTGAGTTCAACCTTAAGTCGACTCAAGAGTTTCCTCCTCTGCGAAGGGTTCCGGTGAGAGGAATACTGCGTCCATGGGAGGACCGTTATCTCTACCCCCAGCTGGTCTAGTCGTCTGCGCACCTACCCGGCTCCACGGCCCGAAGGGGAAGAAAGTTCGAATTTGTAACGAACATGTTACGCGTGGAGGGTACGGATTTCCGTGCAAGACCTTCGTTTTTGAAATTGGGTCCGGCTCGAGGGTTCCACCCTAACACGGACTTAGAGGAGAAACGAGGCGGGGAAGATTGCCGGGGAAGGCCGGAGGCTGCTGAAGTCGCTTTCTTAGAAGAAATCACGAGTACACACCACTACTGAATACATACCATTGCTCGAATATACACCCCTTTTGGAAGGAAGTAGATTCCATCCCCTTTCCGCCGCGGTGACGAGGAAAATGTCAGCGGGATTGCCTCTACATTACCTCGACCCGCATATTACGGCGACAACGAAAGAAAAGGGCTAGGGTTACACCATTTTCCCGACTACAGACTGTGATTGAGAAATTAGCAAAGAAAGAAAGATGCCCTGTATCGGAAATTTTAAGAAGGATAGGGCGGGTGCCGACCAAATCCCGTCTTGGGCCACGAGTAGAATCTGCTATCGGCTGAGAAGAGCCTAATAAGAAGATGAAGGCTAGTCCACTTGTTGTTGTTTCGGGTTTACGGATCGGGGAGGATACCACCTTCCGAAGCATTCGGTAGACGGACCATCCGGTCCTAGGCCTTCTGTGCTTAGAAGGATGGTATGGCGTCCCACTACCGGCCGATTAAGACCGAAACAACGACCGGAAAAGGAAAGTCTCGTCGGGAGACTTGAGTCCGAGGAAAGTGCTACCGCGATAAAGGGGACTCATGAGAAAGAAACTCGACAATTGTCACATGACAAGCTGCGAGGATGTACGGAAAAGATCAACTGGAAGATGCTTATGGAAAAGTTAAGAGCGATATTCGGCGGCTAGCGAGGAAAAGTTAAGAGCGATATTCCCAGTGGAGTCGCCGAAGTTGTCGGCACTTATTTTTAGGTTGTGTGATATTTTAAAAGGGGTCGCCTAACGAAGTTGTCGGCGAGTTTTAAATTTAAATATAGATATAATTTAGAAAATAATATTTGATTTTGAAAATAATTTTAAATTTGAAGATTTTAAGATATGAAATCAAGCCGATCTCGCATCCCAGAATAGTTTATATAAACGAGCACCGCATCATGAGCCGTGTATCTATCACTAAGGATAGACATGCGCTTGATGGTGGGGCTCGGTTAAATAAACTAGAAGATTTGTGACATCCGTTTGGTACGCGAACCAATTTTATAAGCGACATAATTCCACAGCTTAATATGAAAATATTAAACGGGGTTTATATTACACAGGTTCTTTAAAATTCCATATAAGGGCGAGCCACTATAGTTAATTACATCTTAAGTGACGGGAATCACCTAAGAAAACTCTCGATAATAATCGATAGTGCGCTCTCGAAATTTCGAAGTTTAAGTTTTCGAAGAATTGAATTTTGGGTTTCGATAGGGAATGGATCGAGTTTGGAACATTTTGTTTTGGAAATTCGAAAGGAAGAAAAGTAGGAGAAATTACGGATCCGAAGCGGACTTCGGTAATTTCCCGACTATCCTATTGTTTGGCTTGGATTTAGGAAAGTCCTAATGTTCATTTAATGTTTTAATCTTGCCGATTTTAGTTAATTAGGGCTTATATTTATATGATAAAATCATACAAATAGCACTGGAAGATATGAGGGTTTATATCGTATCGGACGACTTACCTCGGAATCCTAAGACCGGTTAGGGCTTAATTTGCAATGCAAATGCCTAACGAAGAGTTGAGGATTTATGTTGCACTAGGCAAACTACCTCGAAGTCCTATGGCTTTGTTATTTAATTCCGGGAAAGTTTCTGCGAGTAGATCCGAGTTTCTTGCGACGACGATGGCCGTCTTTGCCCGCCATGCTCCGAGCTCCTTGTTGTTGCGAGAGGTTTAGTTTTAGAAATCATAAATCGGGAGATGAGAGAAGTGTTTGGTTTAAAGAAAGTCTTAATTTCAAGTGTTTTTTTGTGTTTTAATTAAAACAAATCTTAAAGTTGATTATAACGACATCGGTTAAGATCCCGCGGTTCCATCCTTCGGCATCATTATTTTTATCGGATTCACTTAGTCCGGATGAATTTGCTAAACTCAGCTGAATGAGTTCCACACTTTCATTTAGGCCGTGGGAAATCCCGTTAGCAACACGTAGGTTACATCATCCGAGGTATTCCCGATCATCCAACAAGACGTTTTAATTTAGTTGTAATTGTAGTTTTGTGTTACGTTTGTGATTAAATTTTAAGTTGTCTTATATTTTGAAATGTTGTGGAGGTGAATTTTATCTTGTAGTGTCTTTTAATTTAGTTATGGGTTTCGGTTTTGGTTTACGTCCTAAAGGTGTAGGTTTTCATGCAACTGTTGTTTATCATGCAAGAAAAATAAGTGCGATGCGATTAAATAAATTGCAATAAAATAAATCGCAATAAAATAAAAGCGTACACTGGAGGGTCTTCCAGTCATCCCAAGTGCACTTAAAATACAATTTAGAGCATTTAAGCATTCATAGCAATTTCTTAGGTAAAGCTAAGGGAAAGGGTTATGGTTTTCTACCAAATTCTAATCCTATAGCTAGTCATTTCTATGACGTCTAGGTTCTTTGTGTTTTTGGTTTGAAGACGATTTTCTTCATCGAAGAACAACTAAGTTCGATTGTTCTTATAAATATCCTATCATATTGAGGAAGTGCTTAGGAAGGATCCTAAACATCTTTTCAATATTTCTAGGATTGTTTTAAGTCGAGAGAATTTAGTTATATAAATGAATCGATCGTCAGAGGTTTTCGATTTTTGTTAACTTGCTCGGTGAACTAGGACATTTGAATGTCACTATAAATGAAGTAACATTTCATTTTATATTACGTTTAGGAGTTATGATAACTAAAGCTCTTGAGGGTAAATTGGTGTTGAAACGGTTTGTGATTGAATTTAAGTTCAAATTAATGATTTAAGTTTGGATTAGTGTTCAAGTTTTTTTTTTAGATTTATTTTTGAGTTCTTTATGTCTTAGGTGATGTTATTTAATTGACTTAATTCAATTTAATTTAATTTAATTTAATTTAATTCAATTTAGTTTGATTTGGTTTAATTTAATTCAATTTAGTTTGATTTGATTTAATTTTTAATTTAATTTAATTTAATTTAATTTAATTTAATTTAATTTAATTTAATTTAATTTAATTTAATTTAATTTAATTTATTTAATTTAATTTAATTTAATTTGATTTAATTTTAATTAATTTAATTTAATTTAATTTTATTTATTTATTTAATTTAATTTATTCATTTAATTTAATTTAATCCAACTTTTAATCTTAATTTAATTTAATTTAATTTTAATTTAATTTACTTAATTTAATTTAATTTTTAATTTAATTTAATTTTAATTTTAATTGAAATTTTTGAAAGAGTTTAATGATTTAATTTTAGTTTAATGATTAAGTCTTTTAATATTTTAAATTTGAGTTATCATTTTAATTAAGAGTTGAATATTAATGAGATGATTAAATTTAGGGATTTTTAAATTAAAGAATAAATCTCTTCCTAATAATATCCACTATTTTAATAATTCCGATTTTATTATTCTTCAAATTTAATCGATTATTTAATTAAGGTTTAATCATTTTAAATTGCTTAATGGGTTTCTACCCTTTAATTATTTAAATTTCAATCATCCTAATCAGGTTAGGATCAAATATTTTACTTGTTAATTTTTTTATTAAACCTAAAGTTTTAATTAAGGGTTAAAATTTAATTACCATTTTACCCTTGAGCTTAATAATTTCATAACTCACTAAATTGAACTCAAATGAACTTGAAATTTTTATGTAACTTCACTCATATGTCAATAAAGACATGAGAGGAGAAAATGTGATTTTTCTGTATTTAATTTATTTATATAATTATTTTTAGTAGAAAATAGAGATTTTCGAGGAAAATTTGCTAACATGACCAAGGAAAGTTTCTGTCCTTAAGAAAATTAGGGGACATTCCTAATGACCAGAGGACCACTTGGACTAATTTTGGTGATTTTTGAATTATATTATTTTTATTATAATTATTTTAAATTTTAGAGTGTTAATTAATTTAAAAATAAAATAAATGTTGAAAAATGAATTTTATATTTTTCAAAATTCTCTCTGATATCAAGGAAACTAGAGAAACAAATTTTGCAATTTTCTGATTTTTCTATGATTTATTACAATTATTTTAGTGAAAATGCTAGAAAATACATTTTTAATTTTAAAATTACCCTAGAGCTTTAAAATTTAATATCTTACTAAATAGACCTAAGAAAAACATGGGGTTTGTTCTAAGTGATTAAAATTCAAAATGTGACATTTTGGTGAATTTTATTATTTTTGTAATTTTTATTATTTTTTAATTATTAAAATATTAAAATAATGATAAAAAATCAACTTTTTTAGAAAATTGCAAATTTAATTTTCTTGTATTCCCCTGATATCAGAGAGGCTTTAAAACCAATTTGGTGAATTTTTGAAAGATATTTTGAAAGTTATGAATTTTTAAAGTTTAAAATGACTAAGTGGCTTAATCGACCCGATTAGTGGGGCTAACCAAGTCCGATCGACCTCAAATTTTTATGGTGGGTTCCTCTGATCCTAAAGGTCAGTGGAGAATTGATTTTAAGTCAATTTGATGTATGGTTAGCTCTAATTAATTAGAGACTTATTTTGGGTGTTTAAGCCAATTAGGGTTGTCTACAGATGAAGCTAACTTCAAACCTATTTTTCCTAGGGTTCTACGGTCATAAGGAACATCACCAAATTTTCCTAGAATTTATTTCACAACATGCTAATTTTTGGAATTAAAATACTCGAAAACGATGACATGCATTTGAAAAAATAAATAACTTTTCACAGAGGATGGCCTACTGACCTTGGAAAATTCGGGGAATGTTCCCGAGTTCGAAGGCTTCAAAAGCCTATAGTCTCATGCCATGGTGAATTGTATGAATGCATGGAGAATTAAAGCAATGCGGAGAGTAAATAATTAATTAAAAATAAAATACTTAGACAAAATTAATTAATTTCTTCTCCACATTATTCTCCTCATGTTCAGCTGAGCGAGAGGGTATTTTTATTTTATTTTTATGATTTTCCTACACAAAGTTATGAATTTTTCAAGTTTAGGGAATTAAATAAATAGAAAAATACCCCATTTTCTATTTATCCACGCGGCGCCGGCGCATCCTCGGCATCTCCGAAATCACGCGCGTCGCGCTCCCATTCGACGCCGCCATCTGAGTCGGCGGCCGGGCCCCGCGGTTCTCGTACCGTCTCCTGGTCCGACGCCATCCGAGCGCGTTCGTCCGCGCGTGTATTAAATGGACGGCATCCGTTCATCGTCCCGAGCGTCCTCGCACGAGGCGCGTCCACACTAAATCCCTAAGATCTCGCTCGATACTCGACGGATTTTTACGTTCTTAAGCTGCATGGATTCGTCTTGAAGAGACGAACACATCTATACGGTTATCATGCTTTGAAATTAAGGCATTTGAAATGGAGAATCTCCGGAAGCTCGGGATGAAGAATTAGTTCATACCTTTGCTCGGAGAAGTGTGGCTTCGATGCGAGAGTTGTTGCACCTTCGATTGGATCTCGGCAAGCTCCGGATGAAGTCTCTACAGTGCAGTGAATCGTCTAGATGTGATTTCGACCAAGCCCGATCACAAAGCTTGGAGGTTGGAGCAAGCCCAGGTGGCTCGGAGATGGGGCTTTTGCTTGGTGGACACCTTCCCTTGGTGCAGTGAAGGTGTAGAACCGATCGATTTGGGGATTGGTTCATCTGTGGAGAAGTGTCCTGGTTTTGGGTGGAATTTCGACTCTAAAATTGAGCTCGCGGAGAAGAAATGGCGGGGGATCTCACTGGGGATCAAGTGCTCTAAGTATGGAGAATGATGCGGAGCAATTTTGGCGAGTTTCGATGGGTGCGGTTCGGCACCTCTCTTGGCCGTGAGGGTGAGGGGTTTAAATAGGAGAGGCTGGAGGGCCTCCCGGGGGAGTTGAGGGCTGGGATCGAGTTGCTCTTGGCATGTGAAGAACAGCCATGGTGGCCACGTGGGCATGAGGCGGCTCGGCGAGATGGAATTCCAAAGTTTGACTCCTCCCGAGGTCTCGGCCATGGTGTTTTCCGGCGACCCGGGCGGTGGCCGGCGAGGCATGGGTCACCCTCGAGGTCCGGGTGGGTCGGGGTTAGAGGTTTGTGCAATCGATTGGCCATTGCCATGTGTAAAGTGGCTGAATTAAAATGGAATGGGGGAGGGGTCATTTTGGCTTCAATTTGGTCGACCCATTGGTTTGGGTTGGGTTCACCCTCCAAGGCCGATTTGGGCTGAAGGGAAAGTCACTTGGATCGGCTTGATTAGTGGGGTCGAGTCACAATCCAGTACAATTAAGCTTAAGCGAGAGTTAGGGGAGACATGGGAGTGGTTAATCACTCTTAAGAGAATCATTAAAGGGTCCCCTCTTCTTGCCATTTTGGGCATGGTGACAAGTCAAACCCCCATGGCTTCATGTGGCTTGTCTATGGCTTGCATGGCTTGCATTTGGCTTGAAAAAAAGTTGACTTGTTTCATGAAAAAGGGTTTTAGAAATATTTGTCATTTAGGGGGTAATTTGGCATGAGGCTTAATTTGGAATTATTTGATGATGTGATTAGAACTTAGGGAATGGCTTTGATTAAATGGATGGCAAATGGAAATGTCATGTGGGCTTTAAGGCCGATTTTGGGCTTTTGTATTTGGTGGAAATGGGCTTTTAGGAAGGTTTAGGGAAGTGGGCTTTTAGGTTTGAAAATGCATTTATGGATAGAAATTTTGTAAAGAGGTTGGGCCAAATAATTGTTGAGTTTGGTTTAGGGATGTGTCATGAGTGGTTTGGGAGTCGATTTGGTGTGATTTGGACTTGAATTGGTTTGAATTTGGGTTTGATTGGTAAGTGGGCACTATGTAGGTCAAATTGGGCTAACTTGGGCCAATGTTGGGCTAGAGTTGAAATTGATGTAAAATTAATGTTGGGAAATGTTTATGGGAGTGTTTCAAAGAGGTTTTGGCTTTGATGGGTTTTGATTTTGGGATTTGGGCTCATTTGGGCTAGGTTTGGGTTTAGGTCAAAAATGGGCCTTTTAATTTTGGGTTGAATTTGAGTGGGGTTTGGATCAAAATATTGGGCAAATCATGTTAGTGTTTTGTTCATGGGGATGTTAAGGAAGGTTTAGAAAAGATTTGGGTTTAATTGGAGTTGAATTGGGTGAGTTTGGGTTAAGTTTGGGTCATGGGTCCAAATTGGGCTTTAAGGCCAAAAGTGGAATTGGATCCAAATGTCAATCAAATTAAGCTTGGATTTGGTCTAGATTGGTGTTGGGAATGTTGAATTGAAGTTTAGAATTGAATTGGATCAGAATTTAGGTCAATTGGGTAGGTTAGGTTTGACATTGGGTTCACTTTGGGTTAAAATGGGTCGAATTGGGGATTTTGATAAAAGTGGGGTAAATTGACAAAATTGGCCCATGGTGTAGTTGGACAAAATGAAATTGGGAATATTTGGGATTTTATGGAATTTTCTGGGAATTTTCTGAATTTTTGGATTTTTTGGCTAAGAGGGGTATTTTGGGTATTTGAAGGGTATTGGGAGGTATTTTTGGAATTTTTGGTATTTTTGGTTATGGATGATCAGTTTGAGTGATGTGGAAATGTTTGGGAATGATTTTGAAGAATTTTGGGTGATTTGGAAATTTTTGAGAAATTTGAGATATTCGAGGCTTTGGGTAGGTTAGCGGGTATAGGGTCCGGGGTCAAAAATTGAAAATTTGGAAAATTGAAGATTGGGTGGATGTAAGTGGAAAGAAGTCATTTTGGTTGAGCCATGAAGCCATATCAAGCCCATATGAGCCATGAAGGGACTCATTTGAGGCATTCATCATGTTGTTCTGACACCTGCTTAGCCGAGGGCTTAGGGGTTAAGGACCATCCATGTGAATCACCTACATGAGTCGGGAGGTCAAGTCGGGTATGGGTGTGTTTTTAGGAAGTGTGTGAAAGTGTAGTGTGTAGGTGTAGTGTGTGTGCGAGTCGACCCTTCACCGGACCGAGGCCGCCGGGGCGATCCTAAGGCCCGAAGAGTCACATAGGAACTCATCCTTTAAACTTCCGCATTTGATTTCGACCCTCTAGATGATTAGGGGTCTACGGTCGAGTTTGTGGAGTTTGCGGGGAGTTTAGAAGTGGTTTGAATTTCTAAAAGGTGGGTCCCGATTCTAATCCTCTAAGATAGTCGAAGGAAAAGCTAAGGCTAGATCTGAAATACTAAAGAGAAGAAGAGAAGACCTCATCGAAAATGAGGTCGACAAATGGACCCCCGATAGGTGTGGTGAGTGACGGAGCACACCGCGCGTATTGGTGTTGACCGAAGCGATCAACAAAACCAACACGGATGTCCAAGTAACAAACTTAGGACGAAGTAGAAGAGCTTCGAGTTGGGGAGTGTCGAGTATATCTGCGGGACTGGAGATTCTTGAACTCTCGGCTGGGAAAGGAAAAGGAGGTGAATCCCAAATCACATGATTTAGGAGAATTTCAATTTAGATTTTATTTTGTTTCATGTTCAAGTCATGATGTGTGAGTTTAGATTTCGATTTGGAGTTTTAATTTAGATTGAAGTTTGTCAAGATTAATTTTGAAGGGATTTGATTTGAATTGAAAATTGGAATTTTGAAGTTTTAGATACAACATCTTCAACCCCAAAAGAAGATCGAATCAATTGGATTGGATCATTACAATGAGGAAAGATCTCAGAGTAATGCGGTATTGGATGTAAAATCCTTAACCTCAAGAATTTGATTTGATTTGATGTATTTCATTGCGATAGGGAAAAGATCCTAAAGCAATGCAGTCTCGGATGTAAAATCCTCGACCCAAAAGTTTGAATTTGATGTATTTCATTGCGATAGGGAAAAAAATCCTAAAGCGATGCGAGTCTTGGATGTAAAATCCTCGACCCCAAAAGTTTGAATTTGATGTATTTCGGTGCGATAGGGAAAGAATCTAAAGCGAGTGCGGTCTTGGATGTAAAATCCTCGACCCAAAAGTTTGAATTTGATGTATTTCGGTGCGATAGGGAAAGAATCCTAAAGCGGTGCGGTATCGGATGTAAAATCCTCGACCCGAAGTTTGAATTTGATGTATTTCGGTGCGATAGGGAAAGAATCCTAAAGCGGTGCGGTCTTGGATGTAAAATCCTCGACCCGAAAGTTTGAATTTGATGTATTTCGGTGCGATAGGGAAAGAATCCAAAAGCGATGCGATCTTGGATGTAAAATCCTCGACCCGAAGTTTGAATTTGATGTATTTCGGTGCAATAGGGAAAGAATCCTAAAGCGAGTGCGATCTTGGATGTAAAATCCTCGACCCGAGAGTTTAAATTTGATGTATTTCGGTGCGATAGGGAAAGAATCCTAAAGCGGTGCGGTCTTGGATGTAAAATCCTCGACCCAAGAGTTTGAATTTGATGTATTTCGGTGCGATAGGAAGAGAATCCTAAAACGAGTGCGGTCTTGGATGTAAAATCCTCGACCCAAAAGTTTGAATTTGATGTATTTCGGTGCGATAGGGAAAGAGTCCTAAAGCGGTGCGATCTTGGATGTAAAATCCTCGACCCAAGAGTTTAAATTTGATGTATTTCGGTGCGATAGGGAAAGAATCCTAAAGCGAGTGCGATCTTGGATGTAAAATCCTCGACCCAAGAGTTTGAATTCGATGTATTTCGGTGCGATAGGAAGAGAATCCTAAAGCGATGCGGTCTTGGATGTAAAATCCTCGACCCAAAAGTTTGGATTTGATGTATTTCGGTGCGATAGGGAAAGAATCCTAAAGCGAGTGCGATCTTGGATGTAAAATCCTCGACCCAAGAGTTTAAATTTGATGTATTTCGGTGCGATAGGAAAGAATCCTAAAGCGGTGCGATCTTGGATGTAAAATCCTCGACCCGAGAGTTTGAATTTGATGTATTTCGGTGCGATAGGAAGAGAATCCTAAAGCGGTGCGGTCTTGGATGTAAAATCCTCGACCCGAAAGTTTGGATTTGATGTATTTCGGTGCGATAGGAAGAGAATCCTAAAGCGGTGCGGTCTTGGATGTAGAATCCTCGACCCAAAAGTTTGAATTTGATGTATTTCGGTGCGATAGGAAGAGAATCCTAAAGCGGTGCGGTCTTGGATGTAAAATCCTCGACCCAAAAGTTTGGATTTGATGTATTTCGGTGCGATAGGAAGAGAATCCTAAAGCGGTGCGGTCTTGGATGTAGAATCCTCGACCCGAAAGTTTGAATTTGATGTATTTCGGTGCAATAGGAAGAGAATCCTAAAGCAGTGCAGTCTTGGATGTAAAATCCTCAACCCAAAAGTTTAGATTTGATGTATTTCAGTGCAATAGGAAGAGAATCCTAAAGCAGTGCAGTCTTGGATGTAGAATCCTCGACCCAAAAATTTGAATTTGATTGAGGTTTGATGTGAGATCTGGAAAGATCGAATTTGAGATTTGAAATTTGACTAGGATTTGATTTAAGATCTGGAAGATCGAATTTGAGATTTGAAATTTGACTGGGATTTGATTTAAGATCCGGAATATCGAATTTGAGATTTGAAATTTGGTAGGATTTGATTTAAGATCCGGAAGATCGAATTTGAGATTTGAAATTTGGTGGGATTTGATTTAAGATGCGGAAGATCGAATTTGAGATTTGATAGAGATTTGGAATGCGGAAAGATTGAATTTGAGATTTGATAGAGATTTGGAATGCGGAAAGATTGAATTTGAAATTTGGAAGGATGAGTTTGAACTCGATTGAAATTTGATTTAAGATTTGATTTGAAATTTGGAAGATCACATTTGAAATTTGATCGAGATTGGATTCGAAATTTGATTGAGAATTTGATTTGAGATTTGATTTAACATTTATGTTGATTTCGTTTATCTTTTAATGATCCAAATTTTACTTTATTGTTTATTTAATGTTCATGTGAATTTGGTGTTTGTCATTTTTTTTTTTAGATTTTTTTTTTTTTGAAAAGAAAACAAGGAAAAATTTATTATCAGGATTTTATTTATTTTAGCACATTTTATTATTTTTTTGGGTTCGGACCCGATCATAAGTAATTACTTCACCCGTGTTTCTTAGAGATGGAAGAATTCATTCCTTCGAAACATCGGGTAGCGTAGTACTTTTTCAAGTATCATCCATTGATCGGAAGCATATGTCGTTCTCCACGGCAATTCACTAGGCGATAGGAACCTCCCGAGTATACTTGCTTCGACCACAAACGGTCCTTCCCAGTGGGTTCAAATTTTCCTCCTATCTTGCGGTGTGCGAGAATAGGTCTTTTGAGAACGAGAACTAAATCACCAACTTTGAAGGTTCTTGGGCGGACCGGTTTGTCATGGGCTTGAACCATCTTAGCTTGGTATAGTTCTAAATTACTGTTGCTTGCTGCAAGTCTTTTCCCTTCCGGGCTCTCTAATTCTTCGAGTCGTAATTTGGCGTTTTCTTCGTTGTGATTTTATTTGCAAGCTGCAATTACGAGTGAAGGAAGGCTTGGACCTCTAAAGGTAACACTGCCTCGGACCCATACACCAGAGCGTAAGGTGTAGCTTGAGTAGGAGTTCTGAAGGTTGTCCGGTAGGCCCATAAGGCTTCTAACAACTTCTCATGCCAATTTCTCTTATTGTCGTCTAAAGTCTTCTTTAAAATTTGAACGAGAGTTTTATTAAAAGCCTCAGTGAGGCCGTTTGCTCTTGGGTAGTAAATTGTTGAATACCGCGGTCGATTCCGTGTCTTCGACAAAATTGTTGATTTGTGTGCTTCGAATGCGGCCCATTATACGAGATAATCTGCGCGACACTCCGAAACTATAAACAACTTGGTTCTTGAAAAATTGTAGCACGTGGTGTGCTTTCACTTCTCTAAGTGGAACTGCCTCTGCACTTGGAAAAGTAATCTGTAGCCGCAAGAATGAAGCGATGTCCTTTTGACGACGGTGGTTCTATTGGACCCACTATATCCGTGCCCCAACATTCGAATGGCCACGACGCGATTGTCGGATGTAGCACATTTGGAGGTTGGTGTAGAACCACTCCGTGCACTTGGCACTAATGACGACTCTTGGCGATTTTCATACGAGTCGGTCATCATCGAGGGCCGGTAGTACCCTAGTCTTTTAATTTTCATTTTCATCTTTGGACCCGGTGGTGAGCGCCACGGAGTCTGAATGTACCTCTTTAACAATTTCACGGGCCTCGGACCCGCTTAGGCATCTTAGCCCCATTTGATCAAAAGACCTTCGTATAATGTGTTGTTTATTAATGCGTAGGACGAGTTCTTTTCTTGATACGATGAGTTAACGACCTATCATCTGGTAGCTTTCTGTTTGCGGGTAGTCCATCGATGGTCGTCGCCGATCTTACGTGTTTTTACGTCACTTGCTGCTAGCTGATCCTTTTTCCTTTTCGATTTGTGTATCGTGTCATGTCAAGTTGTGATAGGACACGGCGTCCGTGAATTGACACTTCCACCGATTCATCTTGCAAACGGGCAAATTCTTTTGCGAGACGAGCTAGCGCATCCGCTAAAGCGTTTTCTTTCAGGAATTTTATAGATTGTCACATTTGGAATCTGTTCCAACAGACTGTATGGCACACTTGGAAGTATTGCTCGAGTCTTGGTTTTAAAATTCTGTATTGTCCGGCGATCCGTTGAATGATTAACCTGTGAATCCCGTAGATGTTGATGTCCGTTATCCCCATTTGAATGGTTAATTCCGATCCGTTATGAGGGCTTCGTATTCCGCTTCGTTGTTTGTACATGGTTCCGTCAAGTGGTAGGAGTATCTTAACATCCCCGCTCCGGTGTTATAAAGATTAGCCCGATTCCTGCCTTACACGAGCACTATCACTTGCGATTCTTCGTCTTTGTGCGGCGAAGATGCTCCATCGAAATATAATTCCCAACGTCGATCATCGAGGTCTTCTAGGTTCATTATTTGTTCATGCGGCAAGTCGTCATTGAGAGGCGATTCTGCCGCAAAGGGTGTCTTTGCGAGGAAGTCTGCTAAGACTTGTCCCTTACGGCGCGAAGAGGCACGAAAGTTATATCGAATTGCAACAATATCATTGACCATACGGCAAGTCTACCGGAAGCGTTGGACGAGTCATCAAGTATTGCAATGGATTAAACTTCGAGATTAGGTTGACCTTATGAGAAAGCATGTAATGCACGAGCTTTTGAGCGGCGAAGATCGGGGCCAAACAATGCTTTTCGATTGCGGGATACCTTATTTCCGTCGGCGATGAACGACGACTTAGGTAGTAAAGAGCATTTTCTTTACCCTCATCATTGACACAGGCTAACGAGGCTCGAGAGAGTCGTCTAAAGCCGCGGTATAAAGTATTAGCGGTCTACACGAGGCTGAGACTGCTAAGACGGGAGGTGTCATTAAATATTGTTTAATGTCCTCGAAGGCCCTACGGCATTTCTCTTCCCGAATAAATTTGGCGTCCTTTTTAACTAGTGCGAGAAAGGTCGACACTTACTCGACGAGGTTTGAGATAAAGCGTCGAAGATATGCCGGCTTCCCTTGAAAAGATCGTAGTTGTTTTAAGGTTTTGGGAGGCGGCATTTCTAAGATAGCTTTTATCTTTTCGGATCGATTTCGATTCCACGATGTCGGACAACGAATCCTAAGAATTTCTGGAGGTGACGCCGAAGGCGCATTTTAAGGGGTTCATCTTAAGGTTAAATTGTCTTAATCGTTCGAAAACAATTCTCGAATCATATAGGTGGTTGTCCTTTACTTTGCTTTTGATGACCACATCGTCCACGTAGCATTCGACTTGATTATGGATGAGATCATCAAAAATTCTTGTCATTGCTCTACGGTAGGTTGCTCTGCGTTCTTCGATCCGAATGGCATCCTTTGTGTAGCAAAATACTCCGATCGGCGTTACGAATGCTGTAAGCTTTTCATCTTCCGGAGCCATTTTATCTGGTTGTATCACTGAAGATCCATCCATGAATGAGAATATTTCATGTGTTGAAGCAATGTCGATCATTAATTACGGGATCGGTAGAGGAAATTCATCTTTTGGACATGCCTTGTTTAAATCTACGAAATCCACACAAATTCGATCGACCATTCTTCTTCTCGATTGGTACCACGTTGGCTAACCAAGTCGGGTATTGTTCTTCACGGACAAATTTAGCGTCCATTAGCTTTTTAACTTCGGCTATGACTTGTTGTTCGATTTCTAGCCGCATTCTTAGGGACCTTGTCGACCGGGACGGAAGTAGGATCCACTCCTAGCTTATGGATGCGACCTCTGGAGCTAATCACGGCATCTCATCGTAGCTCCAAGCAAAACGATCTTTAAATTCCATTAATAACTTGATTATTTCTTCGAGTCTTCTTTATTGAGTAAGGAGCTAACAAAGGTAGGTCTAGGCTCTTCGCTAGTACCTAAGTTAACTTCAGTTAACTCATCTATCGTAGATTTGATTTCTTCTTCGAATTACGGTGGAGCGTCTCCAATTTGTAAATCTTCGAGTTCGTCCGTAGTTTCCATGCGGTTTTCATTAGATTCGCAAGTGACAACCAAGCAAAATTCGGTATCGTCGAGCGATCCTGCGTGCCGAATCCGAGACCATGCTTTGAGTTGGGTGAACGACCGGAGTTATTCCATAATTTTCAAAATGTCGAGATTGACCTTTTGTCCATTGTCGAGGTAAGAAACCAAGCTGAATTAAATTTTGAACACGGGGAGAGTACCACTCGAAAGGCAATTCCATTAATTCGATGAAGTAGCATCTTCGAATTGTACATTATTTTCGGTTTTGGAGGAAGAAGCACCACGGTAGAATTTGATGGGCTTTGCACTGCCGCTACGTACCTCTTTGACCTCCATACCCTCGATCTTATTAGAATGGATCGGGGTCGGGGTCATAGTACGTACATAGTGGTTAATCTTCTCGTACATTGATTTATATTCTTCGTTTCTTTCATCTTCGAGAGGGATTCGAATTGCGGCTTCTTCGACTTATTATCGCTTGCTTCTTGTTTGATTTCTTTTTCTTCTTCGGAACTATCTTCCCGATCGACATTAATGGTTGGTTTCCTCTGTCCAATCGTCCTAACGTCTCTACCACGACCTCGTCCCCGGCCTCGACCTCGGATGCGAGTTGTGGAGAAACCTTCTCCATCTCGCCGTAAGGGAGTGGTGAGCGACTGTTGGACTAGGACTTCAGGTTCTTCGTTGTCTCGAACTTTCTTTGCTTCATTTGTTATGGTATCTCTGGAGAAGATCGTTTTCTTCGGTGGTGCATAATAAGCTGCATCCTCGTGGATTCCAATTTCATGTACGGAGAATGGTTGTAAGTCACCTTTGATGCCTTTGTTCCCCTCCATCGTAGTATTTGATGCACGCGATGTAGAGATGATGGTACCATCCTGTTTTCATGTATCCATGGTCGGCCCAGTAGAGCGTTGAACGATGTTTCTGAATCAATTATGTGAAATTTTGCGGTTGTCCTTGCTAAGTCACCGGTCTTCATTAGCAGTGTTATTGAGCCGAGGGCTCTTTCTCCTTTCTGGTTGAATCCTCTTAATAACATTTTGTCCGCTTCGAGCTCGCGGGCATCAATTTCCAAGTATGCTAGCGTTCGAAGATTCATTATATTGATTGATGCTCCTGGATCCACCAATACTGCGGAGAGTGTAAATTTTCCGATTATAAGCTGAAATGTACAACGGTCGGTTGTGATCTGCATTGTCCAAGTAGTAGGTCATTGTCAGTGAAGGTAACACCTCGTTGTTCCTTTAACGAGCAAACCTCATCTAAGGAATCTCCGGCCATTTGAGCTAAGCAAATCTCCGGATCAAGTAAGGCCTTGATCGAGCTTCTCTCATCTCCTTTGATAAGATGAGAGCATCGTAGATGCTCGGTTTGGTGGTAGTTTCCTAAGATGGGCTAGCACGTTGTAGTCCACTTTGTTTTCATGTGTCTCTGCTTCTTCCCGAATGGGTATTTCTTCTGCTGGGGTTGGTTCTTCCTGAACAACCACCTACTTTCCTTTGTCTTTTGGACCCATTCTCGGAGGTAGAACTTTTCCACTCCTTAAGTTGACTTCTCTAATTTCTTCTGAATCTATTGTTGAGCTTGCCGGTGTCTCTTCTTGAATCGGAATGGCAGGCTCTTCCGGATTATCTTCAGAATCTGAAGGTTCTAACTCTATTGTGACTGGAGCTCCTCGAAACTCGCAGATAGATTCGTTGCTTGTTGAGCTCTCGTAGCCTCCTTGATGGATGTCTTCTTCGTTATTCTGCTCGTCGAGATCGTGTATGATTTGAGAATTGTCATTGGTATTGAAATCGATATCCGGATTGTCGCTAGTTACGTAATCGTTAGAAACAGTCAAAACGTAGCCAACGCCATCACCCTTATCATTATATGATCCCACCGAAGTGAGTAGATAATCATACGAGTCGGGGGTTCGAGGGATTTCTCCCCGAATCGGAAACAACTATCCTAGGATAAGCGGCCCCTAGTCCAGCCTTAGGTGCCTCGGTCTTCTCTTCTTCGTCGATTTTCTTCTTTTCTTCGATCGTCTCTGTTGAGGTGGTTCTTCCATCGCAAGTGATAGTACCGGCTTAACGGGTTTCGAACTACGAATTGAAGCTCGCACCGAGGCGGTTCGGATGCTGTCTAAAACTTTCTTCGAAGACCTTGTCCAGGCAGTAGTCCATCCATCGTCAGTTGCATAGGGATCTATCGGAATGATGGGATTAGTCGAGACAACATTGACGGAACCTCCTTTCTGGGGTTCCTTCATGTACTCCTTCGGGATAGTTATATTTCCTTTCCGAAGGTTGTCGTTAAGCCAACTTTTGAAGGTAATGCAATCTTCTATTTTGTGCCCAAGCATCCGGTGGTAAGGGAAAAAGTTGGGATCACCTTTCTTGTTGACTTCCTCTGGTCTTTTAGGCTCTGGCAGCTAGAAATCTGGAGTCTTCATCAAACTACGGAACATTTTCGGCACTGCTTCATTCTTGAACGGATATTCTCTGCTCAAAAGCTCCCTTAATGTACGTTGCGGACGAGGCGGTTGTTCATAATGCGGAGATGACTGATAGCTGGGCCGGGGTTCTTGGTAATACTGTTGTGGTTGCTTGCGGCCGTTACGGTGGTATTTGCATCGGTTGCTTGCCTTTGTCGGCTTCGCTGCAACGATCCGGATTTCTTTTCGAAAGTCTTTACGGGCTTTTGTTTATACGTTTTATCGGTGAAACTAAATTGCTTTGCCTCCTCTTGTAAGCTTCCGGCCTTGCTTAACAACTTCTCGAAAGTCTTAATAGTAAATCCCTTGAGGAGAAGTGCTTATCGGGCCGTGAATGCTTTTAAGTAAAATGCTGGCCTGCATCTTGTTCTTGCGGTTGTGGTTCACACTTCATGCTTAAGTTCCTCCATCGAAGTATGTAATCCACCAAAGTTTCATTCGGCTTTTGTTTTTCTACCACTAAATCTCTATAGTGATGTGGTGCTGAGCTCCGGCGAATCGCTTGATGAAGAGGTTCTCCAGCTACGAGAACGTCTTCACAGAACCATTTGGTAATTCGCATACCGGTCGAAGGCGATTCACGACGGACTGGCGACGAGCGCGTCGGAAGAGTAATGCATCGCTCCCGCCGACATTGCAACAAGCGGCACGAAAGTGTGCCACATCTTGTCGGGGGTTTCCGGTTCCGTCGAAGGTCTTGAACGAGAGGTGGTACGAAGCCTTTCGGGTATTGGACGGCGTCGAATTCTTACGGGTAAGGTCTGCCCGTCCGAATGGATGTCCCGCTCTTCGATTGTCTTAAGGCTTCTCGCATCTGCTGTTCCATCAAGTTCTTGATATCCTTTTCGGGAATCATACTCTGTGTTGTATCCTTTTCGGTGATCATCCCCATTGACGGACGTAATCTCCTTTCCTCCGTCTACGATGTGAATGACCTGCAGGGGTGTCTCCCTTTGTGGTTGTACTTGACTGCGGAGAGTGGCCGGAGCTACGGCCATCTCTTCCATCCTTTTCGCCATTTGAGCGATCGTGTCGTCCTTTTCTCGAAGGTTGCCTTCTCATCGGTTCGGCTCCTCTCTTTCTGCGAGCTGCGGGAGCACCTTGCGAAGGCTGCTTGAAGCTCGTGTTTCAACCATGTTGATTTACGCGTATTCGTCGTCCATGAATTCCGATGAATCGATCTCGTCTCCGAACTTTTCTTCTCTTTCTTTTGCCGATCGTCGGATATCGGTTCTCGGCTTTTCCATGGCATCTTCTAGCGGGGCTTTCTGTGTGTCTTCGTGGTTGTCGTGCGATAGGCTGCAGGGTCCCCTTCTAACGAGTCCCCTTCATCGCGGTAGCACTTTCTTCGGATTCGAGTCTCCTGGCGAGACTTTCTTTCTCGAGCTCTTTGTTTCGATCTCAGTCGCCCGATGGTGGGACGCCATACCATCCTTCTAGCGGCGGAAGGTCTAGGACCGGATGGTGCGTCGGCCAAATGCTTTGGAAGGTGGTATCCTCCTAATCTGTAATCTCGAGACGACAACGGGTGGACTAGCCTTCATTCTTTTACTTGGCTTTTACGTCATGATGGCGGGTTCACTCGGGGCCCGAGACGGGATTTGGCGGCACCCGCCCTATCCTTCGTAGAATTTCGATACGGGGCGGTTTTCCTTCTTTGCTAACTTTTCTACCAAAGTTTGCGGTCGAAGCAAACGGCGTAGTTCTAGTTCTTTTCTTGCGAGCTATCGTTGTAATATGCGGGGCGAGGTAATGTGGCGGCAATCTTGCGAACATTCTCCTCGTCCTCTGCGGCGGAGAGGGGATGGAATGCAGCTTCCTCCCAAGAGTGGTATGTATTCGAGCGGCGGTGTATATTACGGCGGTTACGGAATTTCCTCTAGGAAAGCAATTTCGGCGGCTACGGCTTCTTTAGCTATCCTTCATTTCGTTTCTTCTTTGGGTCTTTGTTAGTGACGGAATCTTGAGCTGGACCCGATTTCGAAAACGAAGGTCTTACGGGAAGATGCTGTACCCTCCACGGTAACGGGTCCATCATAATTACGGATTTCTTTCCCCTTTGATTCGGCGAAAGTACGGGTAGGTGCGGAAACAACTAGACCGGTGGGGGTAGAGATAACGGTCCTTCTATGGACATCGGTACTCCTCTTAGTCGGGATCCTTTGCGGAGGGGGAATTCTTGGGTCGACTGAGGTTGAACTCGAGCGGCGGCTCCTCGGCTTCGGATACCTTATTCATCGGTGCGAAAAGGGAGACGTCGGTGATCTTGACGTTTGTGTTTTCAAATCCTTGTCCAAATCGGATGATTCCATTGTCGGGCGGCTCATCCTTATAGACGGCGAAGTCCGATCCGTTGGTGAAGGAGAAAATCGGTTTTGGGGCTTCCATTTTGCGGGGTAGATTACGGATTGTCGGTCCCGAGTTATGCTTCTTTTCTTTAGGACGAAAAGAAAGGAATTGAAAAGAGTCCGAACTCATTCTTGTTCATGTATTTATAAGAAGGAATCACTTATTAAAAGAATCACTTATTAGAGGGTTTGTTTATTTAGAACGGAGTGTTGAAAGGTGTAGAGAAGGTAAGGAATCGAATCGGAGTTGGAAAGGAAAAGAGAGTCTTAAGCAAGACTTCTCGACTCGAGGGATCACTCCTAAGCTAACACTTATTGGGGGTCGCCCCACCTCGAAATGAGGTAAAAGGATCTCGGAACCTCTCTGTTTAGGGGTGTCTAAACGGTGGCTCCTAAACCCGAGAGAATGTTGGTTATACTTGTTCGAGGTGGAAATGAACATAGTATCCCGACGGAAAGAAGGGTAGTTTGATCCATAAGGGACATGGATGCACTACTAGATTTTGAAAGCGAAATTGTCGATTAGAATGGAGAGAGGAATTTTCCCAGGCGGAGTCGCCAGAAGTTGTCGGCACTATTTTTACGTTGTGTGATATTTTAAAAAGGGGTCGCCTAACAGAAGTTGTCGGCGAGTTTTAAATTTAAATATAGATTTAATTTAGAAAATAATATTTGATTTTGAAAATAATTTTAAATTTGAAGATTTTAAGATATGAAATCGAAGCCGATCTCGCATCCCGAATAGTTTATATAAACGAGCACCGCATCACAAGCCGTGTATCTATCCCTAAGGATAGACACAACGCTTGATGGTGGGGCTCGGTTAAATAAACTAGAAGATTTGTGACATCCGTTTGGTACGCGAACCAATTTTATAAGCCGACAAATTCCCTGCTTAATATGAAAATATTAAACGGGGTTTATATTACACAGGTTCTTTAAAATTCCCTATAAGGGCGAGCCCCTATAGTTAATTACATCTTAAGTGACGGGAATCACCTAAGAAAACTCTCGATAATAATCAAAAATTGTGCTCTCGAGAATTTCGAAGTTTAAGTTTTCGAAGAATTGAATTTTGGGTTTCGATAGGGAATGGATCAAGTTTGGAACATTTTGTTTTGGAAATTCGAAAGGAAGAAAAGTAGGAGAAATTACGGATCCGAAGCGGACTTCGGTAATTTCCCGACTATCCTATTGTTTGGCTTGGATTTAGGAAAGTCCTAATGTTCATTTAATGTTTTAATCTTGTCAATTTTAGTTAATTAGGGCTTATATTTATATGATAAAATCATACGAAATAGCACGGAAGATATGAGGGTTTATGTCGTATCGGACGACTACCTCGGAATCCTAAGACCGGTTAGGGCTTAATTTGCAATGCAAATGCCTAACGAAGAGTTGAGGATTTATGTTGCACTAGGCAAACTACCTCGAAGTCCTATGGCTTTGTTATTTAATTCCAGGAAAGTTTTGCTGAAGTAGATCCGAGTTTTGCTGACGACGATGGCCGTCTTTGCCCGCCAGTACTCCGAGCTCCTTGTTGTTGCGAGAGGTTTAGTTTTAGAAATCATAAATCGGGAGATGAGAGAAGTGTTTGGTTTAAAGAAAGTCTTAATTTCCGAGTGTTTTTTTGTGTTTTAATTAAAACAAATCTTAAAGTTGATTATAACGACACCGGTTAAGATCCACGGTTCCATCCTTCGGCATCATTATTTTTATCGGATTCACTTAGTCCGGATGAATTTGCTAAACTCAGTTGAATGAGTTCCACACTTTCATTTAGACCGTGGGAAATCCCGTTAGCAACACGTAGGTTACATCATCAGAGGTATTCCCGATCATCCAACAAGACGTTTTAATTTAGTTGTAATTGTAGTTTTGTGTTACTGTTTGTGATTAAATTTTAAGTTGTCTTATATTTTGAAATGTTGTGGAGGTGAATTTTATCTTGTAGTGTCTTTTAATTTAGTTATGGGTTTCGGTTTTGGTTTTACGTCCTAAAGGTGTAGGTTTTCATGCAACTGTTGTTTATCATGCAAGAAAAATAAGTGCGATGCGATTAAATAAATTGCAATAAAATAAATCGCAATAAAATAAAAGCGTACTGGAGGGTCTTCCCGTCATCCAAGTGCACTTAAAATACAATTTAGAGCATTTAAGCATTCATAGCAATTTCTAGGTAAAGCTAAGGGAAAGGGTTATGGTTTTCTACCAAATTCCTAATCCTATGGCTAGTCATTTCCTATGACGTCTAGGTTCTTTGTGTTTTTGGTTTGAAGACGATTTTCTTCATCGAAAGAACAACTAAGTTCGATTGTTCTTATAAATATCCTATCATATTGAGGAAGTGCTTAGGAAGGATCCTAAACATCTTTTCAATATTTCTAGGATTGTTTTAAGTCCGAGAGAATTTAGTTATATAAATGAATCGATCGTCGAGGTTTTCAATTTTTGTTAACTTGCTCGAGTGAACTAGGACATTTGAATGTCCTATAAGTGAAGTAACATTTCATTTTATATTCTGTTTAGGAGTTATGATAACTAAAGCTCTTGAGGGTAAATTGGTGTTCAAACGGTTTGTGATTCAAATTTAAGTTCAAATTAATGATTTAAGTTTGGAATAGTGTTCAAGTTTTTTTTTTTTTTTTTAGATTTATTTTTGAGTTCTTTATGTCTTAGGTGATGTTATTTAATTCAACTTAATTCAATTTAATTTAATTTAATTTAATTTAATTCAATTTAGTTTGATTTGGTTTAATTTAATTCAATTTAGTTTGATTTGATTTAATTTTTAATTTAATTTAATTTAATTTAATTTAATTTAATTTAATTTAATTTAATTTAATTTAATTTAATTTATTTAATTTAATTTAATTTAATTTGATTTAATTTTAATTAATTTAATTTAATTTAATTTAATTTTTTTAATTTAATTTAATTTATTCATTTAATTTAATTTAATCCAACTTTTAATCTTAATTTAATTTAATTTAATTTTAATTTAATTTACTTAATTTAATTTAATTTTTAATTTAATTTAATTTTAATTTTAATTGAAATTTTTGAAAGAGTTTAATGATTTAATTTTAGTTTAATGATTAAGTCTTTTAATATTTTAAATTTGAGTTATCATTTTAATTAAGAGTTAAATATTAATGAGATGATTAAATTTAGGGATTTTTAAATTAAAGAATAAATCTCTTCCTAATAATATCCCTATTTTAATAATTCGATTTTATTATTCTTCGAAATTTAATCGATTATTTAATTAAGGTTTAATCATTTTAAATTGCTTAATGGGTTTCTACCCTTTAATTATTTAAATTTCAATCATCCAAATCAGGTTAGGATCAAATATTTTACTTGTTAATTTTTTTATTAAACCTAAAGTTTTAATTAAGGGTTAAAATTTAATTACCATTTTACCCTTCAAGCTTAATAATTTCATAACTCACTAAATTGAACTCAAATGAACTTGAAATTTTTATGTGACTTCACTCATATGTCGATAAAGACATGAGAGGAGAAAATGTGATTTTTCTGTATTTAATTTATTTATATAATTATTTTTAGTAGAAAATAGAGATTTTCGAGGAAAATTTGATAACATGACCAAGGGAAAGTTTCCGTCCTTAAGAAAATTAGGGGACATTCCTAATGACCAGAGGACCACTTGGACTAATTTTGGTGATTTTTTGAATTATATTATTTTTATTATCAATATTTTAAGTTTTAGAGTGTTAATTAATTTAAAAATAAAATAAATGTTGAAAAATGAATTTTATATTTTTCAAAAATCTCTCTGATATCAAGGAAACTAGAGAAATAAATTTTGCAATTTTCTGATTTTTCTATGATTTATTACAATTATTTTAGTGAAAATGCTAGAAAATACATTTTTAATTTTAAAATTACCCTAGAGCTTTAAAATTTAATATCTTACTAAATAGACTTAGGAAAAATATGGGATTTGTTCCTAAGTGATTAAAATTCAAAATGTGACATTTTGGTGAATTTTATTATTTTTGTAATTTTTATTATTTTTTAATTATTAAAATATTAAAATAATGATAAAAAATCAACTTTTTAGAAAATTGCAATTTTAATTTTCTTGAATTCCCCTGATATCAGAGAGGCTTCAAAACCAATTTGGTGAATTTTTGAAAGATATTTTGAATGTTATGAATTTTTAAAGTTTAAAATGACTAAGTGGCTTAATCAACCCAATTAGTGGGGCTAACCAAGTCCAATCGACCTCAAATTTTTATGGTGGGTTCCTCCGATCCTAAAGGTCAGTGGAGAATTGATTTCAAGTCAATTTGATGTATGGTTAGCTCTAATTAATTAGAGACCTATTTTGGGTGTTTAAGCCGATTAGGGTTGTCTAGATGAACTAACTCAAAACCTATTTTTCCTAGGGTTCTCACGGTCATAAGGAACATCACCAAATTTTCCTAGAATTTATTTCACAACATGCTAATTTTTGGAATTAAAATACTCAAACATGACAACATGCATTTGAAAAAATAAATAACTTTTCACAGAGGTGGCCTCGACCTTGGAAAATTCGGGGAATGTTCCCAAGTTCGGAGGCTTCAAAAGCCACTATAGTCTCATGCCATGGTGAATTGTATGAATGCATGGAGAATTAAAACAATGCGGGGAGTAAATAATTAATTAAAAATAAAATACTAGACAAAATTAATTAATTTCTTCTCCACATTATTCTCCTACTGTTCAGCTGAGCGAGAGGATATTTTTATTTTATTTTTATGATTTTCCTACACAAAGTTATGAATTTTCCAAGTTTAGGGAATTAAATAAATAGAAAAATACCCTATTTTTCTATTTATCCACGCGGCGCCGGCGCATCCTCGGCATCTCCGAAATCACACGCGTCGCGCTCCCGTTCGACGCCGCCATCCGAGTCGGCAGCCGGGCCCGGCGGTTCTCGTACGCGTCTCTCGGTCCGACGCCATCGCCGGCCGTTCGTCCGCGCGTGTATTAAATGGACGGCATCCGTTCATCGTCCCGAGCGTCCTCGCCCGAGAGCCGTCCACACTAAATCCACTAAGATCTCACTCGATACTCGACGAATTTTTACGTTCTTATGCTCATGGATTCGTCTTGAAGAGACGAACACATCTATACGGTTATCATGCTTTGAAATTAAGGCATTTGAAATGGAGAATCTCCGGAAGCTCGGGATGAAGAATTAGTTCATACCTTTGCTCGGAGAAGTGTGGCTTCGATGCGAGAGTTGTTGCACCTTCGATTGGATCTCGGCAAGCTCCGGATGAAGTCTCTCGGTGCAGTGAATCGTCCAGATGTGATTTCGACCAAGCCAGATCACAAAGCTTGGAGGCTGGAGCAAGCTGGGTGGCTCGGAGATGGGGCTTTTCTTGGTGGACACCTTCCCTCGGTGCGGTGAAGGTGTAGAACCGGTCGATTTGGGGATTGGCTCACCTGTGGAGAAGTGTCCTGGTTTTGGGTGGAATTTCAACTCTAAAATTGAGCTCGCGGAGAAGAAATGGCGGGGGGATCTCACTTGGGGATCAAGTGCTCTAAGTATGGAGAATGATGCGGAGCAATTTTGGCGAGTTTCGATAAGGTGCGGTTCGGCACCTCTCTTGGCCGTGAGGGTGAGGGGTTTAAATAGGAGAGGCTGGAGGGCCTCCCAGGGGGAGTTGAGGGCTGGGATCGGCTGCTCTTGGCATGTGAAGAACGACCATGGTGGCCATTGGGCATGAGGCGGCTCGGCAAGATGGAATTCCAAAGTTTGGCTCCTCCCGAGGTCTCGGCCATGGTGTTTTCCGGCGACCCGGGCGGGTGGCCGGCGAGGCATGGGTCACCCTCGGGTCCCGGTGGGTCGGGGTTAGAGGTTTGTGCAATCGATTGGCCATTGCCATGTGTAAAGTGGGCTGAATTAAAATGGAATGGGGGAGGGGTCATTTTGGCTTCAATTTGGTCAACCCATTGGTTTGGGTTAGGTTCACCCTCCAAGGCCAATTTGGGCTGAAGGGAAAGTCACTTGGATCAGCTTGATTAGTGGGGTCACAAAAGATTGGCGACAGCCATTAATAGACTACCTGCAAACAGGAAAACTACCAGACGATAGGTCGTTAGCCCATCGGATCAGAAAAGAACTGCGTCCTACGCATTAATAAACAACACATTATACGGAAGGTCTTTTGATCGGATGTGGCTAAGGTGCCTAAGCGGGTCCGAGGCCGTGAAATCGTTAAAGAGGTGCATTCGGGACTACGTGGCGCTCACCGGTCGGGTCCGAAGATGAAAATGAAAATTAAAAGACTAGGGTACTACTGGCCCTCGATGATGACCGACTGCATGAAAATCGCCAAGAGCTGTCCCCAGTGCCAAGTGCACGGAGTGGTTCTACACCAACCCCCAAATGTGCTACATCCGACGATTGCATCGTGGCCATTTGAATGTTGGGGCACAGATATAGTAGGTCCAATAGAACCACCGTCTTCAAAAGGACATCGCTTCATTCTTGCGGCTACAGATTACTTTTCTAAGTGGGCGGAGGCGGTTCCACTTAGAGAAGTGAAAGCACATCACGTGCTACAATTTTTCAAGAACCAAGTTGTCTACTGTTTCGGAGTGCCGCGTAGGATCATCTCAGATAATGGGTCAGCATTCAGAAGCACGCAAATTAACAATTTTGTCAGGAGACACGGAATCGAGTGGCGGTATTCAACAATTTACTACCCAAGAGAAAACGGCCTGGCTGAGGCTTTTAACAAAACTCTCGTTCAAATTTTAAAGAAGACTTTAGACGAGAATAAGAGAAATTGGCACGAGAAGTTATTAGAAGCCTTATGGGCCTACCGGACAACCTTCGAACTCCTACTCGAAGCTACACCTTACGCTCGGGTGTATGGGTCCGAGGCGAGTGTTACCCTTAGAGGTCCGGCTTCCTTCACTCGGAATTGCGAGTTGCAAACAAAATCACGACAGAAGAGAATGCCAAATTACGACTAGAGGTATTAGAAAGCCTAGAAGGGAAAAGACTTGCAGCGCAGACGGAATTTAGAACTATACCAAGCTAAGATGATTCGAGCCCATGACGACTAGTCCGCCGAAGAACCTTGAAGTTGGTGACTTAGTTCTCATTCTCAAAAGACCCATTCTTGCACACCGCAAGATAGGAGGAAAATTTGAACCCACTTGGGAGGGACCGTTTGTAGTTGAGGTAGTCTACTCAGGAGGCTCCTGCCAGCTAGTGAATTGCCAAGGAGAACGACATATGCTTCCGATCAATGGACGATACTTGAAAAAGTATTACGCTACCTGATGTTTCGAAGGAATGAATTTTCCATCCCTAGAAGCACGGGTGAAGTAATTACTTATGGCTGAGTCCGAACCCAAAAATAATAAAAATGTGCTAAAATAAATAAAATCATCATAATAAAGTTTTCTTTGTTCTCTCTTCCAAATCAAAATCTCTTTCCTGATCTTATCCCACTTTATTCCTGTTAAATTGAAAAATACAAAAAAAAAAAAAAACTGTCCTTAATAAACATTTTCTTAATGTTCTTGTTCTTAGTACGACCCACGATCCTTTTCCTTGTCTTTTCGCGGGGAAATGTCGAACGGGCGGTTGGTCTGAACTTTAGAAATGGCGTAAGCCTTGCACTCAACGAAAAGAGGGTGAAAGATGGAGAGATAATAGAGATTGACTCGGACTTCGCACCGGCGGGCCCGCGATACGAGGAAAGTGAGCTCGGGTCCCGATTGACCGGAGGAGCTGCCGGTCGGACGGTAATGAAAGTGGGTGGCCCGAGCCACCAATCCGATAGCAAGAAAAGAAAAACAAACAACGAAGAGGACAAGAGAATCGAGTCCGTAGTCGCTACGGCGAGAGGGCGGGCTTGTCGGCGCCGCGCCTACGAAAGTCGGGAAATACGAAGAGCTACTCTCACAGCAACTCAACGAAGAAATAAAAATCACCGTATCCGCAAGATGTTAACTAAATTAGCGGCGGACCAGCGCGACGAGGCGATTGCTACTACCAGTGCATATACTTCGAGAGTACCGGTTCGCCAGGAACACGAAGGAAGGAGGCCAGCTCCTAGGATAACAGAAGAAACCGGGGAAATCTCGAGAAGAACAGAAGAAAGAAGGCTACAACGCCACCAGACAAAGCCACCAGTAATGCATGACCTTGTTGCAGAAGCAACCCCGGAGGATGTCCCGATGGACATCATCCCCGAGAAGCCGAGGTATGCAGGAGAACGTGAAGGGATTGAGCCATATATCCCACAGTACGTCACCAGACCTCGCCATTTGCAAATTATCCCAGAATACGAGCTAGAAAGAATACAAAATGTCCAGAAGAAAACTTTTGAATACTTCGAGAGAATCGAGGCGAGGAGGATCGATATACTTAGAAGGCCTCGAGCTACATACAGACGTGTTCTCAGAATACGAACAACAACAAATCATGGACTGCATCCGGGATTTGAAAAAGATGGGCCGAGCGAGGTCGCTTAAGAGAAAACACTTACTCAGAACCCCGGAGATGGATGTCAGGGAAGGGGAGAATTACAATACGATGTGGATGCTTTGCTACGACTTCGCGGAAGACGGGAAGGGAAACCCACCGGGGATACTCCGTCATGGCCGGGTGGATCCGATGCCATTAGTCATCAAAAGGATGGTAAAAAGAATGATAACATGGAGGGTACGCCGGCGGATTGCATACCCAACGGTTGCATCATTAACATTTACAAGAAGGGTGATTGCATTCCCGCACATAGATCATCACGACTTTGTCGGACCTTTACGCACGGTTTCTTTTCTAAACGAGTGTAATATCATGTTCGGATGCGACCTCCGGATAGCGAGGCCCGGGTGAGTTCCGAGGGCCGGTAAAGATACCATTACCGGTAGGTTCCGTCATGATGCGAAGGGCAACGGAGCGAGATGTCGCTAAACATTGCATACCGGGAGTGCCGGTGAAGCGGATCTCGGTTACTTTCGGAAGGATGGACGACGGGAAAGAACCTTACCACTTCCGACCGAGACCGGAGGCTGGAGAGCCTCCGGCCGTACGAGTCGTGAGTTACATAGAAAATATCACACCTCCAACGTAAATCCATACGGCATCCTCGCCGAGGATGGCTTGGAAGGTGATGTTATTGACCATGCACCTCACTTATTCGGACATGGATTTTTGACGGATACCTTTTTTAGATGGATCGACAAAGATCATACATAGTCCGTTTTGAGTCTATATGGATTGTATGAGATGTATTCCGGATCGAGTTGTATGATGTATCTTCGGCATGATTGGAATGAAAGTGATGATTTCACATTTTTGGCCTTCACCTCTTTTGTGCGAATTAGTTAGGAAACGCCATTAAAGTTAAACGAACTTCGAACAAAGAACAGAAAAGACAAAAAAAATAAAAAAATATAATAATAAAAATAAAATAAAATAAAATAAAATAAAAAAAGAAAATAAAAATATAAATAATAAATGAGAATTATTTTTCCTTAAAAATCCACACATAAAAATAACTTCAAAATCCACGTGAACGCTAAATAAAATTCACATGAACATTAAATACACAGCTAAAAAATTTGGAAAGTTAAAGGACAAACAGAATGAAAATGAATCTCAAATCGGATCCCACTCTAAATTCATCTTTTCAAACATTTCAAATCAACTCCAAATCGAAATTTACCTCGAAGCTTTGAAATTCTCTGTCGGGACAACTCTTCCTCACAAGAGACCCATACTTCAATTTCAGAACCCTAAACCTTTTTTTCGTCACATCGAAATCATTTCGACTTTTGTGGCCTACCTTTCTTCCTGTATGGAGATCGACTAGGTCTATTGACACGGAGCCACGAGCTTTGTCTGATTTGGTTCTGATGGCATGAGATCAGGTCCCTCTTCACACAAATAAACTTCGAGATTGGAATCCATTTCCAATTCTCATTAAACTTTCGAGATTGGAATCCATTTCCAATTCTCATTAAACTTTCGAGATTGGAATCCATTTCCAATTCTCATTAAATTTTCGAGATTGGAATCCATTTCTAATTCTCATTAAACTTTCGAGATTGGAATCCATTTCCAATTCTCATTAAACTTCTGAGATTGGAATCCATTTCCAATTCTCATTAAACTTTCGAGATTGAAATCCATTTCCAATTCTCATTAAACTTTCAAGATTGGAATCCATTTCCAATTCTCATTAAACTTTCGAGATTGGAATCCATTTCCAATTCTCATTAAACTTTCGAGATTGGAACCTCGTTCCAATTCTCATTAAACTTCCGAGATTGGAATCCATTTCCAATTCTCATTAAACCTTTGAGATTGGAACCAGTTTCCAATTCTCTTTAGACCTTTGAGATTGGAACCAGTTTCCAATTCTCATTAAAACCTTTGAGATTGGAACCAGTTTCCAATTCTCTTTAGACCTTTAAGATTGGAACCAGTTTCCAATTCTCATTAAAACCTTGAGATTGGAACCAGTTTCCATTTCTCTTTAAACCCTTGAGATTGGAACCAGTTTCCATTTCTCTTTAAACCTTTGAGATTGGAACCAGTTTCCATTTCTCTTTAAACCTTTGAGATTGGAACCAGTTTCCATTTCTCTTTAGACCTTGAGATTGGAACCGGTTTCCATTTCTCTTTAGACCTTCGAGATTGGAACCGGTTTCCATTTCTCTTTAGACCTTCGAGATTGGAACCGGTTTCCATTTCTCTTTAGACCTTCGAGATTGGAACCGGTTTCCATTTCTCTTTAGACCTTCGAGATTGGAACCGGCTTCCATTTCTCTTTAAACCTTCGAGGCCGGAACCGGATTCCGGTTCTCTTTAAACCTTCGAGGCCGGAACCGGATTCCGGTTCTCTTTAAACCTTCGGGACTAGAACCCGATTCCGGTTCTCTTTAAACTTTCGAGATCGGTACCTAAATTTTGATTCTCATCCCCTTCGATCAACACTTAAACTCCGATTCTCATTCTGCAGTTGGTACCCCGATTCCGGTTTTCTCCACAATCCCGGGATTGGAACCTCGTTTCGAATCCAAACTTCGGATCCAAATTTCCTCGTATTGATTTTAAACCGAACTTCGATCTAAATTAAAACTCAAAATCTAAACTTACACATCATGACTTGAACATGAAATGAAACAAAATCTAAATCGAAATTCCCCCAGATCATGTGAGTTGGGACTCACCTCCTTTTCCTTTCCCCAGCGAGAGTTCGGGAATCTCCATTCTCAGAGATATACTTGACACTCCCCAGCGGAAATTCTTCTACTTCGTCCTAAGTTTGTCACTTGGACTTCTGTGTTGGTTTTGTTGATCTTTTCGGTCAACGCTGATACGCGCGGTGTGCTTGGTTAGCACACCACACCTATTGGGGGTCCATTTGTTGACCTCATTTTTGATGAGGTCTACTCTCCTTCTTTTTAATACTTAGGATCTAGCCTTAGGCTTTTCCTTTGACTATCCTAGAAGATTAGAATTGGGACCCACCACTTAGAAATTCAAACCACTTCTTAACTCCCTGCAAACTCCACAAACTTGATTGTAGACCCCTAATCACCTAGAGGGTTAAGATCAAATGTGGAAGTTTAAAGGATGAGCTCCTATAGGATTCTTTGGCCTTAGGACCGCCTACAGGTGGCCCGGTGCAGTGAAGGGCCGACTTACACACACACTACACTTATACACTACACTTTCACACACCTCCTAAAAACACACCCATACCTAACTTGACCTCCTGACTCATGCAGGTGGTTCACATGGATGGTCCTTAACCCACTAAGCCGCTTGGTAAGAGGGTTAGGAACAACATAGTGGGTGCCTCGAATGAGTCCCTTCATGGCTCATGTGGACTTGATGTGGCTTCATGGCTCAACCAAAATGATTTCATTCCACTTACATTCACCCAATCTTGAATTTTCCAAATTTTCAATTTTTGACCCAGGGACCCTACACAGCTCGCCTATCCAAAACCCTGAAACCACCCAAAATTTGCAAAATCACCTAAATTACCCAAGATTCTCCAAAATCAATCCTAAACATTGCCTCACCAATCAAATTGATCATCCATACCCAAAAATACCAAAAATTCCAAAAATACCTCCCAATACCCTCCAAATACCCAAAATACCCCTCTTAGCCAAAAAATCCAAAAATTCAGAAAATTCCCAGAAAATTCCAGAAAATCTCAAATATTCCCAATTTCATTTTGTTCAACTACACCATGGGCCAGTTTTGTCCATTTACCCCACTTTTATCAAAACCCCCAATTTGACCCATTTTAACCCAAAATGAACCCAATGTCAAACCAAACCTATCCAATTGACCCAAATTCTGGTCCAATTCAATTCTAAACTTCAATTGAACATCCCCAACACCAATCTAGACCAAATCCAAGTCCAATTTGATTGGCATTTGGATCCAATTTCACTTTTGGCCTTAAAGCCCATTTTGGACCCATGACCCAAATTTAGCCCAAACTCACCCAATTCAACTCCAATTAACCCCAAATCTTTTCTAAACCTTCCTTAACATACCCATAAACAAAACACTAACATGATTTGCCCAAATTTTAGACCCAAACCCCACTCAAATTCAACCTAAAAACAGAAAGCCCAATTTGGACCTAAACCCAAACCTAACCCAAATAGGCCCAAACCTCAAAATCAAAACCCAACCAAAGCCAAAACCTCTTTGAAACACTCCCATAAACATTTCCAAACATTTATTTTACATCAATTTCAACCCTAGCCCAACATTGGCCCAAGTTAGCCCAATTTGACCTACATTGGCCCACTTACCAGAATGAACCCGAATTCAAACCAATGCATTTCCAAATCACACCAAATTGACTCCAAACCATTCATGGAACATCCCTAAACCAATTGTAACATTTTTTTGGCCCAATCCTTCACAAAATTCCCATCCATAAATTTACTTTTTTAAACCAAAAGCCCACCTTCTTAAACCTTCCTAAAAGCCCGAATTTCATGCTAAAGCCCATATGACAAATTCTTCTCATTATACCATTAATTAAAATCAACCCCTAAGTTTGAAAATTCATCATGAAGCCATTCCAAATTAAGCCCCATACAAATTCCCATCAAAATACCAAAATTTTTCTTAAATCCATTTCCATGAAATTGACTTAACTTTTCCACGAAGCCAAAGATGAGCCATGAAGCCATGCATGAGCCACATGGGAGCCATGAGAGCCATGGAATCTACTTTCCACCTCACCATACCCAAGATGGCAAGAGGAGGAGGCCCTTTCCATACTCTCTTAAGAGTGATTAACCACTTCCATGACTCCACTAAACCATGCTTAAACTTAATTGTACTTGGATTGTGACTTGACCCCACTAATCGAGGCGATCCAAATCACATTCTCTTCGACCTAAACCAAGCCTTGGGTGGTGCACCTAGCCCAAATGGATGGGTTGACCAATTTGAGCCAAAATGAGCCCTCTCCCATTCCATTCTAATCCAAGCCTTTTACACATGGCATTTGCCGATTGCCACACTAAACCCCGGCCACGACCCACTTGAACAAGATGGTGACCGGTGCTGGCCGGCCGGCCACCGGGCGCCGGAAAACACCATGGCCGAGACCTTGGGAGGAGCCGAAAAATTCAATTCTCCCTTCGCGACTTGTCTCGGCCCAAATGGACGGCATAGCTCTTCTTCTCCTCACCGAGAGCGGTGATCCCCGGCCTTAAACCCCCCGGGAGGCTCTCCGCCCTCTCTATTTAAACACCACCTCCTCTCGGCCATGAGAGGTGTCTGAACCAGAACCTTGCGAAACTCTGCCAAAATAGCTCTAGGTCATTCTCCATACTTAGAGCGAGTTGATCCCCGGTGCCGATTTGCCACGATCCCCACCAACGAGCCCGATTTCTCGAGCGAAATCTCACCCGAAACCGGGACACTTTGCCGCGGTGAGCCAATCCTCGAATTGACTGGTCCTACACCTTCACTTGGACCCAGAGGAGAAGTTTCCCGCTGAAAGCCCCATCTCCGGGCCACCCGGTTGCTCCGGCCTCCAAGCTTTGTGATCGGGCTTGGTCGAAATCATACTAGGCGATTCACCGGACCGGGAGACTTCATGCGGAGCTTCGCTGAGATCCGATCGAAGGTGACACGACCCTCGGATTGAAGCCACACTTCTGCGAGCAAAGGTATGAGCTAACTCTTTATCCACGAGCTTCCGGAGATTCTCCATTTCAAATGCTTTGATTTCGATGCATGATCACCGTATGGATGTGTTCGTCTCTTCAAGACGAATCCATAGAGCATGAGAACACGAAAATCCGTTGAGAAATGAGTGAGTTCTTAGGGTTTTAGTGTGGACGGTTCTCGGGTTAGGAGGCTTGGGGACGATGAACGGATGCCGTTCATTTAATACACGCGCGGACGGACGGCTCAGATGGCGTCGGACGAGGAGATGATACATGAACCGCGGGCCGCGTGACAGCGAGTTGGATGGCGGCGCCGAATCGGAAGGCGACGCGTGTGCGTTCGGAGGCTGCCGAGGTTGAGTCGGCGCCGCCGTTTTAAATAGAAAATTAGGGATTTTTCGATTTATTTAATTCACTGAACTTTGAAAATTCATAACTTTGTGTAGAAAAATCCTAAAAATAAAATAAAAATACCCTCTTGCTCAGTGAACAGAGGAGAATAATGTGGAAAAGAAATCATTTAATTTCATCAAGTATTTTATTTTTAATAATTTATTTACACTATGCATTTTTTTAATTCTCCATGCATATAGGAAATTCACCATGGCATGAGACCATAGGGCTTTTGAAGCCTCTGAATTTGGGAACATTCACTGAATTTTCCGAAGTCGAGAGGCCATCCCATGAGAAGTTATTGATTTTTCAAATTCATGTTGCTTGTTTTGAGTATTTTAAATCCAATAATTAGCATGTTGTGAAATAAATTCTAGGAAAATTTGGTGATGTTTCATATGACCGAGAGGACCACTAGGAAAAATAGGTTTTGAATTAATTCACTTGGAATAACCACTAATTGGCTTAAACACCCTAAATAGGTTCTTAATTAATTAGAGCTAATCATACATCAAATTGACTTGAAATCAATTCTCCACTGACCTTTAGGATCGGAGGAACCCATCATAAAAGTTTGAAGTCGATTGGACTTGGTTAGCCCTACTTAAATGGGTTGATTAAGCCATTTAGCTGATTTAAACTTTAAAAATTCATAACTTTCAAAATACTTTTCAAAAATTCATCAAATTGGTTTTGGAGCCTCTCTGATATTAGGGGAATTTAAGAAAATTAAAATTTTAATTTTCTAAAAAAGTTGATTTTTTGTATTATTTTAATATTTTAATAATTAAAAAATAATAAAAATCACAAAAATAATAAAATTCACCAAAATGTCACATTTTGAATTTTAGTCACTTAGAAACAAATCCCGTATTTTTCCTAGGTCTCTATGATGAGTTATTAAATTTTAAAGCACTAGGGTAATTTTAAAATAAAAAAAAATGTATTTTCTAGCATTTCTATTAAAATAATTCTAATAAATCAAAGAAAAATCAGAAAATTATAAAAATTTATCCTCTGATTTCCTTGATATCGAGAGAGATTTTTGAAAAATATAAAATTCATTTTTAAATCTTTATTTTATTTTTAAATTAATTAATACTTCAAAACTCAAAATAATTATAATAAAAATAATATAATTCAAAAAATCACCAAAATTGGTCCAAATAGTCCTCTGGTCATTAGGAATGTCCCATAATTTTCTTAAGGATAGAAATTTTTCCTTGGTCATATTATTAAATTTTCCTTGGAAATCCTTATTTTCCACCAAAAATAATTACATAAATAAATTAAATATAGAAAAATCACATTTTCTCCTCTCATGTCTTTATTGACATATGAGTGAAGTCACATAAAAATCAAGTTCATTTAAGCTCAATTTAATGAGTTATGAAATTATTAAGCTTGAAGGGCAAAATGGTAATTAAAGTTTTAACCCTTAATTAAAACTTTAGGCTTAATAAAATGAAAAGGTAAAATATTTGATCTTAATCTGATTTGGATGATTGAAATTTAAATAATTAAAGGGTAGAAACCTATTAAACAATTCAACAATAATTGAAATGAACTTTAATTAAAATAATTAATTAAATTTAGAAGAATAATAAAATTGGAATTATTAAAATAGGGATGTTATTAGGAAGAGGTTTGCTCTTTAATTTAAGAATCCCTAGATTAATCATCTCGATAATATTTAATTCCTAATTAAAATGATAATCCAAGTTTAAGATTTAAAATGCCAAAAGACTTAATCATTAAATTAAGTTAAGGTTAAATTATTTAAAGCGAAATCCTTTTAAAAATAAAATATTAAATTAAATTAAATTAAGCTAAATTAAATTAAATTAAATTAAATTACATTAAATTAAATTAAATTAAATTAAATTAAATTAAATTAAATTAAATTAAATTAAATTAAATTAAAACAAATTAAATTAAATTAAATTAAATTAAATTAAAATAAATTAAAACATATTAAATTAAATTAAATTAAATTAAATTAAATTAAATTAAATTAAATTAAAAACTAAATCGAAATTAAATTAAATCAAATTGAATTAAATTAAGCTAAAGCATATTATGTTAACTTAAATTAAATTTAGCTTAAATTAAATTAAATTAAATTAAACCACATTAAATTAAATTAAGTTAAATTAAATTAAATTGAATTAAATATAACATCACTTAAGACATAAAGAAATTCAAAATAAATCTAAAACAACTTGAACACTATTCCAAACTTAAATCCATTAACTAAAATTAAATCATAAATCACTTAAACATCCATTTGCCCTCAAAAGCTCGTGATGTCATAACTCTTAAGTGAAGTGTTACTTCACTTATAGGATATTCAAATGTCTGCAGTTCATCTGAGCGAGATAACAAAACTTGAACTCCCGGACGATTAATTCATTTGTATAATTAAATTCACTTGGACTTAGAATAATCCTAGAAATGTTGAAAAGATGTTTAAGATTCGTCTTAAGCACTTCCTCGATATGATAGGATATTTATAAGAACAATTGAACTTAGTTGTTCTTTGATGAAGAAAATCGTCCTTAAACAAAACACGAGAACCTAGACGTCATAAGAGATGACTAGGTATAGGATTAGGACCTTTGGTAGAAAACCATAACCCTTCCCTTAGCTTCACTAGGAACTTACTTTAAATACTTAAATATTCTAGCTGTGTTTTAAGTGCGGCTTGGGATGACGGGAAGACCCTCAGGGTACGCTTTTATTTTATTGCAATTTACTTTACTTGCAATTTATTTAATCGCATTGCACTTACTTTTCTTGCATGATAAACAATCTGTTGCATGAAAACCTACACCTTTAGGATAGTCCCTAAAGCTGAAACCAAAACTAAATTAAAAGTCATTACAAGATAAAATTCACCGCCACGACATTTCGAAAATATAAAACGACTCGAAATTTAATCACAAACGGAACAACAAAACTACGACTACAACTAAATTAAAACGTCTTGTTGGATGATCGGGAATACCTCGGATGATGTAACCTACGTGTTGCTAACGGGATTTCCCACGGTCTAAATGAAAGTGTGGAACTCATTCGGTTGAGTTTAGCGAATTCATACGGACTAAGTGAATCAGATAAAAATAACGATGCGGAAGGATGGAGCCAGTGGGATCTTAGCCGGTGTTGTTATAATCAACTTTAAGATTTGTTTAATTAAAATATTAAAAACACCAAGATTTTAAGATTTTCTCTAAACCAAAACACTTCTCTCATCTCCTGATTTATGACTTCTAAAACTAAACCCCTGCAACAACAAGAAGCTCGGAGCATGGTGGGCAGCACGGCCATCGTCATCAGCAAAACCTGAGTCTACTTCAGCAAAACTTTCTTAGAATTAAATAACCAAGCTATAGGACTTCGAGGTAGTTTGCCTAGTGCGACATAAATCCTCGGCTCTTCGTTAGGCATTTGCATGATCATGTCATGTAAATTAAGCCCTAGCTAGGTCTTAGGACTCAGAGGTAGTCGTCCGATACGACATAAACCCTCACATCTTCGAGGCTTATTTGTATGATTTTATCATACAAATATAAGTCCTAACTAATTAAAATTGGCGAGATCAAAATACTAAATAAACATTAGGACTTTCCTAAATTCAAACCAAACAATAGGATAGTCGGGAAATTACCGAAGTTCGCTTCGAATACGCGATTTCTCCTACCTTTCTTCCTTCGAATTTCCAAAACAAAATGTTCCAAACTTGATCCATTCCTTATTGAAATTCTAAAATTCAATCCCTTGAAAACTTAAACCTTGAAATTCTTGAGAGCGAGAACTACGATTATTATCGAGAGTTTTCTTAGGTGATTCCCGTCACTTAAGATGTAATTAACTATAGGGGCTTGCCCTTATAGGGAATTTTAAGAACCCGAGTAATATAAACCCTGTTTAATGTTTTCATATTAAACAGGGAAATTTGTCGGCTTATAAAATTGGTTCGCAGACCAAGCGGATGTCACAAATCTTCTATTTTATTTAATCGAGCCCCATCATCAAGCAATGTGTCTATTCTTCGGGATAAATACATGGCTTGTGATGCGGTGCTCGTTTATATAAACTATTCGGGATGTGAGATCAGTTTGATTGCATATCTTAAATTCTTCAAATTTAAAATTATTTTCAAAATCAAATATTACTTTTCAAATTATTTATTTAAATTAAATTAAAATTCACCGACAATTTCTGTAGGCGATCCCTTTTCAAAATAAAACACCAAAACCCAAAAATAAGCCGTACATCTTTATTGGAGAAAAATTTTGTGTAAAAGCTTTATGTGTTTTAGGAGCAAGTATTAATCTCATGCCATTTTCTATCTTTCGAAGATTAAATTTAGGAGAGATTACTCCAACCACTGTAACCCTTCAGTTAGCTGATAGATCTATCACTTAGCCTAAAGGAGTTATAGAGGATGTCCTTGTTAAAGTGGATAAATTTACCTTCCCTGTAGATTTCATCGTACTTGATATGGAAGAAGATAAAGAGATATCTAATATTTTATGGAGACCTTTTCTAGCTTCTGGACGAGCTATGATTGATGTGAAAAAGGGAGAATTAACCGTGAGAGTTAATGATCAAGAGATTAAATTCAATGTTCTTAAATCAATGAAGTACCATGATAATGAGAAATGTTATCGAATGGATATAATTGATTATTTAATTGAGAAACATTATCAAGAAAATTGTAAAGTCATTTCTGAAGAAAAATTTGAATTTTTAACTGATGAAAATGAAGAAGTAAAAGAAGAAGAGACTCAATTTATTAAAGATAACTGGGAAAATTTAGACATAACTCAAAATGATATACTTTTACCATCAATTAAAAAAGCCCTCAGTTGGAATTAAAAATGTTACCTTCACATTTAAAATATGCATTTCTTGGAAATTCGTTAACTTTCTTGTCGGCATATTTTTTAGGTTATGTGTTTTATTTTGAAAAGGGTTGCCTACGAAATTGTCGGCGAATTTTTTATATTTTAAATTTAATTTAAATATATAGTTTATAAGATAACATTTGATTTTGAAAGTAATTTTAAGTTTAAAAGTTTTAAGATATGAAATCAAACCGATCTCACATCCCAAATAGTTTATATAAACGAGCACCGCACCACAAACCGTGTATCTATCCCGAAGAATAAACACCTTTGTTTAGCGATGGGGCTCGATTAAATAAACTAGAAGATTTGTGACATCCGTTTGGTGCACGAACCAATTTTATAAGCCGACAAGTTCCCTTGCTTAATATAAATGAATTAAGCGGGGTTTATATTATCTGGGTTCTTAAAGTTCCCTATAAGGGCAAGCCCCTATAGTTAATTACATCTTAAATGGCGGGAATCATTTAAGAAAACTCTCGATAATGATCACTGGTTTTGCTCAAGAATTTCAAAGTTTAAGATTTTCAAAGGATTGGATTTTTGGAAATTCAAATGGGAATGACTCAAAATTTGGAACAATTTTATTTTTTGACAATCCAAAGGGAAAAGAAGTAGGAGAAGCTGAGGATCCAAGAAGAATCTTGGAAACTTCCCAAACTATCCTATTGTTTGGCTTAGATTTGAGAAAATCCTAATATTATCTGATATTTCAGTCTTGCCAATTTTAGTTAATTAGGACTTATGCTCGTATGACATAATCATACAATCAGCCTCGAAGATGTGAGGGTTTATGTCGTACCAAACGACTACCTCAGAATCCTAAAACCAGTTAGGGCCTAATTTACATAATATGATTATGCAAATGCCTAACGAAAAGTTGAGGATTTATGTTGCACTAAGCAAACCACCTCGAAGTCCTATGGCTTGGTTATTTAATTCTAAGAAAGTTTAGGCGATGTAGATCCGAGTTTTGCTTGACGACGATGGCCGAGGCTGCCCACCATGCTCCAAGCTCCTTGTTGTTGCAGAGGTTTAGTTTTAGAAGTCATAAATCAGGAGATGAGAGAAGTGTTTTTGTTTAGAACTCTTAAAATCCAAGTGTTATTAATATTTTAATTAAAAGAAATCTTAAAGTTGATTATAACAAAACCGATTAAGATCCCACGGTTCCGTCATCCCGGCACCGTTATTTTCATCGAATTCACTTAGTCCAGATGAATTTGCTAAACTCAACTGAATGAGTTCCACACTTTCATTTAGACCGTGGGAAATCCGTTAGCAACACGTGGGTTACATCATCCGAGGTATTCCCAATCATTCAACGAGACGTTTTAATTTAGTTGCAATTTTAGTTTTGTGTTCTGTTTGTGATTAAATTTTGAGTTATTTTATATTTTGAAATGTTGTGGCAGTGATTTTTATCTTGTAATGACTTTTAATTTAGTTTTGATTTCAGTTTTAGGGACTACCCTAAAGGTTTTGGTTTTCATGCAATAGTTGTTTATCATGTAAGAAAAGTAAAGTGTATTTGCAATAAAGTAAATTGCAATAAAATAAAAGCGTACTTGGAGGGTCTTCCCGTTATCCCAAGCTGCACTTAAAACACATGTTAAGGCATTTAAATATTTCAACAAGTACCTAGGTAAAGCTAAGGGAAAGGTTTTGGTTGTCGATCAAAGTCCTAATCCTATAGCTAGTCATCTTCTATGACGTCTAGGTTCTTGTATTTTGGTTTAAGGACGATTTTCTTCATCAAAGAACAATTAAGTTTAATTGTTCTTATAAACATCCTATCATATTGAGGAAGTGCTTAAGAGGAATCTTAAACATCTTTTGAATATTCTTTAGAATTGTTACAAGTCAGAATGGATTTAATTAATCGAGTGAAGTAATCATCCGAGGTTTAATTAAGTTTTGTTCTTTTGCTCGAGTGAACTAGGATGTTTGAATATCCTATGAATGATGTGACACTTCACCTAATACTCCATTTAGGAGTTATGATAACAAAGAGCTTTTAAGGGCGAATAGATATTTTTGTGATTTAATTTAATTTTAATTAATGGATTTAAGTTTGGAATAGTGTTCAAGTTGTTTTAGATCTATTTTGAATTCTTTATGTCTTAGGTGATGTTATATTTAATTTAATTTAATTTAATTTAATTTGGTTTAGTTTTAATTTTAATTTTTTAATTTTAATTTAATTTAGACTTTATTTTAATTTGATTTTATTTTTTATTTAATTTAATTAAATTCAATATGTTTTAATTTAATTTAAATTAATTTTAATTTTAATTTTAATTTAATTTTAATTTTAATTTAATATTTTATTTTTTATGTTTTAAAGATGATTTAATTTAATTGTTAAAGTATTAATTTAATTGAAATTTTGGAAGGATTTAATTTAAATATTTTAATTTTAATTTAATTTAATGATTAAGTCTTTTAGTATTTTAAATTTTGAGTTTGAATTATCATTTTAATTAGGAATTAAGTATTATTGAGGTGATTAATTTAGGCACTCTTAAATTAAAGAATAAATGTCTTCTAAATAATATCCCTATTTTAATAATTTCAATTTTTATTAATCTTCCAAATTTGATTAATTAAATGATTAAAGTTTATTCTAAAAAAATGTTTGATGGGTTTCTACCCTTTAATTATTTAAATTTCAATTATCCAAATCAGATTAGGATCAAATATTTCACTCTTTCATTTTATTAAGCCTAAAGTTTTAATTAAGGGTTAAAATTTTAATTACCAATTTGCCCTTCAAGCTTAATAATCCATAACTCACTAAATTGAGCTTAAATGAATTTGAAATTTTTATGTGGCTTGACTCACATGTCAATTAAGACATTAGAGGAGAAAATGTGATTTTTCTGTATTTAATTTATTTATATAATTATTTTTTGTAGAAAATAGGGATTTCCAAGGAAAATTCAATAAGATGACCAAGGGAATTTTTCTATTCTTAAAAAAATTATGGGGCACTCCTAATGACCAGAGGACCATTTAGACTAATTTTGGTGATTTTTTAAATTTTATTTTATTTATTATAATTATTTTGAGTTTTGGAGTATTAATTAATTTAAAAATAAAATAAAGGTTGAAAAATGAATTTTATATTTTTCAAAAATCTCTTTGACATCAGGGAAACCAGGGAACCAATTTTAATAATTTTTTGATTTTTATTTGTTTTATTAGAATTATTTTAGTGAAAAGGTTGAAAAATACATTTTTAATATTAAAAATTACATTAAACCTTTAAAATTCAATATCTTATCCTAGGAACTTAAGAAAAATATTTGGTTTGTTCCTAAGTGTTTAGAATTCAAAATATGACATTTTGGTGATTTTTAATATTTTTGTGATTTTTATTATTTTTTATTTATTAAAAATATTAAAATAATGATAAAAATCAACTTTTTTAGAAAATTACAATTTTAATTTTCCTAAGTTCCTCTGATATCAGAGAAGCTCCAAAACCATTTTTGTGAATTTTTGAAATGTATTTTGTGAGTAATGAATTTTTAAAGTTTAATTTTACCTATTTTTGCTTCAGAGGCTTAATCAACCCATTTGGTGGAGTTAACCAAGTCCAATTGGTTTCAAATTATTAGGTGGTGTTCTCCTATCCCTAGAGGACAGTGGAGAATTGTTTTTAAGTTAATTTGATGAGTGGTTAACCTTAATTAATTAAAGTTTAATTTTGGGTATTTAGGCGATTAGGGTTGTTCAAAGTGAATTAGCTCAAAAATTATTTTTCTAGGTCTCTCCGGTCATAAGAAACATCACCAAATTCTCCTAGAATTTATTTCTCAACATGCTAATTATTGGAATTAAAATACTCAAAATAGTAACATGATGTTGAAAAATCAATAACTTCTTATAGGGATGGCCTCTGACCTTAAAAAATTCAGGGAATGTTCCCAAGTTCAGAGGCTTCAAAAGCCTTATGGTCTCATGCCATGGTGAATTTCCTATATGCATGGAGAATTGAAATAGTGCAGAGAGTAAATAAATCATTAAAAATAAAATACTTAATGAAATTACTTGATTTCTTTTCCACATTATTCTCCTTTGTTCACTGAGCAAGTGGGTATTTTTATTTTATTTTTAGGATTTTTCTACACAAAGTTATAAATTTTTGAAGTTCTGGGTATTTAATAAATAAGAAAAATCCCTATTTTCGTACTTATCCACGCGGCGCCACGCCATCCTTGGCAGCTCCGAAGGGCCACGCGGCGCGCTCTGATTCGGCGCCGCCATCTGACTCAGCGCTCCAGGGGCCCGCGGTTCATGTCCCATTGCTCCGTCCAGCGCGATCTTGGCCGTCCACTCGATACACGTGCGATCCAACGGTTCCGGTCATCGTCTACGGCGGGTGTGAACCCGTGACCGTCGACCTTCTAACCCTAATTTCTCACTCGATTCTCAACGGATTTTTGAGTTCTTATGCTTAATGGATTTTTCTTGAAGAGACGAACACATCCATATGGTAAACATGCATTGAAATTGATTCAAATTAAATGGAGAATCTCTGTAAGCTCGGGAAGAAGAGTGAGTCCATACCTTTGCTCAGAGAAGTGAAGCTTCAATCTGAGAGTTGTGTCACGTTCGATTGGGTCCGAGCAAGCTCCGGATGAAGTCCCTTGGCTTGGTGAATTGTCTAGGTATGATTTCGATCAAGCCCGATCACAAAGCTTGGAGGCTGGAAGCAATGGCTGGCCTGGTGAGGGGGCTTTTACTGGGAAACTTCTCCTCTTGGTCTGGAGAAGGCGTAGGAACAATCAATTTGGAGATTGGCTCACTGTGGTGAAGTGTCCTGGTTTTGAGCTTGAATTTCAACTTTGAAATTGAGCTCACAGAGAGGAAATGGCAAGGGGATTTCAGTGGGGATCAAGTTCTCTATGTGTAGAGAGTGATGCGGGATGATTTTGGCGGGGTTTCGGTAAGTTTTGGTTCGGCACCTCTCATGGCCGAGAGGAGGTGGTGTTTAAATAGGAGAGGGTGGAGGGCCTCCCGGGGGTTTAAGGCTTGGGATCGAGCTGCTCCATGCAAGAGAAGAACGGCCATGGTGTTCGATTGGGCTGGGACACTTCGGCAAGGCGGGAGTGAAAAGTTTGGCTCCTCCCGAGGTCTCGGCCATGGTGTTTTACGGCGATCCGGGCGGCTGGCCGGCGGGCATGGGTCACCCTCGGGTCCAGGTGGGTCGAGGGCTGGAGGTTTGTGCGAGCAATTGAGCTTTGCCATGTGTAAAGAGGATGGCTTGAAATGGAAAGTGTAAGGGCTCATTTTGGGCTCAAATTGGTCAACCCATTATTTTGGGCTTGGTTCACCTCCCCATGACCTGGTTTTGGACTGGGTGAATCCGTTGGGTCAGGTGCCATGGAGTGGTGAAGTCTCCATCCATGGTGAGGTGGCTAAACTTGGTTTAGTGTGTGACATGGTTATGGTTAAAAAGGCTTAATGAAAGATTAGGAAAGGGGGCCCTCCTTTTGCCATTAATGGCTTGGTCACATGTCAAACCTTCCATGGCTTCATATGGCTTGTAAATGGCTTGCTCATGGCTCCATGTGGCTTGGGTCAAAGCTTGGTCATTTACATGATAAAGGGTTTTAGAAATTTAGGTAATTTAGGGGTGATTTGATGGGATTTGGCATATTGCTTGATTTGGAATTATTTCATCATGGATTTGGAACTTAGGAGATGGTTTTATCAAATGGATGATGATAGAGGATTGCATGTGGGCTTCAAGATGGATTTTGGGCTTTTGGAAATCATTTTGAATGGGCTTTTAGGAAGGCCTAAGGGAATGAGCCTTTAGGTTTAAGAATGAATTCATGGATGGGAATTTTCTAAAATTTTGGGCCAAATAATTGTTGGGTTTGGTTTAGGGATGTTTCATGAGTGATTTGAAATAAATTTGAGGTGATTTGGGCTTGAATTGGGTTGGATTTGGGTAATTTGGTACATGGGCCGATGTAGGTCAAATTGGTGCTAATTTGGGCCAATGTTGGGCTAGGGTTGAAATTGATGTAAAATTAATGTTGGGAAATTTTTATGGGAGTGTTTCAAAGAGGTTTCAACTTTGGTTGGGTTTTGGTTTTGGGACTTGGGCTTATTTGGGTTAGGTTTGGGTTTAGGTCAAAATTGGGCTTTTTGGTTTTGGGTTGAATTTGAGTGGGGTTTGGGTCCAAATCTTGGGCAAATCATGTTAGTGCTTTGTTTGTGGGGATGTTAGGGAAGGTTTAGAAAAGGTTTGGGGTCAATTGAAGTTGAATTGGTTTGGTTTGGGCTAAGTTTGGGTCATGGGTCCAAATTGGGCTTTAAGGTCAAAAGTGAAATTGGACCCAAATGTCAATCAAATTGGACTTGTATTTGGTCTAGATTGATATTTTGGATATTAAATTGGAGTTTAGAATTGAGTTGGACCAAAATTGGGGTCAATTGGGTAGGTTTGGTTTGACATTGGGTTCACTTGGGTTAAGAATGGGCTAAATTGGGGGTTTTGGTAAAAGTGGGGTAAATTGACAAAATTGGCCCATGGTGTACTTGGACAAAATGAAATTAGGAATACTTGGGATTTTTTAGAATTTTCTGGGAATTTTCTGAATTTTTGGATTTTTTTGCTAAGAGGGGCATTTTGGGTATTTGGAGGGTATTGGGGGGTATTTCTGGAATTTTTGATATTTTTGGCTATGGATGATCAATTTGATTGGTGAGGAAATGTTCGAGGTTAATTTTGGGGAATTTTGGGTGATTTGGAAATTTTGGAGGATTTGGGCGATTTTAAGGGCTTTTAGTAGGTTTGATGGGTGTAGGGTCCCCAGGGTCGAAAATTGAAATTTTGGGAAAAAGAAGATTGATCAAATATGAGTGAAATGGAAGCACTTTGGTTGAGCCATGAAGCCATGTTAAGCCTATATGAGCCATGAGAGGACTCATTTGAGGCATTCACTATGTTGTTCCTAACCCTCTTAGCCAAGGGCTTAGGGGTTAAGGATCCATCCATATGAATTACCTACATGAGTCGAGGAGTCAAGTTGGGTATGGGTGTGGTTTTAGGATTTGGATTGTGTGTGTGAGAGTGTGGAGTGTGAGTGTAGTGAGTGTGTAAGTCGGCCCTCACCGAGACCGAAGCCACCCGGGGTGGTCCTGAGGCCAAAGAGTCATATAGGGAACTCATCCTTTAAACCTTCACATTTGATTTCAACCCTCACAGGTGATTAGGGGTCTACACTCGAAGCTTGTGGGGTTTGCGGGGAGTCAAGAAGTGGTTCAAATTTCTAAGGGATGGGTCCCGATTCTAGTCCTCTAAGATAGTCGAAAGGAAAAGCCTAAGGCTAGATCCTAAACACTAAAGAGAGAAGAGAAGACCTCATCGAAAATGAGGTCAACAAATGGACCCCCAATAGGTGTGGTGTGCTAACCAAGCACACCGCGCGTATTGGTGTTGACCGAAGAGATCAACAAAACCAACACAGATGTCCAAGTGACAAACATAGGACGAAGTAGAAGAATTTTCGCTGGGGAGGATCAAATTTTGAGGAAGAATAGGACAAAGCCTATCCGGAATGCAGAGTGCTTTAATTTCAATTTCTTGCTTGGAGGATCGAATTTTGAGATTCGTTTGAGAAAGGAGTAGGAGCTGTGCTTTATCTCGAGTGTCGAGAATTCTTCGAGATGGGAGTAGGGCGGAGGCCTATCCCGATTGCTGAGATTTGCTGAGATGGGAGTAGGGCGGAGGCCTATACTGATTGCTGAGATGGGAGTAGGGCGGAGGCTATCCCGAGTGCTGAGATGGGAGTTGGGCGGAGGCCTATCCCGATTGATGAGATGGGAGTAGGGCGGAAGCTTTATCCAGATTCTTGAGATGGGAGTAGGGCGGAAGCTTATCCAGAATGCTGAGATTGCTTGAGATGGGAGTAGGGCGGAGGCCTATCACGGATTGCTGAGATGGGAGTAGGGCGGAGGCCTATCCCGATGCTTGAGATGGGTGTACGGCGGAATCCTATCCCGATTGCTTGAGATGGGAGTAGGGCGGAGGCTATCCGATTCGTTCGAGATGGGAGTAGGGCGGAGGCTATTCCGATTGCGAGATGGGAGTAGGACGGAGCTCTATCCGATTGCGAGATGGGAGTAGGGCGGAAGCCTATCCGAATGTCGAGATGGGAGTATGGCGGAAGCCTATCCCGATTGCGGAGATAGGAGTAGGGCGGAAGCTTATCCCGATCTGTCGAGATGGGAGTAGGGCGGAGTCCTATCCCGAATGTCGAGATTTAGTTTATGCAGTGGTTGTGAAAAATTTTGTCGGTATTTGATTTATGCTGTGACTATGAAGAATTTTACTGAGATTTGGATTATGCTGAAGATCGAAATGAGATATGAAAGTGTTCCATATCCCATGGGAATCAATCAAAGTCTGATTACTTGGCGAAGGGTACCAACCCATGCCATCCGAATCAAATTGAAAATTCTTCGTTATTCTGAAATCATCCCGAGAGAGGGTTTCGGAGGAAGTCGGAATAGATCTTGATTTGAAGAAGGATTGGATGATTTGAAAAGATGGACGTAAACTGGAATTCAATTTGAGCTTTAGGTTTGTTTTGTTTGTTCATTAACTATCCCATTTTTTTTGTTTATTTGGTGTTCATGTGTATTTGAAATTCTTTTTAATGTTTGGATTTTTATGGAAGAGAGTTCTTATTTATTTTCTTTTTCTTTTCTGTTCTTTGTTCGAAGTTCATTTAACTTTAATGGCGTTTCCCGATCAATTTGCACAAAAAGAGGTGAACGCAAAATGTGACATGGTCACTTTCATTCCAATCTTGTTGAAGATACATCATACAACTCGATCGAAATATTTCTCATACAATCCATGACTCAAAACGGACTATGTATGATTCTTGTTGATCCATCCAAAAAGTGTCCGTCAAATCCATGTACGAATAATGAGATACACGATCAATAACATCACCTTCCAAGCCATACTTGGCGGGAATGCCGCATGGATGTGCATTGGAGGTGTCTTATTTCCCATGTAACTCACAGCTCGTAGGGTCGGAGATTCTCCAATTCTGGATCTGGCTGGAAGTGGTATGGTGCCTTTCTATCGTCCATCCTTCTAAAAGTGACAGAGATCCGTTCCACTGGTACTCCCGGTATACAATGCTTTGCGACGTCTGCTCCATTTCCTTGTAATATCATGACGGAACCTACCGAAGTGGTATCTCCACCTGCCCTCGGAACTTACCGGGCCTGCTATGCGGAGGTCGGATCCGAACATGATATTGCATTGGTTGACGAACGAAGCCGTGCGAAAGGTCGACAAAGTCGTGGTGGTCTATGTGTGGAGGTATGCGGTCGCCCTTCGATAAATGTTGATGATGCAAGCTGTTGGGTATGCGATCTGTTGGCGAGTACCCTCCACGTTATCATTCTTTTCACTATTCTTTTAATTATTCTCGACATTGGATCTACCTCACCGTGACGGAGTATCCACGGTGGATTTCCTTTTGTCCTCTGCGAAGTTATAGCAACATCCGCATTGTATTGTGACTCTTCCTTTCCCTGGCATCCATTTCCGGGGTTCCGAATAAGTCTTTTCTCTCAGACGGCATGCTCGACCCATCTTCTGAAGTTCTAGAATGCAATCCACAGTCTGTTGTTACCCGTACTCTGAGAATACACCTGTGTGTAACTCGAGGCATTCCAAAATGTTGATCCTTTTGCCTCTAATTCTTTCAAAATATTCGAAAGTCTTCTTCTCAACATTTTGCATTCTTTCTAGTTCATATTATGGGATGATCTGCAAGTGACGAGGCCGAGTAACGTATTGCGGGATGTATGGCTCAATCCCGTCACGTTCTCCTGCATACCTTGGCTCCTTGGGGATTGTCTCTGTCGGGACATCCTCCGGGGTTGCTTCCGCAACAAGGTTCTTCAGATATGGTATCTCTGCCCGGCGTCGAGGCACTGATTCTATCTCTGTCCTTCTTGGCACTTCTCCGATCTGTTCTGATTCTCTCGGCGTTGACTTTCTTCTTTCTGGTTCCTGCCGAACCGGTATCTTTGAAATGTGTGTGTCTGCGAAGGTGGTTGTTTCCTCGTGTTGATCTGTCTGCGAGTTTAGTCAACATCTTGCGGATACGACGATTCTTATTTCTTCTTTGAGTAGCGGTGAGCGTAGCTCTCCTCACTTCTTGAATTTACGCGGGCGCGGCGGCGGCGTGCTCGCCCTCTGCCGTGGCAACTTCGACTTGATTTTCTTGCTTTCTTCGATGTTTGTCTTTCTTTTCTTGTTCTTTGGATTGGTGGCTTGGGCCACCCATCTTCATTACTTGTCTGGCTATGAAGCTCTTCTCGGTCCATTGGGACCCGATCATTTTCTTCATACTTGTAAGGTTGGCTGGTGTGAAGTCAGAATCAATTTCTATCACTGCTCCATCCTTCACCCTCTTTTCATCGAGTGCGAGACTCACGCCATTTTTAAAGTTTAGGACCAACCGCCCGTTCGACATTTCCCTGCGAAGACAACAAGGAAAGGATCAGGGGCTGTACTAAGAACAAGAACATTAAGAAAGTATTTACCACTGAAGATTCTTATTTACTTATTCCAATTTTAATTTTTAAGGAAAATAGGAAAAGATAATAAAAGATCAGGAAAAAGATTTGATTTGAAAGGAAGGGTAAAACTTTATTATTATGATTTTCACATAATTTATTTTTAGCACATATTTTATTTTATCCATTTTTATGTTTCTTTTTTGGGTTCGGACCCAGTCACAAAGTGATCGCTTCACCCGTGTTTCTAGGGATAAGACTTTATTTTAGAGGCCACCCTTCGAAACATCAGGTTGCGTAATACTTCTTCAAATATCGTCCATTGATTGGAAGCATTTGTCGTTCTCCTTGGCAATTCACAAGTTGGTAGGAGCCTCTGAGTAGGCTGCCTCGACCACGAAACGGCCCCTCCCAAGTCGGTCCAAATTTGCCTCCTATCTTGCGATGTGCGAGAATAGGTCTTACGAGAACAAGAACTAAGTCACCAACTTTGAAAGTTCTCGGGCGGACCGGTTTATCATGGGCTCGGATCATCTTAGCTTGGTATAGTTCCAAATTTTGTTGCGCTGCAAGTCTTTTTCCTTCCAAGTTTTCCAGTTCTTCCGGTCATAATCGGCATTTTCTTCCGTAGTAATTTTATTTGCAAGCTTGCAATCCTAAGTGATGGAAGTTGGACTTCCAATGGTAACACTGCCTCGGACCCGTACACTAAAGTGTAAGGCGTAGACTGAGTAGGAGTCCTGAAAGTCGTCCTGTAGGCCCATAAGGCTTCTAACAACTACTCGTGCTAATTTCTTTTGTTGTCATCCAAAGTTTTCTTTAAAATTTGAACGAGAGTTTTATTAAAAGCCTCGGCCAAGCCGTTTGCTCTTGGGTAGTAGATTGTTGAGTATCGCCAATCGATTCCATGTCTTCGACAAAATTGTTGATTTTTGTGCTTCGAATGCGGACTCATTATACGAAATGATTCGCGCGGTACTCCGAAACGGTAGACAACTTGATTTTTGAAAAATTGTAGCACGTGGTGTGCCTTTACTTCTCACGAGTGGAGCCGCATCGCCCATTTAGAAAAGTAGTTTGTAGGCTGCAAGGATGAAGCGATGTCCTCTTGAAGAAGGTGGTTCTATCGGACCCGCTATATACGTGCCCCAACGCTCGAATGGCCGCGACGCGATTGGCGGATGTAGCACATTTGGAGGTTGGTGTAGAACCACTCCGTGCACTTGGCACTGGTGACAACTTTTGGCAATCTTCATGCAATCGGTCATCATCGAGGGCCAGTAATACCCTAGTCTTTTAATTTTAATTTTCATTTTCGGGCCCGACTGATGAGCGCCATAAAATCCTGAGTGCACTTCTTTGACAATTTCACGAGCCTCGGACCCACTAAGGCATCTAAACCACATTTGATCAATTGACCTTCTATATAATGTACTGTTTATTAATGCGTAAGACGAGCTCTTTTCTTGATTTGATGTGTTAATGACTTATCGTACGGTAATTTCCCTGTTTGCGGGTAGTCATGTAGCGGTTGACGCCGATCTTCCGTGTTTTACGTCATTGCTTGCAGCTGATTCCTCTGTTTTTTGATTTACGTATCATATCCATGTCGAGTCGTGATAGGACTCGTCGTCCTTGAACTAACACTTCAAGCTGACTCATCTTGTGAGCGGACAAATTCTTTTGCAAGGCGAGCTAGCGCATCGCGAGAGCATTTTCTCTTCGGGGATCTTGTAGATTGTTACATTCGGAATTTGTTCCAACAGTTTCATGGCATATTGAAAGTATTGCTCGAGTCTTGGCTTTAAAATTTTGTATTGTCCGGTGACCTGTTGAATGATCAACTGAGAATCTTCGTAGATGTTGATATCCGTTATTCCCATTTGAATGGTCAGTTCTAGTCCTGTTATGAGGGCTTCGTATTATGCCTCGTTGTTTGTGCATGACTCTGTTAAGTGGTAGGAGTATCTTAACATCCCTCACTCCGGTGTTATAAAGATTAGTCCGATTCCTGCCTTACCGGGCACTATCGTTTGCAATTCTTTGTCTTTTTGTGTTGAGGATGCTCCGTCGAAGTATAGTTCCCAATGTCGATCATCAGTGTCTTCTAGGCTCATTATCTGCTCGTCAGGCAAATCGTCGTCGAGAGGCGAATCTGCCGGTAAAGGGTGTGATGCAAGGAAATCAGCTAGAACTTGTCCCTTTACGACACGAAGAGGAATGAAAGTTATGTTAAATTGCAATAGTATCATCGACCACACGGCAAGTACGCGAGAAAGTGTTGGGCACGTCATCAAATATTGCAACGGATTAACTTTCGAGATAAGGTTGACCTTATGAGAGAGCATGTAATGCCTGAGTTTTTGTGCGGCGAAGATCAGGGCCAAACAATGCTTCTCAATTGGAGGATACTTTACTTCCATCGGAATCAAACGACGGCTTAAGTAGTAGAGAGCATTTTTTTTCCCTCATCATTGACCTGGGCTAGCAGGGCTCCAAGGGAGTCGTCTAGAGCCGTGATATAAAGTATCAACGGTCTACCTAAGACTGGGGCTGCTAAGACAGGAGGTGTCATTAAGTATTGCTTATTGTCCTCGAAGGCCCGTTGGCATTTCTCTTCCCAAATGAATTTGGCGTCCTTTTTAACTAATGCCGAGAAGGGCTGACACCTACCTGACAAGTTCGAAATAAAGGGTCGAAGGTATGCCAGTTTCCCTTGAAAGGATCGTAGCTGTTTTAAGGTTTTGGGATGCGGCATTTCTAAGATAGCTTTAATCTTTTCCGGATCAAATTCAATTCCGCGACGTCGGATAACAAATCCTAAGAATTTCCCGGAGGTAACGCCAAAGGCGCATTTTAAGGGATTCATCTTAAAGTTGTATTGCTTTAGTCGCTCGAAGACAATTCTCAAATCAGACAAGTGATCTTCCTTCAGTTTGCTTTTGATGACCACATCGTCCACATAGCACTCGACTTGGTTGTGAATGAGATCATCAAAAATCTTTGTCATTGCTCTTTGGTATGTTGCTCCTGCGTTCTTTAGTCCGAATGGCATTACTGTGTAGCAATACACTCTGATTGGTGTTACGAATGTCGTGAGCTTTTCGTCTTACGGTGCCATCTTTATCTGGTTATATCCTGAAGATCCATCCATGAAAGAGAATATTTCATGTGTCGAAGCGATGTCGATCATTAACTCTGGAATTGGTAGTGGAAATTCATCCTTCGGACATGCTTTGTTCAAGTCTTTGAAATCCACGCAGATTCTGATCTGACCATTCTTCTTCCTGACTGGTACCACATTGGCTAGCGAAGTAGGGTATTGTTCCTCACGGACAAATTTAGCATCGATTAGCTTCTTAAATTCGACTATTTCTTGTTGTTCAATTTCCAAACGCATTCTTCTGGAAGCTTGTCGGTTGGAACGGAAGTAGGATCCACTCCTAGCACTGTGAGCTGCGACTTCGGAGCTAATCCCGGCATTTCGTCGTAACTCCGAAGCAAAACGAGTCCTTGAATTCCATTAATAGCTTGATCATTTCCTCGAAATCTTCTTTATTGAGTAAGGAGCTAACAAAGGTTGGTCTAGGCTTTTCGTTAGTACCTAAGTTAAATTCCATTAACTCATCTATTGTAGATTTGATTTCTTCTTCGAACTCTGGTGGAGCGTCTCCAATTTACAGATCTTCAAGATCTTCTATAGTTTCCGAGCAGTCTTCATTAGGTTCGCAAGTGACAACCAAACAAAATTTCGTATCGTCGACTGAACCTACTTGTGCCGAATCCGAGACCATGTTTTGAATTGGGAGGCCGACCGGCATTATTCCATAATTTTTCGAAGTATTGTGATCGGCCTTTTGTCCATTGTCGAGGTAAGACACCGCGCTGAATTAAATTTTGAACACAGGGAGAGTACCACTCAAATGGCAATTTCATTAATTCGGAAGAAGGACATCTTTAAATTGTACATTTTTTTCAGTATTGGAAGAAGAAGTGCCATGGTAAAATTTGATTGGCTTTGCACCGCTGCTATGTAATTCTTTGACCACCATACCCTCGATCTTATTAGACTGGATCAGGTTCAGGGTCATAGTGTGTACATAGTGATTAATCTTCTCATACATCGATTTGTATTCTTCGTTCTTCTCATTTTCGAGAGAAATCTTGAATTGTGGTTTCTTTCGGTTTATTGTAGCTGCTTCTTTCTTGATTTCCTCTTCTTCCTCAGAGCTGTTTTCCCAATCAACGTTGATCATCGACTTTTATCGCTAGCTGTCCCGGTGTCTCTTCCACGACCTCGTTCCCGGCCTCGACCTCGGATGCGAGTTCTGGAGAAACCTTCACCATCTCGCCGTAAGGGAGTGGTGAGTGACTGTTGGTCTAGAACTTCAGGTTCTTCATTGTCTCGAATTTCTTTTTCTTCATTTGGCATGGTGTTTCTGGAGAAGATTGTTTTCTTCGGAGGTGCGTAATAAGCTGCATCTTCATGGATTCCAATCTCATGTACGGAGAAAGGTTGCAAATCACCTTTAATGCACTGTTCTCCTCCTTCGTAGTATTTCATGCACTGATGCAGAGACGATGGTACCATCTGGTTTTCATGGATCTACGATCGGCCCAGTAGAGCGTTGAACGATGTCTCAAAGTCAATTAAGTGGAATTTTGCGGTTTTCTTTGCTAAGTCACCGGTCTTCATCAACAGTGTTATTGATCCAAGGGCTCTTTCTCCTTTCTGGTTGAAGCCTCTTAGTAACATCTTGTCGTCTTTAAGCTCGCGAGCATCAATTTCCAAGTATGCTAGCGTCTGAAGGTTCATTATGTTGATTGATGCTCCTGGATCCACCAATACTCTGGAGAGCATAAACTTTCTGATTGTGACTGAAATGTACAACGGTCGGTTGTGATCGTCCGTCCCAAGTAGTAGATCACTGTCCGTGAAGGTAACACCTCGCTGTTCCTTTAACGAGCAAACCTCGTCTAAGAAATCTCCGGCCATCTAAGCTAAACAAATCTCTGGATCAAGTAAGGCCTTGATCAGAGCTTCCCTCATCTCTTTTGATAAGATGAGAGCGTTGTAGATGTTCAGTTTGGCTGGTAGTTTCCTAAGATGGGCTAGCACGTTATAGTCCACTTTGTTACCATGTGTCTCAGTTTCTTCCCGAATCGGCAATTCTTCTGCTGGGGTTGATTCTTCCTGAACAACCACACGCTTTCCTTTGTCTTTTGGACCCATTCTCGGAGGTAGAACCTTTCCGCTCCTTAAGTTGACTTCGTGATCTCTTCGAATGCGAGTGCGAGTTTACTTGGTGTCTCCTTTTGAATCGGCATGACGGGTTTTTACGGAGTTGCTTCGGAATACGAAAGCTCTAACTCTATTGTGATTGGAGTTCCTTGGAATTCACGAAATAGATTCATTGCTTGTTGAACTTTCGTAGCCTTCTTGGTGAATGTCTTCTTTGTCATCATGATTGTCGAGGTCGTGTATGATTTAAGAATTGTTATTGGTATCGGAATCGAGATCCGGATTAGATTGGTTGTCGTTAGTTACCTAATCGTTAGAAACAGTCAAAATGTAGCCAACGCCATAACTCTTAACATTATAAGATCCCGCCAGAGCGAGCAAATAATCATACAGAGTCAGAGGTTCGAGAAATTTTTCCCCCGAATCGGAAACAACCATCCTAGGATAAGCAGCCCCTAGTCTAGCCATAGGAGCCTCGGTCCTTTCTTCTTCTACGATCTCCTTCTTTTCTATGATCTTTTCTTGCTGGGGCGGTTCTTCAATTGCAAGCGACAACGCCTGCTTGACAGGTTTCAAACTTTGAATTGAAGCACGCACCGAAGCGGTTTGGATGCGATCTAAAATTTTCTTCGATGACTTCGTCCAAGCGGTACTCCATCCATGATCGGTCGTGTAAGGGTCTATCAGAACAATGGGATCCGTTGAAATAACATTGACAGAACCACCTTTCTAGGGTTCTTTCATGTATTCCTTTGGGATCGTTATGTTCCCCTTTCGGAGATTGTTGTCGAAGCCGACTTTTGAAGGTGATGCAATCCTCTATCTTATGTCCAATCATGCTGGTGGTAAGGGCGGTAGTTGGGATGGTCTTTCTAGTTGACTTCTTCGGCTTCACAGGTTCGGCGGTCGAAAATCGAAGTCTTCATCGAAACTGCGGAACATCTTTAGCCTTTGCCTCATTCTTGAATGGATACTCTCTATTTATAAGCTCCTTTAACGTGCGCTTGTGGGCGAGGCGGTTGCTCGTATTGTTGAGTTGGTGATAATCGGGTTGAGGTTGTTGGTAGTTCTGTTGAGGTTGTTGATAGTTGGGTTGCTGGTATTTTCAGTTTGTATTTGCATTAGTTTGCTTGCCCTTATCGACTGCAGCGACGATCCCAGATTTCTTTTCAAATGTCTTCACAGGCTTCTGTTTGTCTATTTTGTCGACGAAACTTAGTTGCTTTGCTTCCTCTTGCAAGCTTCCGACCTTGCTTAACAACTTCTCGAAAGTCTTAATTGTAAATCTCTTAAGGAGAAGTGCTATCGGGCCTTGAATGCTTTTAAGCAAGATACCGAGCGCATCTTGCTCTTGTAGGTCGTGGCTCACACTTCATGCTTAGATTTCTCCATCGAAGTATGTAGTCCACTAAGGTTTCGTTCGGTTTCTGTTTCTCCACTACTAAGTCACCGATGGTGATATGGTGCTGAGCTCTGGCAAACCATTTTACGAAGAGGTTTTCCAATTCTGAAAATGTCTTTACCGAACCGTTCGGTAACTCTGCGTACCAATCGAAGGCGATCACGACGAGCTGGCGACAAATTGTCGGAAGAGTAAGGCGTCACTCCCACGGCGTTGCAACAACTAGCACGAAAATGTGCGACATCTTGTCGAGGATTTCCGGTACCATCGAAAGTCTTGAACGAGAGGTGGTACGAAGCCTTTTGGGTATTGTTACTGCATCAAATTCTTCGGGTAAGGTCTACCCGTCTGAATATATGTTCCGCTCTTAGGCTGTGCTAAGGCTTCTCGCTCTCTTTGTTCCACCATGTTCTTGATGTTCTTCTACGGAATCATATTACAGGTAGAATCTTTCTTCGGTCGATCATCTCCGTTAATGGATGTAATCTCTTTTCCTCCGTCTTTAATATGAATAACTTACGGAGGCGTTTCTCTTAGGGGTTGATCACGACTACGAAGAGTGGCTAGAGGCTGCCGACCATCTCTTCCATCCTTTTTGCCATTTGAGAGATTGTATCATCTTTTTCCCGAATTTGTGCTCTTAATGCTTCCGGTTCATCTCTCTCCGCGAGCTGCGGGGCACCTTGCGAAGGCGACGATGCTCGTGTTTCAACCATGTTGATCTCCGCATATTCATCATCCGTGAACTCCGACGAGTCAACTTCATCTCCAAACTTTTCTTCTCTTTCTCTTGCTAATCGTTGAATGTCGGTTCTTAGCTTTTCCATAGCGTCCTCCAATGCTCTTTTTCGTACGATTTCGCAGTTATCATGCGATGGCTGTTGAGTTTCCTTTTTGGGAGTCCCCTTTATTGCAGTGGCGCTCTCCTCGGACTCGAGTCTCCTGATGAGACTTTCCTTTTCTGGTCGTTGTTTTGGTCTTAATTGGCCAGTAGTAGGACGCCATACCATCCTTCTAACAGTAGAAGGCGTAGGACCGGATGGTACGTCGAGTTGAATGCTTGGAAGGTGGTATCCTCACTGATACGTAAACACTGAAACAACAAGCGGGTGGACTAGCCTTCATCTTCTTATTCGGCTTTTACGTGGCGACAACGGGTTCTACTCGCGGCCCGAGACGGGACTTGGCGGGCACCCTCCTTATTCTTCTTAAAATCTACGATACGGGACATTTCTCTTTCTTTGCTAACTTCTCTATCACAGTCTGTAGTAGGGCAAATGGTGTAACCCTAGCCCTTTTCTTTCGGCTGTCGCTATAGTATGCGGATCGAGGTAATGTAGAAGCAATCCTGCAGACATTTTCTTCGTCAGCTGCAGCGGAAAGGGGATGGAATCTACTTCCTTCCAAAAGCGGTGTATACTCAGGCAATGGTATGTACTTAGGTAGTGGCGTGTACTCAGGGATTTCTTCTAAGAAAGCGACTTCGGCGGCTACGGCCTTTACGGCGATTTTCCTACCTCTGTTTCTTCTGCGAGTCCGTGTTAGGGGTGGAACCCTTGAGCTGGACCCAATTTCAAAAATAGAAGGTCTTGCACGAAAATCTGTACCCTCCACGGTAACTTGCTCGTTACAAATTTGAACTTCCTTCCCCTTCAGTTTGGCGGAAGCCGGGGTAGGTGCAGAGATGACTAGACTAGTGGGGGTAGAGATGACAGTCCTCCTATGGATAGTAGTATTCCTCTCAGTTGGAACCCTTTGCAGAGGAGGGAACTCTTGAGTTGACTTAAGGTTGAACTTGATCAAAGGTCTTTCAGTTTCAGATACTTTGTCTGTAAGTGTGAAAAGGGTAATGTCAGTGATCTTGACATTTGTGTTCTTGAATCCTTGTCCAAACCGGATGATCCCATTGTCGGGCAGCTCATCCTTGTAAACGGCGAAGTCCGGTCCATTGGTGAAGGAGAAAATCGGCTTTGGGGCGGACATCTTCGCGAGGTAGATTCGATTGTCGGTCCCAAGTTATGCTTCTTCTCATCAGGACGAAAAGAAAGGAATCGAAAAGAGTCCGAACACATTTTTGTTCATGTATTTATAAAAAGGAGTTATTTGTTAAAAGAGTCATTCATTAGAGGGTTTGTTTATTAGGAACATAATGTTCAAAGGCGTAGAGAAGGTAGGGAATCCGATTCAGAATTGGAAAAGAAGAGAAAGTCTTATGCAGGACTACTCGACCCGAAGGACCGCTCCTAAACTAACACTTATTGGGGGTCCACCCCACCTCAGAAAAGAGGTAAAAGGATCTCGGAACCTTTCCGTTTAGGGGTGTCTAAGCGAGTGGCTCCTAAATCCGAGAGGAGTTGGCTATACTCGTTCGAGACGAGAATGAACGGGGTATTCCAACGGAAGAATGGTAGTTTGGTCCGCTAGGGGCATGGGCTCACTACTGATTTATGAAAGAAAAACCATCGATTAAAATGGAGAGAGGAACTTATCCCCAGCGGAGTCGCCAGAAGTTGTCGGCATATTTTTAGGTTATGTGTTTTATATTGAAAAGGGGGTCTCCTACAGAAATTGTCGGCGAATTTTTTATATTTTAAATTTAATTTAAATATATAGTTTAAAAGATAACATTTGATTTTGAAAGTAATTTTAAGTTTAAAAGTTTTAAGATATGAAATCGAACCGATTTCACATCCCAGAATAGTTTATATAAACGAGCACCGCACCACGAGCCGTGTATCTATCCTGAAGAATAGACACCTTTGTTTAGCGATGGGGCTCGATTAAATAAACTAGAAGATTTGTGACATCCGTTTGGTGCACGAACCAATTTTATAAGCCGACAAGTTCCCACTGCTTAATATAAATGAATTAAGCGGGGTTTATATTACCAGGTTCTTAAAGTTCCCTATAAGGGCGAGCCACTATAGTTAATTACATCTTAAATGACGGGAATCATTTAAGAAAACTCTCGATAATGATCGGTGGTTTTGTTCTCGAGAATTTGAAAGTTTAAGATTTTCGAACGGATTGAATTTTGGAAATTGAAAGGGAATGACTCAAAATTTGGAACAATTTTATTTTTGAGAATCGAAAGGAAAAGAAGTAGGAGAAGGCGAGGATCCAGAAGAAACTTGGCAACTTCCCAAACTATTCTATTGTTTGGCTTAGATTTGAGAAAATCTTAATATTATACGATATTTCGGTCTTGCCGATTTTAGTTAATTAGGACTTATGTTCGTATGACATAATCATACAATCGGCCTCGAAGATGTGAGGGTTTATGTCGTACCAACGACTACCTCGGAATCCTAAAACCGAGTTAGGGCTTAATTTACATAATATGATTATGCAAATGCCTAACGAAAAGTTGAGGATTTATCTTGCACTAGACGAAACCACCTCGAAGTCCTATGGCTTGGTTATTTAATTCTAAGAAAGTTTAGCGAGATGTAGATCCGAGTTTCTTTGACGACGATGGCCGAGCTGCCCACCATGCTCACGAGCTCCTTGTTGTTGCGAGAGGTTTAGTTTTAGAAGTCATAAATCGGGAGATGAGAGAAGTGTTTTGGTTTAGAAATCTTAAAATCCAAGTGTTTTTAATATTTTAATTAAAACAAATCTTAAAGTTGATTATAACGGAACCGATTAAGATCCTACGGTTCAGTCATCCAGACACAGTTATTTTCATCGAATTCACTTAGTCAGGATGAATTTGCTAAACTCAGCTGAATGAGTTCCACACTTTCATTTAGACCGTGGGAAATCCCGTTAGCAACACGTGGGTTACATCATTCGAGGTATTCCGATCATTCAACGAGACGTTTTAATTTAGTTGCAATTGTAGTTTTGTGTTACGTTTGTGATTAAATTTTGAGTTATTTTATATTTTGAAATGTTGTGGCGGTGATTTTTATCTTGTAATGACTTTTAATTTAGTTTTGGTTTCGGTTTTAGGGACTACCCTAAAAATTTTGGTTTTCATGCAACGAGTTGTTTATCATGCAAGAAAGTAAAGTGTATTTGCGATAAAGTAAATTGCAATAAAATAAAAGCGTACTGGAGGGTCTTCCCGTCATCCCAGTTACACTTAAAACACATGTTAAGGCATTTAAATATTTCAACAAGTACCTAGGTAAAGCTAAGGGAAAGGTTTTGGTTGTCTATCAAAGTCTAATCCTATAGTTAGTCATCTCTATGACGTCTAGGTTCTTGTATTTTGGTTTAAGGACGATTTTCTTCATTAAAGAACAATTAAGTTCAATTGTTCTTATAAACATCCTATCATATTGAGGAAGTGCTTAAGACGAATCTTAAACATCTTTTCGATATTGCTTAGAATTGTTCAAGTCGAAATGGATTTAATTAATCGAGGTGAAGTAATCATCAGAGGTTTAATTAAGTTTTGTTCTTTTGCTCGGTGAACTAGGATGTTTGAATATCCTATGAATGAAGTGACACTTCACCTAATACTCCATTTAGGAGTTATGATAACAATAGCTTTTAAGGGCAAATTGATATTTTTGTGATTTAATTTAATTTTAATTAATGGATTTAAGTTTGGATTAGAGTTCAAGTTGTTTTAGATCTATTTTGAATTCTTTGTGTCTTAGGTGATGTTATATTTAATTCAATTTAATTTAATTTAATTTAATTTAATTTAATTTAATTTAATTTTGTTTAGTTTTAATTTTAATTTAATTTTATTTTTTTAATTTTAATTTAATTTTGACTTTATTTTAATTTGATTTTATTTTTTATTTAATTTAATTTAATTCAATATGTTTTAATTTAATTTAATTTAATTTAATTTTAATTTTAATTTAATTTTAATTTGAATTTAATTTAAATTTTAATTTAATATTTTATTTTTTATGTTTTAAAGATGATTTAATTTAATTGTTAAAGAATTAATTTAATTGAAATTTTGGAAGGATTTAATTTAAATATTTTAATTTTAATTTAATTTAGTGATTAAGTCTTTTAGTATTTTAAATTTTGAGTTTAAATTATCATTTTAATTAGGAATTAAGTATTATTGAGGTGATTAATTTAGGGACCCTTAAATTAAAGAATAAATGTCTTCTAAATAATATCCCTAATTTAATAATTTCAATTTTTATTAATCTTCCAAATTTCATTAATTAAATGATTAAGGTTTATTCTAAAAAAATGATTGATGGGTTTCTACCATTTATTTATTTAAATTTCAATCATCCAAATCAGATTAGGATCAAATATTTCACTCTTTCATTTTATTAAGCCTAAAGTTTTAATTAAGGGTTAAAATTTTAATTACCATTTTGCCATTGAAGCTTAATAATTCCATAACTCACTAAATTGAGCTTAAATGAATTTGAAATTTTTATGTGGCTTCACTCACATGTCAATTAAGACATTAGAGGAGAAAATGTGATTTTTACTGTATTTAATTTATTTATATAATTATTTTTTGTAGAAAATAGGGATTTCGAGGAAAATTCAATAAGATGACCAAGGGAATTTTTCTATTCTTAAGAAAATTATGGGGCACTCCTAATGACTAGAGGACCATTTAGACTAATTTTGATGATTTTGTTGAAATTTATTTTATTTATTATAATTATTTTGAGTTTTGGAGTATTAATTAATTTAAAAATAAAATAAAGGTGGAAAATTGAATTTTATATTTTTCAAAAATCTCTCTGATATCAAGGAAACCAGGGAACCAATTTTCATAATTTTCTGATTTTTCTTTGTTTTATTAGAATTATTTTAGTGAAAAGGTTGAAAAATACATTTTTAATATTAAAAATTACATTAAACCTTTAAAATTCATTATCTTATCCTAGGAACTTAAGAAAAATATTTGGTTTATTCCTAAGTGTTTAGAATTCAAAATATGACATTTCAGTGATTTTTAATATTTTTGTGATTTTTATTATTTTTTAATTATTAAAAATATTAAAATAATGATAAAAATCAACTTTTTTAGAAAATTACAATTTTAATTTTCCTAAGTTCCTCGGATATCAGAGAAGCTCCAAAACCATTTTTGTGAATTTTTGAAAAGTATTTTGTGAGTAATGAATTTTTAAAGTTTAATTTTACCCATTTTTGCTTATGAGGCTTAATCAACCCATTTGGTGGAGTTAACCAAGTCCAATTGGTTTCAAATTTTTATATGGTGTTCTCCTATCCCTAGAGGATAGTGGAGAATTATTTTTAAGTTAATTTGATGAGTGGTTAACCCTAATTAATTAAAGTTCATTTTTGGGTATTTAGGCCAATTAGGGTTGTTCAAAGTGAATTAGCTCAAAAATTATTTTTTCTAAGTCTCTCTGGTCATAAGAAACATCACCAAATTCTTCTAGAATTTATTTCTTAACATGCTAATTATTGGAATTAAAATACTCAAAACAGTAACATGAACTTGAAAAGTCAATAACTTCTCATAGGGATGGCCTACGACCTTGGAAAATTCAAGGAATGTTTCCGAGTTCGGAGAGCTTAAGCTCTATGGTCTCATGCCATGGTGAATTTCAAATATGCATGGAGAATTGAAATAGTGCAGAGAGTAAATAAATCATTAAAAATAAAAGACTTAATGAGATTACTTGATTTCTTTTCCACATTATTTTCCTTTGTTCACTGAGCAAGAGGGTATTTTTATTTTATTTTTAGGATTTTTCTACACAAAGTTATGAATTTTTGAAGTTCTGGGTATTTAATAAATAAGAAAAATCCCTGTTTTCCTACTTATCCACGCGGCGCCACGCCATCCTTGGCAGCTCCGAAGGGCTACGCGGCGCGCTCTGATTCGGCGCCGCCATCCGACTCAGCGCTCCAGGGGCCCGCGGTTCATGTCCCATTGCTCCGTCCGGCGCAATCTTGGCCATCCACTCGATACACGCGCGATCCAACGGTTCCCGGTCATCGTCTACGGCGGGTGTGAACCGTGACCGTCGACCTTCTAACCCCTAATTTCTCACTCGATTCTCAACGGAATTTTGAGTTCTTATGCTCTATGGATTCGTCTTGAAGAGACGAACACATCCATACGGTAAACATGCATTGAAATTGATTCAAATTAAATGGAGAATCTCTGTAAGCTCAGGAAGAAGAGTGAGTCCATACCTTTGCTCGGAAAGTGAAGCTTCAATGCGAGAGTTGTGTCACATTCGATTGGGTCCGAAGCAAGCTCCGGATGAAGTCCCTTGGCACAGTGAATTGTACAGGTATGATTTTGATCAAGCCCGATCACAAAGCTTGGAGGTGGAAGCAATGGTTGGCACTGGTGAGGGGGCTTTTCTTTGGGAAACTTCTCCTCTTGGTCACGGTGAAGATGTAGGACCAATCGATTTGGAGATTGGCTCATTGTGGTGAAGTGTCTGGTTTTGAGCTTGAATTTCGACTACGAAATTGAGCTCGCGGAGAGGAAATGGCAGGGAGATTTCAGTGGGGATCAAGTTCTCTATGTGTAGAGAGTGATATGGGATGATTTTGGCACGGTTTCAGTAAGTTTTGGTTCAGCACCTCTCATGGCCGAGAGGAGGTGGTGTTTAAATAGGAGAGGGTGGAGGGCCTCCCAGGGGGGCTTAAGGCTTGGGATCAGCTGCTCCGTGCAAGAGAAGAACAGCCATGGTGTTCGGTTGGGCTGGGACACTTCGGCGAGGCGGAATTGAAAAGTTTGGCTCCTCCCGAGGTGTCGGCCATGGTGTTTTCCAGCGATCCGGGCAGGTGGCCGGCGGGCATGGGTCACCCTCGGGTCCAGGTGGGTCGGGGTGGAGGTTTGTGCAGACAATTGAGCTTTGCCATGTGTAAAGAGGATGGCTTGAAATGGAAAGGGTAAGGGCTCATTTTGGGCTCAAATTGGTCAACCCATGATTTTGGGCTTGGTTCACCTCCCCATGACCTGGTTTTGGGCTAGGTGAATCAGTTGGGTTAGCTGCCATGGAGTGGTGAAGTCTCCATCCATGGTGAGGTGGCTAAACTTTGTTTAGTGTGTGACATGGTTATGGTTAAAAAGGCTTAATGAAAGATTAGGAAAGGGGGCCCTCCTTTTGCCATTAATGGCTTGTTCACATGTCAAACCTTCCATGGCTTCATATGGCTTGTAAATGGCTTGCTCATGGCTCCATGTGGCTTGAGACAAAGCTTGGTCATTTACATAAAAAAGGGGTTTTGGTAATTTAGGGGTGATTTGATGGGATTTGGCATATGGATTGATTTTGAATTATTTCATCATGGATTTGGAACTTAGGAGATGGTTTTATCAAATGGATGATGATAGAGGATTGTCATGTGGGCTTCAAGATGGATTTTGGGCTTTTTGAAATCATTTTGGATGGGCTTTTAGGAAGGCTTAAGGGAATGAGCCTTTAGGTTTAAGAATGAATTCATGGATGGGAATTTTGTAGAAGTTTGGGCCAAATAATTGTTGGGTTTGGTTTAGGGATGTGTCATGAGTGATTTGAAATAAATTTGAGGTGATTTGGGCTTGAATTGGGTTGGATTTCAGTAATTTGGTACATGGGCCAATGTAGGTCTAATTGGGCTAATTTGGGCCAATGTTGGGCTAGGGTTGAAATTGATGTAAAATTAATGTTGGGAAATTTTTATGGGAGTGTTTATGGGAGTGTTTTAAAGAGGATTCAAATTTGGTTGGGTTTTGTTTTTGGGACTTGGGCTTATTTGGGTTAGGTTTGGGTTTAGGTCAAAATGGGCTTTTTGGTTTTGGGTTGAATTTGAGTGGGATTTGGGTCCAAATCTTGGGCAAATCATGTTAGTTTTTTGTTTGTGGGGATGTTAGGGAAGGTTTAGAAAAGGTTTGGGGTCAATTAAAGTTGAATTGGTTTGGTTTGGGCTAAGTTTGGGTCATGGGTCCAAATTGGGCTTTAAGGTCAAAAGTGAAATTGGACCCAAATGTCAATCAAATTGGACTTGGATTTGGTCTAGATTGATCTTGTGGATATTGAATTGGAGTTTAGAATTGAATTGGACCAAAATTGGGGTCAATTGGGTAGGTTTGGTTTGACATTGGGTTCACTTGGGTTAAGAATGGGCTAAATTGGGGGTTTTGGTAAAAGTGGGGTAAATTGACTAAATTGACCCATGGTGTAGTTAGACAAAATAAATTGGAAATATTTGGGATTTTTTGGAATTTTCTAGGAATTTTCTGAATTTTTGGATTTTTTGGCTAAGAGGGGCATTTTGGGTATTTGGAGGGTATTGGGGGGTATTTCTGGAATTTTTGATATTTTTGGCTATGGATGATCAATTTGATTGGTGAGAAAGTGTTCAAGGTTAATTTTGGGGAATTTTGGGTGATTTGAAAATTTTGGAGGATTTGGGCAATTTTAAGGGCTTTTAGTAGGTTTGATGGGTGTAGGGTCCCCGGGGTTAAAAATAGAAATTTTGAAAAAAAAGAAAATTGATCAAATATGAGTGAAATGGAAGCACTTTGGTTGAGCCATGAATCCATGTTAAGCCTATATGAGCCATGAGAGGACTCATTTGAGGCATTCACTACGTTGTTCCTAACCCTCTTAGCCAGGGGCTTGGGGTTAAGGTCCATCCATATGAATTACCTACAAGAGTCAAGGAGTCAAGTTGGGTATGGGTGTGGTTTTAGGATCTAGATTGTGTGTGTGGTAGTGTGGAGTGTGAGTGTAGTGAGTGTGTAAGTCAACCCTCACTAGACCAAGCCACCCAGGGTGGTCCTAAGGCCAAAGAGTCCTATAGGGAACTCATCCTTTAAACCTTCACATTTGATTTCAACCCTCTAGGTGATTAGGGATCTACACTCAAGCTTGTGGGGTTTGCAGGGAGGCAAGAAGTGGTTCAAATTTCTAAGGGATGGGTCCCAATTCTAGTCCTCTAAGATAATTAAAGGAAAAGCCTAAGGCTGGATCCTAAACACTAAAGAGAGAAGAGAAGACCTCATCAAAAATGAGGTCAACATTTACCTGTTATTATTTCTTCTAAACTGAGTAAAGATCAAGAAGAAAAATTACTAGGTGTGTTAAAGAATTATAAGAAAGCTTTTGGTTGGACTATTGCTGATATAAGAGGAATAAGCCCTTCCATTTGTATGCATAGAATTTTAATGGAGGAAAATTTTAAACTTACTATTGAACCGTAAAGAAGATTAAATCCTATCATGAAAGAGGTTGTTAAAAAAGAAATTGTTAAGTGGTTAGATGCTGGTATTATTTATCCTATTTCGGATAGTCAATGGGTAAGTCCTATTCATTGTGTTCCGAAGAAAAGAGGTGTAACTGTCATTGTTAATGATACAAAATGAACTAATTCCTACAAGACAAGTTACTGGATGGCGAATTTGTATTGATTATAGGAAATTAAATAACGCCACTAGAAAGGATCATTTTCCTTTACCTTTCTTGGATCAAATGCTCGATAAACTAGCTTGACACCCATATTTCTGTTTTCGGGATGGATATTCTGGTTATCATCAATTACTTATTGCTCCTGAGGACCATGAGAAAACAACATTTATAAGTCCTTATGGAACCTTTGCTTTTAGAAGAATGTCTTTTGGTTTATGTAACGCACCTGCAACTTTTCGAAGATGTATGATGTCAATATTTTGTGATTTAATTGATAAAGGAATTGAAATATTCATGGACGATTTTTTCAGTTTTTGGAACTTCTTTTGAATCTTGTTTGGAAAAGTTTTCCAAAGTTCTAAAAAGATGTGAAGAAACAAACTTAGTTCTTAACTGGGAAAAATGTCAATTCATGGTCACAGAAGGCATTGTACTTGGTCACAAAGTTTCACAAAAGGGATGGAAGTAGATCGAGCGAAAGTGAAAATTATTTACGAATTGCAACCACCTACTACTTACTATCGATGTGAGAAGTTTTCTAGGTCATGCTTGGATTTTATAGAAGATACATAAAGGATTTTTCTAAAATTGCTAAACCTCTTTGTCATTTATTGGAAAAAGATGCAAAATTTGAATTTAACAAAGAATGTATTAATGCTTTTAATATTCTAAAAGAAAAACTAATAACTGCACCTATCATTGTTGCACCTAATTGGAATAAATCTTTTGAATTAATGTGTGATGCAAGTGATTTTGCAATTGGAGTTGTATTAGGACAAAAATATGAGAAGTTTTTCAAAGTTGTATATTATGCTAGTAAAACTCTCACTAAAACACAAAGAAATTACACTACCAATGAGAAGGAGCTTCTAGCTATAGTATATACCTTTGATAAATTTAGACCTTATATTCTTGGTACTAAATGCATAGTTCATACTGATCATTCTACTATTAAATATCTAATATCTAAGAAGGATTCTAAACCTAAACTGATAAGATGGGTTTTACTTCTAGAAGAATTTGATTTTCAAATAGTAGATAGAAAAAGAACTGAAAACCAAATTGCTGATCATTTGTCTAGAATTAAAAATGATATTATTTCAGAAGAAAATATAAATGAGAAATTTTCTGATGAATCTTTATATGTTATTCAAGGATGCAAAACACCTTGGTAAGCTGATATTGTTAACTATTTAGTTAGCAATATTTTACCTTATGAATTGGATAACAAATTTATTAAGAAATTTAAATATGATGCTAAATCTTATATTTGGGAAGATTCTCATTTATTTAAAATTGGAAGAGATTCTATAATTCGAAGATGTGTACTTTATGAGGAAACTTTTGCTATTATTCAAAAATGTCATGATTCCGATTTTGGAGGACACTTTGGCATAGATAAAACTGCATTTAAAATTTTAAATTATGGATTTTATTGGCCGACCTTATTTAAAGATGTGAGACATTATGTGAAAACATGTGATCGATGTTAAAGAATGGGAAATATATCTAGGAAGGATGAAATGCCTTTAAACTATATATTGGAAGTTGAAATTTTTTATATATGGGGTTTAGACTTTATGGGACCATTTGTTCCATCATCTGAAAAAATTTATATTTTATTAGCAGTTGATTATGTTTCAAAGTGGATTGAAGCTGTTGCTTTACCAAAATGTGATTCCAAAAGTGTTTCTAAATTCTTAAAGAAAATGATATTTTCAAGATTTGGAATGCCTAAGGTAATTATCAGTGATGATGGAAGTCATTTTAGGAATGTAAGAATTCAATCAATACTACAAAAATTTGGAATCAAACATAGAATTGCAACTGCTTATCACCCACAAACAAGTGGAATGGCTGAAGTATCAAACAGAGAAATTAAAAGAATTTTAGAGAATACTGTTAATCCTAAAAGAACTGATTGGGTTGATAGACTTGATTATACATTATGAGCTTATATAACGACTTATAAGACACCAATCGGAATGTCACCTTACTGGTTAATTTATGGTAAACATTGTCACTTACCTGTTGAACTTGAACATAAAGCTTATTGGGAGATAAAGGAGTTTAATTTTAATTTGAATGAAGCAGGAGAAAAGAGATTACTGCAATTGAATGAGATGGAAGAGATAAGAAATGAATCATATGAAAATGCAAGGATTTATAAAGAGAAAATGAAGATGTTACATGATAAGAAAATTTCAGGAAAAATTTTTGAGCCTGGACAAGAAGTATTACTGTTTCTCGTTTAAAACTTTTTCCTGGAAAATTAAGATCTAAATGGATTGGACCCTATATAATTGAGAAAGTATACCATTATGGAGCTGTGGATATTAAAGACCCAAAAATAGGAAAATTTTTTAAAGTAAATGGATTATGATTGAAGCCTTATTTGGGATATATTAAAATGATTTATAAAGAGGCTTATGAATTGAGTCAACCTGATTAAAGATTTACTTAAGTCGGGCTGACGACGTTAAACCAAGCGCTTTGTGGGAGGCAACCCAAGATTCGGTGCCTAAACACCCGAGTTAAACTATGTATCAATAAGTCCGGCGCCTAGGCACCAGATTTGGCGCCTAAGCGCCACTGTTACTGGGTCGTGCAAAAAATGAAAATTTTCATTTTTTCACACGATATTCACCTTTAAATCAACCCATCTTCATCCCTAACCATCAAGCAATCAAAGTTACATCCATTACACTTCATTCTTGAGAGATTTGAGAAATTTTTGAAGAAATGGAAGGAAGAAATCATGGAGAAGAGGCTAGGGACAAGGTCTCGAAAGGATCCTCGGCCCTACTTCAATGGTTTCATCGCGGAAAGTTTGAGAAAATTTCTAGTCGTTTGGATAAGTTTGAAGCGGAGTTTAAAAGCATTGGAGATCACCTTCATGAGATGTTTCATCAGATTGAACATCTAGAATGGCAGATGAAACTTCAATTTGATCATTTTGCAGCTTATCAAGGTGCTTAAGTTGAAATGTATGCAAAGAACAAATGGATTGACGAAAAGACAGCTACTGATTTCCCAAGAGCGTTAGTGTTCCTTCCAAGCGGAATACACAATTTCCCTTGTGAAGATTAGAGTATTCTGGTAATGAGATCGTTATTATCTGGTTTGTTGAGTCGTTGTATCGATGTAGTGAATCGATTGTATTTGTGTATTTGCTTTCATGTTCAATGTGTGTTGTTTTTGCTTAGAAATTGTTGTGTTTGATTGTGTATTAGGAACTTGAATCAAGTATGATACTTATCTGAAATATATTGAGCCAATATTGAAGATTATAAATGGAATTTAGTGAAGTTTGATTTAAACTTTATGTTTGATTGGTGGATTAAATATTTAATTTTTAAAATTTTTGGAAAATGTTTTGGAAGTTAGAAACTGAAGCCCTACTCTAATGTGAGTAATTGGAATTTGAATATATGAATTTTGGTGGAAAATTAAATTTAAAAATAATTTTTTGTGAAAGGCGAGTCTGGCGCCTAGGCACCAGAATTCGGCGCCTAAGCGCCGGTTCGGCCTGTACCCGAAAAATTCCTTAAATACCCCCAAAAGCCATTATCGACGCCTAAGCCTTCTTCTTCCTCAATTTTTTCGCCAAAATCAGCTTTTAGAATCCATTTTAAGGTCAAAACATCAAGGATTTGGGCACAAAACCACTCGATTTCTTCGTCTTAAGGTCAGATCTACACTTTAAACCATTTATTTTCGATTTTCACCATAGATTTCCCTAGGTTTTGCTAATAACCAAAATTTTAAAAAGAATTTTGATTTTTAGTGATTTCTTTGGATTTTTAAACTTATTTTAAGCTTTCTAAACTTAAAAAGAGTTTAAATTTTTTATTCCTAAATTTGTTCTTGTTTTCTTTCACGTTTAGATGGCTCCGAAATCTAAATGCGGGAAGGCACGAGATAACTTCGATAGCAGCAAATTTTCTACTGCGGCTGCGCATTTTCGATTCCACGAATTGGCGACGTCGAGGAAGTTCATTTCAGAATGAAGTTTCTATCATCCAGGGGAGATGATTGAAAACACTATCGTTGCGCACAACTGGTTAAGATTCTGTTATTTCACTGTTGTTGTTGTTATCCCTATAGTTTGAGAGTTTTATGCGAATGTTCTGGATGCCAAAGATTATGAAGTTTTTGTCAGAGGTGTTTGAGTAGGATTTACTCCTGAAAAAATCAATGTATTTTATGACATGCCGCCGACTATAGAGTGCCACTATTCTGGATTATCTCCATCTGAGGGAGATTTGAATATGATCATTACTTATTTGACTGACGGTACTGGATCTTGGGGATTCTACTGCGAGATCCAGCACTTCTGTTGGACTGGGATTCCCATATCTGATTTATTCATTATGTATTAGCAATGGAGTCATCGTAGATATTTCAGAGGAAAGGTTGAAGACTACTAAGCCGATTGGTCAGGAGAGTATTAGCATATATGATCGTCTTTGAGGGAAGAAATCGACTGCTCCTTCTTCTACACCCACTCCAGGTAGACCTTCTACTTCCCGACCTTCTACTTCTACTGAGCCACCATCGAGTTTCTGGGAGTCAATGCATGATTAGCTTATAGAGCAGCAATAGGAGTTATTTCAAACTCACTGTAGGGTTGATACTATTAATAGGAAACTTGATCATTTATCTGATTATACCCAGAGGAAGAGTAGCTATGATGCTGAGTATGATGAAGCCCTCATCAGATTTCTGAAGGGTAAGCATGATGTTAGTTTCCCTACTTTTCCTAGTTTCACACCATTTATTGATCCTAAGGATGTTGAGTTTTCCTTTGGTGACAATGATGATGATGAGGCTACAGCCTGTGACTAGTAGTTGATAGATCTCTATGTTGTGCTACATTGTTGTCAGTTTGTTTTGTTTGGTTTGTTGGTTTGTTTGATGTTTGATGTATGTTGATTTGTTATGTACCTTTGTGGATTGATTAGTGTTAAGATTCCGTTGTTAGAATATTCTTAGTATATTATGTTTGAGACTGAGATTAGAGTTAATTTATGATATGTTTGTTTCAGTCTACTGTTTAGTAATTAGTAATTTTGCTCTGCTTTTATTTTGTTTTAAATTTAGTATAATCATAAAAATTAGCTTACTTACTTTTTATACTGCTTCAATTTTATCTTTATTATTCATAAAAGCATGAGTAGAAGTAAATTTTTCTTTTTAAGATCGTTTTTACATACTTATAAAAATTTCCTTTTTAAAATTATGATTTTCTTTCTCTCAGACTTTTAAATTTTCATGGTATACCAAAACTTAAGTTTGGGGGAAGGGAAAATACATTCAAATTTAAATTTTATTTGTCCTTAAAGAGCTAATATTTTCTTAAAATAAAAACTTTTTAACATAACTTAAGGAATGAAGAATCTATTTAAGATCACTTTTTATTTTTGAAATAATAAACAATTTAGTGAACTTAACCAAAATTTTAATAACTTTGATTGATTTTAAGAATATAATTATTTAACTTAAAGAAGAATAAGATTAAGGAATTTTTCTATTCATGGTAGAAAATAATGGAATTTTAGAAGTATTAAGTAATAAAAAATTATCACTTTAAAAAAGAAAAGATTGAAAATCTTTTTGAATTTTTATTCATGTTATAATAATTAGGTGGAAATGTATAAATTTTAAAAATATAAGTTAAGGATAGTGAAGTTCAAAATCATTAACAGGCTATCCAGATATAGTAATCCTCTCTATATAAAAAAAAAGAGAAGAGAGGAGAACCTTGAGGAAATGCCTAACCAAAAATTGGTTTCACTTGAATTATTATATAGAAGGAAAACTAGTTACATATTTTACTTAATTTTTATGCATGAATCTTTATTTAGGAAAGGTTTTTCAAGAAGATATTTTTCTTGTAAATAATCTATGAGATCTTAATATAATAAACTTCTATTATTTTCAAAATGGATGAAAAATTTGAAATCTTATGATTTGGTAGTTGAATATTCTTTAAATTCTTAAAATTAAACCTAGTTAGTGAAATTGGGTTAATAATTTACTAAAGAATTTATAAAATAAAAAATTATAAGGAATCTTAAATATTTATCTTTTATTCCAAAGGTTATACATTTTATATAGTAAAAAGGGTTACTTGAGGACAAGTAACATTTAAGTTTGGGGATTTTGATCCATAAAAAAATACCTATTTTTATGCCTTGATTTTTATCAATTTCTAAGGATATTATGCTTTAATGAAAGGTATTTTTGTGTTTTTGGATGTAGGTGATGTAAAAAGGTCCAAAAAAGGAAAAAGAGTGAAAAAGTAGCAAAAATGAGAAAAAATGGAGCAAAATACAAGAATTATAAAAAATTATGGCCTGGCGCCTAGGCGCCAGAAGTTGGCGCCTACGCGCCAGACTCGATACAGAAACTGTCAAGTTTTTGACGACTTTTGGACGGTTATTTTGACGGAGTAAGCGGTTTTTGGACATTCTAGAAGATTGGCAGTTGTTCCTTGATAATAGGACATGTGATACATTGCATTTAGACGCTCCAAAATGGTTTTAATCGCAAAGAGGTGCGAGCCAAAGTGAAGAGGTGCGAAGAATTGGACACGGTGTCCGGCCCTAGGCGCTAGATTCTGGCGCCTAGGCACCAGACAGACCTTCTAAAAGATTCATTGAATTTGGACATATTTTGAAGAGGTGCCTCAAGGCAACCCTTGAAGCCTATAAATTGGAGTCCATTCCTTCAGAAAAATGTGCCCCCATTGTAACCCCTATCTCTTAGCCACTTTAGGATCTGTCATCCTTAGAGAGAGAAATAGAGAGATAAATTTAGGGCCACTTTTATTTAGTTTAGTGAGTTTATTTTCAAGTTGTTGCATCTGGAGTTCATTACTACTGTGGAGTCGGTAGGAATCGGAAGATCCGTACAAGGAATATTTGAAATAAGTATTTTATTTTTGATTCAAAATTTATTTATTATGTTTTGCTGTTTATATTCAATGTGTTCTGAGTAGTTAGTTTACTTTCTTCCTTCAATTATGAAAAGATAAATAGGATAATATAAAATTTGATGGAGAATTGAAAATCAAAATATTTTCAAAACATTGTGATGATATTAATACCTGATCTTACTTTACTTTTAAAATTGGCCATTTAAATTGTTAAAACCTGTTGAAGAATTTTGAGACCTAGAAGGAGAAGAACACTTAACTTGTAGATGTCACATGAATCCTTGGGTAGTCGAAGGCCATGCGCAGACTATTCAAGGTGAAGTGCAAATAAATAGGAAGATAAGATTTAAAGGGCGTAGAATTGATAAGTTCTTAGAGTGACAGATGTCGACATATTTTTAGGTTATGTGTTTTGAAAAGGGGTCGCCTACAGAAATTGTCGGTGAATTTTCATATTTTAAATTTAATTTAAATATATATATAGTTTAAAAGATAACATTTGATTTTGAAAGTAATTTTAAGTTTAAAAGTTTTAAGATATGAAATCAAACCGATCTCACATCCCAAATAGTTTATATAAACGAGCACCGCACCACAAACCATGTGTCTATCCCGAAGAATAGACACCTGCTTGATGATGGGGCTCGATTAAATAAACTAGGAGATTTGTGACATCCATTTGGTCCGTGAACCAATTTTATAAGACGACAAGTTCCCTCGCTTAGTATGAAAACATTAAACGAGGGTTTATATTACTCGGGTTCTTAAAATTCCCTATAAGGGCGAAGCCCTATAGTTAATTACATCTTAAGTGATGGGAATCACCTAAGAAAACTCTCGATAATAATCAGTAGTTCTGCTCTCAAGAATTTCAAAGTTTAAGTCTTCAAGGGATTGAATTTTAGAATTTCAATAGGGAATGGATCAAATTTAGAACATTTTATTTTGTGAATCCAAAGGAAGAAATGTAGGAGAGATCACAGATTCGAAGCGAACTTCGGTAATTTCCCGACTATCCTATTTGTTTGGCTTGGATTTAGGAAAGTCCTAATGTTTATTTAATGTTTTGATCTTGCCAATTTTAATTAATTTGGACTTATATTCGTATGACAAAATCATACAAATAGCCTCAAAGGTGTGAGGGTTTATGTCGTATCGGACGACTACCTCGGAGTCCTAAGACCGGTTAGGGCTTAATTTACATGATATGATCATGCAAATGCCTAACGAAGAGTTGAGGATTTATGTTGCACTAGGCAAGCTCCCTCGAAGTCCTATGGCTTGGTTATTTAATTCTAAGAAAGTTCTGCTGAAGTAGACTCAAGTTTTGCTGATGACGATGGTCGTGCTGCCCACCATGCTCCGAGCTCCTTGTTGCAGAGGTTTAGTTTTAGAAGTCATAAATCAGGAGATGAGAGAAGTGTTCTGGTTTAGAGATGGTCTTAATTTCCAAGTGTTTTTTTTTATGTTTTAATTAAAACAAATCTTAAAGTTGATTATGACAACACCGGTTAAGATCCCACGGTTCCATCCTTCCGGCATCGTTATTTTTATCGGATTCACTTAGTCCAGATGAATTTGCTAAACTCAACTGAATCAATTCCACACTTTCATTTAGACCGTGGGAAATCCCGTTAGCAACACGTAGGTTACATCATCCGAGGTAAGACGTTTTAATTTAGTTGTAGTTGTAGTTTTGTTGTTCTGTTTGTGATTAAATTTTGAGTTGTTTTATATTTTGAAATGTTGTGGCGGTGAATTTTATCTTGTAATGACTTTTAATTTAGTTTTGGTTTTAGTTTTAGGGACTATCCTAAAGGTGTGGGTTTTCATGCAACGAGTTGTTTATCATGCAAGAAAAGTAAGTGCGATGCGATTAAATAAATTACAATAAGATAAATTGCAATAAAATAAAAGCGTACCCGGAGGGTCTTCCCGTCATCCCAAGTCGAACTTAAAACACAATTAGAATATTTAAGCATTTAAAGCAAGTTCCTAGGTAAAGCTAAGGGAAGGGTTATGGTTTTCTACCAAGTTCCTAATCCTATAGCTAGTCACCTCCTATGACGTCTAGGTTCTTGTATTTTGGGTTTGAGGACGATTTTCTTCATCAAAGAACAATTAAGTTCAATTGTTCTTATAAATATCATATCATATCGAGGAAGTGCTTAAGACGAATCTTAAACATCTTTTCAATATTTCTAGGATTATTTTAAGTCCAAGAGAATTTAATTATACAAATGAATTAATTGTCCAGGAGTTCAAGTTTTGTCATCTTGCTCAGTGAACTAGGACATTTGAATATCCTATAAGTGAAGTAACACTTCACTTAACGCTTCGTTTAGGAGTTATGACAACAAAAGCTTTTGAGGGTAAATTGATGTTCAAGTGGTTTATGATTTAATTTAATTTCAGTTAATGGATTTAAGTTTGGAATAGTGTTCAAGTTGTTTTAGATTTATTTTTGAATTCTTTTTGTCTTAGGTGATGTTATATTTGATTCAATTTAATTTAACTTTCATTTAATTTAATTTGGCTTAGTTTCAATTTTAATTTAATTAATTTAATTTAATTTAATTTCAATTTTAACCTGATTTTATTTTTTTATTTTAATTTAATTTAATTTAATTTAATATGTTTTAATTTAATTTAATTTAATTTAATTTAATGTGATTTAATTTAATTTAATTTAATTTAATTTGATTTAATTTGATTTAATTTAATTTAATTTAATTTAATTTAATTTAAATTTTAATTTAATTTAATTTTTAATTTTAATTTAGTGTTATTATTTTTTTTATGTTTTAAAGATGATTTAATTTTAATTGTTAAAGTATTAATTTAATTGAAATTTTAAAAGGATTTAATTTAAATAATTTAACTTTAATATAACTTAATTATTAAGTCTTTTAGCATTTTAAATTTTAAATTTGGATTATCATTTTAATTAGGAATTAAATATTATTGAGATGAATAATTTAGGGATTCTTAAATTAAAGAACAAATCTCTTCCTAATGACATCCCTATTTTAATAATTCCAATTTTTCATTATTCTTCTAAATTTAATTAATTATTTGATTAAGGTTTTATTTTAATTATTTTTAAATTGTTTAGTAGGTTTCTACCCTTTAATTATTTAAATTTCAATCATCCAAATCAGATTAGGATCAAATATTTTACTATTTCATCTTATTAAGCCTAAAGTTTTAATTAAGGGTTAAAATTTTAATTACCATTTTGCCCTTCAAGCTTAATAATTTCATAACTCACTAAATTGAGCTTAAATGAATTTGAAATTTTTATGTGACTTCACTCATATGTCAATAAAGACATTAGAGGAGAAAATGTGATTTTTCTGTATTTAATTTATTTATGTAATTATTTTTGTAGAAAATAAGGATTTCCAAGGAAAATTCAGTAACATGACCAAGGGAAAGTTTCTGTCCTTAAGAAAATTATGGGACATTCCTAATGACTAGAGAACCACTTGGACCAATTTTGGTGATTTTTTGAATTATATTCTTTTTATTATAATTATTTTGAGTTTTGGAGTATTAATTAATTTAAAAATAAAATAAAGGTTTAAAAATGAATTTTATATTTTTCAAAAATCTCTCTGATATCAAGGAAATCAGAGAACTAATTTTTTATAATTTTCTGATTTTTCTTTGATTTATTATAATTGTTTTAGTGGAAATGCTAGAAAATACATTTTTTTTAATTTTAAAATTACCCTAGGGCTTTAAAATTGAATATCTCATCATAGAGACCTAAGAAAAATATGGGGTTTGTTCCTAAGTGATTAAAATTCAAAATGTGACATTTTGGTGGATTTTATTATTTTTGTGATTTTTATTATTTTTTAATTATTAAAAATATTAAAATAATGCAAAAAATCAACTTTTTAGAAAATTGTAATTTTAATTTTCTTAAATTCCCCTGATATCAGAGAGGCTCCAAAACTAATTTGGTGAATTTTTGAAAAGCATTTTGAAAGTTATGAATTTTTAAGTTTAATTTTGGCTAAATGGCTTAATCAACCCATTTGATAGGGCTAACCAAGTCCAATTGACTTCAAACTTTTATGGTGGGTTCCTCTAATCCTAAAGGTCAGTGGAGGATTGATTTCAAGTCAATTTGATGTATGATTAGCTCTAATTAATTAAAACTCCATTTTGGGTGTTTAAGCCAATTAGGGTTATTCCAAGTGAGTTAACTCAAAACCTATTTTTTCTAGGGTCCTCTGGTCATAATAAACATCACCAAATTTTTCTAGAATTTATTTCACAATATACTAATTATTGGAATTAAAATACTCAAACTAGCAACCTAGAGTTGAAAAATCAATAACTCTTCATAGGGATGGCCTCTGACTTTGGAAAATTTAGGGAATGTTCCCAAATTCAGAGGTTTCAAAAGCCCTATGGTCTCATGCCATGGTGAATTGTATACATGCATGGAGAATTGAAAATGTGCAGAGAGTAAATAAATTATTAAAAATCAAATACTTAATGAAATTGAATGATTTCTTTTCCACATTATTCTCCTATGTTCACTGAGCTAGAGGGTATTTTTATTTTATTTTTCTGATTTTCCTACACATAGTTATGCATTTTTGAAGTTTAGGGAATTAAATAAATAGGAAAATAACCTAATTTCCTACTTATCCACGCGGCGTCCTGTCATCCTCGACATCTCCGAACGACCACGCGGCGCGCTCCCATTCGACGCAGCCACTTGAGTCAGCAGCCCGGGTCCTGCCTTCCGCGTATCATCCGCTGGTCCGACCTAATCTGAGTCGTCCATCCGCGCGTGTATTGAATGAACGGCATCCGTTCATCGTCCCCAAGCCTCTTAGCCCGAGAACCGTCCATCTTCTAGGCTTAAGATCTCGCTCTATACTTGACCAAATTAAACGTTCTTATGCTCTATGGATTCGTCTCGAGAAGAAGAACACATCCATACGGTTTATGTGGCATGAAATTGACTCAATAAAAATGGAGAATGATCAGAAGCTCGGGAAGAAGAGTAAGACCATACCTTTGCTCAGAGAAGTGTGGCTTCGATCTGAGGGTTGTGTCACCTTCGATTGGGTCCAAGCAAGCTCCAGATGAAGTCTCCTGGCCTGGTGAATTGCCTAGGTATGATTTCGACCACAGCCGATTACAAAGCTTGGAGTCTGGAACAGATGGGTGGCCTGGAGAGGGGGCTTTCACTGGGGAACTTCTCCTCTTGACTTTGTGCAGGTGTAGGTGAGTTTAATTTGACTTTGGTGAAGGATTTGGGAATGTCCTGTTCTGGCTTGAGAATTGAGCTCCAAAATTGAGCTCAATTAATGGGGATTAGGGCAAATTGACAGTGGGGATCAAGTGCTCTAGGTGTGGGGAGAGTTTGGAGTGATTTTGGCAGAGTTTCCTTAAGGTTGGTTCAGCACCTCCTCATGGCCGAGAGAGGTGGGGTTTAAATAGGAGAGGCCGGAGGGCCTCCTGGGGAAGTTAGGACTTGGGATCAGCTGCATAGGTCAAGGGAAGAACGGCCATGGTGGCCATTGGGCATGGGGCGACTCGCAAGGTGGAATTCCAAAGTTTGGCTTCTCCCCATGTCTCGGCCATGGCGTTTTCCGGCTGACTCGGTGGCCGGCCGACCGTGCACCGGTCACCATCTTGTTCAGGTGGGTCAGGGCTGGGGTTTAGTGTAGGCAATTGGCCAATGCCATGTGTAAAGGGCTCGGATTAAAATGGTATGGGAGAGAGGCAATTTTGGCTCCAAATGGATCAACCCATCCTTTTAAGCTAGGTGCACCACCCAATGCTTGGTTTAGGCTGAAGGGAAAGTGATTTGGTTCAGCATAATCAGTAGGGTCAAGTCACCATCCAAGCACAATTAGGCATAAGCATGGTTAAGGGGAATCATGGGAGTGGTTAATCGCCTTAAGGGAATGTGGAAAGGATCTCCTCCTTTTGCCCAATGTAGTAAGGTCACATGTAAGCAACTCACATGGCTTGCATGTGGCTTAAGAGTGGCTTCATGGCTTGCCTTTGGTTTGGGAAAAAGCTTGGTCAATTTCATGAAAATGGATTTTAGAAATTTTGGTAATTTAGGGGTGATTTGATGGGATTTAGCATATGGCTTGATTTGGAACCATTTGATGATTGATTTAGGACTTAAGGGATGATTTTAATTGAAGTCATGATGAAGAAGAGTGTCATATGGGCTTTGTATGAATTTTGGGCCTTTAAAATTTAGTGAAGATGGGCTTTTAAAATGGTTTAGGGAAGTGGGCTTTTAGATTTCAAAAAAATTTTAGGATGAAAATTTTGCAAAGGATTGGATCCAATAAGTGTTGAATTTAATTTATGAATGTCTCATGAATGATTTGGAATCAATTTGAAGTAGCTTGAGCTTGAATTGGGTTGGATTTGGACTTCTTTGGTAAATGGGCCAATGTAAGTCAAATTGGGCTAATTTGGGTCAATGTTGGGCTAGAGTTGAAATTGATGTAAAATTAATGTTTGGAAATGTTTATGGGAATGTTTCAAAGAGGTTATGGCTTTGGTTGGGTTTTGATTTTGGGGTTTGAGCTTATTTGGGTTAGGTTTGGGCTTAGGTTAAAATTGGGTCTTTTAGCTTTGGGTTGAATTTGAGTGGGGTTTGGGTCTAAATTTGGGCAAATCATGTTTGTGTTTTGTTTGTGGGGATGTTAGGGAAGGTTTAGAAAAGATTTGGGGTTAATTGGAGTTGAATTGGGTGAGTTTGAGCTAAGTTTGGGTCATGGGTCCAAATTGGGCTTTAATGTCAAAAGTGAAATTGGATTCAAATGTCAATCAAATTGGGCTTGGATTTGGTCTAGATTGGTGTTGGGGATGTTGAATGGAAGTTTAGAATTGAATTGGACCAGAATTTGGGTCAATTGGGTAGGTTTGGTTTGACATTGGGTTCACTTTTGGGTTAAAATGGGTCAAATTGAGGATTTTGACAAAAGTGGGGTAAATTGACAAAATTAGCCCATGGTTTAGTTGAACAAAATGAAATTGGGAATATTTGGGATTTTTTGGAATTTTTTGGGAATTTTTCTGAATTTTTAGATTTTTGGGTCAAGAGGGGCATTTTGGGTATTTGGAGGGTATTGGGAGGTATTTTTGGAATTTTTGGTATTTTTGGCTATGGATGATCAATTTGAGTAATGTGGGGATGTTTGGGATTGGTTTTGAGGAATTTTGGGTGATTTGGAGATTTTGAAAAATTTGGGTAATTTCAAGGGTTTTTGGTAGGCTAGGCGGGTGTAGGGTCCCGGGGGTCAAAAATTGAAAATTTGGAAAATTGAAGATTGGGTATATGTAAGTGGAATGAGATCATTTTGGTTGAGCCATGAAGCCATGTTAAGCCTATATGAGCCATGAGAGGACTCATTTGAGGCATTCACTAAGTTGTTCCTATCCCTCTTAGCCAAGGGCTAAGGGGTTAAAGACCATCCATGTGAATCACCCGCATGAGTCGGGAGGTCAAATCGGGTATGGGTGTGGTTTTAGGAGGTGTGTGTGAAAATGTAGTGTATAGGTGTACTTGTGTGTGTAAGTCGGCCCCTTCACTGGACCAGGGCCACCTGTGGTAGTCCTAAGTGCCAAAGAGTCCTAGAGGAACTCGTCCTTTAAACTTCCACATTTGATTTCAACCCTCTAGGTGATTAGGGGTCTACAATCAAGTTTGTGGGGTTTGCGGGGAGTTAAGAAGTGGTTTGAATTTCTAAGTGGTGGGTCCTAATTCTAATCCTCTAGGACAGTCAAAGGAAAAGCCTAAGGCTAGATCCTAAGTACTAAAGAGAAGAAGAGAAGACCTCATCAAAAATGAGGTCAACAACAGACTAAATTCTTATAATTTGATTTATAGATAAGGAAAGGGACACTAGTAGGGCTGACCATAGCCATTTTTGGACATCTCGTAGTGTGAGCCTAGATTAACCCATTCTACTAACAATACATCCGGACCTGATCTGTAGATTAACCAATGTTTTTTGCACCTGGATCAAAGGGTAAAGAATATGAATGTTTCTATTTGGCATAATACCATAATATAAATTCTCTAATGAATATTAAATTATCTTAAAAATCTTGCATTAATTGAAAGGAAGAAAGTTATTTGTTTTATATTGTTTTCACAAAATCATTTTCTTATTATTGTTTTCTTTATCTGAATCTAGTAAATTAAAAGTAATTTATAGTTAGATTAAAATACAAAAAGATTTTGAAATACAATATTTAAGAATTTATTAACATTTTTTCCCCGTGGGATCGATACTGGGGTCTTTGTTTCAAAGCCCTTTATTACTTGAAACGATACGTATACTTGCGTAGTACCCAAAAAGTATATAAATTATTTTCCTTTAAAATTATATTTTTCTATATAAACATATATTTAAAATGTATTCATCACTAACGGCCTAGCATTCAGTAGCAATCAAGTTTTATTTAATGCTATTGCCGTAAATTAAATTTTGGTACACATCTATATAGCAAGTTATTCTGGGTCAAGTGTTTCGCACCTTTGCCAGAAATTAAATTTTTTAGCAGTGGTAACAAATTCTTGTATTTGGAAATACAAAAATCGGGTCAGCATGGGAAAGTTTAAATAGCTTGAAGATTTGTGAAAGGGATTAACACATAATTTTTTTTTGTTTTTTTTGAAAAGCCTATGAAGGAGACTAAGAAAAAAAATGCATGTACGTGTGATTTAGACTTTTAAGTTAAACATAAACATGATGATGAACTTTTCCCTTTAAGAAATTTTGAACTAAAGTAAAAGTAGAGAGAAGGAGAAGATGTTACCTTGCCTTGGAGAAGCACTTGTTGGAAACCTTGGCTAAGAGAGGAAGTGAGTGGTTGTGGCTAGCTTAGAAGGAGGAGAAGGAGAAGAGAGGCTCATGGCTAGAAGGACTTTGGGGGGAGAATGAGGAAATGTGTAAGTGTGTGTGTAAGGGAGTGTGTAAGAGTGTGTAAGGGGGCGTGAAATGAAGTGGTGAGTGGGTTTTTAATGGGGAAGGCTCACGGCTAAGAGGAGTGGGGGAGAGTGGAAAGAGATGAGTTGGAGGTGTGGTGGTGACATGGTAGAGGTGAGGAGGTGAGGGGAGAAGTGATGGGAGTGATGGAGAGGGGTGTAGGTGGCGTGTAGGGTGAGGGAGGGATGAGGGGGAGGTGAGGGAGAAATTTTCTTTTTTATATTATTTTATTTTATTTATTTAATATATATATTTTTTATTATATATGTAATTATTTTAGGAATGTCATGAAGTTAATTTAATTAATTTTTGGTTTAATTTGATTTGATTTGAATTATTAGTTTAATTAGGTTCATTTGGGTCTGGGCTAACTTAACTTGGGTTTGAGTGAGAATGAGCTCTAGGTACCTTGACCAATATTGTTCACATAATTGTAATGACGATTTTTTATGAAGACATGAAATGATTTTGAGCTCATTTGGAGGTTCAATTTTGGCATGGATTGGAGTTTTGAATATTTTGGACCATGTTGGGTTCGAGTCAAGTTTTCTTGAGTTTGAGTGGGAATGGGGTTTAGAGGTCTTCCACAATAATGTAGATATGATTGTTTAGAAGAATTTTCATGAAGAAAAAAAATGGTTTTGACAAGGTTTAGAGGGTCAATTTGGTGGATTTAAAACATGTGTTCAGCTTGGGTTAAAATTGGGGTTTTTTTGTTCAAAATGGATTTGGGTAAGACCTGAGCTCAAATTAGGGGCAATTGATGATCCAATTCAGTTTAAGGAGGTGTTATAAAGAGCATGGATTGAAATTTGGGAGGAATTGATTGACATTGGGTCATTTTAGGAGTTTTGGGTTATTTAGGCAGAATTGGGGATTTTGGATTTCAAGTGGAATTGGATTCAAATGTTGGTCACATTGGACTTGAATTTAGTCTACATTGATATTTGGGATGTTGAATTTTGGTTTAGAATTGAATTTGATGAAAATTGGGGTCAATTGGGTCAAGATTTGGTTTGGTTTAGGCACCTTTAGGTTAAATGGGCCAAGTTGGGATTTTGGATTGAAAGTGTATTAATTTGGAAAAATTGGCTCGTAGTGTAGTTGAACAAAATGAAATTGGGAAATGTTAGGATATTCTGGAATTTTGTGAGAATTTTTTGGAATTTTTGGATTTTTGGGAAAAAAGGGTATTTTGGGTAGTTCAGGGTTATTTAGGGGGCAAAGGGGTCAAAAATTGAAATTTTGGAAATTTGAAGGTGGCTTTAAGGTGAGCAAGATGTAATGACCAAGGGTCACTTACATTTGGTTCTCTATGTGTTGGTCCCTACCACTTAGTCATAGACTTAAGGCTGGGCTATCCACATGAGTTTCCAATAAGTTCAGGGTTGAAATTAGAATGTGCAGTGTGTGTATGTTGTGAATGTGAAGTGTATAAGTGGTGATCTCCAGACCTCCCTCAGGGCAAATCCTAATGTCTGACCACCTATAGGAGATTTCCCCTAGGATTCCTTATGCTTGCCTTTTTCCTACCAAAAGGTGGAGGTTAGGCCTTAAGCATATGAAAACCCCCTAGTGAAGCAAGAAGAGTTTTGAATTTCTATGGGAAGGGTTCCATGACTAGTCCTCTAAGAAAGTCACCAGGAGAGTCCTAAGGCTAGACCTTATGCTATTCTAAAGAGAGACTAGACCTCAACCAAAAGTGAGGTCAACAAATGGACCCCCAATAGGTGTGGTGCGCCAGACAGGCACACCGCGCGCATTGGTGTTGACCGAAGAAGATCAACAAACCAACACAAAGTCGCCTAAGTAAAATACCTAGGGGAAAATGCAGAATTGAGAGAGAGTTGTTTCCGCTGGGGAAACAAGAGGAGGAATTTTCAATTTAAGAGTTGCAACTTTAATTTTCAATTTTCAAATTCCAAACATGGATTTGATTCACCTTGCTTTTCTTTCAACTTTAATTTCAATTTGATCTTGATTTCAGTTTTAATTTCAATTTCTATTTCAATTTTGGTTTTATGTGGAGAGAAGAGTAGGGCTAAGGCCCACCCGAATGCATTCATATGCCGAGAAGGATGTAGGGCTGAGTCTACTCCATACGTGTATGCTGAGAAAGAATAGGACGGAGCCTATACAAAATGCAGAGTGCTTCAATTTCAATTGAAATTTCAATTTTAATTTTGTACTGAGAAAGGAGTGGGGTGAAGGTCTACCCCGAATGCAGAGAATATGCAGAGAAGGGAGTAGGGCAGAAGCCTATCCCAAATACTAAGACTGTTTTGATTTCAATTTCAATTTTGTGCTGAGAGGGTTGAATGTTGAGATTGCTGAGAAAAGAGTAGGACTGTGCCTATTCTAATGAGGAGAACTGCTGAGAAGGGAGTAGGGCGGAAGCCTATCCCAAGTGCTGAGAACTGCAGAGAATATGCTGAGATGGGAGTACGGCGGAAGCCTATCCCGAATGCTGAGATTGCTGAGAATGCTGAGAAATGCCGAGTATATGCTGAGAAATGTCGAGAATATGCTGAGACTGCTGAGAAATGCTGAGATTGCTGAGAATTGCTGAGAATTGCTGAGAAATGCTGAGAATTGCTGAGAAATGCTGAGATTGCTGAGAATTGCTGAGAAATGCTGAGAATATGCTGAGAATTGCTGAGAAATACTGAGAATATGCTGAGATTGCTGAGAAATGCTGAGATTGCTGAGAGTTGCTGAGAATTGCTGAGAATATGTTGAGATTCATTTTATGCAGAAATTTGTAAATATTTATTAATGAAGAATCTTGCTGAGATGTATTCATGCAGAAATTCAGAAAGATTTCATTGATATTTGGGAATGCAGAGGATTATGAGTGCAGAGACTGAACATGTTGCTGAGATTTATGAATGCAGAGATTGTGAAAACATATTGTAAAGTGCAGAGAATGTTTGTAGAAGTTTATGCAGTGCTTAATTTTATTGAAATGTCTGTGCAGAGATTTTTTCTTTTTAAAAAATTTACAATGTGCAGAGTTCTTTTGTTTTGTTCAAATGTTGACTTTTATTTTGTTTGACGCTGAGTTTTATTTAGTTGCATTTGTTTTAGGATTTGGATCCAGTTTTAGACTAGTGCGGCATCAGTGCTTCGTAGAACAAGACTCTGTAATTGAAACATTGCGATGTACAACACTTTTTGAGTTATTGTTCACTGACTAAGGACTAGTGCTAGAAAATAACTCACTCTTTAAGGTGCTATCAGAATCACATTCTTTCAAGTACCTATAAAGGTGTGTTATCTCTAAGGACGCCACAGCTAAAGTGGTCGTAATTTTGCAGCTTTGGTTGTAGTAGTCATCATTTGATCTGTTACAGATTCAGTAGAGATTGTTGAAGTTGTCTTTGAGAAATCTTTCTGACGTTCTTTGAGTTGAAGTTGGAGTTGTATGTGAGAAATCTTTTTGACATTCTTCGAATTGACATTAAAGTTGTAATTATTGGATATTGAAGGATACGACTTCAGGGTCGAATTTCCATTAATTACTAATATAATCATCATTCCTTTAATTCTTTCTTTCTGGGCCTAAGGAGATTTCAAAATTTATGTTCATGTGAGTAAAATATTTTTCATTGTTCAAAGATATTTCTGATATAATTAATAACCGACCAAAAGGCATGAAATCACTTGACTCTTTTCAAAGCATAATATCAGAGGAAACTTCTTAAGGTTGCCTTTCAAGGTTTATTAATCAGGGGAGGATTAAGACACCAATTTTTGATAATATGCTTGCCTGAAGCTTCTTCTCAGGGAGTCTTCTTCTTTTATTTCCTATTTTTCATTTCCTTTTTTTTATCCATTTTTTTTTCATTGAGGATTACTATAACTGGTGGAGCACGTGTTAAAGATTTTGAATGCCTGAATTGGGGCACCAATTTTTGATTTTGTGCTCACCTCAAGCTTCTCCTGAGGGACTCTCTCTCTCTTTTTTGCTCCTTTTGTTTTCTGAGAATTACTGTATGTGGTAGTGCATATTTCTGTTAAAGATTTTGAATGTCGAAACTCCCCTAATTAATAATTCTGAAATGTCCCTTAATATGAATTCTGGGATATTATAACTTTTTCGAAAGTCCGGACCCAGCCACATGGCAGGAAATTAAAAGGCTCGTGATATCCCGAATCAATTACTCGTATTTCAACCACACTACTTCATTTTAAAATCAACTTAGAACCTAGTCCAAATTCCTTAAAGTGAAGGACCCAGTCATTAGGGCATTAATTTCATTCTTTCCTGAAGTCGAAGTCTTAGCAAAATATCCAATTTTGAGCTTTCCAAATATTGAGCAATTCTGGACAAAAACAAACTCCTTTCATTCATTGCGATAGAAGAGATGGTACAGCTTAATACTGATCATGCTGAGCAACAAAAGTAGTACAATAGTAATCAAAAAGTGTCAATCGTCTGTTGTCAGCTGCGTAGGAATCAATTGAAGCAAACAAATCACCGAAATCATATTGATAGAACCTCTTCAAATTCTTTTCAAATATTCATCAGGGATTGTTAAGCTTCCATTATTAAAGTTCTTCTCCAGCCATTCTTTGAAACTAATACAGCCTTCAATGGTGTGCCCAAGCATTCTGTAATATGGGCAATAGTTGGGATGATTCTTCTTGTTAACCTCCGCCGACTTCTTCGGCTCAGGCAATCTGAACTCGGGCTTTTTAATCAAATTTTGGAACATCTGTGCTACTGCTTCATCTTTGAAGGGATATACTTTGTTCAACAAATCAGTCATAGACCGACCTTGCCTTCCATCCGTCTGGATTGGCCTCTGCTGGGATGACTGTTGACTGTGTTGCTGATTGTACCATTGACCGTACTGTTGGACATGTTGAATATACTGCGGTGGGTGTGGAACATACTACTCTGGTGGCCGAACATACCGCTCTCGGGTGTGGAACATACCACCGAGGCGGCCGACCGAACCGAGGAAGCGACCGATCGTATCGCCGTGAAAACTGACCGTACTGAGGCTGCTGGTGTTACTGACTGTATTGAGGTAACTGCTCGATCTGTACCGGCTGCTTTCTCTTGTCGACTGCTGCCACTGTCTCTGATCTCCTTTCAGATATCTTTGCTGGCTCCACCCTGTCCTCTTTCTCGATGAATTCAATTTGTTTGACCTCCTCTTGCAGGCTTGCGGCTTTACTAAGTAGTTTCTCAAATGACTTGATGGTGAGTTCTTTAAGCATGAAAGCTATCGATCCATGAATATTCTTGAGTAAGACCTCAATCGTATGTTGCTCCTGCAATTGGGGCTCACACTTCATGCTTAAGTTTCTCCACCGTAGAATGTTCTCCACCAAAGTTTCATCTGGCTTCTGCTTCTCTTCCACAAGACTGCCTATAGTGACGTGGTGTTGAACCCCGGCAAAACGCTTGACAAAAAGATTCTCCATTTCTGTGAAAGTCTTCATTGAACCGTTCAATAAGTCTGCGTACCAGTCGAAGGCGATTCCTGAAAGGCTGCTTAAAAACTGTCGGAGCAGTAGCGCATCACTACCCCCCGCATTACAGCAACTTGCTCGAAAGTGCACAACGTGTTGCCGAGGGTTTCTAGTCCCATCGAAAGTCCTGAACAAAGGTGGTACGAAACCCTTGGGGTGTTGGATGGTATCAAACACCTCCGGGTAGGGCCTACCTTTCGGAATTGATGTCCCTCTTTTTGAATGATCCAGGGTTTCTCTCACCTGTTGTTCAACCATTCGCTTAATGTCTTTTTCTGGCACCATATTCTGAGTTGAATCTTTCTTTGGCGGCTCATCTCGGTTTGCAGAAGCAACTTCCCTTCTTTCGTCGGTAATATGGACCATCTCTGGCTGGTTCATCTCCGGGGATGCCTCTTGCTGTGAGTGCGACTGTCCTTACATTATAGCCATAGCAGTCGTCATTTCTTCAATTTTCTTCTCGAGACGGCTAATATGTTCATCTCTTTGTTGGACGGCCCTCTGCCACTCATCCACGGCGTTCTCCTCACAAAGAGGAGTGTCGCTCGCTGCTAACATGGCTTGGGTCTTGATGACATTGATTTCGGTGAATTCGCCTGTCGTGTAATCTGTTAAGTTGTAATCTTCCTCTTCAAAGTCTTCTTTCTGACCTTTAGACAGTCGTGCAATGTCAGCTCAAAGCTTTTCCACAACGGACTCAATTGACTTTCCTTTGAGAACTTTAAGGTCAATTGGAGTTTCTTGAGAAACATCACTTATTTTCTTGAGCAGCGATGTCGTCGTGCAGAAGCTAATAGAATCACACGAAATCATATTTATAGAACATTTTTCAAGTTCTTTTAAGTACTCATTCGGGATTATCACATTTCCATTTCTGAAATTCTTCTCGAGCCAATCCTTGAAGCTGAAGCAGTTTTCTATGGTGTGACCGAGCAACTGGTGGTATGGACAGTACTGGGGATGATCTTTCTTGCCGGCCTCCTCTGGCTTCTTTGGCTCTGGTAATCTGAATTCTGGCCTCTTTATCCAGTAACGGAATATCTGCGACACTGACTCCTCTTTGAGCATGTATACCTTGCGTAATCGTTGACTAATTGTCGGACCCTGTCTCCCATCTATCTGGTATGGTCTCAACTGGAACGATTGTTCTTCAGACCGTTGCGGCTGCTTGACTTTCAGAATTCCCTGATTGCGCTTCCTTTCCTGTGCCTTTGTCATTTGTACGGACTTTGAATCAGACTCAATCTTGAATTTAGAAGACGGCAAAACACAAGCATCGACTGACTCTTCCTCATGTAGAATATCCTTTCCTTTAGTTAGCGGAGCGACTGGTACAGCGGTAGTGAATCCGACAGTAGGAGCAGAAATAGCCTTAGGAGACGTCCCAACGCTTGTAATGACAACAGAGTTCTTTTCAATCCATTCCTTCTTTGGTATGGGGAGTTCCTCAACAGACTTCAGGTTAAACATTACAATAGGCTTAAAAGACTTGCTCATTTCGGGCTTCATCATTCCAATAGCCACGTCCCCGAACTTAGCTTCAACATCATTGAACCCTTGTCCAAATTTTATGACTGCCATCTTAGACAGCTCGTCCCTATTGACGGCGAACTCTACTCCAGAGGCGAAAGAAAAGATCAACTTTGGTGAAGACATCTTTCCTAGCATTTAAAGAATTTCTGGAAGTCAGTAACATCTGTGCCTTGTAGTTTCAACGGAAGTACTCAAGCTACCGCACTTGTACTGCAAATTGGGCAATTCTCTTATTCTGTTTGGTGTTTTTGCCTTATTTTATTTTTTTTTGTTTTTCAGCTTTTATATTTTTTATGATTGTTCATTTAATTTCAAAATTTGAGTGAACGGTACGAAAGTAGAATTTTGGTTTAATTTGACGACAGCAAATCAAACGCGAGAGACATGGAGCAAAAGTGAAATTCAGGACCCAGTCCTGGGCTGAATTCACAACGCACATTGCCCAAGTGGAATCAATCCACCAACACACATATTGGGGGTCCGACCCCACTTCTTTAGAGAGGTAATAAAAGGAGGATTTTGGAACCTCTCTGTTTATGGTTGTCTAAACAGTGGCTCCAAAATCTAAGGAAAGTTGATCATACCTGTTTAAGATAGAAATGAACAAGATATGTCAACGGAAGAATGGTAGTTTGATCCACTAGGGGCATGAATTTACTACCGATTTATGAAAGCAAAACCATCTGATTAAAATGGAGAGAGGAACTGCTCCCCAGCGGAGTTGCCAGAAGCTGTCGGCATATTTTTAGATTTTAAATTTAATTTTAAGTATATATATATAATTTGGAAAGGAGCATTTGATATTTGAAAATAATTTTAAGTTTAAAAATTTTAAGATATGAAATCAAACTGATCTCACATCCCAAATAGTTTATATAAACGAGCACCGCACCACAAACTGTGTATCTATCCGAGGAATAGTCACACTGCTTGACGATGGGCTCGATTAAATAAACTAAAAGATCTGTGACATCCGTTTGGTCTTCAAACCAATTTTATAAGCCGACAGGTTCCCTTGCCTAATATAAAGGAATTAAGCAGGGTTTATATTACCTGGGTTCTTAAAGTTCTCTATAAGGGCAAGCCCCTATTGTTAATTACATCCTAAATGACGGGAATCATTTAAGAAAACTCTCGATAATGATCAGTGGTTTTGCTCTCAAGAATTTCAAAGTTTAAGGTTTTCAAAGGATTGAATTTTGGAATTTCAATAGGGAATGGATCGAGTTTGGAACAGTTTATTTTAAGAGTCCAAAGGAAGAGAAGTAGGAGAAGCTGAGGATCCAATAAGAATCTTGGCAACTTCCTAAACTATCCTATTGTTTGGCTTCAATTTGGGAGTTTATTTAATGTTTCATCCTGTCTATTTTAATTAATTAGGACTTATATATGTATGACACAATCATACAAACAGCCTTGAAGATGTGAGGGCTTATGTTGTACCAAACGACTACCTCAGAGTCCTAAGACCGGTTAGGGCTTAATTTGCATAAGACAATTATGCAAATGCTTAAAAAAAAGTTAAGAATTTATGTTGCATTAGGAAAACCACCTTGAGGTCATATGGCTTTGTTATTTAATTTCTAAGAAAGGTTTAGCTGATGTAGATCCGAGTTTTGCTGACGACGATGGCCATGCTGCCTATTATGCTCCAAGCTCCTTGTTGTTGTAGAGGTTTAGTTTTAGAAGGTGAAAAATTAGGAGATGAGAGAAGTGTTTTGGTTTAAAGAAATCTTAAAATCTAAGTGTTTTTTAATGTTTTAATTAAAAGAAATCTTAAATTTGATTATAACAACACCGGTTAAGATCCCACGGTTCCATCCTTCCGGCATCATTATTTTTATCGGATTCACTTAGTCTAGATGAATTTGGTAAACTCAACTGAATGAGTTCCACACTTTCATTTAGACCGTAGGAAATCCCGTTAGCAACACGTAGGTTACATCATCCGAGGTATTCTCGATCATCCAACAAGACGTTTTAATTTAGTTAAAATTGTAATTTTTGTTGTTCTGTTTGTGATTAAATTTTGAGTTGTCTTATATTTTGAAATGTTGTGGCAGTAAATTTTATCTTGTATGACTTTTAATTTAGTTTTGGGTTTCGGCTTTGTGGCTATCCTAAAGGTTTCAGTTTTCATTCAACAATCTTATTTATCATGCAAGAAAAGTAAAACGTAGTGCAAGTTAATAAATTGCAATAAAGTAAATTGCAATAAAGTAAAAGCATACCTAGAGGGGCTTCTCGTTATTCCCAGCTGAGACTATAGTATTGCATTGTATATATGTGTTTATAATTTTACAGAAATTAAAGCATGCCAGAAAACATGAAGAAGTAGAACAAACAAGAAGTAACTACTCAATCCTATGATGTCTATGTAAATGTCCTGGTTTTCTACCAAGTCCTATGATGTCTATGTGAATTCTTATGTTGTGTTTTAATAAACTTTGTTTAATTTAACTGATGATGGTTTCATTAAGCAGACATATTAAGTTTAATAGACCTCAGAGGTATCCAAACAATCAAAGAAGGATGCATGTCCATGCTTCCCTCTCCTATCCTGATGAAAAGTCTCAGGCTCATTTATACTTATTATGTTGCTTAACAATTTACCCCACCTATACCCTTATGCTTAATAAACACATTTGTTCGAGATAGGTTGGGGCAAATGGGTTTAGGTGTGATTTGAGTTTGTATTTGGTGGTAACTGGTAGTTTGATTTGGACTTATGGGAGTGCTGTGAAGATTTGTTTGAGTTTATGTTTTAGATTTGGTTTTGGTTTTGGTTTTGGTTCTGGTTTGGGTTTTGGTTTGGGGTTTTGGTTTTGGTTTGGGTTTAGTTTGAGTTTTATTTTGGTTTTGGTTTGTGCTGGGATTTGAAACTAGGGATTTTGAGTTTGGAATATGAATTAGGAAGGTTATGTGGACATCGGGTAAAAATTTGGGTTACTCCATGCATTCACTAAGCATAAGGGTATTCTTGTTATGTTGTGATTTCCTAGGGGTCTTTATAAAGGGAAAAAATGAACCATGCCTCAGGAGGCCTATCCTAGGTTTGATTGTTATCGTGTTAGTATTGTATTGTGATCGGGATTGTTGTTGTTGTTGTGATTTGTGATGGTTGTGTTTTTTATATATTATCATTTTATTATGTTATTATTGTTTATGTTGTTAGGTGTTATTATTCTTTGTTATTGTTAATTATTTATGTGTTGTTATGTTATTTAAAATTATTATCTTTCAGGTGTAATTAAAATTTTTATTATCTTTATGGTTTATTTAATTTATTATCTTTATTTAATTCATTATGATTTATTTACTTTATCATCATATATTTATTTATTTTTATTTAACTCATTGGTTGTTATTTATTTGTTTTATTTAATAAATTGTTATTTATTTAATATATTAATTTTCTTTTACTATAACTTAATACTTATTTATTTATTTAAATTATTATCTTTAATTTTATTTTAATTTATTTTGTTATTTAATTTAATTTTAATTTAATTTAATTAATTATTATTTACAATTATTATTAATTTAATTTTATTTATTTATTTAATTTAATGTAAAGTATTATTGTTTAATTTAATAAAATTTAATTTAATTTGTTTAATTTAATTTAATTTAATTTAAATTACTATTTATTTACATTATTATTTAATTTATTTAATTTATTTAGTTTAATTTAATTTATTATTTATTTACATTATCAATTTAATTTATTTAATTTGTTTATTTAATTAATTTAATTTAATTTTTATTTATTTTATTATTTAATTTAATTTAATTTAGTATGATTTGATTAATTTAATTTATTTAATTTAATTTAATTTAGTATGATTTGATTAATTTAATTTAATTTGATTTGATTAATTTAATTAATTTAATTAATTTAATTTAATTTATTATTACTTACAATTATTGTTAAACTTTAATTTAATATTTGGTTTTCATTAATTTATTTAACTTAATTTAATTTATTTATTTATTTTAATTTAATTTTAAATTATTTATTTATTTACTTTATCATTTAATTTAATATAATTTTGATTTATTTAATTTAATTAATTTATTTTATTTATTTAATTTAATTTAAACTATTATTTATTTAATTATTTTTTGGTTTACTTAATTAATTATTATTTAATGTAATTTATTTAATTATTATATAGTTTAATTTATTTAATTTAATTACTATCTAATTTTTTAAATTTAATTCATTATTCATTTGTATTATTTAAATTATTTTCAATTTATATATATACGTATTATTTATTTTTATTATCCCCTATAAGTCATTTTATTTTAATTAATTATATGTACGTTTTTATTACTTAAATATTATTGATTTATTATTATTAATTTATGTTATTAATTTACATTAAATATTATTATCATTTTTATTATTATTTATTTATTTATAAGACTTTTCATTCTCTCTCTCTTAAATTATTGTTTTCTTTATTTAAAGTTATTAAGCCTAAAGCCTAAATAATTTTGCATAAAAAAAAACCGTAAAGCCTAAGCATGGGAAAGTTTAAATAGCTTGAAGATTTGTGAAAGGGATTAACACATAATTTTTTTTTTTTTTGAAAAACCTATGAAGGAGAATAAGAAAAAAATGCATGTATGTGTGATTTAAACTTTTAAGTTAAACATAAACATGATGATGAACTTTTCCCTTTAAGAAATTTTGAACTAAAAGTAAAAGTAGAGAGAAGGGGAAGATGTTACCTTGCCTTGGAGAAGCACTTGTTGGAAACCTTGGCTAAGAGAGGAAGTGAGTGATTGTGGCTAGCTTAGAAGGAAGAGAAGGAGAAGAGAGGCTCACGGCTAGAAGGAGTTTGGGGGGGAGAATGAGGAAATGTGTGTGTGTGTGTAAGGGAGTGTGTAAGAGTGTGTAAGGGGGCGTGAAATGAAGTGGTGAGTGGGTTTTTAATGGGGAAGGCTCACGGCTAAGAGGAGTGGGGGAGAGTGGAATGAGATGAGGTGGAGGTATGGTGGTGACATGGTAGAGGTGAGGAGGTGAGGGGAGAAGTGATGGGAGTGATGGAGTGGGGTGTAGGTGGCGTGTAGGGTGAGGGAGGGATGAGGGGGAGGTGAGGGAGAAATTTTCTTTTAATTTTATTTTATTTTATTTATTTAATATATATATATTTAATTATATATGTAATTATTTCAGGAATGTCATGAATATAATTTAATTAATTTTTGGTTTAATTTGATTTGATTTGAATTATTAGTTTAATTAGGTTCATTTGGGTTTGGGCTAACTTAACTTAGGTTTGAGTGAGAATGTGCTCTAGGTGCCTTGACCAATATTGTTCATATAGTTGTAATGAAGATTTTTTATAAAGACTTGAAATGATTTTGAGCTCATTTGGAGGTTCAATTTTGGCATGGATTGGATTTTTGATTATTTTGGACCATGTTTGGTTCGGGTCAAGTTATCTTGAGTTTGAGTGGGAATGGTGTTCAGAGGTCTTCAACGATAATGTAGACATGACTCTCTAGAAGAATTTTTATGAAGGCATAAAATGGTTTTAACAAGGTTTAGAGGGTCAATTTGGTGGATTTAGAACATGTGTTCAGCTTGGGGCAAAATTGGGGTTTTTTTGTTCAAAATGGATTTGGGTAAGACCTTAGCTCAAATTATGGGCAATTTATGATCCAATTCAGTTTAAGGAGGTGTTATAAAGAGCATGGAATTGAAATTTGGGAGGAATTGATTGACATTGGGTCACTTTAGGAGTTTTGGGTTATTTAGCAAGAATTGTGGATTTTGGATTTCAAGTGGAATTGGATTCAAATGTGGGTCACATTGGACTTGAATTTGGTCTAATTTGATATTTGGGATGTTAAATTTTGGTTTAGAATTGAATTTGATGAAAATTGGGGTCAATTGGGTCAAGATTGGGTTTGGTTTAGGCACCTTTAGGTTAAATGGGCCATGTTGGGATTTTGGATTGAAAGTGTATTAATTTGGAAAAATTGGCTCATAGTGTAGTTGAACAAAATGAAATGGGAAATTTTAGGATTTTCTGTAATTTTTTGAGAATTTTTTGAAATTTTTGGATTTTTGGGAAAAAGGGTATTTTGGGTAGTTCAGGGTTATTTAAGGGGCAAAGGGGTCAAAAATTGAAATTTTGGAAATTTGAAGGTGGCTTCAAGGTGAGCAGGATGTAATGACCAAGTGTCACATACAATTGGTCCTCTATGTAGTCCCTACCACTTAGTCATAGACTTAGGGCTGGGCTATCTACACGAGTTTCCAAAGAGTTCAGGGTTGAAATTAGAATGTGCAGTGTGTGTATGTTGTGAATGTGAAGTGTATGAGTGGTGATCCCCAGACCTCCCTCAGAGCAAATCCTAAGGTCTGACCACTTATAGAAGACATCCCCTAGGATTCCTTATGCTTGCCTTTTTCCTAACAAAAGGTGGAGGTTAGGCCTTAAGCATATGAAAACCCCCTAGTGAAGTAAGAAGAGTTTTGAATTTCTATGGGAAGAGTTCCATGACTAGTCCTCTAAGAAAGTCACCAGGAGAGTCCTATGGCTAGACCCTAGGCTATTCTAAAGAGAGACTATACCTCAACCAAAAGTGAGGTCAACATTGATCTATCAAAATCAAAAAAATCCAAACTAATCTCCAAAATAATAATACAATGGCTTCTAAAGGGAGTTTAAAGCAATCTAAATCAAGTTCCATGAATTCCTTCCAAGTCATTTCTGCACATTTTCAAATTTTCCAAAATTTCTTAATGTGGAAGAAATTCATGGTGAAAATAAAAAGGTTTTACATAGTAGTGAAGCTCCTACCAAGGGAAGATGAAATCCAGTGTTAGAATGTGTTGAAATCACTCCAAATCCGATATCTATCAAGTTCAAGGTTGAATTTTTGGGTAGAACGGGGAAGAAGAAGATGAATAGTGGCGTTTGACCGGTCAAAATCACGATTAAAAGGTAATATTCGCGATCTCGCCGTCGGTGGGGTCGTTCGCACCGTCGGTGGGCTCTATTAAATTAAATTCCAATAGTCTCGGGAAAATCACGTCGTCCGCGACCTCGAGTACGCCGTCGGCGAGATTCTCCAATATTTATCATTTTTCAAATTTTTGCGATTTCGATCGATTTTAAGCCTCGTCGTAATCTGTTTGATCATTTTAATCATATATTTTAAGTGATTAAGTGATGTATTAACACAAATAAACATACACACAACAAAACTTCACAATTATATATTAAATCCAAGTGTTTACAATCCACATTACATAACACACATAAACAGGTATTTTCTCAACCTAAATCCATCTAATCAACGTCGCAATCCAAACCACAACACTCAAAATGCTGAAAACAAACATTTCAATCATTATCTCAACGAGATTAAAAAGCAAACTAAGAAAGCAAACACACAAACAAAGTTCAAATCAAACATAATATAAAGAAACAAATAAACAATTCTACTACTCTTTCGAATCAGTACTGGTTTCTCCTCTTATATCACCCATTGCTTGAACATGGACAAACAGGTTATAAAAACGTCGAAATGGGAATTCTTCAGTTAAATCTTCATTAAGTGTATCAAACTTACTTCAAATTGCCCAGTATGATCAAATAGTTCTTTCATCCTCCAATCGATTGATCAAAGAAATCAGACATATTGTTAACTGTACTCATTAAATTTTGTACCTGCTTCTCCAGATTCTTGATTTAGTGTAAGATCATCGGTGTATTGTCCACTATTAAAGGTTGAATAGGAACAAAATTTTGCGATGTTTGATCCATAATCACACCCGTGTCATTCTCCTCATCATTGGCTGGGAACATACGAGTTGGGTCTAAAGGTTTCCAGGGTAGCAGTATTTTCTCCCAAATCTCGTACCAAACTTGAAACAAACTGCATATTGAGAAAATTATTGAAGAATGTCCAAGCCCTTGAGATGATCCTTGAACAATCAGGCCAAACACAGACTTCACAATAATTGATCCAATATTAATGGGTTGTTGACCTCATTTTTATGATAGGTCAACCTTTTGACCTAAAAAGTCAACCTTGGTCAAAATGGTCAATCCTGACTCAATGAACAACCCTGTTGACCCAATAGGTTAACCTTTTGACCTAAAAAGTCAAATTTGGTCAAAATGGTCAATCCTGACCCAATGACCAACCCTGTTAACCCAATAGGTCAACCTTTTGACCTAAAAAGTCAACTTTTGTCAAAATGGTCAATTTTTGACCAAATGACCAATTATTAACCGAATACCTGTTTAAGACCCAAAAAATGACAAAATTAATCAAATAATTATTTCAAAATTATTTTGATTAATTAAATGATGTTGACTAATAATTTAATTTTCAATATTTTAATTAATTAAATGACATAATTAATTAAAATGAAAATTAAATTAAAAGTTATAAAGTGACAAAATGCACCAAAATGAAATGAAAAATGACAAAATTAGTCAAATAATTGATTTCAAAATTATTTTGATTAATTAATTGGCAAATGATTAAATTTTTTTTAAAAAATTTTAATTAATGACATAATTAATTAAAATGAAAAAATTAAAATTAAAATCCATAAATGATAAAATGCACAAATTAATTAAAACTAATGAAATTAATCAAATAATTAATTCCAAAATTGTTTTTTATTAATTAATTGACCAATAAATTAATTTTCACATTTTAATTAATGACATAATTAATTAAGATGAAAATAAAATTGAAAAATCATGAAATGAGACAAAATTCAATTTTAATAGACATGAATATTAAACAAATAATTAATTTAAAATTATTTCCAAGTAATAATAGATTAATAAAATAATTTCTAAGATTTAATTAATGACATAATTAATTAAAAATGGAAATTAAATCAAGAGGGGTATTAAATGGAATTTTTAAACCTATGACATTTTGGTTTTCTAAAAATTCCAAAACTCTTTTATGACATCACACATGACCCCATATTAGTTAGACACAACCCATATGTCCCATTAAAGAGAAAACAACCCTTGGATGACTCATATTTAACCATGGTTATGAGTCATAATGACATAAAAATGAGGTGGTAAATCCATGCTGTTTTGAAGTATGACTCACCCCCTTTGCAAAGTGAGGTGGCTTGCCATGGTGAGATGAGTTTCACCACCTCCCTTGCCACCTAATGATGAGAAGACAAGGCTTTAACCATTTTCCATACCATGGTTAAGCTCATCATAACATTTTATAAAAAATGTTAAGGGGGGGGAGCAAATGTGTCATCACCCCATGAAATGTTAAATGAGGTGTTGCAAGGAGAAGGTATCAATCATTTGAGTCACCATTAACCTCTCCATTAGCCAATGGAATGGGAACAAAGAAATCAAAGCCTATCTTGCCAATTTGGATCCATAATTGCTTGAAATGTGAACTTGCTTAAGTGGCATAATTCTCATGGGATATGGAGAGGTGATGCTTGGATTACATGAGGGAGGCTGTTACTAGACTCTACTCCAAAGATCTAACCGTTCCATGGTCTATCCTAAGCTAACCAAGGTTATACCATGGCCATCCTTTGCTATAAAAAGCCCTTTACCCGAAATCACCAAGAGGAAGAAAAAAATCCATAGAAACCTATAGGCTGCCCAAATCCCTTTGCTCCCAAAACCAAAAACTTTGCTATCTTAGTAACCTATGCTAGCCAAGATCAAGCCATAAGATCAGCCTAATCAAGCCAATTTGGCCAAAATCCAAAATAAGCCCAAACCTAGCCACTTTGCCAAAATTGCTCACCAAGGCTAGCTGTAAGTCCAAATTGAAGTGACAAAGATCTTCTTTGGGAGTCCTAGAAGCTGACCATCAGGCCTGATCAAGCTCAACATTATTGTGGCAATGTTATGGATTTATTTTGCCCAAAATAATGCATATAATCAAAAAATCATCAGTTAAACTAGCCCAAAAAATTATCATCACTGTATTGATATGATATATATGTTCAGATGATTCCATAAGTTCAAAAATCACTCAATTTCATTGAGAAATGAGTGAGATATTGAGCTTTGAAGTTGGACGGTTCGAATAATTTTTGAATTTTTGGGAATTTATCTCCGCCGTCTGTTCCCGTGTTTTAGAACAGACGGCGCTGATCATGCGCTACTGTGTCTGCTATTCGGATCCGCGCACCGCTACGCACCTTCAATACGTACGAGGACACGCGACAGCTCCTCATTTTTCCGGGCAAGGTTAATCCATATTAACCTTAAAAAATAAAAAATGCATATCTTTTTGTACAGAGCTCCTAAAATAAAATAAAAATACCACTTGAAAGCTCTTGAAGAGAAGAAAATTATGAAATCAAAATCCTAATTTTATTCATAGTATTTAATTTTTAAATAATTAAATACTCGCTGGAGTATTTTACTTATTAAAAATTATCTACAAATCAAAAAAATGTGAAAGTTTTAAGGAAGAACCTTTATGTCCTTAGACACATCTCCTGATTTTTCTAAGGCTAGGGTAGCTCTTTAGGATCTGATTTTCTAATTTCCATGATATTTTATAATTATTTCCAAAAATAATTATAAATTTTGAAAAATTGGAAATTTAAAATTCAAAATGATTGAGAATCTTAGGGTGATAGATAACAATCCTAAAACAACAATCCTTAAGCCATCAAATCAATCTAAAAAACATTTTAAAACAAGGTTAAGATTTATTAATTATGAATTAATATTTCAAAACCTTTTCTTAATCCATTTCATAATGGACTAGGCCAAGGATGAATCCAAACTCAAATGAACTCAAATCAAACATTAATTAGGATTAAAGACAACTTAAGCCTAATTAAAATCATTAAACCTTAGGGTTTAATACCAAAATCAAAACTTTAATTAAGTTTAAGGACATATTGAACTTAATTAACTCATTAAACCTTAACTAAATTAAGTTTAATACAAAATCAAAACTTTAATTAAGTTTAAGGACATATTAAACTTAATTAATTCATTAAACTTTAACTAAATTAGGTTTAATACAAAAATTAAAACTTTAATTACGTTTAAGGACATATTAAACTTAATTAATTCTTTAAACCTTAACTAAATTAGGTTTAATACAAAAATCAAAACTTTAATTAAATTTAAGGAGATTTTAAACTTAATTAATCCATTAAACCTTAGGGTTTAAGACAAAATCAAAACTTTAATTAAGTTTAAGGACATATTAAACTTAATTAACTCATTAAACCTTAACTAAATTAGGTTTAATACAAAAATCAAAACTTTAATTAAATTTAAGGACATATTAAACTTAATTAATTCATTAAACCTTAACTACATTAGGTTTAATACAAAAATCAAAACTTTAATTAAGTTTAAAGACATATTAAACTTAATTAATTCAATAAAGCTTAACTAAATTAGGTTTAATACAAAAATCAGAACTTTAATTAAGTTTAAGGACATATTAAACTTAATTAATCCATTAAAGCTTAGGGTTTACGATAAAATCAAAACTTTAATTAAGTTTAAGGACATATTAAACTTAATTAACTCATTAAACCTTAACTAAATTAGGTTTAATACAAAAATCAAACTTTAATTAGGTTTAAAGACATATTATACTTAATTAATTCATTAAACCTTAACTAAATTAGGTTTAATATAAAAATCAAAACTTTAATTAAGTTTAAAGACATATTAAACTTAATTAATCCATTAAACCTTAGGGTTTAAGACAAAATGAAAAATTTAATTAAGTTTAAAGACATATTAAACTAAATTAATTCATTAAACCTTAACTAAATTAGGTTTAATACAAAAATCAAAACTTTAATTAAGTTTAAGGACATGTTAAACTTAATTAACATCCTAAAACATTAGGTTTAAGACAAACCTAAAACCTAATTAGGTCTAACCCATTAGACCTTATTAAACCATAAAGTCTAACTAAATTAGACTTAAACATACCTAAAACCTAATTAGGTCTAACCCATTAGACCTAATTAAACCATTAAGTCCTAACTAAATTTAATCAAATCTAAACCCTAATTAGGTCTAACCCATTAGACCTAATTGAACCAATAAGTCTTAGCTAAATTACACTCAGACAAACCTAAAACCTAATTTGGTCTAACCCATTAGACCTAATTAAACCATTAGGTCTTAACTAAATTTGTCTTAAACAAACCTAAAACCTAATTAAGTCTAACCCATTAGACCTAATTAAACCATTAAGTCTTAACTAAATTAGACTTAATGAAACCTAAACCCTAATTAGGTCTAACCCATTAGACCTAATTGAACCATTAATTCTTAACTAAATTAGACTTAAACAAACCTAAAACATAATTAGGTCTAACCCATTAGACCTAATTAAACCATTAAGTCTTAACTAAATTAGACTTAATCAAACCTAAACCCTAATTAGATCTATCCCATTAGAACTAATTAAACCATTAAGTATTAACTAAATTAGACTTAATTAAACCTAAACCCTGATTAGGTTTAATCCATCCTAAATCTTAATCAAATTAAACTTAATCCAACTTAAACTCTAATTAAGTCTATCACATTAAAATTAATTAAACTATTAAACCTTAACTAACTACAGATTAATCAAACATAAACCATATTAAGTCTACCACACTAGACTCAATTAATCTATTAAACCTTAACCAATTAAGGTTTAATCAAACTCAAACCTAAAACAACCCTTAACTTAGGTTCAACCCAATTTGAACCCAAGTTCAACCTTTAAACTCTGGTTCAACCTAACCTAAACCCAAGTTCGACCCTTAATTCAAAACAACATGAACCCAAATTCAAAACCTTAACTTGAGTTTAACCTATATTGAACTTAAGTCAAGTTTAAGTCTAGGTTCAACCTAATTTGAACATAACTTAATTTAAACCCATGTCAAACTTAAACCCAACCTATGTTGGACTTAATTTAGCCTTAGGTTTAGGTTCAACCCAATTTTAACCTATTTTAAACCAAATCTAAATTTTAATTAAGTCTACCACATTAGACTTAATTAAACCATTAAACCTTAACTAACTAAGGTTTAATCTAACCTAAAATCCTAATTAAGTCTACCACATTAGACTTAATTAAACCATTAAACCTTAACTAACTAAGGTTTAATCCAACCTAAAACCATAATTAAGTTTACCACATTAGACTTAATTAACTATTAAACCTTAATCAACTAAGTTTTAATCCAAACTTAAACCAAAATTAAGTCTACCACATTAGACTTAATTAAACTATTAAACCTTAGTCAACTAAGGTTTAATACAAACTTAAAACCATAATTAAGTCTACCACATTAGACTTAATTAAACCATTAAACCTTAACTAACTAAGGTTTAATCAATCCTAAACTCTAATTAAGTCTGTTACATTAGACTTAACTAAACCATTAAACCTTAACTAACTAAGGTTTAATTCAACTTAAACTCTAATTAAGTCTATCACATTAGACTTAATTAAACCATTAAACTTTAACTAAATAAGGTTTAATCAAACCTAAATCATAATTAAGTATAACACACTAGACTTAATTAGTTAAGGTTTAATTAAGGATTGAATTAAATTAGGCTTAATCAAAACTTAAGCCTTACCTAAAAAGGACTTAGATGGTCGATAATTCTAATTAAGTCTAATATATTTAGACTTAATTAACCTCTAAGTACTATTTAAATAAGGATTGATACACCTAAAATATATAGTATTTTTATGCACATTTTATACCTATTTTTAATGATATTGCACTTTAAGGGAAGGTATTTTGTGTTTTTCTTACAGGTATGATGAAAATGGATGGTCATGATGAAAGGAGTAAAATTGGATCAAATTTGGAGCAAAAATAATGAAAAATCAAAATTTTGGAACTGGCGGAGCTGCGGCGCTTAGCCGCCATAGTTAAAAATCGAAATCTTTATGTATTTAGCGCCAATTTCAAAGGCGATGGGATGCAACTCTTGGTGGTAACTACCATAACTTCCTTTAGGCGGCAAGTTTGAATGAAGGGGTGTGTTCCTTGGTAGATACATCGAATCTGGACACATTTTGAAGAGACACGAAGTCACCTTTTGTTTTACTATTTAAAGAGAGTCTGAGGAATGACTAAGTGCTCTTCCACTTGCATTTTGAAGAGAGTTTTTACAGTATTTTACTTTTTTTGTGAGAGTTTTTATTAAGAGTAGGAGTAGAGAGTAGAAAGGAGAAAAGGGTCGGAGTGAAGTCTTCTTCTTCCCACTTCTTTCCTTTCTTTTAGTTTAGATTTTATTGAAGTCTGAAGTCTGTATTCTGAGTCATCGGAGTTGGGAGACTTGCTCTGAGGAGTACTTTAGTGAAGAGTCAAAGTTTCAGAGGAACTTCCTTAGTCTTGTGGAGAGGATTTTCAGATAAGTGTTTACTTTTAATCTTTTTATTAATACTTACTTTCGTTTGTTATTTTTCTTATTGTTTTTAATTTTAAATCAATGTGTTTTTGTATTTTCTTAATGCATTATGAGTGTTTACTTTATCTTTTTCTTTCTTAAATGGAGAAGTAATTAATTTATAAAGAAATATTGTGGAAAGTATAAGTGTTTAAAAGTTGGAAGAAGTTGTGAAGATTGATTCTAAAAACATTGTTTACTTCTTAATTTGGCCTGTTAAGTTGTAAAATTTCTTGACATTATGTAAGATCAAATGCGGTATTGTCTCATAAAAGTTAGTAAGAATCACATGCAATTATATGGTGAGAATTGTAGTCCATATAATTCAATGTAATATTAGAAGATATTTTTATGGAAGGGAGTAAAAATAGAGGATTTTAGAGTGACAGGCTAAAAACCCCTATCTTGGTTTGAAGTTTTGTGTTTTGTTATGAGAAGTTTGCCCCCAAGTGGTGGGAATTATGGGAACTCTAGAGTGAGAGACTGGTATCTTCCCTGCCTAACCATATTCAAAATAGTAAAAATTTCAAATTAACCTATGTTCTTTATTGAACCAAGTAAGGGTAAAGAACACATTTGCTTCTATCTGTCACAACAAATTTAAATACTTCCACAACAATACTTTAAGAATTATTACTACTTCATAAAAGGAAAGAAAAAGATATTCTAGTTAATAGTATTTTACATACAATTTTTTTTAGTTATTATAATTTTAATTTCTTGCTTCACATTTTATTAAGGAAATTTCAAAAGAGAAATCAACTTCCAAAAGCCATAACAAAAAGTAAAAAAATAATTTTTCTAATTTCTTTAAAGATTTTACATTTTCCCTGTAGGTTCGATATCTCGGGGCTTAATCTGAAAGTCCTATATTACTTGATAATTGATACGTATACTTGCGTAGTATCTCATATTATAAAATCATAATTTTCATATCTAAAATCATCAGCGCATTTATCCAGCGGAGTCAAGTTTTGCATTTACCAGACGGTACCAAGCTTTTGGCGCTGTTGCATTTATCGGGGATCAAGATTTTGGCGCCGTTGTTGGGGAAACAATTAAATTGCATTTTAAAGAGAATTAAGAAATTTTAAATTTTTTACTTTTCTTTGTTTTTGTTAGTGTGTTGTGTTTATTTTTTTTATTGTTGTATGCGTAGTTCAGGTTCTGAAGGACTTGTGCCTTACGATTCTGAATTAGAAAGAACTATCAGAAAAATCAAAAAAATTAAAAATACAGAAAAAGATAAAAATATTCAAGAATTGACAAATCATCAAGATCAAAATGTAGGCATCCATCAAGAATTAAGACCTTTAAGAGATTATGTTAACCCTACAGTAGATGAATTTCGTGGTAGTATTCAAAAGCCTACTGTAGCTGCTAATTCTTTTGAGCATAAACCTGCTATTATCCAAATGGTGTCTAATAATCAGTTTGGGGGAGCAACAACTGAAGATCCTAATTTGCATCTTGCTAATTTTCTCGAGTTGTGTGCTACTTTTAAATATGATGGTGTTTCGGATGATGCTATTAGACTTAGACTTGTTCCTTTCTCACTAAGGGATAAAGCTATAATATGGTTACACTCATTACAACCTAGATCAATTAGAACTTGGGGTGAACTGTCACAAAAGTTCCTTGCTAAATATTTTCCACCATCTAAGACTACTAAGTTGAGAAATGATATAACATCTTTTTGTTAGTTTGAAGGGGAATTAATATATGAAGCATTGGAAAGATTTAAAGATCTCCTCATAAAATGTCCACATCATGCGATACCAGATTAGTTAATAATTCAAACGTTTTATAATGGATTAGTTGGATCTCTTAGATCAATCATCGATGCTGCTACTAGTGGATCATTAATGTCTAAACCATTTTCTGATGCTTATTCCTTAATTGAAGAAATGACTACTAATAATTTTCAATGGCCTTCTGAAAGGTTAAATCCTAAAAAGGTAGCCAGTGTTTATGAAAATGATGCTTTTACAATGTTAGCAAATCAAGTTGCTGCTGTATCAAGGAAGATATACCAATTTGGGATGAATTTTTCTCAGCCAAATCTCATAATTGAAGAAAATTCATTAGGCCAAATGGTTTATTCTTATTCTTCACCAGAAACTGTGAATTCTATAATCAAACATAACAACCCATATTCCAATTAATATAACCCAGGTTAGAAGAATCATCCAAATTTTAACTGGAATAACAATAATCAGGGTGGTGTTAATCAACAATGGGGGAACACCCAAGTAAACCCATTGGGGAATTGGAACAACCAAGGTAATAATAGTAATAGATTAACTTATCTTTCAAGTTATAACAATGCTTTACAAAATAAGGAGAAGAAGCTGTCTATGGAAGAAGTAGTATCACATATGGGAAATCAATTACAAATTCAAGGAGCAACCATCAGAAATATTGAAAATCAGTTGGGACAAATTGCAAATGCCTTCAGTAATAGATCCGAAGGAATGCTTCCAAGTTATACTGAAGTGAATCCAAGAGAAAAGAATAAAGAATAAGTAAAAGCAGTTCAATTGAGAAGTGGAAAAGAATTGGAAGGTAGAGTTCAAAAAGAAACTAAAGTAGAGAAAGAGGAGATTGAAAGACCTAAAGAGGACGCTCCAAAAGGTTTGGAAAGACCTATTTCTCTACCTAAGGTTGATTTAGAAAAACCACCACCTCTATTTCCTCAGAGACTTCGTCAACAAAAGTTGGATAAGCAATTTTCAACATTCTTGGAGATATTAAAGAAGCTTACCATTAATATTCCATTTCATGAAGCCCTAGAACAAATGCCAAGCAATACAAAATTTATGAAGGATATTCTTAATAAAAAGAGGAAGTTTGAAGAAAATGAGACTGTTGCACTTAGTGAGGAGTGCAATGCGATAATTCAGAAAAAGCTTCCTGAAAAACTTAAAGATCCTGGTAGTTTCACAATTCCATGTGCAATCGGAGAAAAATTCTATGGAAAAGCTTTATGTGATTTGGGTGCAAGCATTAACCTTATTCCTCTATCAATATTCAAAAGACTGGGATAGGAGAAATAACCCCAACTACTATAACTCTGCAATTAGCAGACCGTTCGATCTCATATCCTAAAGGAGTTATAGAAGATGTTTTGGTAAAAGTGGATCAATTTATTTTTCTAGTAGATTTCATTGTGTTAGATATGGAGGAAGATAAAGAGATACCCATAATTTTGGGGAGACCTTTTCTGGCTATAGGCAGAGCCATGATAGATGTGCAAAAAGGGGAATTAACAATGAGGGTTAATGATCAGATTTTTACATTTAATATTTCAAAATCGATGAAATATCCTGCTAGAGGTAAATAAGATGAGTGTTATAGCATGGATGTTATTGAATATTAATGTGAATGTCATTTCAAATCAACTTATGTAGAGAAAGCTGAAAGAGAAGAATTTGAATATAAGCAAGAAGAGGAGTTACTTAGTTCTGAAGATTTTCGAGAGGAAGATTTAAAGTTTGTTCTTGAAAGTTTTGAATTGTTGGATATGACTGAGAAAGATAATTCTTATGGTCCATCAATTGAAAAACCTCCTGAACTTGTGTTAAAAATGCTTCCTGATCATTTGAAGTATGTTCTTCTAGGAGAATCCTCAACCTTGCCTATTATAATTTCCTCTTAATTAACTGAAAAGAAGAAGAGAGTTTACTTGAAATTTTGAAGAAGCACAAGAAAGCCTTTGGATGGACAATTGCTGATATTAAAGGAATCAGTCCTTCAATTTGTATGCACAGAATTCTTATGGAAGATAATTGTAAACCGCGGACTGATCCCCAAAGGAGATTAAATCCTATCATGAAAGACGTTGTTAAGAAAGAAATTTTAAAATGGTTGAATGCTGGAATTATCTACCCTTTTTCAGATAGTGCATAGGTTAGTCCTATTCACTGTGTTCCTAAGAAAAGAGGAGTTACTATGACTGCTAATGAGAAAAATGAAATGATAACAGCAAGACAAGTTACAGGGTGGTGAATATGTATTAATTATAGAAAATTAAACCTTGCCACAAGAAAAGATCATTTTCCACTCCCTTTTCTAGATCAAATGTTGGATAGACTGGCTAGGCATAAATACTTTTGTTTTCTGGATGGATATACTGGTTACCACCAAATTCAAATTGCTCTTGAGGATCAAGAGAAACTTACATTTACCAGTCCTTATGGTACGTTTTCTTTTAGAAGAATGCCCTTTGGTTTATGTAATGCCCCTGCTACATTTCAGAGATGTATGATGGCTATTTTTTCTGATTTGATTGAAAAAGGGATTGAAGTTTTTATGGATGACTTTTCAGTGTTTGGAAATTCATTTGAATCATATTTAGAACATGTATCTAAAGTTCTAAAACGCTGTGAAGAAACTAATTTGGTCCTTAATTGGGAAAAATGCCAATTTATGGTAGCAGGAGGAATTGTTTTGAGACATCAGATTTTAGAAAAAGGTTTGGAGGTAGATCCTGCAAAATTTCAAGTTATATCTAATTTACCTTGCCCAACCAATGTAAGGGGAATTAGAATTTTTTTAGGACATTGTGGATTCTACAGGAGTTACATCAAAGACTTTTCAAAGATTACAAAACCTTTATGTTGTTTACTGGAAAAGGATGCAATTTTTAATTTTGATGATGATTGCCTCAAAGCCTTTGAAAAATTAGAAGAAAAATTAATCACTGCACCTGTAATAATTTCACCAAATTGGGAAAACCTTTTGAATTAATGTGTGATGCTAGTGATTATGCTATTGGTGTAGTTTTAGGTCAGAAATATGATAAAATTTTCAAAGTAATTTATTATGCTAGTAAAACTCTTAATGATGCTCAAATTAATTATACCACTACTGAGAAAGAGTTATTAGTTGTAGTATTTGCCTTTGATAAATTTCAATCATATTTAATTGGAACTAAATGTGTGGTTCATACTGATCATTCTGCAATTAAATACTTAAGGAAGAAAAATGATGCAAAACAAAGACTGATAAGATGGATTCTTCTTTTGCAAGAATTTGATTTTGAGATAGTAGATATGAAGGGTTCTGATAATCAAATTGCTGATCATTTGTCCAGGCTTGAAATTGAAAAATCTCTCTCTGATATTGAATAAATTAATGAACATTTTCCTGATGAAAAATTGTTCACTGTTAAAGAATTACGTGTTCCGTGGTATGCAGACATAGTAAACTTTATTGTTAGTAATATTATATCTTATGGTTTGACATACCATGAAAAGAAGAAATTTTTTTTCTGATGCTAAGACTTATTTTTGGGATGACCCATTTTTATATAAACAAGGAAAGGATCTTATAATTCGAAGATGTGTACCTTTGGAAGAGACTTATGAAATTATTCAAAAATGTCATGATTCTGATTATAGGGGATATTTTGGAAGTGATAAAACTGCATATAAAATATTACAATCAAGATTTTATTGGCCTACAATTTTTAAGGATGTGAATGTTTAAATTAAAAATTGTGATAGGTGTCAGCGTGTAGGCAATATTTCTAGAAGAAATGAGATGCCCCTCAATTATATGTCGGAAGTTGAAATATTTGATGTTTGGGGACTAGATTTTATGGGAACATTTACACTATCTTTCGGAAATGTTTATATTTTGATAACAGTAGACTATGTTTCCAAATAGATTGATGCTATTGCTTTACCTGGATGTGATGCTCAAAGTATTGCAAAGTTTTTAGAAAAGAATATATTTTACAGATTTGGAATACCAAGAGTAATCATAACTGATGGGGGAAGTCATTTTAGAAATGCGATTATTCGGAAGTTAGCAAAGAAATATCATATTAATCATCGCATTGCTATCGCTTATCATCCACGAGACAAGTGGTTTGGTTGAATTATCCAATCGTGAAATTAAAAGAATATTGGAAAAAGCTCGTTAATCTAAATAGAAAGGATTGGTCAATTAAACTGGATTATGCTTTGTGGGCCTATAGGATCTGCTGCGTAACATCTATAGGAATGTCTCCATATAGGCTGATTTTTGGAATAGCTTGTCATTTACTTTTGAACTTGAGCATAAAGCATATTGGGCTATTAAAGAGTTCAATTATAATTTGAATGATGCTGCTGAAAAGAGATTATTGCAATTAAATGAGCTTAAAGAAATAAGGAATGAATCTTATGAAAATACTAAGATTTATAAGGCAAAGATGAAGTTATGGCATGATCGGAAGATTCTTACCAAAAATCTTGTACGAGAACAAGAAGTTTTGCTGTATACTGCTAGTTTGAGAATATTTTCTAGAAAACGTAAGTCCAGGTGGATGGATCCATTTATTGTGATAAAAGTTTATTCTTATGGAGCTGTAGATATTCAAGATCATAAGACTAGAAAAATATTTAAAGTTAACGGACATAGAATTAAACCATATTTTTCAGTCAATAAATATAAATCTGATGATAAATTGATACTGGGTCACTCAGAATGAGTTCTGGGTATGTCAGGCTGAAGACGTTAAAACAAGTGCTATGTGGGAGGCAACCCATATTTATCGGTGTGCTTTGCTTTATGTTTGTTTAGTGTGTTTTGTTTGCTTTGTTTGGTTTGTTTTTATGTTTTTAGTGATAGTAATTTGGAGTTTTTAAACATAATTAGAATTTATTTGACCTTAATTGACGATTTAGAGAAGTCAGAATGAAAATTTGGACACTTAGCAAACCTGTGCTAAAGTGTGTACTGGCGGCTAAGCGCCGACTAGTTGGCGCTTAGGCGCCGAAGTTATAAAAAACGTGAAAAATGTGGATCTAGAAGCCTATATCGTAGGGGAGAAATTTTCAGTGTTATTTTAGAGTTTCTAAACGTCTTGGGATAGATTTCACCCTTCCCAAGTCTATAAAAAGGATCTGATTCAAGAGAAACACTTGCCCCAAGTGCTATTTTCATTTCTAAGCCTTAAGAAGAGAATTGTGAGTGCATCATGTCTTCCTGAGAGAATGAGATGAAGAAGAAGCAAGATTCTAACAAAATTAAGTTCATTAGTGATAGTGCTAAAGAGTATTTAATGGTTATCTCGCTGTTAGTATTCAGGGTATTGCAGAAATGATTGCAAAAATTGAAGCCCGAGTGACTTCAATGGAAGCAAAGATCAATGATACTAACTTACATTTGGAACACATGGGATGGCAACTCAAGATGCAATTCAATCATTTAAGGTACGTGGAAGAAATAGATAAGGCGATGTTTGTGAAGAACAGATGGATTGAAGAAGATGATGTAAGAATGAACAATTATCGCCTGTTCTATCATATTTATATTCCAGAAGGGTCAAATGAGAATAATAGTGGTCCTAGATATAATCTGCCTAATGGAGAATGGAATTAAGAATGCTTTATTTTTATTTGTTTAGTGTTCTTGTGTGTTTTGTTTACTGTGTTTAGTGCTTATATATTAACGGAGCTTGATGATGTGATGGTTACATCCTAAAGATGTATACTTATCAGTTTGAGATTAATGTCTCTTATATTTAGAGAATTTCATCCTCTATGTGTGGATGGAAATTCTAGTATTATTTTAAGTGTTATGTTTGTTTTAATATAAGGTTGTGTTTTTGTGAAATTTGTGTGGAATCATAGGTTATTAAATTTTGATTTGGAATATTGAAGATCTATGTGAGGAGAAATAATTAATTTGGAGTAATTAAGGGTGATTAACGAAGTGATTTAGTGCATATACCATTATTATGAAAATTTGGGTATTGGCGGCTAAGCGCCAAAGTACCAGCACTTAAGCGCCATATTTCGCGGCTAAGCGCCGGTAGTTCACGCTTAGGCGCCAGTTCGCGAAAATTGGTTCCCAACAGCTAAAAATCCAAAAAATACCAATTTTAAATCGCCGCATCGTCTTCAACCTTTGGTCCATTGCGAAAGAGAGGCTAGGGCATCAAATTGTGGATCATTTAAGAGCCGATCTCAACAAAAATTGTTAGATTTGGATTCCTTAAGGTATGAGCACCACTCCTAAGTAAAATTTTTTATTTTCATCATATATTTTGAGTACATTATGGAAAATCTTAAAATCACTATTCATGGTGAAAATTTGAGGAAAAACTTGAGAAATTGCTTGGATTTAGTGAAAATATATTTTGGAAGATAATTTAACAAGTTTAGTTTGATTTTGGAATTTATGGTTAATTTTTTTTCGTGAATTTTTTGAGATGGCTCCAAAGTCAAAGCGTTCACAAGAAAAGATGAAGTTTAATTCTGACAAATTTGTTAGTTTGAGGGCTGAGGAATGATACGTCGATGCATTGCAGTTACGTAAGTTGATTCCTGAGGGAGTGTTTAGCAAACCAGGAGAGGTGATTGAAGAAATGATTGCTAGAAGAAACTGGGAAAATTACTGTTGCTGTTGTTTCTGTGGTTCGAGAATTTTATGCAAATTTACCTGCTGCAGAAGAAAATCAAGTGATGGTTAGGAGGAATGAAGCTAACTTTTCTTTTGGGGCAATCAATACTTTTTATGAACTACCTCTTGACATGTTTTTTTTTTATTCTAACTATCGTCCTTTGGATGGAGTGTTAAATGAGATCATGGAATTTTTGACTGATGGAAGAGGGTTATGGAAAATAACAAATGATAGAAGAGTGAACTTTCCTGCTTCAAATTGAATGCCACTTCTAAAGCATGGAATTATTTTATCTCATCTAAGTTGTTACCTTCGAGCCACACCAGTGAAGTAATGAGAGAAAGAGCTGTGATGAACCATTGTATTTAATAATGGAAGCCTATTGACATTAGAGGAATAATTTATTATTATGTTTTGAACGATATGCTAGATCGACCACTACTGCTGGTATGGGATTTCCTTCCTTGATTCATTCACTATGTGAACCATCTGGAGTGAAGTTTGAAACCTGGGAAGAGGTACTTCAGCCATTGAGAACTATTACCAGTGTAAACGTTGGTGCTTACACTGTACATTCAGAGTTTGGTTGGAGAGGAGGATTTGGTAAGGCTTCTACTGCATCTGCTTCTGTTGCATCTACTTCTCGTGCTTCTACATCACGTGCATTATCATCTACTGATTCACAGAGTGGTTTATTAAGAAAAATTTTGAAAAAAAGTGAGTCTTACTCATGAGCATGTTAGAGATATTGATGGTAAGATGGACAATGTAGAAAGATATATTGTGAAACACGATGAGTATGAGGACAGTTATGAGAAATATTTGGATAGACTGATTAGAGGTGATCAGAGTGCTGAGATGCCACCTCATCCATTCTACATACCTTATGTGCCATCCAGGGATTGGAACGAGCAGGATGATGATGATGATGATGAGGATGATGAGTAGATTTGTATTATTTGTTTTTATTATGATGTTGTTGTTATTGATGTTTGTTTTATCTAGTGTTTTGTTTTTATTATGAACCTTGATAATATGCAGATTGTAGTTGTACTATTTATCTGTTATGCATATTTAGGTATTGTTGTTGTTTTATTGTGGATTTATATGTTACTTTGTGATAGTGTGTATTAGTAAATGTTTTAATGTGTATGTTATGTCAGAGTTTTTAATAGTATGTACCTTAATTCAAAAAACTGTTAGGAGATTATAAACCACTATTGGGAACTACTACTTAGGAAACTAAATGTTTAAAATTTTTTAAATTTGACTATCATCTGTTATCTGTATTAGTGTGTTATTTTAGTTGGTGTGTATTTTCTTTGAAAATCTCAACTACTGTATAAGTCTTCTGAAATTTTTACTTTTCTTATTAAAAAAAAACTAAAAAACTAAATTTGATTTCATTTTACTCCTGTTAATTAAATTTTTATACTTGCATATTAGGATATTAAAATTCCTACAAGCATGATTTGTTAGTTTTTATTTCTCACCCATATATCATTTCTTATGCTTAAATGTTTTATCTTAATTAAAAAAATTATAGTTTGGGGGGGGGGGGAAATTTTAAAAACAAAGATTTTCCAAAAACCTAAAATTTTATTTGATTCTCAAGAATACTTAAAAATAAATCTTATTCTTGATTGAGAATAATTATGTAGATGAAGTTATATTAGGGGAACAAAATTTTGAATATAGAAATGAATAAAAGAATTTAGTTAAAATTTATAGTAATCATGAAAAACTTAAAGTTAAAATTTTCTTAATGAAGAAGTGTTAAATAAAGTTAAACTATCTTTAGTAAGAAGTTTTGTATTTTTGGATAAATAGAAGATTTGACTTTTATTCTTCAAAGCGTAAATTTCTTTTATTGAAGAATAATTTTCAAATATTATTATTATTATGATTTTTAAGTGAAAGATGTATATCTAACCTTTATTTTAAATGGAATGGTGAAATTCAAAATCATTAAGGGTCTATCCAGATATAGTAATCCTTGTCCTTATAAAAAAAAGAGTGAAAAATAGTATATGAAAAGGGAGGAGAACCTTGAGGATTTAAGGGCCCAATCAAAAATTGGTTTCATACGAAAAGTTTAAGATATAAGTTCAGAGAAAATCTAAAGCTTAAGGTTATAATATAGTAAGTAAAATTATTTTTCAAATAAAGATTTTTAAGTGAGAAAAATAAGTGTTTCGAGTCCTATATTTTGAAGAATCTACAAATATTTCGAATTAGATAGAAACTTTTATTTGTCATTTTTCTTTACTTAAGAGTTTTCTAAACTTTAAGTTGGTTTTAATTACTGAAATTTTTTCTAAATTGGACTATTCCATTTCTAGAACAAAATTTTGTTATCTTCCTAAGAAAGTCATTATATAATTTGCATGATAAAATGTTCTATGAAGTTAATTGTCACTTGAGGACAAGTAACATTTTAAGTTTAGGAGATTTTGATACACTTAAAATTTATAGTATTTTTATGTACATGTTTTTATCTATTTTTAATGATATTGCACTTTAAGGGAAGGTATTTTGTGTTTTTCTTGCAGGTATGATGAAAATGGATGGTCATGATGAAAGGAGAAAAATTGGATCAAATTTGGAGCAAAAATAATGAAAAATCAAAATTTTGGCACTGGCGGCTAAGCGTCGCTGGGCTGGCGCTTAGCCGCCACAGTTAAAAATTGAAATCTTGATGTCTTTGGCACCAATTTCAAAGGGGATGAGATGCAACTCTTGGTGGTAACTACCAAAACTTCCTTTGGGCGGTAAGTTTGAATGAAGTGGTGCGTTCCTTGGTAGATACATTGAATCTGGACACATTTTGAATAGACACCAAGGCACCTTTTGGTTTACAATTTAAAGAGAGTCTTAGGAATGACTAAGTGCTCTTCCACTTACATTTTGAAGAGAGTTTTTAAAGTATTTTACTTTTATTTTGTGAGAGTTTTTATTAAGAGTAGGAGTAGAGAGTAGAAAGGAGAAAAGGGTCGGAGTGAAGTCTTCTTCCTCCCACTTCTTTTCTTTCTTTTGGTTTAGATTTTATTGAAGTCTGAAGTCTATATTCTGAGTCATCAAAGTTGGGAGATTTGCTCTCAGGAGTAGTTTAGCGAAGAGTCAAAGTTTAAGAGGAACTTCCTTAGTCTTGTGGAGAGAATTTTTAGATAAGTGTTTACTTTAATCTTTTTATTAATACTTGATTTCTTTTGTTATTTTTCTCATTGTTTTTAATTTCAAATCAATGTGTTATTGTATTTTCTCAATGTATTCTGAGTATTTTAATTTATCTTTTTCTTTCTTAAATGGAGAAGTAATTAATTTATAAAGAATTGTTGTGGAAAGTATAAGTGTTTCAAAGTTGGAAGAAGTTGTGAAGATTGATTCTAAAAACTTTGTTTACCTATTAGTTTGGCCTGTTAAGTTGTAAAATTTCTTGAGATTATGTATGATCCAATGCGGTATTGTCTCATAAAAGTTAGTAAGAATCACATGCAATTATATGCGTGAGAATTGTGTTCCATATAATTGAATGTAATATTAGAAGATATTTTTATGGAATGGAGTAAAATTAGAGGATTTTAGAGTTACAGGCGAAAACCCCCTAATTTTGTTTGAAGTTTTGAGTTTTGTTATGAGAAGTTAGCCCCCAGGTGGTGGGAATCGAGGGAACTCTAGAGTGAGAGACTGGTATCTTCCCTGCCTAACCATGTTCAAAATAATAAAAATCTCAAATTAACCTATGTTCTTTATAGAACCAAGTAAGCGTAAAGAACACATTTGCTTCTATCTGTCACAACAAATTTAAATTCTTCCACAATAATACTTTAAGAATTATTACTACTTCATAAAAAAAAAGAAAAAGATATTCTAGTTAATAGTATTTTACATACAGTTTTTTTTAGTTATTATAATTTTAATTTCTTGCTTAACATTTTATTAAGGAAATTTCAAAATATTAATCAACTTTCAAAACCTTTCAAAATCAACACATACTTTCAAAAGCCATAACAAAAATTTAAAAGATAATTTTTTTTGATTTCTTTAAAGATTTTACATTTTCCCTGTGGGTTCGATATCTCGAGGCTTAATCAGAAAGTCCTATATTACTTGATAAACGATACGTATACTTCCGTAGTATCCCATATTATAAAATCATAATTTTTATATCTAAAATCATTAGGGCATTTATCCAGCGGAGTCAAGTTTTTGGTGCCGTTGCATTTACCGGACGGTACCAAGTTTTTGGCGTCGTTGCCTTTATCGGGGATCAAGGCTTAAAACTTAATTAGGTCTATTCTAACTAAACCTAACTTTTAACTTAAGTTCAAACAGACATGAACTCAAGTTAATTAGATACAATCTATATTGAATCTAACTTAAGTCCAAACATACATGAACTCAAGTTAATTCAATTTATATTGAATCTAATTTTAAATTTTAACTTATGTTCAAACAGACATGAACTCAAGTTAAAATAATCTACATTGAATCCAACTTAAGCTGAAATAGACATGAACTCAAGTTAATTCAATTTTGAATCTAACTAACTTAAGTTCAAACAGACATGAACTCAAGTTAATTATATTCAATCTACATTAAATCCAATTTTCCAAATGAACTTGAACTCAAAATTTAGATTTAAACTTATTTTGAATTCAAGTCAAAAATTAAGTTTGACCCACATCAAACTTAATCTGACATCAAACATAAATCAACAAAATCAAACTCAAATCAACATTACCGACAAAATTTGACATTTCAAACTCAAATCGACATAATCAACATAAATTTGACATTTCAAACTCAAATTGACATAATCAACAAAAATTTGACATTTCAAATGAAAAATCGACATGATTAACATAAATCAATATAATCAACATAAATTTGACATTTCAAATATAAATCGACATAAGAAAATCCAAAATCAAATCCAAAGCAACATAAATTTACACCGACATTCAAGACATACTAAATCAACATTTCAAATCAAACTTGGACATCCTACAAATTCTGAGACAATGAATATTTTTATGATACTATTTCTGATAATGTTTCCTTTCCAGAATGAAGGCATGAAGTTTCGTTTAGATTTCCTTTGCATTTTATAGGGTGTGCTAATTCTATTTTGCATGACCACATTCTGGAAATGAGACGAACAACAATCGCAAAAAAACAACAACATTGACAAAACAAAATAGAACAAAAGAACGACATTGAAAAAACAAAACAAAACACAACAACGACAAAACCAAAACAAAAACTTTTAGGTTAGCCACAAAACCTAAACAAACAACAAAACAAAATGATATGAAATCAACACGAAAACATGACATTTAGGATTGATAGTGCGTACATCTTTCCTTAAAGACAAAAAATTTCTAGAAAATAAGTGATCAACATTAATCAAAAGTTTTCTTAGACAATTATAAATTGCCTAAGATGTAATTAACTATAGAAGATTGCTTCTATAGGAGAATTAAAAGAAACCACGACAGATATCACGACTAGAAATCTCTGGTTAAAACATCGCGATCTTCCTTATATAGAAACTCTAGGATATGACATTCTAGAATCTTCTTTTATAAGGATTATCAAAACATCCTTTTTTCTTTGTTTTATATTAGCCCTAAAATTTCTTAATTCCTTTATAGGATTTACAGAAATAAGATTAAGGCAATATTAAAATAGAGTGACGACTCCTTGACATTAACATGACATCGAGAATTGACGGCGACGAACATGACGACGACGTAAGTCCCTTTTCGCTTGCCATCAAGACAGCTTGGCGACTCCGCTGGGGAATTTCTCTCTTCTCATCTTTTGTTATCACTTGTTTTCATTTGACATTTGATTCTTTGACAAATAAGAACTACAAACTTTTAAAATAAATTCCAAGCTTATAAATAAGTCAATAATATTCATTTTTCTTGAAATTTCAAAAAAGTTGCAATGGATTCTCTGAATTTAATCTTTTCTTATTTTCAAGACTTCGATATACCGATAGAGGTAGATCTTTCCTTTTATCAGAATGATTATGGTTTGTTTAGTGAAACAAAATTTGCATTAGATAATCCATATCAAACTGATACACACTCTTTTGAAGAATTTGATCTGCAACCTTATGAAGACTTTCTGAATTTTACAGAAGACCTACCTGAGTATACATCTGAAGAGCCTTATACTCTTGAAGAAATGAAAAGAAAAATTGACAAAAAAGGAAAACAAATCTGAGGAGGATGATATTCCACCACCATCCACATATGAAATTGGATCTTGTTCCAAAAATATTCATAAAAACAGGGCTCGTCCACTTAAAAGAAAGAAAAGGTGGAATGAAAATGATAATTTTGAAACACCTGAATTTTAGCAAATTGTTTTCAAAAACCCTTTATTTTTAAGAAGAAAATCGGTATATTCCAACTCCTGTCGAATATACTGATAATTTCTTTCAACCTAAGAGTTCTCCCTCGATTCATGCTATACATTCACTGTTTAAATGATTAGCACGAAAAAATAAATGTTCAATTTCCCGATTGTTGGACAAAATGGGATGTGCATTCTCTAAAACAATGAAAAGGAGAATTCTAGCAATAGAATACTCTGTTTATGAAGAAACAGGTTATAAATTTCTAACAGAAGATCAATGTACTCGAGTGCCAGTAAAATTCTTACTAGGGTCAAGAGCAAAAGATGTGACAATTACAAAATATAAAGCCAAATATGACAAACTGATGTTGGAAGTGGAAGATACATCCACTAAAATGATAGATTTGATTCATATGTCACAAAATGTAGAGTATTCATATGATGATGCACTACCTTGAGGATCTCATCCCATACTAGAAAATAATGTATGGAAACAAAGATCATCCGAAAGAAATTCAGATGCTATGAGCACTCCTGCCAACAGTTCACATAAAGGAACCATAAATAACATCTTGCAAAATCATTTGAAGAAAGACTGAAAAAGTTAAGAAATGATATCAAACAATTCTCCGTGCAAGGAAAGAAAGACACTTCTGACAGTTCAAATGAAAATGTTGCCAGCGTTAATATGGTAGAAACACAACCTACTTCTTTAGCACGAGAGTTAAGTGAAGAAGATGCAACAAATGAATTACGAGCAATTATACGACATCGAGAAGAACAAATCAGTCGTCTTAAGCAAAAAAAATGAAGAGTTGGTAGCAGCTTTGCGAAATCCACCAACAAATCCATCACCGACCATTGAAATCGTTAGGTCAGAGGCTATCCACATTTTAGAAGACAAAGGAGAGCCAATAGATGTTCAAGAAAGCACTCAAAAGAAAAAGGATTACCCTCGTAGTGGAATTCCAGAAAAAGATATCACACAACTCGTGGAACAAAAGATAAAAGAAACAATGGCTCAGGTAAAGGCTGGATCATTAATTCCAAAAGGTAGACCATATCCAGAGGAATTTGATTATGTCAAATACCCTAAAGGTTTTGTTCCGTCTGTCTTTAAAATGTTCGATGGAACTGGAAATACCCGACAACATTTAGCACATTTCAAAGCTAGCTGCTGTAATGCAGGGGGAAGTGACGCTCTTTTATTTCGACAATTTGTTAACAGTCTCACGAGCGTTGCCTTTGATTGGTATGCTGAACTTCCTAATGGGTCTGTTAAAACATTTGTAGAGCTTGAAAGTCTCTTCATTCAATGATTTGCCGGAGCTCAACATCACACTACAGTTTGTGATCTGGTAGTGGAAAAACAGAAAACAGGAGAAAGCCTAGTGGTTTACATTTTACGCTAGAGAAATCTCAACATGAAGTGTGAACCACAACTTCAAGAACAACACCCTGTTGAAATCCTGCTTAAAAATATCCATGGTCCTATAACATTTATGCTTAAAGGATTTATAATAAAAAATTTTGAAAAATTGCTCAGTAAAGCTGCCAATCTTCAAGAAGAAGCTAAGCAATGAGTGTAACGAAAAAGACTGAAAAAGACAAAGACTGTCAAGACATTTGATAAAAGACCAGGAAATGTTGTGGAAAAAGGTAAACAAGTGATGCAGGTTCAACCTGAACCAAAGAAGCAACGAAAGAATCCGTCAACGTCTTAGACATCGCCTCAATTACAACTTCAACAACCAATCCCAGTACCGACAGATAAAAGAAATATGGTCGAAAGAATGAATAAAGAATATTCATGTAAAACGGAAACCTCAGCAAAATATTTCATAGCTTGCTTAAAATTCAAGAATTTAAGCTACTAGAAGCTAAAAGGCTAGCAGAAGTGGACATGAAGGATAATCCTAATTGTTGTTCTTATCATAGAATGCTTGGACACAAGATTGAAGAATGTTTTGTCTTCAAAGACTGGTTAGAGCGCAATTTTAAAGAAGGAAATATAGTAATCCCAAAAGATATTTGAAAGAACCTGACAAAGGTTTAATCAATATGATTTCGATGGAAAAATTTAATTCCAAAAGCAAGAACAAAGACACAGTTCAAGGTATCTCTTTTGAAGAGAACCTTACTGAATATCATGTTACAAAGCCTGCTAAGAAAGAAAAGACAAAGAAAAAAAGAACCGAAAAGGATTAGAAGAAAATAAAAGAACCGAAAAGGATTAGTGGTCTTCCAAATATAGGGATTGCAGCTCCTTTTGTATCTTCTCGTTCTTCTATTTCCTCATCTTCTACTTGGATAGTTATATCAGATGAAGGATGAAAAATCCTTGAACCGATGACTTTGTATGACTTCCATTTAGCTCCTACTGTGAGTAACAATAATTCCAGTTCTGCTTACATTCTATCTATTTTGGGTGATGCTTCTGAAAATGATCATTCAAATCCTAATCCTGTAGACAATACTCAAATCGTACATAATTATGATCAATCTAAAGACAACCAAAATGAAAAAAACATTGACAAAAATTCTGACAATGACAAAGATGAAAATGACATTGCTACACTCTAATTACAAGGAACCCCGATTTCTATAGACTTGGAATCTTCAGACTCAAAGACAAAAGAGTTGGATTAAGAGATAATTGAAATCAATTTGAGGAGTGGAAATGTTCTACCTCCTAGAATGGCTCCACAAGAAAAGGAAAAACAAATAGTCACATCAGAAAAGATCATTCCTCCAATACATCCTTAACTCCCTGGAAGAGATAAGGATGATCTTCATAATAAAGTAGAATATAATGTACTAGCTCATTTGAGGAAATTACCACCAATATTTAGCATCTATAATGTTCTTATGCTTTCCAAAGAAATGAGAGAGTCATTGATAAAAACTCTTTTAAATCCAGACATTTGCCTAGCTCAACTTGCTAGTATTACTCAAGATGAATTTTGTCCATTAGAAGAATTAATGAAGATTACCTTCTCCGTTAATGACTTGTTGCTCGGAACAACTGAACACAATCGTCCACTATATATCACATTAAACATAAATGACACGACACTTTCAAGGGTTCTTATTGGCCTAGGTGCCTCAATCAACATTTTGAATCTGAGAACTCTTGCATATCTGGATATTGATGCCTCCCAACTATCAATATATACGATGATGTTACGAGGATTTAATCAACAAGGAGAACGAGCTCTGGGATCAATAACATTGCTCTTAAATATAGCCGACTTGACAACAACGACAAAATTCCATGTCATTTATTCAGATACCTCTTTTAATGCCTTACTTGGTAGACCATGGCTTCATGAATACAAAATGGTTCCTTCTTCATTGTATCAATGACTAAAATATCTACGAAAAGGACAAGAATGTTGTATTGTAGGAGATTTGCAACCGTTTTTGATCCATGAAATCGGTATACATGAAGATGCAGCATATTACACTCCTACAAAGAAAACAATATTCTCGAAAGAGACAATGGTGAATATGAATGAAAAAGACAAAGAAAAGAAAATAAATGAGAAAGATCATTTTTCTTCAACAAAGACAAAAGGAGTTAATTCCCATCAGACATATACTCGAGGCCGAGGCCGAGGACTAGGAGAAGGGAAAGAAGATCTGATTGTTACAATGAAGAAACCATTCAAATCCAAAATTCACCTGGACTCTGAAGAAGAAACGACATTGATACACCTAAAATATATAGAGTTTTTATGCACATTTTTATACTTATTTCTAATGATAGTGCACTATAAAGGTATGTTTTCTTGTGTTTTTTGTTGCAGGTGTATAAAATTGAAGAATTTGGAGTAATTTGAGCAAAAGGAACAAAATGGGTCGAACCGGAGCATATCGGAGCAAAACAGGTCAAACTAGACACATTTGTGCATGTGTCTGGCGCCTAAGTGCCACCAAGTCGGCGCTTAGCCGCCAATGACAGATGGTGATGGTTTTGGGTGTAATGTCTTCAATATAACTTGGATTTTGACAATTTTTAATGTGTTGCGAAGCTTAATTCGAGGGGCATTCATTGGAAATGATAAAATGGAATTTGTAGAATATTTAGGCGTGGTTATGAGGAGTTATTATTGAAGAGATATGTCTCTTGGAGTGAAATGAAACTTAAGGCATCCCTTTGGAAGATTCATAGAATGTGGACTCTTTTGGAGAGACACTTAAGCATCTCTTGGGAAATTATAATGAAGGCTTGGAAACTCTTGAAGAGGAAGATTTAGAAAAGGGAGAGGAACTATTAGAAGAGGAGAAGCAGGCCAAGAAGAAGAAGACTTGGGGCGTAGCCTGAGTGGGGCGCCAAAGTGAGAGAGAAAGAGACAGTGTGAGAGATTTTCTTTTTCTTTTCTTTTCACTTTGTTCTTGGAGAGGATTGAAGGAAATTGCTTTTGCTATACAAGGAGAGTTTGATTTTCATCAGAGAAAAGTATTTTCATTGTATTTTTATTTTGATTTAGTAGTTTATTTATGTAGTTTTAAAGACTTGTTCAATGAAAAGTTCTTGTCGTTTCTCCATGTGTAGTGAGTAGTTTACTTTACTCCTCCCTCTTACAATGAATTAGTATGCATGTGTAGGATATATAATTGAGTAGAGTGAGAATATATTGTGATGATTTTACCTTGTTCTTCATTTACAATAAACTGGATCAACTTGCATATTAAAATATGTTGTGAGAACATGTAAGAACCAATGCGGTATTATTTGAGTCAACTATTGGTAAGAATCACATGAGATTATATGGGTGAGAATGTAGTCCATATAATTAAGTGCAAATAAATAGAGAGATATGCTTTTTAATGGGGAGTAAAATTAGAGGAATTTAGGGTGACAGGCTAAAGCCCCCTAGTTTGGTTTGAAGTTTTGAATTTTGTTATGAGAAGTTAGCCCCCACGTGGAGGGAATCGAGGGAACTCTAGAGTGAGAATTGGTATCTTCCCTACCTAACCATGTTCAAAATGATAAAATTTTAAATTAACCAATGTTATTTATAGAACCAAGTAAGGGTAAAGAATATAATTGCCCCTATTTGTCATAATCTCTCTCGTTACTTGTTTTACTTTTACACATGTCACTAATTTCATTGCATGAGGAAGAGTACTTCTAATATATTAAACTCTACTTTTTTGATTTTGATTTTGTATTTTAGTTTAGAAGTAGTATTGTAGTAATAATTTTAGGATTTAATTAAAACAAAACCTTTATCGACTTTCCTGGTTAGGGCGTGTTATTGTAGACTAGAACTTCTCTTGAAAGCCGCTGTGATTATCTGCGATCTCAATAGGATTGATATTCAGGGCTTAATTAGAAAGCTCTATATTACTTGATAATGATACGTATACTTGCGCAAAATCTCATTTTAAAATAATATCAATTAAGCTCTCATTTGCATCGGCATCAAGTTTTTGGCATCGTTGTAAAGAAAGAGATATAATTAATAGGAAATAAAACTTAAGCATAAATATTTAGGGATCAAGTTTTTGGCACCATCGCCAGGGATCGAAACAGTTGATCTTGACTTTTAGGAGAATTTTAGTTGAAGTATTTAGTCTTAGACTTGAAAATTTGTAGTGTCGTAAAAACTGTTTGTGTGAAAAGCAAGGTGTTTGTGAAAATGTTTTCTTGTGTTGAAAATATTATCTGTCTAATTGTTAAAGTATTGTATGTTTTATTATTTATGCAAATTAAAGGATCTGCAGGACATGTGATTTATGATCCCGAGTTAGAAAAAAAGAAAAAAAATCAAAAAACAGAAAGGACTTAAAAAACTTGAAATGGAAATGGAAAATATTCAAGATAATAACTTATAAATCATCATAAATCATTGTGGGATTATCTAAATCCCACGATAGGTGAAATTCACTCGAGTATACAAACCCCTGTAGTAGAAGCTGACTCGTCTGAACTTAATCCAGAGATTATCCAATCGGTGCGAGAACAACCCGTTTGGGGGAACTCCTTTGGAGGATCCCTATTTACACTTATCATGTTTTCTAGAACTTTGTGCTACATTTAGTTATAACAACATATCAGACGATGCTGTTAGACTAAGGCTTTTTCCTTTCTCACTAAGGGATAAGGCTAAAATGTGGTTGTACTCATTAGCACCTGGTTCAATTAAAAATTGGGAAGAGTTAACTCAAAAATTCCTAGCTAAGTATTTTCCACCTTCAAGGATTATTAAACTTACAAAATGATATTATCACATTTTATCAGTATGAAGGGTAATCAATATATGAAGCTTGGGAAAGATTTAAGGAACTCCTAAGAAAGTGTCCACACCATGTTCTGCCTAATTGGTTAATCATTGAAACTTTTTATAATGGGTTATTAGAATCCCTTAAGTTTATAATTGACGTTGCCGCTGATGGATCGTTAATGTCAAAACCATTTGATGAAGTGTATGCATTAATTGAAAGAATGGCTACAAATGAATTTCAATGGCTCTCTGCAAGGTAAATCCTAAAAAGGTAGCCAGTGTTCATGATACAGATGCAATTGCAATTCTTGCATCTCAGGTTGCTGAAATATCAAGGAAGTTGGACCAATTTGGAATGAACCAGCCTCAATTCACTCCAGTAAGTGAGGAAAGTTCATTAGGGTATATGATTGATTCTAACTTATCATATGAGACTTTAAATACCACAAGCAACCCATATTCTAATTTTTATAACCCAGGTTGGGAGAACCATCCTAAATTTAACAGGAATCATAAACCAAAAATGGGAAAATAATCATGCAAATCTTAATGGAAGTTGGAATAATCAGGGGAACACAAACTACAGTCCTTCATATCCACCAGACTCTAACAATGATCAACAATTTGAGGATAAGAAGATGTCTACAGAAGAAGTGGTATTGCAAATGGAAAACCAGTTGCAAAGTTAAAATGTTGCGATTATAAACATAGAGAATCAATTAGGACAAATTGCTAATTCACAAAGCAATAGACCCCAAGGAACACTTCCTAGCAACACTGAGATCAGTCCTAAAGAGAACACTATTGAACAAGTAGAAGATGTCCGATTAAAAAGTGGAAGAGAGATAAAGGATGTGGTTATAAAAGAAAAAGAAGTTGTGAGTGACACAAAGGAAACTAAAAGACCTAAAGAACATGTTTATAAGGATATGGAAAAATTAATATCTCCAACGAAAATCAATTTAGAAAGACCACCACCTCCATTTCCTCAAAGACTTAGACATCATGAGTTGAATAAAAAAATTTTCAAAATTCTTGAAAGTAATTAAGAAATTAACAATAAATATTCCTGTTACTGAAGCTTTGGAACAGATGCCAAGTTATGCAAAGTTTATGAAGGAGATATTAAACAAGAAAAGGAAACTTGGGGATTACGAGATAGTTGCACTATGTAAGGAGTGCAGCGCAATACTCGAAAAAGCTTCCTCAGAAACTTAAAGATCCTTGTAGCTTTACAATTCCTTGTGCATTTGGAGAAAAATTATGTGGAAAAGCTTTATGTCATTTAGGAGTGAGCATTAATGTGATGCCTCTATCTATATTTAGAAGGATAGGTTTAGTCAATATTTCTCTCACTACTGTAACCCTTATGTTAGCTGATCGATCTATCATTTATCCAAAAGGAGTTTTAGAAGATGTGCTTGTTAAAGTGGATAAGTTTATCTTTATTGTGGACTTTATTGTATTAGATATGAGGAAGATAAAGATATTCCACTTATTTTGGGGAGACCTTTCCTTGTTACTGGACAAGCTATGATAAATGTACAAAAAGGAAAGTTGACTATGAATATTAATGACCAGGAAGTAACTTTTGATATATTAAAGACTATGAAATATCCAGTTGAGAGAAAAAATGATGATTGTTTTTGGATTGATGAAATTGATTATCTAAGTAAAGACCATTTCCAAGAAAGTTTTGAGAGTAAGATAACAAATGAGATTGAAATGGATTTTCAGGATGATTCAAAAATGTTATTTAAAGAAGACTGTATGTATGTTCAGGAGAGGTGTGAAATGATGGATGTCACTGAAAATAGTAAACTTTTAATTCCATCTGTTGAAAAATCTCATGAACTTATGATGAATGTACCCCACACAATTTTAAAGCCTACCTATTTAGGGAATTCATCTACACCACCAGCCTTTATATCTTCAGATTTGACTCAATCACAAGAAGAACTTGAATTGAATGATGAACATGATAAAGTTATCGAATTAAGACTTGGAAGAGAATTTGAGGATATATTTCAAAAGAACTTTGAGTTGAGAAAAAGAGGATAAGTATTTTGAAAGACCAATAGAAGATAACATGAGACAAAAAAATATCCCAGAAGAATTTGATCTAGAATCTGAATTATCTAGAGAGAATCCGATCCAAAATTTGGGAGATCTTAAAGTATCTTATAGAGATCCATTTCTTCTAAATTTCAAGGAAGATATTAATATGCCAATTGAGACAATCATTAGAAGAATATTGGATCTAGAAAAAAATATGTGGAACAATGATACGAATCAATCCGAAAAGGAAGAGCTGAAAGAAAAATTACAATTTGATGATGTTGTAGGATTCTCTGGATTTGAAAAAGATTGGATGATTGATTAAGGATTACTAAAATGGAATTTTGATCCAGGAGGAATCATTTGTCCAGGCTTGAAATTGAAAAATCTCTCTGTGATATTGAATAAATTAATGAACATTTTCCTGATGAAAAATTGTTCACTGTTAAAGAATTTCGTGTTCTGTGGTATGCAGACATAGTAAACTTTATTGTTAGTAATATTATATCCTATGGTTTGACATACCATGAAAAGAAGAAATTTTTTTCTGATGCTAAGACTTATTTTTGGGATGACCCATTTTTATATAAACAAGGAAAGGATCTTATAATTCGAAGATGTGTACCTTTGGAAGAGACTTATGAAATTATTCAAAAATGTCATGATTCTGATTAGGGGGGACATTTTGGAAGTGATAAAACTGCATATAAAATATTACAATCAAGATTTTATTGGCCTACAATTTTTAAGGATGTGAATGTTTAAATTAAAAATTTTGATAGATGTCAGCGTGTAGGCAATATTTCTAGAAGAAATGAGATGCCCCTCAATTACATGTCGGAAGTTGAAATATTTGATGTTTAGGGACTAGATTTTGTGGGAACATTTACACTATCTTTCAGAAATATTTATATTTTGATAGCAGTAGATAATGTTTCCAAATGAATTGAAGCTATTACTTTACCGAGATGTGATGCTCAAAGTGTTGCAAAGTTTTTAGAAAAAAGAATATATTTTACAGATTTGGAATACCATGAGTAATCATAGCTGATGGGGGAAGTCATTTTAGAAATGCGATTATTGGGAAGTTAGCAAAGAAATATCATATTAATCATTGCATTGCTACTGCTTATCATCCATGAGACAAGTGGTTTGGTTGAATTATCCAATCGTGAAATTAAAAGAATATTGGAAAAAGCTGTTAATCTAAATAGAAAGGATTGGTCAATTAAACTCGGATTATGCTTTGTGGGCCTATAGGATCGCTTACATAACATCTATAGGAATGTCCCCATATAGGCTGATTTTTGGAAAAGCTTGTCATTTACCTTTTGAACTTGAGCATAAAGCATATTGGGCTATTAAAGAGTTCAATTATAATTTGAATGATGCTGCTGAAAAGAGATTATTGCAACTGAATGAGCTTGAAGAAATAAGGAATGAATCTTATGAAAATGCTAAGATTTATAAGGCAAAGATGAAGTTATGGAATGATCGGAAGATTCTTACTAAAAATCTTGTACCAGGACAAAAAGTTTTGCTGTATACTGCTAGTTTGAGAATATTTTATAGAAAACTTAAGTCCAGGTGGATGGATCCATTTATTGTGATAAAAGTTTATTCTTATGGAGTTGTAGATATTCAAGATCCTAAGACTAGAAAAATATTTAAAGTTAACGGACATAGACTTAAACCATATTTTTCAGTCAATAAATATAAATCTGATGATAAATTGATGCTGGGTCACTCAGAATGAGTTCTAGGTATGTCAGGCTGAAGACGTTAAAACAAGTGTTATGTGGCAGGCAACCCATATTTATCGGTGTGCTTTGCTTTATGTTTGTTTAGTGTGTTTTGTTTGCTTTGTTTGGTTTGTTTTTATGTTTTTAGTGATAATAATTTGGAGTTTTTAAACTTAATTAGAATTTATTTGACCTTAATTGACGATTTAGAGAAGTCAAAATGAAAATTTGGACACTTAGCAAACCTGTGCTAAAGTGTGCACTGGCGGCTAAGCACCGACTAGTTGGCGCTTAGGCGCCGAAGTTATAAAAAATGTGAAAAATGTGGATCTAGAAGCCTAGATCGTAGGGGAGAAGTTTTCAGAGTTATTTTAGAGTTTCTAAACGTCTTGTGATAGATTTAACCCTTCCCAAGTCTATAAAAAGGATATGATTCAAGAGAAACACTTGCCCCAAGTATTATTTTCATTTCTAAGCCTTAAGAAGAGAATTTTGAGTGCATCATGTCTTCCTGGGAGAATGAGATGAAGAAGAAGCAATCTTCTGACAAAATTAAGTTCATTAATGATAGTGCTAAAGAGAATTTAATGGTTATCGCGCTGTTAGTATTCAGGGTATTGCATAAATGATTGCAAAAATTGAAGCCCGAGTGACTTCAATGGAAGCAAAGATCAATGATACTAACTTACATTTGGAACACATGGGATGGCAACTCAAGATGCAATTCAATCATTTAAGGTACGTGGAAGAAATAGATAAGGCGATGTTTGTGAAGAACACATGGATTGAAGAAGATGATGTAAGAATGAACAATTATTACATGTTCTATCAAATTTATATTCCAGAAGGGTCAAATGAGAATAATAGTGGTCCTGGATATAATCTGCCTAATGGAGAATGGAATTAAGAATGCTTTATTTTTATTTGTTTAGTGTTCTTGTGTGTTATGTTTACTGTGTTTAGTGCTTATATATTAACGGAGCCTGATGATGTGATGGTTACATCTTAAAGATGTATACTTATCAGTTTGAGATTAATGTCTCTTGTATTTAGAGAATTTCATCCTCTATGTGTGGATGGAAGTTCTAGTATTGTTTTAAGTGTTATGTTTGTTTTAATATAAGGTTGTGTTTTTGTGAAATTTGTGTGGAATCAATGGTTATTAAATTTTGATTTGGAATATTGAAGATCAATGTGAGGAGAAATAATTAATTTGGAGTAATTAAAGGTGATTAACCAAGTGATTTAGTGCATATACCATTATTATGAAAATTTGGATATTGGCGGCTAAGCGCCAAAGTGCCGGCACTTAAGCACCATTTTTTACGGCTAAGCGCCGATAGTTCGCGCTTAGGCGCCAGTTCGCGAAAATTGGTTCCCAACAACTAAAAATCCCAAAAATGCCATTTTTAAATCACCGCATCGTCTTCAACCTTCGGTCTATCACAAAAGAGAGTCTAGGGCATCATATTGTGGATTAATTAAGAGCTGATCTCAACAAAAATTGTTAGATTTGGATTCCTTGAGGTATGAGCACCACTCCTAAGTAAAATTTTTGATTTTCATCATGTATTTTAAGTACATTATGGAAAATCTTAAAATCACTATTCATGATGAAAATTTGAGGAAAATCTTGAGAAATTGCTTGGATTTAGTGAAAATATATTTTGGAAGATAATTTAGCAAGTTTATTTTGATTTTGGAATTTATGGTTAATTTTTTTTCGTGAATTTTTTAAGATGGCTCCAAAGTCAAAGCTTTCACGAGAAAAGATGAAGTTTAATTCTAACAAATTTGTTAGTTTGAGGGCCGAGGAAAGATACGTCGATGCATTGCAGTGACGTAAGTTGATTCCTGAGCAAGTGTTTAGCAAACCAGGAGAGGTGATTGAAGAAATGATTGCTAGAAGAAACTGGGAAAATTACTGTTGCTGTTGTTTCAGTGGTTTGAGAATTTTATGCAAATTTGCCTCCTGCAAAAGAAAATCAAGTGATGGTTAGGAGGAATGAAGTTAACTTTTCTTTTTGGGGCAATCAATACTTTTTATGAACTACCTCTTAACATGTTTTGTTTTTATTCTAACTATCATCCTTTGGCAGGAGTGTTAGATGAGATCATGGAATTTTTGACTGATGGAAGAGGGTTATGGAAAATAAAAAATGATAGAAGAGTGAACTTTACTACTTCAAATTGAATGCCACTTCTAAAGCATGGAATTATGTTATCTCATCTAAGTTGTTACCTTCGAGCCACACCAGTGAAGTAATGAGAGAAAGAGCTTTGTTGAACCATTGTATTTAATAATGGAAGCCTATTGACATTAGAGGAATAATTTATGATTATGTTTTGAATAGTGCTAGATCGACCACTACTGCAGGTATAGGATTTCCTTCCTTGATTCTTTCACTATGTGAACGATCTAGAGTGAAGTTTGAAACCTGGGAAGAGGTACTTCAGCCATTGAGACCTATTACCAGTGTAAACGTTGGTGCTTACACTGTACATTTAGAGTTTGGTTGGAGAGGAGGATTTGGTAGGGCTTCTACTGCATCTGCTTCTGTTGCATCTACTTCTTGTGCTTCTACTTCACGTGCATCATCATCTACCGATTCACAGAGTGGTTTATTAAGAAAAATTTTGAAAAAAAGTGAGTCTTACTCATGAGCATGTTAGAGATATTGATGGTAAGATGGACAATGTAGAAAGATATATTGTGAAACACGATGAGTATGAGGAGAGTTATGAGCAATATTTGGATAGACTGATTAGAGGTGATCAGAGTGCTGAGATGCCACCTCATCCATTCTACATACCTTATGTGCCATCCATGGAGTGGAACGAGCAGGATGATGATGATGATGATGAGGATGATGAGTAGATTTGTATTATTTGTTTTTATTATGATGTTGTTGTTATTGATGTTTGTTTTGTCTAGTGTTCTGTTTTTATTATTAACCTTGATAATATGCAGATTGTAGTTATACTATTTATCTGTTATGCATATTCAGGTATTGTTGTTGTTTTATTGTAGATTTATATGTCACTTTGTGATAGTGTGTATTAGTAAATGTTTTAATGTGTATGTTATGTCAGAGTTTTTAATAGTGTGTACCTTAATTCAAAAAACTATTAGGAGATTATAAACCACTATTGGGAACTTGTACTTAGGAAACTAAATGTTTAAAATTTTTTAAATTTGACTATCATCTGTTATCTGTATTAGTGTGTTATTTTAGTTGGTGTGTATTTGCTTTGAAAATCTCAACTACTGTAGAAGTCTTCTGAAATTTTTACTTTTCTTATTAAAAAAAAACTAAAAAACTAAATTTGATTTCATTTTACTCCTGTTAATTAAATTGTTATACTTGCATATTAGAATATTAAAATTCCTACAAGCATGATTTGTTAGTTTTTATTTCTCACCCATATATCATTTCTTATGTTTAAATGTTTTATCTTAATTAAAAAAATTAATGTTTGGGGGGGGATTCTAAAAACAAAGATTTTTCAAAAACCTAAAATTTTATTTGATTCTCAAGAATACTTAAAAATAAATCTTATTCTTGATTGAGAATAATTATGTAGATGAAGTTATATTAGGGGAACAAAATTTTGAATATAGAAATGAATAAAAGAATTTAGTTAAAATTTATAGTAATAATGAAAAACTTAAAGTTAAAATTTTCTTAATGAAGAAGTGTTAAATAAAGTTAAACTATTTTTAGTAAGAAGTTTTGTATTTTTGGATAAATAGAAGATTTGACTTTTATTCTTCAAAGCTTAAATTTCTTTTATTGAAGAATAATTTTCAAATATTATTATTATTATGATTTTTAAGTGAAAGATGTCTATTTAACCTTTATTTTAAATGGAATGGTGAAATTCAAAATCATTAAGGGTCTATCCAGATATAGTAATCCTCGTCCTTATAAAAAAAAAAGAGTGAAAAATAGTATATGAAAAGGGAGGAGAACCTTGAGGATTTAAGGGCCCAATCAAAAATTGGTTTCACATGTAAAGTTTAAGATATAAGTTCAGAGAAAATCTAAAGCTTAAGGTTATAATATAGTAAGTAAAATTATTTTTCAAATAAAGATTTTTAAGTGAGAAAAATAAGTGTTTGAGTCCTATATTTTGAAGAATCTACAAATATTTCTCAATTAGATAGAAACTTTTATTTGTCATTTTTCTTTACTTAAGAGTTTTCTAAACTTTAAGTTGGTTTTAATTACTGAAATTTTTTCTAAATTGGACTATTCCATTTCTAGAACAAAATTTTGTTATCTTCCAAAGAAACTCATTACATAATTTGCATGATAAAATGTTCTATGAAATTAATTGTCACTTGAGGACAAGTAACATTTTAAGTTTAGGAGATTTTGATACACCTAAAATTTATAGTATTTTTATGCACATGTTTTTATTTATTTTTAATGATATTGCACTTTAAGGGAAGGTATTTTGTGTTTTTCTTGCAGGTATGATGAAAATGGATGGTCATGATGAAAGGAGAAAAATTGGATCAAATTTGGAGCAAAAATAATGAAAAATCAAAATTTTGGCACTGGCGGTTAAGCGCCGCTGAGTTGGCGCTTAGCCGCCACAGTTAAAAATTGAAATCATCATGTATTTGGCACCAATTTCAAAGGGGATGGGATGCAACTCTTGGTGGTAACTACCAAAATTTCCTTTGGGCTGCAAGTATGAATGAAGTGGTGCATTCCTTGGTAGATACATTGAATCTGGACACATTTTGAAGAGACACCAAGGCACCTTTTGGTTTACTATTTAAAGAGAGTCTTAGGAATGACTAAGTGCTCTTCCACTTGCATTTTGGAGAGAGTTTTTAAAGTATTTTACTTTTATTTTGTGAGAGTTTTTATTAAGAGTAGGAGTAGAGAGTAGAAAGGAGAAAAGGGTCGAAGTGAAGTCTTCTTCCTCCCACCTCTTTTCTTTCTTTAGGTTTAGATTTTATTGAAGTCTGAAGTCTATATTCTAAGTCATCAGAGTTGGGAGACTTGCTCTAAGGAGTACTTTAGCGAAGAGTCAAAGTTTAAGAGGAACTTCCTTAGTCATATGGAGAGGATTTTTAGATAAGTGTTTACTTTTAATCTTTTTATTAATACTTGATTTCATTTGTTATTTTTCTCATTGTTTTTAATTTCAAATCAATGTGTTATTGTATTTTCTCAATGTATTCTGAGTATTTTACTTTATCTTTTTCTTTCTTAAATGGAGAAGTAATTAATTTATAAAGAATTGTTGTGGAAAGTATAAGTGTTTCAAAGTTGGAAGAAGTTGTGAAGATTGATTCTAAAAACTTTGTTTACCTCTTAGTTTGGCCTGTTAAGTTGTAAAATTTTTTGAGATTATGTAAGATCCAATGCGGTATTGTCTCATAAAAGTTAGTAAGAATCACATGCAATTATATGGGTGAGAATTGTATTCCATATAATTGAATGTAATATTAGAAGATATTTTAATGGAAGGGAGTAAAATTAGAGGATTTTAGAGTGACAGGCGAAAACCCCCTAATTTTGTTTGAAGTTTTGAGTTTTGTTATGAGAAGTTAGCCCCCAGGTGGTGGGAATCGAGGGAACTCTAGAGTGAGAGACTGGTATCTTCCCTGCCTAACCATGTTCAAAATAATAAAAATCTCAACTTAACCTATGTTCTTTATAGAACCAAGTAAGCGTAAAGAGCACATTTGCTTCTATCTGCCACAACAAATTTAAATTCTTCCACAATAATACTTTAAGAATTATTACTAATTCATAAAAGGAAAGTGAACCACAATTTTATATTATGATATTTTTAATTTAATTGCAACGACGCCAAAAACTTGACCCCGCTATATTATATGTATAGAATTGTAATTGTTTATGTTGTGGATGCTACGCAAGTATATGTATCGTATCAAGTAATACAGGGCTCTAGTGGAGTCCTGGTTATCGATCCCACAGGGAAATAGAAAATTAAATAACAACTAATTTTAAAATAATAATAATAATAATTTTAAAATAGTATACGAAAATTTGGAATTCTAAATTTAAGTGCAATAAAGTAAACTAAGTATTTTAATTAGGTAACTTAACTAAGTAGAAAACTAATACGTATTGAAAGTGCGAGAAATTAAACTAATTGCTAAATAAGTCTTAACTATTCAAAAAAAGTATCTTTCCCCTTGTTTAGAAATTTAAGTGATTGATGAATTTAAATAGATAATTTTAAGGTATTGTGACAAATAGGAGCATTCCTATTCTTTACCCTTTGGTCCGAGTGTAAAGAATATTGACTAATCCTATGTTTGATTACCGAATCCGCGGCTAAGGCCGGGAGGATACCGATCGCCACTTCGAGCTCCCACGTTCCCTCGCCCGAGGGCTAACATCTACACTTCAGCTCTCGAACAATAGGACCGAATTGAATATTTTAGTCTCGTCACACTAAAATGCTCAATTCTACGCCCAGTGATATTATTTCCTATTTATTTGCACCTTCCTTCCAAGGCTTTTGAATTCCCGAATATCCGATGTAATTTTTACTATAGTTGATATTCAACATATTTTAACAAATCAAATGGCCAGTTTGAAAGTAAATTAAGTTTTAAGTAAAAATTATCACAATTTATTAATATATAAAAGTACTTCTATTTTTTAGTTCATCCAGTCACTTAATTTCATAACAGGGAGAAAGACTAATAAACTACTCAGAATGCATGGGAACTAAAATAAGCATGGATTTCATTTAAAGTTAAAAACAATAAATACAAATATTTATCTTGATTTATCCCACGCGTACTCTCGTAGTTCCTTTGACTCTTCCTTACAGTACAGCACGACTCACTAATTACTCACTAAACTCACTAAAGACACAATTTGACACACAAAACTGCACTTAAAGACACAAAAACTGCACACTTAGAACACACACAACATAAAATAACACTTAGAACACAAAATAACACACTTAGAGGCTGAATTTCAGCCTCTATATATAGAGGTGAGCAAAGGACCAAGAGGTGTGTAAGCATCTCTTCAAAAGGTGTCCAGGTTCAATGTATCTGCGCCATTTGAACTATCTCGCCGTCGGCGACGAACTACCTCGCTGTCGGCGAGGCTTCTAGAAGGTCTTCGAACCGCGCTATCTCGCTGTCGGCGGGCTCGGGCTCGCTGTCAGCGAGACAGTTATAAATCCTTCAGAAATGTCTCCTCGTAACCTCGCCGTCGGCGGGCTCGATCTCGCCGTCGGCGACTCGAGACTAAATTGCATTATTTTCTTCCTTTTTGCTCCAAATCCGCTCCTTATTATGATTTTTGCTTTTATCACCTAAATTCTCCATTCCTGCAACAAAATAAAGAAAATACCTTTCTTTAAAGTGCAATTTCATCAAAAATAGGTATGAATTTCTTAATAAAATTTTCAGTGATCAAAATCCCCCAAACTTACTTATTACTTGTCCTCAAGTAATTTTTAGTACTACATAAAAATAATGAGTTCTATAATAAAATTTTTCAATTTAAATAACTATGAATTAGATTAATTAATATCATAATAAAGTTAAATAAAAATAATTCATGTAATTTAATTAATCTTATAGAAATAAATTATTTAGTTATCAAGTCTAAGATTTCTAGCTTACTATTCATTTCAGGAATGACTATATTTAAAAGAATAACTACTTAAGATATTCATATGATAAGAAATTCAAGAAAACACTATTAGGTAAAATTCTAATCCATAAACATAAGTTTGGAAATATCTAAGTTTTTCCCTTTAGGTTAATTCAAATGAAGCCAATTTTGATAAGGCATCTCCTCAAGCTTCTCCTCATTTTTCTTTTTCTTTTTCTTTTTCTTTTTCTTTTTCTTTTTCTTTTTCTTTTCCTTTTTCTTTTTCTTTTTTTTTCTTTTTATTTTTCTTTTTTTCTTTTTCTTTTTCTTTTTCTTTTTTTCTAATGAGGATTACTGTATCTGGAGGGCTTGTTAATAATTTTGAACTTCATTTTCATCTTCCTAAATTTGAAACTTTGAAATATTTCTTAGCTTATATATACTTCATAGTTTTTTACTTCATTGATTTTCAATCTTTTCTTTTTCACTTGACTACTTAAGAATTTTAATTTTAGAATATAGTTTTCCTTACTAAAAATAGTTTACTATATTCTTATTCCCTTTAACCAAATATTTTATTCTATTTAATTAATTAAAGCACTAGAAATATTTCATTTAACCTTTTATAATAATTAAATAAAATAATTCATATTAATTAAATTGAAAAATTTGCTATAAAAATCATTTTATAATAATTTGAAAATAGAAATTGAGAACAAGTTAATAACTAAATTTGTATTTTACTCCCCCCCAAACTTAAATTTTTATATCTACTCTAAATAATGAAAAAGGGAAAGTAAATAAATCATACCTTTGAAGTTTAGGTATTTCTTTTTCTTTGAAATTTTAGCTGGCTTTTTCATTTTTCATTGAACTCGTATCGTTAGTATTCTCCATATATATATAACAATTTAAAGAAAATGCAGGGATAAAATCTGAGATAAGTATTAAATACAAAATTCAAATTAACTCTACACTACACATATGAATTACTAACATATTAAAAACATTGAACTAATAGATTAATAATTTTACAACTTAAAACAATACAGAATAAAATAAAAACATACCAAAGAAAACTAACATCCTATTTAACATAAAAACAAATGCAATTAACTAATACAAAAAACAATAACTAAACTATTATCACAATTCAAGCAAATTAATCTAACTAACATCCAATGTCTCACAACATAAAGTACTGAACATTACAAACATATAAAAGTTTCCAAAATAACTTAACATCAAACAAACAAAATAAATAAAGTCCTACTCTTCAGCATCAAAGTCCCAGGCTATATCATCTCCTCCCTGATCTGTAGGCTGAGAAGACTGAGCAGGCTGGTACTGTGAATATCGGGGGCACTCAGGAAAGACAACATCTAAATCACCACTCCTATAACGACGTTCAGCTTCATAGTATGCAATCTCGTATTCCGAATGTCGCCGGAGATATTCGCTATCATAATCATGTCTCCTCTCCGGATTATCAATCCTTTGATCAAAATGATCAAATCTTCTCCCCATTGTCTCTCCAAGCCGCTCAAAACTCCTCCTATGCGGTGTCAATTCATTCATCGGATCTTGTAGGGTAGGGGTGGTAGGCTCAGGAGGTTCATGGCTAGTAGAGGGTATATCTCTACTTGACTGAGTGAAATAACTTCTTACTTCTGATCTCCACCCTTCGTGGGATTCATATTTCTTTATATTAGTAGCTGTGAGTGGTTTCATAGGTTCCACCCATTCTTCATCATCTCTAGCCTCAACTCCAGAGAGTTGGCGAGTGCGAAAATTAATCCAAGGTGTCCCGATCCAGCTCCACTCTCATTTCGAGGAGTGGCCGGGATGTTTTGATAAATAATTCTCCCAATGTTGATGCTTCTATTTTTCCGAATACGAAATTCGAATTGCTCTATCTCGTGTTACCTCATTGTGGTGATATGTGGGTAACGCAGTAGAACAAATAAAGTAATGCCGAGCTTTGGGACTCGCATTTAATTTAGAAAGAGGAAAATTCACTCTTTCCTGCTGCTTAATTTTCCAAACTCTGGTTCCATCAGTGAGAAAGCTAATGACTTCTGTCGGTGAATTTTTAATTTAGTTTAGATAAATAATTTGAAAAGTAGTATTTGATTTTGAAAAATAATTTTTTAAATTTGAAGATTTTAAGATATGAAATCAAGCTGATCTCACATCCCGAATAGTTTATGTAAACGAGCACCGCACCACAAGCCGTGTATCTATCCCGAAGAATAGACATACCGCTTGACAATGGGGCTCGATTAAATAAACTAGAAAGGTTTGTGACATCCGTTTGGTCCGCGAACCAATTTTATAAGCCGACAGTTCCCCCGCTTAATATGAAAACATTAAACGGGGTTTATATTACTCAGGTTCTTAAAATTCCCTATAAGGGCAAGCCCCTATAGTTAATTACATCTTAAGTGACGGGAATCACCTAAGAAAACTCTCGATAATAATCAGTAGTTCTGCTCTCAAGAATTTCAAAGTTTAAGTCTTCAAGGGATTGAATTTTGGAATTTCAATAGGGAATGGATCAAATTTAGAACATTTTATTTTGGGAATCCAAAGGAAGAAAGGCAGGAGAAATCACAGATTCGAAGCGAACTTCGGTAATTTCCCGACTATCCTATTTGTTTGGCTTGGATTTAGGAAAGTCCTAATGATTATTTAATGTTTTGATCTTGTTAATTTTAATTAATTAGGACTTATATTTGTATGACAAAATCATACAAATAGCCTCGATGATGTGAGGGTTTATGTCGTATCAGACGACTACCTCGGAGTCCTAAGACCGGTTAGGGCTTAATTTACATGATATGATCATGCAAATGCCTAACGAAGAGTTGAGGATTTATGTTGCACTAGGCAAGCTACCTCGAAGTCCTTTGGTTTGGTTATTTAATTCTAAGAAAGTTTTGCTGAAGTAGACTCAGGTTTTGCTGATGACGATGGCTGTGCTGCCCACCATGCTCCGAGCTCCTTGTTGTTGCAGAGGTTTAGTTTTAGAAATCATAAATCAGGAGATGAGAGAAGTGTTCTGGTTTAGAGAAAGTCTTAATTTCCAAGTGTTTTTTATGTTTTAATTAAAACAAATCTTAAAGTTGATTATAACAACACCGGTTAAGATCCCACGGTTCCATCCTTCCGACATGGTTATTTTTATCGGATTCACTTAGTCCGGATGAATTTGCTAAACTCAACCGAATGAGTTCCACACTTTCATTTAGACCGTGGGAAATCCCGTTAGCAACACGTAGGTTACATCATCCGAGGTATTCTCGATCATCCAACAAGACGTTTTAATTTAGTTGTAGTTGTAGTTTTGTTGTTTTGTTTGTGATTAAATTTTGAGTTGTTTTATATTTTGAAATGTTGTGGCGGTGAATTTTATCTTGTAATGACTTTTAATTTAGTTTTGGTTTCAGTTTTAGGGACTATCCCAAAGGTGTGGGTTTTCATGAAACAATTGTTTATCATGCAAGAAAAGTAAGTACGATGCGATTAATTAAATTGCAATAAGGTAAATTGCAATAAAATAAAAGCGTAGCTGGAGGGTCTTCCCGTCATCCCAAGCTGCACTTAAAACACAATTAGAATGTTTAAGCATTTAGAGCAAGTTCCTAGGTAAAACTAAGGGAAGGGTTATGGTTTTCTACCAAGTTCCTAATCCTATAGCTAGTCACCTCCTATGACGTCTAGGTTCTTGTATTTTGGGTTTGAGGACGATTTTCTTCATCAAAGAACAATTAAGTTCAATTGTTCTTATAAATATCCTATCATATCGAGGAAGTGCTTAAGACGAGTCTTAAACATCTTTTCAATACTTTTAGGATTGTTTTAAGTCCAAGAGAATTTAATTATACAAATGAATTAATTGTCCGGGAGTTCAAGTTTTGTTATCTTGCTCAGTGAACTAGGATACTTGAATATCCTATAAGTGAAGTAACACTTCACTTAACACTCCTTTTAAGAGTTATGACATCATGAGTTTTTGAGGGCAAATTGATGTTCAAGTGATTTATGATTTAATTTAATTTTAATTAATGAGCTTAAGTTTAGAATAGTGTTCAAGTTGTTTTAGATTTATTTTTGAATTCTTTTTTTTTTATGTCTTAGGTGATGTTATATTTAATTCAATTTAATTTAACTTAGTTCAATTTAATTTAATTTAATTCAATTTTAATTTAATGTGGTTTAATTTAATTTAATTTAATATAAGTTAATTTAATATAATATGATTTAATTTAATTTAATTTAATTTAATTTGATTTAATTTAATTTAATTTAATTTAATTTAATTTAATTTAATTTAATTTAATTTAATTTAATTTAATTTAATTTAATTTAATTTGATTTAATTTAATTTGATTTAATTTAATTTAATATAATTTAATTTAATATGTTTTAATTTAATTTAATTTAATTTAATTTAATTTAAATTTAAATTTGATTTTATTTTTAATTTTAATTTAATATTTTATTTTAAAAGGGTTTAATTTAAATAATTTAATTTAATTCAATTTAATGATTAAGTCTTTTAGCATTTTTAAATCTTAAATTTGAATTATCATTTTAATTAGTAATTAAATATTATTGAGATGATTAATTTAGGGATTCGTAAATTAAAGAACAAATTTCTTCCTAATAACATCCCTATTTTAATAATTCCAATTTTATTATTCTTCCAAATTTAATCAATTATTTAATTAAAGTTCATTTCAATTATTTTTAAATTGTTTAATAGGTTTCTACCCTTTAATTATTTAAATTTCAATCATCCAAGTCAGATTAGAATCAAATATTTTACTCTTTAATTTTATTAAACCTAAAGTTTTAATCAAGGGTTAAAATTTTAATTACCATTTTGCCCTTCAAGCTTAATAATTTCATAACTCACTAAATTGAGCTTAAATGAGCTTGAAATTTTTATGTGACTTCACTCAGATGTCAATAAAGACATGAAAGGAGAAAATGTGATTTTTTCTGTATTTAATTTATTTATGTAATTATTTTTTGTGGAAAATAGGGATTTCCAAGGAAAATTTAATAATATGACCAAAGGAAAGTTTCTGTCCTTAAGAAAATTATGGGACATTTCTAATGACCAGAGGACCACTTTAACCAATTTTGGTGATTTTTTGAATTATATTATTTTTATTATAATTATTTTGAGTTTTGGAGTATTAATTAATTTAAAAATAAAATAAAGGTTGAAAAATGAATTTTATATTTTTCAAAAATCTCTCTGACATCAAGGAAATCAGAGAACCAACTTTTACAATTTTCTGATTTTCTTTGATTTATTAGAATTATTTTAGTGGAAATGCTAGAAAATACATTTTTTTTAATTTTAAAATTACCCTAGGGCTTTAAAATTTAATAACTCATCATAGAGACCAAAGAAAAATATGGGATTTGTTCCTAAGTGATTAAAATTCAAAATGTGACATTTTGGTGAATTTTATTATTTTTGTGATTTTTATTATTTTTTTTAATTAAAATATTAGAATAATACAAAAAATCAACCTTTTTAGAAAATTGAAATTTTAATTTTCTTAAATTCTCCTAATATCAGAGAGGCTCCAATGCATATACTTCAAGGATAAGGAAAAGACAAGGAAAAGGATCAGGGGCTGTACTAAGAACAAGAACATTAAGAAAATGTTTATTAAAGACAGAGTTTTCTTCTTTTTTTTTTAATTATTACTTTTGTACCTCTTTTTTTTTCGAATTCAACAGGGATGAAGAGGGAAAATATCAGGAAAGAGATTTTGATTTGGAAGAGAAAACAAGAAAAAAAACTTTATTATCATGATTTTAATTAGTTTAGCACATTTTTATTATTTTTTGGGTTAGGACCCAGTCATAAGTAACTACTTCGCCCGTGCTTCTAGGGATGAAGAATTCATTCCTTCGAAACATCAGGTAGCGTAATACTTTTTCAAGTATCGTCCGTTGATCGGAAGCATATGTCGTTCCCCTTGCAGTTCACTAGCCGGTAGGAGCCTCTCGAGTAGATCGCCTCAACAACAAACGGTCCTTCCCAAGTGGGTTCAAATTTTCCTCCTATCTTGCGGTGTGCGAGGATAGGTCTCTTGAGAACGAGAACTAAGTCACCAACTTTGAAAGTTCTTTGGCGGACCCGATCGTCATGGGCTTGAACCATCTTAGCTTGGTATAGTTCTAAATTCCGTCGTGCTGCAAGTCTTTTCCCTTCCGGGCTTTCCAATTCTTCTAGTCGTAATTTGGCATTCTATTCCGTCGTGATTTTGTTTGCAATCGCAATCCTAAGTGAAGGAAGCCGGACCTCTAAAGGTAACACTCGCCTCGGACCCATATACCGGAGCGTAAGGTGTAGCTTGAGTAGGAGTTCGAAGGTTGTCCGGTAGGCCCATAAGGCTTCTAACAATTTCTCGTGCCAATTTCTCTTATTATCGTCCAAGATTTTCTTTAAGATTTGAACGAGAGTTTTATTAAAAGCCTCGACCAGTGCCGTTTGCTCTTGGGTAGTAAATTGTTGAATAGCGCCGATCGATTCCGTGTCTCCCGACAAAATTGTTGATTTGTGTGCTTCGAATGCCGACCCATTATCCGAGATGATCTCGCGCGGCACTGCGAAACGGTAGACAACTTGGTTCTTGAAAAATCGTAGCACGTGGTGTGCTTTCACTTCTCTAAGTGGAACTGCCTCTGCCCACTTGGAAAAAGTAATCTGTAGCCGCAAGAATGAAGCGATGTCCTTTTGAAGATGGTGGTTCTATCGGACCCACTATATCTGTGCCCCAACATTTAAATGGCCACGACGCAATTGTCGGATGTAGCACATTTGGAGGTTGGTGTAGAACCACTCCGTGCACTTGGCATTGGTGACAGCTCTTGGCGATTTTCATGCAGTCGGTCATCATCGAGGGCCAGTAGTACCCTAGTCTTTTAATTTTCATTTTCATCTTCGGACCCGACTGGTGAGCGCCACAAAGTCCTGAATGCACCTCTTTAACGATTTCACGAGCCTCGGACCTGCTTAGGCATCTTAGCCACATCCGATCGAAAGACCTTCCGTATACTGTATTGTTTATTAATGCGTAAGACGAGTTCTTTTCTTGATCCGATGGAGCTAACGACCTATCGTCCGATAGTTTTCCCATTTGCGGGTAGTCATTCATGGTCGTCGCCAATCTTCCGTGTTCTCTCGTCACTCGCTTGCAGCTGATTCTTCTCCTTTTCTCGATTTGTGTATTGTGTCTATGTCGAGTCGTGATAGGACTCGACGTCCGTGAACCGACACTTCCATCGATTCATCTTGCAAGCAGACAAATTCTTTTGCGAGGCGGGCTAACGTATCTGCTAAAGCATTTTCTTTTCTGGGAATTTTGTAGATCGTCACATTTGGAATCTGTTCCAACAACTGTATGGCATACTGAAAGTATTGCTTGAGTCTTGGTTTTAAAATTCTGTACTGTCCGGCGATCTGTTGAATGATTAACTGCGAATCCCCATAGATGTTGATGTTTGTTATCCCCATTTGAATAGTTAATTCCAGTCCTGTTATGAGGGCTTCGTATTCTGCTTTGTTGTTTGTACACGGCTCTGTCAAGTGGTAGGAGTATCTCAACATCCCCAGCTCTGGTGTTATAAAGATTAATCCGATCCCTGCCTTACCGGGCACTATCACTTGCGATTCTTCGTCTTTGTGTGCTGAAGATGCTCCATCGAAATATAATTCCCAACGTCGATCATCAGGGTCTTCTAAGCTCATTATTTGTTGGTCTGGCAAGTCGTCATTGAGAGGAGATTCTGCCGGCAAAGGGTGTGCTGCGAGGAAGTCTTCTAGGATTTGTCCCTTTACGGCACGAAGAGGCACGAAAGTTATATCGAATTGTAATAATATCATTGACCATCTGGCAAGTCTGCCGGAAAGCGTTGGACGGGTCATCAAGTATTGCAATGGATTAAATTTTGAGATCAGGTTGACCTTATGAGAAAGCATGTAGTGTCTGAGCTTTTGAGCGGCAAAGATCAGGGCCAAACAGTGCTTTTCAATCGCGGGATACTTTACTTCCGTCGGAAGTAAACGACGGCTCAGATAGTAAAAAGCATTTTCTTTACCCCCATCATTGACCTGGGCTAACAGGGCTCCGAGAGAGTCATCTAAAGCCGCGGTATAAAGTATCGACGGTCTACACCGAGGCCAGGGTCTGCTAAGACAGGAGGTGTCATTAAATATTGTTTAATGTCCTCGAAGGCCTTCCGGCATTTCTCTTCCCAAATAAATTTGGCGTCCTTTTTAACTAGTGCCGAGAAAGGTCGACACCTATCTGACAAGTTCGAGATAAAGAGTCGAAGATATGCCAGCTTCCCTTAAAAAGATCGTAGTTGTTTTAAGGTTTTGGGAGGCGGCATTTCTAAGATAGCTTTAATCTTTTCCGGGTCGATTTCAATTCCACAATGTCGGACAACGAATCCTAAGAATTTCCGGAGGTGACGCCGAAGGCGCATTTTAAGGGATTCATCTTAAGGTTAAATTGTCTTAATCGTTCGAAAATAATTCTCAAATCATACAAGTGGTTTTCCTTTACTTTGCTTTGGATGACCACATCATCCACGTAGCATTCGACTTGATTGTGGATGAGATCATCAAAAATTCTTGTCATCGCTCTCTGGTAGGTTGCTCCCGCGTTCTTTAGTCCGAATGGCATCACTGTGTAGCAATATACTCCAATCGGCGTTCTGAATGCTGTAAGTTTTTCATCTTCTGGAGCCATTTTTATCTGGTTGTATCCTGAAGATCCATCCATAAATGAGAATATTTCATGCGTTGAAGCAATGTTGATCATTAATTCTGGGATCGGTAGAGGGAATTCATCTTTCGGACATGCCTTGTTTATGTTGACCTCATTTTTGATGAGGTCTTCTCTTCTTCTTTTAGTGCTTAGGATCTAGCCTTAGGCTTTTCCTTTGACTATCTTAGAGGATTAGAATTGGGACCCACCTTTTAGAAATTCAAACCACTTCTAAACTCCCTGCAAACTCCACAAACTTGACTGTAGACCCCTAATCACCTAGAGGGTTGAAATCAAATGTGGAAGTTTAAAGGATGAGTTCCTATAGGACTCTTTGGCCTTAGGACTGCCCTGGGTGGCCTGGTCTGATGGAAGGGTTGACTTGCACACACACTACACCTACACACTACACTTTCACACACTTCCTAAAAACACACCCATACCCGACTTGACCTCCTGACTCATGTAGGTGATTCACATGGATGGTCCTTAACCCCTAAGCCCTTGGCTGAGAGGGTTAGGAACAACATAGTGAATGCCTCAAATGAGTCCCTTCATGGCTCATGTGGGCTTGATATGGCTTCATGGCTCAACAAAAATGATTTCATTCCACTTACATCCACTCAATCTTCAATTTTCCAAATTTTCAATTTTTGACCCCCGGGACCCTACACCCGCTAACCTACCCAAAGCCCTGAATAGCCCAAATTTCTCAAAAATTTCCAAATCACCCAAAATTCTCCAAAATCATTCCCAAACATTTCCACATCACTCAAATTGATCATCCATACCCAAAAATATCAAAAATTCCAAAAATTCCTCCCAATACCCTCCAAATACCCAAAATACCCCTCCTAGCCAAAAAATCCAAAAATTCAGAAAATTCCCAGAAAATTCCAGAAAATCCCAAATATTCCTAATTTCATTTTGTTCAACTACACCATGGGCCAATTTTGTCAATTTACCCCACTTTTATCAAAACCCCCAATTTGACCCATTTTAACCCAAAGTAAACCCAATGTCAAACCTAACCTACCCAATTGACCTAAATTCTGGTCCAATTCAATTCTAAACTTCAATTCAATATCCCCAACACCAATTTAGACCAAATCCAAGCCCAATTTAATTGGCATTGGGATCCAATTTCACTTTTGGCCTTAAAGCCCAATTTGGACCTATGACCCAAACCTAACCCAAACTCACCCAATTCAACTCCAATGAACCCCAAATCTTTTCTAAATCTTCCTTAACATCCCCATAAACAAAACACTAACATGATTTGCCCAAAATTTAGACCCAAACCCCACTCAAATTCAACCCCAAATCAAAAAGCCCAATTTTGACCTAAACCTAAACCAAGCCCAAATGAGCCCAAATCCCAAAATCAAAACCTAACCAAAGCCAAAACCTCTTTGAAACACTCCCATAAACATTTCCCAACATTAATTTTACATCAATTTGAACTCTAGCCCAACTTTGGCCCATGGTAGCCAATTTTGGCCCACCTTAGCCTCTTTACCAAAAAGGCCCATATCCAACCCAATTCAAACCCAAATCACCTCAAATTTGTTTCAAACCACTCATGACACATCCCTAAACCAAACTCAACAATTATTTGGCCCAAGCCTTTACCAAAATTTCATCCCAAAATCCATTTTAAAATTCAAAAGCCCACTTTCCTAAACCATTTTAAAAGCCCATCCTTTACCACATCCAAAGGCCCAAAATTGGTCCCAAAGCCCATATGACATTTCCCCTCATCATACTTTCAATTAAACTCAATACCTAAGTCCTAAATTCATCATCAAACAATTCCAAATCAAGCCCCATACAAATTCACATCAAAATATCAAAATTTTTCTTAAATCCATTTACATGAAATTGACTTGACTTTTCCCAAGCCAAAGGTGAGCCATGAAGCCATGCATGAGCCACATGGAAGCCATGAGAGCCTCTTTACATGTCACCATACCATATTGGGTAGGAAGGAGGGCCCCTTTCCTTAATCCCTAAAGCTCATTAGCCTTAATCATGATTCACCTAAACCTAAATTTAATCCAAATATATTTGGATGGAGACTTCTCCATGCCAAACCAGACTGATCCCTTTGATCCCCCACAGACCCAAAGCCACCTTGAAGGGTGCACCAAGCCCAAATGGGTGAGTTGACCCATTTAGACCCAAAACTAGCCATGCCCCATTCTACTTTGGATCAAAGCCTTTACACTTGGCATTTGCCGATTGCTTGCACAAACACCTGACCACGACCCACTCGACCACGAGGGTGACCCTTGCCTGCCGGCCAGCCACCCCAGTCGCCGGAAAACTCCATGGCCGAGAGGTCCAAGTCAATCCAAGCTTGGAATTCTCACTCGCTGAGCTGCCCCATGCCCAGTGGCCATTGCAGCTGTTCTTCACTTGCCATGAGCAGTCGATCCCAGCCCTCAACTCCCCGGGAGGCCCTCCAGCCCCGCCTCATTTAAGCTCCCCACCTCTCGGCCATGAGGAGGAGCTGAACCGGACCATACCAAAACTCGCCAAAATCACTCCTCACTCCCCTCTAAACTTAGAGCAATTGATCCCCACCGTTCTCCTGCTCCAATACCCATTGATTGAGCTCGATTTTGAAGCTCGATTCTCGAGCCGAACAGGACATTCCTGAATCCTTCACCAAAATCAAATTAAACTCACCTACACCTTCACCGAGCCAAGAGAAGAAGTTTTCCAGTGAAAGCCCCCTCTCCGGGCCACCCGGTTGTTCCGGACTCGAAAGGTTGTGATCGGCCTTGGTGGAAACTACACCTGAGCAATTCACCACATCCCCAGGGCTTCATCCCTAGCCTCCTGCGGCTCCAACGAACGTGCCGAATATCTCGATCGAGGCTTCACCTCTCGGAGCAAAGGTATGAACTAATTCTTCATCCCGAGCCTCCGGAGATTCTCCATTTCAAATGCTTTAATTTCAATGCATGGTAACCGTATAGATGTGTTCGTCTCTTCGAGACGAATCCATAGAAGCATAAGAACATGAAAATCCATTGAGTATCGAGTGAGATATTAGGGATTTAGTGTGGACGGCTCTCGGGTGAGGACATTTGGGGACGATGAACGGATGTCGTCCATTTAATACACGCGCGCACGGACGGCCAGGATCGCGCCGGATGAGGAGACGGAACGATACAGCGGGCCCCGGACGGCCGACTCGGATGGCGGCGCCCAATCACGGCGCGACACGTACCCCTTCGGAGCCGCTCGATGTTTCGCCGGCGCCGCGTGGATAAGTAGAAAATTAGGGGTATTTTCTATTTATTTAATTCCCTAAACTTCAAAAATTCATAACTTTGTGTAGGAAAATCATAAAAATAAAATAAAAATACCCTCTTGCTCGGTGAACGAGAGGAGAATAATGTGGAAAAGAAATCATTTAATTTCATCAAGTATTTTATTTTTAATGATTTATTTACTGTCTGCATTGTATTTAATTCTCCATGCATGTATACAATTCACCATGGCATGAGACCATAGGGCTTTTGAAGCCTCCGAATTTGGGAACATTCCCTGAATTTTCCAAAGTCGGAGGCCATCCCTATGAAGAGTTATTGATTTTTCAAATTCATGTCATCTGTTTTGAGTATTTTAATTCCAATAAATAGCATGTTGTGAAATAAATTCTAGGAAAATTTGGTGATGTTCCTTATGACCAGAGAACCCTAGGAAAAATAGGTTTTGAGTTAGTTCATTTTAGACTAACCCTAATTGGCTTAAACACTCAAAATAGGTCTCTAATTAATTAGAGTTAACCATAGATCAAATTGACTTGAAATCAATTCTCCACTGACCTTTAGGATCAGAGGAACCCACCATAAAAGTTTGAAGTCAATTGGACTTGGTTAGCCCTATTAATTGGGTTGATTAAGCCATTTAGTCATTTTAAACTTTAAAAATTCATAACTTTCAAAATATCTTTCAAAAATTCACCAAATTGGTTTTAGAGCCTCTCTGATATCAGGGGAATTTAAGAAAATTAAAATTTCAATTTTCTAAAAAAGTTGATTTTTAATATTATTTTAATATTTTTAATAATTAAAAAAATAATAAAAATCACAAAAATAATAAAATTCACCAAAATGTCACATTTTGAATTTTAATCACTTAGGAACAAACCCCATATTTTTCTTAGGCCTATTTGGTGAGATATTAATTTTTAAAGTTCTAGGGTAATTTTAAAATTAAAAAAAATGTATTTTCTAGCATTTTCACTAAAATAATTATAATAAATCATAGAAAAATCACAAAATTGCAAAAATTGCTTCTCTGATTTCCTTGATATCAGAGAGATTTTTGAAAACATAAAATTCATTTTTCAACATTTATTTTATTTTTAAATTAATTAATACTCCAGAACTTAAAATAATTCTAATAAATAAAATATAATTCAAAAAATCACAAAATTTGGTCCAAGTGGTCCTCTGGTCATTAGGAATGTCCCATAATTTTCTTAAGGACAGAAACTTTTCCTTGGTCATGTTATTAAATTTTCCTTGGAAATCTCTATTTTCTACCAAAAATAATTATATAAATAAATTAAATACAGAAAAATCACATTTTCTCCTCTCATGTCTTTAGTGACATATGAGTGAAGTCACATAAAAATTTCAAGTGCATTTGAGTTCAATTTAGTGAGTTATGAAATTATTAAGCTTAAAGGGTAAAGTGGTAATTAAATTTCTTTTAATCCTTAATTAAAACTTTAGGTTTAATAAAAATTAACAAGTAAAATATCTGATCCTAATCTGATTTGGATGATTGAAATTTAAATAATTGAAGGGTAGAAACCCATTAAGCAATTTAAAATGATTAAACTTTAATTAAATAATTGATTAAATTTGGAAGAATAATAAAATTGGAATTATTAAAATAGGGATATTATTAGGAAGAGATTTATTCTTTAATTTAAAAAAATCCCTAAATTAATCATCTCATTAGTGTTTAATTCCTAATTAAAATGATAATTCAAATTCAAAATATTAAAAGACTTAATCATTAAACTAAAATTAAATTATTGAACTCTTTTAAAATTTTAATTAAAATTAAAATGAATAAAATTAAATTAAAAAATTAAATTAAATTAAATTAAATCAAATTAAAAATTAAATTAAAAATTAAATTAAATTAAATAAATTAAATTAAATTAAATTAAATTAAATCAAATTAAATTAAAAATTAAATTAAATCAAATTAATTTAATGTAACATCAAACCAAACTAAATTGAATTAAATTAAATCAAATTAAAAATTAAATTAAAAAATTAAATTAAATTAAGTTGAATTAAATAACATCACCTAAGACATAAAGAACTCAAAAATAAATCTAAAATAACTTGAACACTATTCTAAACTTAAATCATCAATTTGAACTTAAATTTGAATCACAAACCATTTGAACACCAATTTACCTTCAAAAGCTTTAGTTATCATAACTCCTAAACAGAATATTAAATGAAATGTTACTTCACTTATAGGACATTCAAATGTCCTAGTTCACTGAGCAAGTTAACAAAACTTGAAAACCTCGGACGATCGATTCATTTACATAATTAAATTCACTTGGACTTAAAACAATCCTAGAAATATTGAAAAGATGTTTAAGATTCTTCTTAAGCACTTCCTCAATATGATAGGATATTTATAAGAACAATTGAACTTAGTTGTTCTTTGATGAAGAAAATCGTCTTCAAATCAAAAACACAAGGAACCTAGACGTCATAGGAAATGACTAGCTATAGGATTAGGAATTTGGTAGAAAACCATAACCCTTACCTTAGCTTTACCTAGGAACTTGCTTAAATGTTCTAATCGTGTTTTAAGTGCAGCTTGGAATGACGGGAAGACCCTCTAGGTACGCTTTTATTTTATCGCAATTTACTTTCCTGCAATTTACTTTCTTGCAATTTATTTTATTGCAAATGCACTTTACTTTTCTTGCATGATAAACAACAGTTGCATGAAAACCCACACCTTTAGGATAGTCCCTAAAACTGAAACCAAAACTAAGTTAAAAGTCATTGCAAGATAAAATTCACCGCCACAACATTTCAAAATATAAGACAACTCAAAATTTAATCACAAACGAACAACAAAGCTACAACTACAACTAAATTAAAACGTCTCATTGAATGATCGGGAATACCTCGGATGATGTAACCCACGTATTGCTAACGGGATTTCCCACGGTCCAAATGAAAGTGCGGAACTCATTTAGTTGAGTTTAGCAAATTCATCTGGACTAAGTGAATTCGATGAAAATAACGGTGCCGGGATGACGGAACCGTGGGATCTTAATCGGTTCGTTTAATCAACTTTAAGATCTGTTTTAATTAAAATGTTAAAAACACATGGAAATTAAGACTTTCTTTAAACCAAACACTTCTCTCATCTCCCGATTTATGACTTCTAAAACTAAACCTCTGCAACAACAAGGAGCTCGGAGCATGGTGGGCAGCACGACCATCGTCGTCAGCAAAACTGAAATCTACACCAGCAAAACTTTCTTAGAATTAAATAACCAAGCCATAGGACTTCGAGGTAGTTTGCCTAGGGCAACATAAATCCTCATCTCTTCGTTAGGCATTTGCATGATCATATCATGTAAATTAAGCCCTAACCGGTCTTAGGATTTCCGAGGTAGTCGTCCGATACGATATAAACCCTCACATCTTCGAGGCTATTTGTATGATTTTATCATACGAATATAAGTCCTAACTAATTAAAGTTGGCAAGATTAAAACATTAAATAAACATTAGGTCTTTCCTAAATCCAAGCCAAACAATAGGATAGTCGGGAGATTATCGAAGTACACTTCGAATCCGTAATTTCTCCTAGTTTTCTTCCTTTGAATTCCCAAAATAAAATGTTCCAAACTTGATCCATTCCCTATTGAGATTCAAAAATTCAATTCTTTGAAAACTTAAACTTTGAAATTCTTGAGAGCAGAATTATTGATTATTATCGAGAGTTTTCTTAGGTGATTCCCGTCACTTAAGATGTAATTAACTATAGGGGCTTGCCCTTATAGGGAATTTTAAAGAACCCGTGTAATATAAACCCCGTTTAATGTTTTCATATTAAGCGGGGAATTTGTCGGCTTATAAAATTGGTTCGCAGACCAAACGGATGTCACAAATCTCATAGTTTATTTAATCGAGCCCCATCATCAAGCAGTGTGTCTATTCTTCGGGATAGATACACGGTTTGTGGTGTGGTGCTCGTTTATATAAACTATTTGGGATGTGAGATCGGTTTGATTTCATATCTTAAAACTTTTAAACTTAAAATTATTTTCAAAATCAAATGTTATCTTTTAAACTATATATTTAAATTAAATTTAAAATATAAAAATTCGCCGACAATTTCTGTAGGCGACCCCCTTTTCAAAATAAAACACATAACCTAAAAATATGCCGACAAGTTTAAATCTCTGAAATCCACACAAATTCTGATCTGACCATTCTTCTTCCTGACTGGTACCACATTGGCTAACCAAGTCGGGTATTGTTCTTCACGGACAAATTTGGCGTCTATTAGCTTTTTAACTTCGGCTATGACTTGCTCGTTCGATTTCTAGACGCATTCTCCCGGAACCTTGTCCGACCGGAACGAAGTAGGATCCACTCCTAGCTTATGGACTGCAACCTCTGGAGCTAATCCTGGCATCTCATCGTAGCTCCAAGCAAAACAGTCTTTAAATTCCATTAATAACTTGATTATTTCTTCGGAGTCTTCTTTATTGAGTAAGGAGCTAACAAAGGTAGGTCTAGGTTCTTTGCTAGTACCTAAGTTAACTTTCGTTAACTCATCTATTGTAGATTTGATCTCTTCTTCGAACTCTGGTGGAGCGTCTCCAATTTGTAAATCTTCAAGTTCTTCTGTAGCTTCCATGCAGTCTTCATTGGACTTGCAAGTGACAACCATGCAAAATTCAGTATCGTCAACTGATCCTACTGTGCCGAACCCGAGACCATGCTTTGAATTGGGTGGACGACCGGAGTTATTCCATAAATTTTCAAAATGTTGTGATTGACCTTTTGTCCATTGTCGAGGTAAGAAACCACGCTGAATTAAACTTTGAACATAGGGAGAGTACCACTCAAAAGGTAATTCCATTAATTCTGATGAAGTAGCATCTTCAAATTGTACATTGTTTTCAATTTTGGAGGAAGGAGCACCACGGTAGAACTTGATGGGCTTTGTACGCACGTCGCGTACCTCTTTGACCACCATACCCTCGATCTTATTAGAATGGATCGGGGTCAGGGTCATAGTATGTACATAGTGGTTAATCTTCTCGTACATCGATTTATATTCTTCGTTCTTTTCATCTTCGAGAAGGATCCTGAATTGTGGCTTCTTCCGACTTATTATCGCTGCTTCTTGCTTGATTTCTTTTTCTTCTTCAGAGCTATCTTCCCATTCAACATTGATGGTCGGTTTCCTCCGTCCAACTGTCCTAACGTCTCGCCACGACCTCGTCCCCGGCCTCGACCTCGGATGCGAGTTGTGGAGAAACCTTCACCATCTCGCCGTAAGGGAGTGGTGAGTGACTGTTGGACTAGAACTTCAGGTTCTTCATCGTCCCAAATTTCCTTTGCTTCATTTGTTATGGTATCTCTGGAGAAGATTGTTTTCTTCGGGGGTGCGTAATAAGCCGCATCTTCATGGATTCCAATTTCATGTACGGAGAATGGTTGTAAGTCACCTTTGATGCACTGTTCCCCTCCATCGTAGTATTTGATGCACTGATGTAGAGATGATGGTACCATCCTATTTTCATGTATCCATGGTCGGCCCAAGTAGAGCGTTGAATGACGTTTCGAATCAATTATATGAAATTTCGCGGTTGTCTTTGCTAAGTCACCGGTCTTCATTAGACAGTGTTATTGAGCCGAGGGCTCTTTCTCCTTTCCGGTTGAATCTCGTTAATAACATTTTGTCCGCTTCGAGCTCGCGAGCATCAATTTCCAAGTATGCTGGCGTTCGAAGATTCATTATATTGATTGATGCTCCTGGATCCACCAATACTCTGGAGAGTGTAAACTTCCCAATAGTAATTGAAATGTACAACGGTCGGTTGTGGTCTGCTGTCCCAAGTAGTAGGTCATTGTCCGTGAAGGTGACACCTCGCTGTTTTTTTAACGAGCACACCTCATCTAAGGAATCTCCAGTCATTCGAGCTAAGCAAATTTCTGGATCAAGTAAGGCCTTGATCAGAGCTTCTCTCATCTCCTTTGATAAGATGAGAGCGTCGTAGATGCTCAGTTTGGCTGGTAGTTTCCTAAGATGGGCTAGCACGTTGTAGTCCACTTTATTTTCATGTGTCTTGTTTTCTTCCGGATGGGTATTTCTTCTCGCCGGGTTGGTTCTTCCCGAACAACCACCGTTTTCCTTTGTCCTTTGGACCCATTCTCGGAGGTAGAACTCTTCCACTTCTTAAGTCGACTTCGTGATTTCTTCGAATCTAGTATTGAGTTTGCTGATGTCTCCTTCTGAATTGGACTGACAGGTTCTTCAGGATTAGCTTCGGAATCTGAAGGTTCTAACTCTATTGTGACTGGAGCTCCTCGAAACTCGTAAATAGATTCGTTGCTTGTTGAACTGTCGTAGCCTCCTTGGTGGATGCCTTCTTCGTCATTATGATCGTCGAGTTTGTGTATGATTTGAGAATTGCTATTTGTATCGGAATCAACGTCCGGATTAGGTTGATTGTCGCTAGTTACGTAATCGTTAGAAACAGTCAAAACGTAGCCAACGCCATAACCCTCATCATTATAAGATCCCACCGGAGTGAGCAGATAATCATACGAGTCGGAGGTTCGAGGGATTTCTCCCCCGAATCGGAAACAACTATCCTAGGATAAGCAGCCCCTAGTCTAGCCTTAGGAGCCTCAGTCTTCTCTTCTTCGTCGATTTTCTTCTTTTCTTCAGTCGTCTCTTGTTGAGGTAGTTCTTCTATCGCAAGTGATAGTGTCGACTTGACGGGTTTCAAACTCGAATCGAGGCTTCGCACCGAAGCGGTTTGGATGTGATCCAAAATCTTCTTCGAAGACTTTGTCCAAGCAAGTAGTCCATCCATCATCAATTGCATAGGGATCTATTGGAACAATGAGATCCGTCGAGATAACATTGACGGAACCTCCTTTCTGGGGTTCCTTCATGTACTCCTTCGGGATTGTTATATTCCCTTTCCGAAGATTGTCGTTGAGCCAACTCTTGAAGGTAATACAATCTTCTATCTTATGCCCAAGCATCCAGTGGTAAGGGCAAAAGTTGGGATCACCTTTCTTGTCGACTTCTTCCGGTATTTTAGGCTCTGGCAGTTGGAAATCTGGAGTCTTCATCAGACTGCGGAACATTTTCGACACTGCCTCATTCTTGAACGGATACTCCCTGCTCGAAGTTCCCTTAAAGTACGTTGCGGACGAGGCGGTTGTTCATACCGTCGAGATGACCGATAGCTGGGTCGGGGTTGCCGGTAATCTCGTCGAGGTTGCCGCGGCCGTTCTGACGATATTTGTATCGGTTGCTTGCCTTTGTCGACTGCTGCAACGATCCCGGACTTCTTTTCAAAAGTTTTCACGGGCTTCTGTTTGTCTATTTCGTCGGTGAAACTTAATTGCTTCGCCTCCTCTTGCAGGCTTCCGGCCTTGCTTAACAACTTCTCGAAAGTCTTAATAGTAAATCCCTTGAGGAGAAGTGCTATCGGGCCATGGATGCTTTTTAGTAAAATGCCGACTGCATGTTGTTCTTGTAGCTGCGGCTCACACTTCATACTTAGGTTCTTCCATCGAAGTATGTAGTCCACCAATGTTTCGTTCGGTTTCTGCTTCTCTACCACTAAATCACCTATAGTGATGTGGTGCCGAGCTCCGCAAATCGCTCGATGAAGAGGTTCTCTAGTTCTGAAAATATCTTCACCGAACCGTTTGGTAATCTCGCATACCAATCAAAGGCGATCCTCGACAGTGCTATCGACAAATTGTCCGAAGAGTAAGGCATCACTTCCGCCGGCGTTGCAACAACCGGCACGAAAATGTGCAACATGCCGCCGAGGGTTTCCTGGCTCCATCAAAGGTCTCGAACGGAGGTGGTACAAAGCCTTTTAGATATCGGACAGCGTCGAATTCTTCGTGGTAAGGTCTACCTCGTCCGAATGGACGTCCCGCTCTTTGATTGTGCCAAGGCTTCTCGCACTTCGTCGTTCCACCAAGCTCTTGATATCCTTTTCTGGAATCATGCTTTGTGTTGCATCCTACTATAATTGATCATCCCCGTTGACGGATGTAATCTCCTTTCCTCCGTCTACAATGTGAATGACTTCTGGGGGTGTTTCTCTTTGGGGTTGAACTTGACTCTGTAGAGTGGCTAGGGCTACAGCCATCTCTTCCATCCTTTTTGCCATTTGGGCGATCGTATCATCTTTCTCTTGAAGCCGCCTCCTCATTACTTCGGCTCCTCTCTTCTGCGGCCGCAGGAGCACCTTGTGAAGCCGACGAAGCTCGCGTTTCAACCATGTTAATTTCTGCATATTCATCATCCATGAACTCGACGAGTCAACTTCATCTCCGAATTTCTCTTCTCTTTCCCTTGCTAGTCGCCGAATATCGTTCTTAGCTTTTCCATAGCATCTTCTAGTGGTCTTTTCTGTGTATCCTTGCAGTTGTCATGTGATAATTGTCGGGTTTCCTTCTCATGAGTCCCCTTTACTGCGGTAGCACTTTCTTCGGACTCAAGTCTCCTGACGAGACTTTCCTTTTCTGGTCGTTGTTTCGGTCTTAATTGGCCGGTAGTGGGACGCCATACCATCCTTCTAGCAGCAGAAGGCCTAGGACCGGATGGTCTGTCGGCTGAATGCTGGAAGGTGGTATCCTCCCTGATCTGTAAACCTGAAACAACAACAGGTGGACTAGCCTTCATCTTCTTATTCGGCTCTTCTGCAGCGATAGCAGGTTCTACTCGTAGCCCAAGACGGGATTTGGCCGGCACCCGCCCTATCCTTCTTAAAATCTCCGATACAAGGCATTTTTCTTTCTTTGCTAACTTCTCAATCACAGTCTGTAGTCGGGCAAATGGTGTAATCCTTGCCCTTTTCTTTCTGTTGTCGTTATAGTATGCAGGTCGAGGTAATGTGGAGGCAATCCTGCGGACATTTTCCTCGTCAGCTGCGGCTGAAAGGGGATGGAATCTACTTCCTTCCAAAAGGGGTGTATATTCAGCAATGGTATGTATTCGAGTAATGGTGTGTACTCGTGGATTTCTTCTAAGAAAGCGACTTCGGCAGCTTCGGCCTTCCCGGCGATCTTCCTACCTCTGTTTCTTCTCCGAGTCCGTGTTAGGGGTGGAACCCTTGAGCTGGACCCAATTTCAAAAACGAAGGTCTTACACGGAAATCCGTACCCTCCACGGTAACATGCTCGTTACAAATTCGAACTTCCTTCCCCTTCGGTCTGGCGGAAGCCGGGGTAGGTGCGAGAGACGACTAGACCAGTGGGGGTAGAGATAACAGTCCTCCTTTGGACAGTAGCATTCCACTCAGCTGGAACCCTTTGCAGGGGAGGGAACTCTTGAGTTGACTTAAGGTTGACTCGATCAAAGGTCTCTCAGTTTCAGATACTTTGTTTGTCAGCGCGAAAAGGGTAACGTCAGTGATCTTGACATTTGTGTTCTCGAATCCTTGTCCAAACCGGATGATCCCATTGTCGGGTAGCTCATCCTTGTAAACAGCGAAGTCCAGCCCATTGGTGAAGGAGAAAATTAGCTTTGGGGCTTCCATTTCTGCATGGTAGATTCTGATTGTCAGTCCCAAGTTATGCTTCTTCTCATCAGGACGAAAAGAAAGGAATCAAAAAGAGTCCGAACACATTCTTGTTCATGTATTTATAAGAAGGAGTTATTTGTTAAAAGAGTCATTCATTAAAGGGTTTGTTTATTTAGAACGGAATGTTTAAAGGTGTAGAGAAGGTAAGGAATTCGATTCAGAATTGGAAAGGAAAAGAAAGTCTTATGCAAGACTTCTCGACTCGAAGGATCACTCCTAAACTAACACCTATTGGGGGTCCACCCCACCTCAGAAATGAGGTAAAAGGATCTTGGAACCTCTCTGTTTAGGGGTGTCTAAACAGTGGCTCCTAAATCCGAGAGAATGTTGGCTATACTTGTTCAAGGTAGAAATGAACATAGTATTCCAACGGAAAGAAGGGTAGTTTGATCCATTAGGGACATGGATACACTACCGATTTTTGAAAGCAAAACTATCTGATTAAAAATGGAGAGAGGAATTGTTCCCCAGCGGAGTCGCCAGAAATTGTCGACAAATTTTTAATTTAGTTTAGATAAATAATTTGAAAAGTAGTATTTGATTTTGAAAAATAATTTTTTAAATTTGAAGATTTTAAGATATGAAATCAAACTGATCTCACATCCCGAATAGATTATGTAAACGAGCACCGCACCACAAACCGTGTATCTATCCCGAAGAATAGACACACCGCTTGACAATGGGGCTCGATTAAATAAACTAGAAAGGTTTGTGACATCCGTTTGGTCTGCGAACCAATTTTATAAGCCGACAAGTTCCCCTACTTAATATGAAAACATTAAACAGGGTTTATATTACCTGGGTTCTTAAAATTCCCTATAAGGGCAAGCCCCTATAGTTAATTACATCTTAAGTGACGGGAATCACCTAAGAAAACTCTCGATAATAATCAGTAGTTCTGCTCTCAAGAATTTCAAAGTTTAAGTCTTCAAGGGATTGAATTTTGGAATTTTAATAGGGAATGAATCAAATTTAGAACATTTTATTTTGGGAATCCAAAGGAAGAAAGGTAGGAGAAATCACAGATTCGAAGCGAACTTCGGTAATTTCCCGACTATCCTATTTGTTTGGCTTGGATTTAGGAAAGTCCTAATGATTATTTAATGTTTTGATCTTGGCAATTTTAATTAATTAGGACTTATATTCGTATGACAAAATCATACAAATAGCGTCGATGATGTGAGGGTTTATGTCGTATCGGACGACTACCTCGGAGTCCTAAGACCGGTTAGGGCTTAATTTACATGATATGATCATGCAAATGCCTAACGAAGAGTTGAGGATTTATGTTGCACTAGGCAAGCTACCTCGAAGTCCTATGGTTTGGTTATTTAATTCTAAGAAAGTTTTGCTGAAGTAGACTCAGGTTTTGCTGATGACGATGGCCGTGCTGCCCACCATGCTCCGAGCTCCTTGTTGTTGCAGAGGTTTAGTTTTAGAAATCATAAATCAAGAGATGAGAGAAGTGTTCGGTTTAGAGAAAGTCTTAATTTCCAAGTGTTTTTTATGTTTTAATTAAAACAAATCTTAAAGTTGATTATAACAACACCGGTTAAGATCCCACGGTTCCATTCTTCCGGCATCGTTATTTTTATCGGATTCACTTAGTCCAGATGAATTTGCTAAACTCAACTGAATGAGTTCCACACTTTCATTTAGACCGTGGGAAATCCCGTTAGCAACACGTAGGTTACATGATCCGAGGTATTCCCGATCATCCAACAAGACGTTTTAATTTAGTTGTAGTTGTTGTTTTGTTGTTTTGTTTGTGATTAAATTTTGTGTTGTTTTATATTTTGAAATGTTGTGGCGGTGAATTTTATCTTGTAATGACTTTTAATTTAGTTTTGGTTTCAGTTTTAGGGACTATCCCAAAGGTGTAGGTTTTCATGCAACAATTGTTTATCATGCAAGAAAAGTAAGTACGATGCGATTAATTAAATTGCAATAAGTAAAATTGCAATAAAATAAAAGCGTACCTGGAGGGTCTTCTCGTCATCCCAAGCTGCACTTAAAACACAATTAGAATGTTTAAGCATTTAGAGCAAGTTCCTAGGTAAAGCTAAGGGAAGGGTTATGGTTTTCTACCAAGTTCCTAATCCTATAGCCTAGTCACCTCCTATGACGTCTAGGTTCTTGTATTTTGGGTTTGAGGACGATTTTCTTCATCAAAGAACAATTAAGTTCAATTGTTCTTATAAATATCCTATCATATCGAGGAAGTGCTTAAGACGAGTCTTAAACATCTTTTCAATACTTTTAGGATTGTTTTAAGTCCAAGAGAATTTAATTATACAAATGAATTAATCGTCCGGGAGTTCAAGTTTTGTTATCTTGCTCGATTGAACTAGGATACTTGAATATCCTATAAGTGAAGTAACACTTCACTTAACACTCCTTTAAGAGTTATGACATCATGAGTTTTTGAGGGCAAATTGATGTTCAAGTGATTTATGATTTAATTTAATTTCAATTAATGGGCTTAAGTTTAGAATAATGTTCAAGTTGTTTTAGATTTATTTTTGAATTCTTTTTTTTTATGTCTTAGGTGATGTTATATTTAATTCAATTTAATTTAACTTAGTTTAATTTAATTTAATTTAATTCAATTTTAATTTAATGTGGTTTAATTTAATTTAATTTATTTTAAGTTAATTTAATATAATATGATTTAATTTAATTTAATTTAATTTGATTTAATTTAATTTAATTTAATTTAATTTAATTTAATTTAATTTAATTTAATTTAATTTAATTTAATTTAATTTAATTTAATTTAATTTGATTTAATTTAATTTAATTTAATTTAATTTAATATGTTTTAATTTAATTTAATTTAATTTAATTTAATTTTAATTTTAATTTGATTTTATTTTTAATTTTAATTTAATATTTTATTTTAAAAGGGTTTAATTTAAATAATTTAATTTAATTCAATTTAATGATCAAGTCTTTTAGCATTTTTAAATCTTAAATTTGAATTATCATTTTAATTAGTAATTAAATATTATTGAGATGATTAATTTAGGGATTCTTAAATTAAAGAACAAATTTCTTCCTAATAAAATCCCTATTTTAATAATTCCAATTTTATTATTCTTCCAAATTTAATCAATTATTTAATTAAAGTTCATTTCAATTATTTTTAAATTGTTTAATAGGTTTCTACCCTTTAATTATTTAAATTTCAATCATCCAAGTCAGATTAGAATCAAATATTTTACTCTTTAATTTTATTAAACCTAAAGTTTTAATCAAGGGTTAAAATTTTAATTACCATTTTGCCCTTCAAGCTTAATAATTTCATAACTCACTAAATTGAGCTTAAATGAACTTGAAATTTTTATGTGACTTCACTCATATGTCAATAAAGACATGAAAGGAGAAAATGTAATTTTTTCTGTATTTAATTTATTTATGTAATTATGTTTTGTGGAAAATAGGGATTTCCAAGGAAAATTTAATAATATGACCAAAGGAAAGTTTCTGTCCTTAAGAAAATTATGGGACATTTCTAATGACCAGAGGACCACTTGGACCAATTTTGGTGATTTTTTGAATTATATTATTTTTATTATAATTATTTTGAGTTTTGGAGTATTAATTAATTTAAAAATAAAATAAAGGTTGAAAAATGAATTTTATATTTTTCAAAAATCTCTCTGATATCAAGGAAATCAGAGAACCAACTTTTACAATTTTCTGATTTTTCTTTGATTTATTAGAATTATTTTAGTGGAAATGCTAGAAAATACATTTTTTTAATTTTAAAATTACCCTAGGGCTTTAAAATTTAATAACTCATCATAGAGACCTAAGAAAAATATGGGATTTGTTCCTAAGTGATTAAAATTCAAAATGTGACATTTTGGTGAATTTTATTATTTTTGTGATTATTATTTATTTTTTTAATTAAAATATTAGAATAATACAAAATCAACTTTTTTAGAAAATTGAAATTTTAATTTTCTTAAATTCTTCTAATATCAGAGAGGCTCCAAAACAAATTTGCATGATTAGCTCTAATTAATTAAAGACCTATTTTGGGTGTTTAAGCCAATTAGGGTTATTCCAAGTGAATTAATTCAAAACCTATTTTTCCTAGGGTCCTCTGATCATAAGAAACATCACCAAATTTTCCTAGAATTTATTTCACAACATGCTAATTATTAGATTTAAAATACTCAAAACAAGTAACATGAATTTGAAAAATCAACAACTCTTCATAGGGATGGCCTCTGACTTTGGAAAATTCGGGACTGTTCCCAAATTCAGGGGCTTCAAAAGCCCTATGGTCTCATGCCATGGTGAATTGTATACATGCATGGAGAATTGAAAATGTGCAGAGAGTAAATAAATTATTAAAAATCAAATACTTGATGAAATTAAATGATTTCTTTTCCACATTATTCTCCTCTGTTCACCGAGCAAGAGGGTATTTTTATTTTATTTTTCTGATTTTTCTACACAAAGTTATGCATTTTTGAAGTTTAGGGAATTAAATAAATAGGAAAATAAACCTAATTTCCTACTTATCCACGCGACGCCGCGTCAACCTATGCATCTCCGAAGCTCCACGCGGCGTCTCCTGATTCGGCGCCGCCATCCGACTCGGCCGATCCAGGGCCCCGCGGGTCACGTACCAACGCGCTGTCCGACTCAATCCAGACCGTCCACTCGATACACGCTCGATCCGACGGCTCATGGTCATCGTCTACGACTGGTGTGCACCCGTGACCGTCAAACTTCTAACCCTAATTTCTCACTCGATTCTCAACGGATTTTCGTGTTCTTATGCTCTATGGATTCGTCTTAAGGAGACGAACACATCCATACGGTAAACATGTATTTAAATTGACTCAAATTAAATGGAGAATCTCTGTAAGCTCGGGAAGAAGAGTGAGTCCATACCTTTGCTCAGAGAAGTGAAGCTTCGATCTGAGAGTTGTGTCACCTTCGATTGGGTCCAAGCAAGCTCCAGATGAAGTCCCTTGGCCTCGGTGAATTGCCTAGCTATGAAAGTGACCACGGCTCGATCACAAAGCTTGGAGGCCGGAACAAGCTGGGTGGCCTGGAGATGGGGCTTTCGATGGGAAACTTCTCCTCTTGGTATGGTGAAGGTGTAGGACCAGTCAATTTGGGGATTGATCCACTGCGGAGAAGTGTCCTGGTTTTTGTGGTGAAGTTTGAGCTCAAAATTGAGCTCAGCTGGAGGGAATTGGGGCTGGAATCCAGTGGGAATCAAGTGCTCTATGTGTGGAGAGTGGTCTGGATTGATTTTGGCAGAGTTTCCTTAAGGTTTTTGTTCAGCACCTCTCATGGCCGAGAGGGGGTGGTGTTTAAATAGGAGAGGGTAGAGGGCCTCACAGGGGGGTTCAAGGCTTGGGATCAGCTGCTTAGGTCAAGGGAAGAACAGCCATGGTGGCCATTGGGCATGGGGCAGCTCAACAAGGTGGAATTTCAATGTTTGGCTCCTGCCCATGTCTCGGCCAGGGTGTTTTTCGGCGGCCTGGGTGGGCTGGCCAGGCAGAGGGTCACCATCTTGACCGGGGAGGTCGAGCTTGGCAATGGTGAAGTCGATCGGGCTTGGACATGTGTAAAGTGCTTGGATTAAAATGGTATGGGGGAGAGGCCATTTTGGCTTGATTTGGGTCAACCCATCCTTTTGGGCTAGGTGCACCACCCAAGGCTTGGTTTTGGGCGAAAAGAGCCATTTGGGTCAGCTAGGAGAAAATGGTGTGGTCTCCATCAAAATAGTTTAAGTTAATTTTGGGTTATGGTGTTGCATTAAAGAGGTTAAAATGGCTTAAGGAAGGCTTAGGAAAGGACTCCCTCCACTTGCCATTAATGGCTTGGTGACAAGTCAAACCACCCATGGCTTCATGTGGCTTGTCTATGGCTTGCATGTGGCTTCATTTGGCTCACCCTTGGCTTAGGAAAAGTGGATCCATTTATATGAAAAAGGAATTTGGGGATTTTGGCAATTTAGTGAAAAATTTAGATGGTGCTTAATTTAGGTTGTTTTGATGATTGATTTGGGACTTAGGAATTGATTCCAATTAAAGGGATGATGAGAAGGAATTGTCATGTGGGCTTTGGGCTTTTAGATTTCACTTTGGATGGGCTTTCAAGATGGTTTAGAGAGTGGGCTTTTAGATTTCAAAACAAATTTTAGGATGAAAATTTTGCAAAGGCTTGGATCCAATAAGTGTTGAATTTAATTTAGGAATGTTTCATGAATGATTTGGAATCAATTTGAAGTAGTTTGGGCTTGAATTGGGTTGGATTTGGACTTCTTTGATAAGTGGGCCAATGTAGGTTAAATTGGGCTAACTTGGGCCAAAGTTGGGCTAGAGTTGAAATTGATGTAAAATTAATGTTGGAAAATGTTTATGGGAATGTTTCAAAGAGGTTTTGGCTTTGGTTGGGTTTTGATTTTGGGATTTGGGCTCATTTGGGTTAGGGTTGGATTTAGGTCAAAATTGGGCCTTTTGGTTTTAGGTTGAATTTGAGTGGGGTTTAGATCCAAAATTTGGGCAAATCATGTTAGTATTTTGTTTGTGGGGATGTTAGAGAAGGTTTAGAAAAGATTTGGGATTAATTGGAGTTAAATTGGTTTGGTTTGGGCTAGGTTTGGGTCATGGGTCCAAATTGGGCTTTAAGGTCAAAAGTGAAATTGGATTCAAATGTCAATCAAATTGGGCTTGGATTTGGTCTAGATTGGTGTTAGGGATGTTGAATTGAAGTTTAGAATTGAATTGGACCAGAATTTGGGTCAATTGGCTAGGTTTGGTTTGACATTGGGTTCACTTTGGGTTAAAAATGGGTCAAATTGGGGGTTTTGACAAAAGTGGGGTAAATTGACAAAATTGGCCCATGGTGTAGTTGAACAAAATGAAATTGGGAATATTTGGGATTTTTTGAAAGTTTTTGGGAATTTTCAGAATTTTTGGATTTTTTGGCTAAGAGGGGCATTTTGGGTATTTGGAGGGTATTGGGAGGTATTTTTGGAATTTTTGGTATTTTTGGGTATGGATGATCAATTTGAGTAATGTGGGGATGTTTGGGATTGGTTTTGAGTAATTTTGGGTGATTTGGAGATTTTGAAAAATCTGGGTAATTTCAAGGGTTTTGGGTAGGCTTGGCGGGTGTAGGGTCCCGGGGGTCAAAAATTGAAAATTTGGAAAATTGAAGATTGGGTGAATGTAAGTGGGATGAAATCATTTTGTTTGAGCCATGAAGCCATATCAAGCCCACATGAGCCATGAAGGGACTCATTTGAGACATCCACTATGTTTTTCCTAACCCTCCTAGCCAAGGGCTTAGGGGTTAAGGACCATCCATGTGAATCACCTTCATGAGTCAGGAGGTCAAGTTGGATATGGGTGTAGTTTTAGGAGGTGTGTGTGAAAATGTAGTGTATAGGTGTAGTGTGTGTGTAAGTCAGCCCCTTCACCGCACCGGGCCACCTGGTGGCGATCCTAAGGCCAAAGAGTCCTAAAGGAACTCATCCTTTAAACTTCCACATTTGATTTCAACCCTCTAGGTGATTAGGGGTCTACAATCAAGTTTGTGGAGTTTACAGGGAGTTAAGAAGTGGTTTGAACTTCTAAGTGGTGGGTCCCAATTCTAATCCTCTAAGATTAGTCAAAGGAAAAGCCTAAGGCTAGATCCTAAGTACTAAAGAGAAGAAGAGGAGACCTCATCAAAAATGAGGTCAACAACTTCCTCCAGTGGTCCTTCCATCGTTCCAAAAGTTTCATACTCGCTAAAGTGCGAGTCATGAACTTCATAGAACGAGTTAATTCTTGCAGACATTGAAATCTACAAAAATCCTCGTACCTTTACTCGGTGCATCTTCAGCGGCAATCAAATTGGCATAAAATTCTTTAACCACTTCTACAATATGCTCTATATTGAACGTAACGTAAATTCTCCCAACCTCGTTCCTTAATAATCTGCTCTACTTCTCCTCCTGGATTTTTGAAAACCCGATCCGCAATGCACTTTCTTCCTTGTATGTTTTCAAAATATTTAGCCTGTGCTCGTGCAATGATGAATCGGTCTTCGTCGAATTCTACTCGACGTTTTTGTCGTGGAGCCATACGATCAATCTGTGAAAATCGTGAAAATTTTCACTAAACTTAAAAATAATACTAAGAAGGCTTCCTACAACATTTTATAAGCAATTTAAATCAAATTCCATGGATTTCCACCGAATATTTCTTCCACATTTTGATTTTTCCCAAAATTTGCAATGTGGTGAAAATATGTGGTGCAAATCAAAAATTTCTGCATAGGAGTGAAGCTCTTACCAAGAGAAATTGAAATCCGGTGTCAAAAAGTGTTGAAATCGCTTCAAATCCAAGATCTCTCAAGCCCTAGGTCGGTTTTTGCGAAAAATGAGAGGTTGGGGATGATGAATAGTGTTTTTGACCGGTCAAAATATATGTTTTTCGCGACTTCGCTGTCAGCGAGATTTTTCTCGTCGTCGGCGAACTAATATTTTTCGGAACCAAAAACTCTCGGGAAAAATCCGCTGTCGGCGAGAAATTTTGCTCTAACCTTCGCTGTCAGCGAGATCGATCTCGCTGTCGGCGGGATTTTTCTCGCCGTTGGCGAGATTCCAAAAATTTAAATTTCTGAAATGCGTCACTCATTTTCGTCCTTGATTTGCCTTATATTTTATTTCCGATCACATCATTTATTAATTTAATATGAAGATTAGCTACTTATACATAAACAAATTCACACAACACAACAAATTAACTTTAATGTTGAAATCCATGAGATGTACAAACTAACATAATTTTAAACTCTATAATCAAATTTCAATTCTCCAATCCTTACTACTTATCAGCATCGCAAACCAATCCACGACACACTAAATGCTGATACAAAACTATGAAGCATATCTCAATTAAGTTTGAGATATTCAAATCATCACTCCACACATAATAAAATCTAAATCAAATCAAATAACATAAATACAAACATACTATGGAAATCTTTACTACTACTCTTCAATGTTAGAATCTTCATCTTCTCTGATATTTCCGATATGACGATGATGCACAAATAAGTTATAGAAAGGCTCGAAGGGAAACTCCGAGCGCATTCTTCGGTGATCCAACCCTTCTGTCTCGCTAAATGAAGAAAGCTAGCTTCCAGGTGTCCGTAATGATCAAAGTGTTCCTTCATCCTCCAGTCAATGTGATCAAATAAATCAGATATATTGTCGATTGAATCTCTCACTTTCTGCAGTTCTTTCTTCATTCCTTTAATTTTCTTCATAAGTAACTCCGTTTTATCTAAAATAGGCCTTGCTATAGGATTATTCTGTGAAGCTCTATCAGAGATAAATGTAATTTCATCATTATTGTCCAAAGTAGGGAACATATCCGTAGGATCAAGCGGCTTCCAAGGTAACGAACCTTTTCCCAAGCTTCATGAGAAACCTAATATCGATCGCATAATGCAAAAATAGTAGATGGGTGTCCTAGTCCTCGAACCGACCCATGCACAATTAAAACCAATGCGTACTTAACAATTATTGATCCAACATCAATAGGCAATCCATTTTGAATACAATAATTCAATATAGCGCATTCCTTCGAAACCTTGTTTACCCTCATAGTAGGTAACAATTTAGATGAGAAGAAAAAGTGCCGATGCTTTGAGACAGGATTCAAAAGTGATGCGGAGAAACTAACATACCCGTCTTCACGCATTTCCCAATCTTCCGGTTCATCGATCGGATATCGAAATATCTCATTCATATTATATCGAGAAGGCACAAAATTTGAATAGTGACATACCGGGGTGTTTTCTACAGAGAATAATTCATTTACTCTTGATGGAGTAAACGTCACCAATCTTCCTCGGACGTAGACATTCCCATTGTTGATCGCATGTAAGTTAGAGTAGAACTCTTTCACAACTGGAATAACAACGACGGACGTAGTGTAAAAAAATACCTCCCAGCAGCTGCTGCGCGATCGTTTCTTCTATCTTCGTAGTGGAATTCTCTAATCCTCGATCGACAAATCCCTGTTCCTTGATAACTCTTTTCTTTACCAAAACCTTGTTGAAGATCCGCTGCGCTTCCGCACTCACAAATTTCCTCCGGTTAAACACTCCAGAATTAGAGGAATCTAAGAATTTGGAGGCCATTATGGTGAATGGAATGAATTCTAGTGAAGAAGGCAAATATAGAATGATTTAAGAATGGGTTTTCACAAAGGAATTGGTGTTGAAACCGTCCAAATCGGCATTCAAATTATACATAACTCATCTTTATAACTTCCTCGCTGTCGGCGAGAAGTTTCTCGCCGTCGGCGACTCAGTTATAAAAACTGTCTCCCATGTTCTCGCTGTCAGCGGGACGTTTTTCGCTGTCAGCGAGCTCGATAAATAAACTGAATTTAAATTAGGCGCGAACCTCGCTGTCGGCGAGTATCGACCACGCCGTCGGCGAGATTCCAAAATAATGTTCAATTTCGCTCTAAATCGAATAATTTCTTTTCTCATCATAATGGTTCGAATATGTGATGATTCTTAATAATAATTGAGTAGTAAAGTTTCAATAATATAGACTAACTATTAAGATACAATAAAAATAGATAACTAATATGGGTTGCCTCCCATAAAACGCTTGGTTTAACGTCGTCAGCCCGACCTAATTTCAATTATTAATCGAGTCGACTAAGCATTAAAACCTCTTTATAGTTAGGTCTTATACCTTCGAAATATGGTTTTAATCTATGTCCATTAACTTTAAATTTATGTCCAGTTTTTGGATCTTCGATTTCTATAGTTCCGTATGAAAATATTTGAGTTATGGTGAAAGGTCATAACCATTGAGACTTCAATTTTCCAGGAAATAATTTCAATCTAGTATTATATAGCAAAACTTCCTGTCCTGGTTCAAAATTTCTCTGATTAATCTCCCGATCATGTCATAATTTCATCTTTTCTTTATAAATCCGATCATTATCATATGATTCATTTCTTAATTCTTCCAATTCATTTAATTGCAGCAATCTTTTCTCACCAGCTTCCTTCATATTATAATTAAATTCTATAATTGCCCAATATGCTTTATGTTATAATTCAACTGGTAAGTGGCATGTTTTTCCATATATAAGCCTGTAAGGAGTCATTCCAATCGGAGTTTTATAAGCAGTCCTATAAGCTCATAATGCAGTGTCTAATCTAATAGACCAATCTAACCTATTTGGGTTTACAGATTTTTCTAAAATACGTTTAATCTCACGATTAGATACTTCAGCTAATCCGCTAGTCCGTGGATGATAAGCAAGTGGATATCTTATGAGTAATATTGTATTTTTCTACTAGTTTGTGAATGTATTTATTTCTAAAATGAGTTCCTCCGTCGGTGATAATCACTCTCGGCATTCCAAATCTAGTAAAAATATTTTTCATCGAAATTTTGAAACACTCTTAGCATCACACCTAGGTAAAGCTTGTGCCTCGATCCAATTGGAAACATAATCAACAACTACTAATATATATGAGTTTCCAAACGAAGGAATAAAAGGTCCCAAAAAATCTAATCCCCGAAACATAAAAAATTTCAACTTCTAATATAAAATTCGGAGGCATTTCGTTTTTCTAGATATATTTCCTACTCTTTGACATTTATCGCAAGTTTTAATATATACGTATACATCTCTAAATAGAGTAGGCCGGTAAAATCCAGATTGTAGAATCTTATAAGCGAGTTTTATCGATCCCAAAATGTCCTCCAAAATCGGAATCATGACATTTTTGAATAATTGGTTCAGTTTCTTCATAAGGTACACATCTTCTAATAATTAAATCCTTACATTGCTTATATAAATATGGTTCATCCCAAAAATAGGTTTTCGTATCATGGATGAATTTTTTCCGTTGTTGCAAAGTTAGCATAGGTGGTAAAATATTACTAACTATATAGTTTACTATATCAGCAAACCATGGTATTTTCCACTCATTGATATTATATAGTTGTTCATCAGGAAAACTGTCTATAATTTCATTTTCAATATCAGATAATTCATGATTTTCTAATCTTGATAAATGATCCGCAATTTGATTATCAGTTCCTTTCTTATTAACGATCTCAAAATCGAATTCTTGCATTAATAGCATCCATCTAATTAATCTTGGTTTGGAATCTTTCTTTTGCATTAAATATTTGATAGCGAGAATGATCGGTATGCACGATACATTTTGTTCCAATCAGATAAGGTCTAAATTTATTAAAACCATATACTACCGCTAATTATTCTCTTTCAGTAATTGTATAATTTATTTCAGCATTATTTTGAGTTTTACTAGCATAGTATATAACTTTAAAAATCTTATCATATCTTTGCCCAAGAAGCTGCTCCTACGAGCATAATCACTAGCATCACACATAAGCTCAAATGGTTTCTCCCAGGTTAGGTGAAACTATTTTAGGTCTTGTAATTAATTTTTCTTTTAAGAGTTCAAAAGCATTCAGGCATTCGATTGTAAATTCAAATTTCTTGTCCTTTTCGAGAAGTTGGCATAGAGGTTTAGTAATTTTTGAAAAATCTTTTATAGCGTCTATAGAATCTAGCATGTCCAAGAAAACTTCTTACCCCTTTTACCGAAGTTGGAGGTGGTAATTTAGCTATAACTTGAATTTTTGCAGGGTCCACTTCCATGCCTTTTTCCGAAATTTTATACCCTAATACAATGCCGCCCGCAACCATAAATTGACATTTCTCCTAATTTAGAACTAAATTTGTTTTCTCACATACTTCTAATACTTTTTCAAGATGAGTTAAGCATGTGTCAAATGATGTTCCAAATACAGAGAAATCATCCATAAATACTTCTATTCCATTGTCAATTAACTTACTAAATATAGACATCATACATCTCTGGAATGTTGTTGGTGCATTACATAATCCAAAAGGCATTCTTCGAAAAGCGAAAGTTCCATAAGGACTAGTAAATGTAGTTTTCTCTTGATCCTCAGGAGCAATTAGTATTTGATGATAACCGGTGTATCCATCTAGAAAACAAAAATACTTATGTTCGGCTAATCTATCTAACAATTGGTCTAGAAATGGTAAAGGGAAGTGATCTTTCCTGGTGGCGGTATTCAATTTCCTATAATCAATACATATACGCCAACCAGTAACTTGTCTTATAGGAATAAGATCGTTATTTTCATTGGAAGTGACGGTCACTCCTCCCTTCTTAGGAACACAGTGAATTGGGCTTACCCAAGTAGTGTCAGAAATAGGATATATAATACCATTATCTAACCATTTTAAAATTTCTTTCTTAACTACTTCTTTCATTATCGGGTTTAATCTCCTTTGGGGATCTGCTTTAGGTTTATGTTCATCATCTAAAATAATTCTATGCATACAGATTGAAGGACTAATTCCTTTAATATCTGCTAAAGTCCAACCAAAAGTTTTCTTATATTTTTTTAAAGTTTCTAAAAGTTTTTGTTCTTGAGATTCGTTTAATGCAAATGAAATAATAACTGGTAAAGTTGAAGAATTACCTAAATAAGCATATTTCAAATGATCAGGTAATATTTTTAGCTCAAGTTCAGGAGGTTTAATAATTGATGGAACTATATTCTTGTCAGTGTTTTCAGTATTATCCAAAAATTCAAATCTTTCCTGAATATAATCTAGTTCATCATTATTATCTTCAATTAATTCAGTGTTTTCTTTTTCTAATTTATCTTCGTAATATTCCTTAAAATGTTTGGGTTGTAAATGTTCAAGTATTTCCATCCGAAAACATTCATCATCTTTTTCTAGCGCAGGATATTTCATTGATTTTGCAATATTAAATGTAACTTTTGGTCATTTACTCTCATAGTTAATTCTCCCTTCGAACATCAATCATAGCTTTTCCGAGTAGCTAAAAATGGTCTTCCTAAAATGATAGGAATTTCTTTATCTTCCTCCATATCTAAAACAATAAAATCTACTGGGAAGATAAATTTATCCACTTTTACTAACACATCTTCAATAACTCCCTTAGGATAGGTAACCGAACGATCAGCTAATTGAAGGGTTATTGAAGTAGGTGTAATTTTTCCTAATCCTAATCTCTTAAAAATCGATAGAGGCATTAGATTGATGCTTGCTCCTAAGTCACACAAAGCTTTTCCATAAAATTTTTCTCCTATAGCGCAGGGTATAGTGAAACTACCAGGATCTTTCAATTTTTTAGGAAGCTTCTTCTGAATAATAGCACTACACTCTTCACTAAGTGCGACTTGTTTCATTATCGGTGAATTTTCTTTTCTTATTTAGAATATCTTTCATAAATTTTACATAATTTGGCATACGATCTAAAGCTTCGACAAAAGGTATATTGATTGTTAATTTCTTTAATATTTCAAGGAATTTAGCAAATTGTTTATCTTTTTTATGTTGAACTAGTCGTTGAGGAAATTGTGGTGGAGATTTTTCAACAGAAATTTTCATGGGTATTAAAGGATGTTCTAAGTTTGAATCTTGTTGAATTGTTTCCTTTTCAATTTCCACTTCCTCTTTTTGGCTTTCAAGTTCTTTTTGAATATGAGGTTTTAATTCTTTTCCACTCCTTAGTTGTATTGCTTTAATTTGTTCTTTTCCTTGATCTTTAGGATTTATTTCCACATTACTAGGAAAGTTCCAGGCATTCTATTATTTAGCGCAGTAGCAATATGTCCAAGTTGAGTTTCGATATTTTTAATAGATGTTCCATGAATTTGTAATTGATTTCCTTGAATTTGTAGTTGATTTCCTTGATTTTGTAGTTGATGACCCATATTCAAAATTAATTCATCCATAGATAATTTCTTATCTTTGAATTTAGGGTTATTGTTATTAAATCCAGGTGGGTAATTACGTTTATAGTTTGGATTCGCTTGATTAGGTTGATTCATCCATTGTTGATTAGATGTGTTATTCCAATTAAAATTTGGATGAGTTTTCCAACCAGGATTATAATAGTTTGAATAAGGGTTATTAGTTCTATTAATAATAGCATTTAAAGTTTCATAATTAGATTGAGATTCTATGATTTGTCCGGATGAGTTTTCTTCTAAAGTAGGAGAGTAGTTCATTCCAAAATGATCTAATTTCTTAGATATAGCAACAATTTGAGAAGCTAACATAGATATTGCATCATTTTCATGAATGCGGCTATCTTTTCGGATTTACTCTATCAGCAGGCCATTGGAAATTATTTGTTGCCATTTCTTCGATTAGTGCATAAGCTTCATCAAATGGTTTAGACATTAATGAACCTCCAGCAACAGCATCGATGATTGATCTTAAAGATCCTACTAATCCATTATAAAAGGTTTGAATAATCGACCATACGGTAGCGCATGATGTGGGCATTTCCTAAGAAGTTCCTTAAATCTCTCCCAAGCTTCATATATTGATTCTCCATCTAACTGACAAAAAGAAGTTATATCATTTCTAAACTTAGCGAGTTTTAGATGGTGGAAAATATTTGGATAGAAATTTTTGTGATAATTCTCCCCAAGTTTTAATAGATCCGAGTGCTAACGAATTCAACCACATTTTAGCCTTATCCCTTAATGAAAAAGGAAAAAGTCTAATTCTTATAGCATCGTCGAGATACTCCTTGATATTTAAAAGTAGCACAAAGTTCTAGAAAACTAGCAAGATGTAAGTTAGGATCTTCAGTAGGTGAACCACTAAATTGATTGTTTTGTACCATTTGGATAATTGCGGGTTTAAGTTCAAATGAATTAGCGAGCTACATCAGGGTTTTGAATAGTTAAATGAATTTCATCTGATGTAGGATTGGCATAATCTCTTAATGGTCTTTGATGGTTCATATTTTGAATTTCAGGAATATTCGCCATTTGTGTTAAATTTATAATTTGTTTCTTTTGTTTTCTAATTCTTTTAATTGTACGCTCTAATTCAGAATCCTAAGGTATTAAATTTTCGTTTCCAAATTTGCGCATACAATTTTAAAATAGATATTAATTTATTTATTATGATTATTTTAAAATAGTCCGTTACTCTAGTAAATTTTTCTTACTTTCCCCGGCAACGGCGCCAAAAACTTGACCCACAATTTTGTATTATGATATTTTTAATTTAATTGCAACGACGCCAAAAACTTGACCCCGCTATATTATATGTATAGAATTGTAATTGTTTATGTTGTGGATGCTACGCAAGTATACGTATCGTATCAAGTAATACGGGGCTCTAGTGGAGTCCCGGTTATCGATCCCACGGGGAAATAGAAAATTAAATAACAACTAATTTTAAAATAATAATAATAATAATTTTAAAATAGTATACGAAAATTTGGAATTCAAAATTTAAGCGCAATAAAGTAAACTAAGTATTTTAATTAGGTAACTTAACTAAGTAGAAAACTAATACGTATTGAAAGTGCAGGAAATTAAACTAATTGCTAAATAAGTCTTAACTATTCAGAAAAAGTATCTTTCCCCTTGTTTAGAAATTTAAGTGATTGATGAATTTAAATAGATAATTTGAAGGTATTGTGACAAATAGGAGCATTCCTATTCTTTACCCTTTGGTCCGAGTGTAAAGAATATTGACTAATCCTATGTTTGATTACCGAATCTGCGGCTAGAGTCGGGAGGATACCGATCGCCACTTCGAGCTCCCACGTTCCCCTCGCCCGAGGGCTAACATCTACACTTCGGCTCTCGAACAATAGGACCGAATTGGATATTTTAGTCCGTCACACTAAAATGCTCGATTCTACGCCCAAGTGATATTATTTCCCTATTTATTTGCACCTTCCTTCCAAGGCTTTTGAATTCCCGAATATCCGATGTAATTTTTACTATAGTTGATATTCAACATATTTTAACAAATCAAATGGCCAGTTTGAAAGTAAATTAAGTTTTAAGTAAAAATTATCACAATTTATTAATATATAAAAGTACTTCTATTTTTTAGTTCATCCAGATCACTTAATTTCATAACGAGGAGAAAGACTAATAAACTACTCAGAATGCATGGGAACTAAACTAAGCATGGATTTCATTTAAAGTTAAAAAACAATAAATACAAATACTTATCTTGATTTATTCCCAAGCAGACTCCTCGTAGTTCCTTTGACTCTTCCTTCCAGTACAGCACGACTCACTAATTACTCACTAAACTCACTAAAGACACAATTTGACACACAAAACTGCACTTAAAGACACAAAAACTGCACACTTAGAACACACACAACACAAAATAACACTTAGAACACAAAATAACACACTTAGAGGCTGAATTTCGGCCTCTATATATAGAGGTGAGCAAAGGACCAAGAGGTGTGTAAGCATCTCTTCAAAAGGTGTCCAGGTTCAATGTATCTGCGCCATTTGAACTATCTCGCCGTCGGCGACGAACTACCTCGCTGTCGGCGAGGCTTCTAGAAGGTCTTCGAACCGCGCTATCTCGCTGTCGGCGAGACAGTTATAAATCCTTCAGAAATGTCTCCTCGTAACCTCGCCGTCGGCGGGCTCAATCTCGCCGTCGGCGACTCAGCACAAATTGCATTATTTTCTTCCTTTTCGCTCCAAATCCTCTCCTTTTTATGATTTTTGCTTTTATCACCTAAATTCTCCATTCCTGCAACAAAATAAAGAAAATACATTTCTTTAAAGTGCAATTTCATCAAAAATAGGTATGAATTTCTTAATAAAATTTTCAGTGATCAGAAAGAAAAAGATATTCTAGTTAATAGTATTTTACAAACAGTTTTCTTTTAGTTATTATAATTTTAATTTCTTGCTTAACATTCTATTAAAGAAATTTCAAAAGATAAATCAACTTTCAAAACCTTTCGAAATCAACACATACTTTCAAAAGCCATAACAAAAATTTAAAAGTTAATTTTTTTGATTTCTTTAAAGATTTTACATTTTCCCTGTGGGTTCGATATCTCGAGGCTTAATCAGAAAGTCCTATATTACTTGATAAACGATACGTATACTTCCGTAGTATTCCATATTATAAAATCATAATTTTTATATCTAAAATCATTAGCGCATTTATCCAGCGGAGTCAAGTTTTTGGTGCCGTTGCATTTACCGGACGGTACCAAGTTTTTGGCGCCGTTGCATTTATCGGGGATCAAGGCTTAAAACTTAATTAGGTCTATTCTAACTAAACCTAACTTTTAACTTAAGTTCAAACAGACATGAACTCAAGTTAATTAGATACAATCTATATTGAATCTAACTTAAGTCCAAACATACATGAACTCAAGTTAATTTAATTTATATTGAATCTAACTTTAAATTTTAACTTAAGTTCAAACAGACATGAACTCAAGTTAAAATAATCTACATTGAATCCAACTTAAGCTGAAATAGACATGAACTCATGTTAATTCAATTTTGAATATAACTAACTTAAGTTCAAACAGACATGAACTCAAGCTAATTATAATCAATCTACATTAAATCCAATTTTCCAAATGAACTTGAACTCAAAATTTAGATTTAAACTTAATTTGAATTCAAGTCAAAACTTAAGTTTGACCCACATCAAACTTAATCTGACATCAAACATAAATCAACAAAATCAAACTCAAATCAACATTACCGACAAAATTTGACATTTCAAACTCAAATCGACATAATCAACATAAATTTGACATTTCAAACTCAAATTGACATAATCAACAAAAATTTGACATTTCAAATGAAAAATCGACATGATTAACATAAATCAATATAATCAACATAAATTTGACATTTCAAATATAAATCGACATAAGAAAATCCAAAATCAAATCCAAAGCAACATAAATCGAAATATACCGACATTCAAGACATACTAAATCAACATTTCAAATCAAACTTGGACATCCTACAAATTCTGAGAAAATGAATATTTTTATGATACTATTTCTGATAATGTTTCCTTTCCAGAATGAAGGCATGAAGTTTCGTTTAGATTTCCTTTGCATTTTATAGGGTGTGCTAATTTTATTTTGCAGGACCACATTCTAGAAATGAGACGAACAACAATCACAAAAAAACAACAACATTGACAAAAAAAAATAGAACAAAAGAACGACATTGACAAAACAAAACAATACACAACAACGACAAAACAAAAACCAAAACTTTTAGGTTAGCCACACAACCTAAACAAACAACAAGACAAAATGATATGAAATCGACATGAAAAAATGACATTTAGGATTGATAATGCGTACATCTTTCCTTAAAGACAAAAAATTTCTAGAAAACAAGTGATCAACATTAATCAAAAGTTTTCTTAGACAATTATAAATTGCCTAAGATGTAATTAACTATAGAAGCTTGCTTCTATAGGAGAATTAAAAGAACTCATGACAGATATCACGACTAGAAATCTCTGGTTAAAACATCGCGATCTTCCTTATATAGAAACTCTAGGATATGACATTCTAGAATCTTCTTTTATAAGGATTATCATAACATCCTTTTTTCTTTGTTTTATATTAGCCCTAAAATTTCTTAATTCCTTTATAGGATTTACATAAAAAAGATTAAGGCAATATTAAAATAGAGTGACGACTCCTTGACATTAACATGACATCAAGAATTGACGGCGACGAACATGACGACGACTTTAGCCCCTTTTCGCTTGCCATCAAGAGAGCTTGGCGACTGCGCTGGGGAATTTCTTTCTTCTCATCTTTTGTTATCACTTGTTTTCATTTGACATTTGATTCTTTGACAAATAAGAACTACAAACTTTTAAAATAAATTCCAAGTTTACAAATAAGTCAATAATATTCATTTTTCTTAAAATTTCAAAAAAGTTGCAATGGATTCTCCGAATTTAATCTTTTCTTATTTTCAAGACTTCGATATACCGATAGAGGTAGATCTTTCCTTTTATCAGAATGATTATGGATTGTTTAGTGAAACAGAATTTGCATTAGATAATCCAAATCAAACTGATACACACTCTTTTGAAGAATTTGATCTGCAACCTTATGAAGACTTTCTGAATTTTACAGAAGATCTACCTGAGTATACATGTGAAGAGCCTTATACTCTTAAAGAAATGAAAAGAAAAATTGACAAAAAAGGAAAACAAATCTGAGGAGGATGATATTCCACCACCATCCACATATGAAATTGGATCTTGTTCCAAAAATATTCATAAAAACAGGGCTCGTCCACTTAAAAGAAAAAAAATGTGGAATGAAAATGATAATTTTGAAACACCTGAATTTTAGCTAAGTGTTTTCAAAAACCCTTTCTTTTTAAGAAGAAAATCGGTATATTCCAACTCCTGTCGAATATATTGATAATTTCTTTCTACCTAAGAGTTCTCCCTCGATTCATGCTATACATTCACTATTTAAATGATTAGCACAAAAAAATAAATGTTCAATTTCCCGATTGTTGGACAAAATGGGATGTGCATTCTCTAAAACAATGAAAAGGAGAATTCTAGCAATAGAATACTCTGTTTATGAAGAAACAGGTTATCAATTTCCAACAGAAGATCAATGTACTCGAGTGCTAGTAAAATTCTTACTAGGGCCAAGAGCAAAAGATGTGACAATTACAAATACAAAGCCAAATATGACAAACTGATGTTGGAAGTGGAAGATACATCCACTAAAATGACAGATTTGATTCATATGTTACAAAATGTAGAGTATTCATATGATGATGCACTACCTTGAGGATCTCATCCCATACTAGAAAATAATGTATGGAAACAAAGATCATCTGAAAGAAATTTGGATGCTATGAGCACTCCTGCCAACAGTTCACAAGAAGGAACCATAAATAACATCTTGCAAAATCATTTGAAGAAAGACTGAAAAAGTTAAGAAATGATATCAAACAATTCTCCGTGCAAGGAAAGAAAGACACTTCTGACAGTTCAAATGAAAATGTTGCCAGCGTTAATATGGTAGAAACACAATCTACTTCTTTAGCACGAGAGTTAAATGAAGAAGATGCAACAAATGAATTACGAGCAATTATACGACATCGAGACGAACAAATCAGTCGTCTTAAGCAAAAAAATGAAGATTTGGTAGCAGCTTTGCGAAATCCACCAACAAATCCATCACCGACCATTGAAATCGTTAGGTCAGAGGCTATCCACATTTTAGAAGACAAAGGAGAGCCAATAGATGTTGAAGAAAGCACTCAAAAGAAAAAGGATTCCCCTCGTAGTGGAATTCCAGAAAAAGATATCACACAACTCATGGAACAAAAGATAAAAGAAACAATGGCTCAGGTAAAGGCTGGATCATTAATTCCAAATGGTAGACCGTATCCAGAGGAATTTGATTATGTCCAATACCCTAAAGGTTTTGTTCCGTCTGTCTTTAATATGTTCGATGAAACTGGAAATCCCCGACAACAGTTAGCACATTTCAAAGCAAGCTGCTGTAATGCTGGGGGAAGTGACGCTCTTTTATTTCGACAATTTGTTAACAGTCTCACGAGCATTGCCTTTGATTGGTATGCGGAACTTCCTAATGGGTCTGTTAAAAATTTTGTAGAGCTTGAAAGTCTCTTCATTCAATGATTTGCCGGAGCTCAACATCACTCTACAGTTTGTGATCTGGTAGTGGAAAAACAGAAAACAGGAGAAAGCCTAGTGGTTTACATTTTACGCTAGAGAAATCTCAACATGAAGTGTGAACCACAACTTCAAGAACAACACCTTGTTGAAATCCTGCTTAAAAATATCCATGGTCCTATAGCATTTATGCTTAAAGGATTTATAATAAAAAATTTTGAAAAATTGCTGAGTAAAGTTGCCAGTCTTCAAGAAGAAGATAAGCAATGAGTGTAACGGAAAAGACTGAAAAGACAAAGACTGTCAAGACATTTGAAAAAAGACCAGGAAATGTTGTGGAAAAAGGTAAACAAGTGATGCAGGTTCAACCTGAACCAAAGAAGCAACGAAAGAATCCGTCAACGTCATAGACATCGCCTCAATTACAACTTCAACAACTAATCCCAGTACCGACAGATAAAAGAAATATGGTCGAAAGAATGAATAAAGAATATTCATGTAAAACAGAAACCTCAGCAAAATATTTTGTAGCTTGCTTAAAATTCAAGAATTTAAGCTACTAGAAGCTAAAAGCCTAGCAGAAGTAGACATGAAAGATAATCCTAATTGTTGTCCTTATCATAGAATGCTCGGACACAAGATTGAAGAATGTTTTGTCTTCAAAGACTGGTTAGAGCGCAATTTTAAAGAAGAAAATATAGTAATTCCGAAAGAAATTTGAAAGAACCTGACAAAGGTTTAATCAATATGATTTCGATGGAAAATTTAATTCCAAAAGCAAGAACAAAGACACAGTTCAAAGTAACTCTTTTGAGGAGATCCTTACTGAATATTAGGTTACAAAGCCTGCCAAGAAAGAAAAGATAAAGAAAAAAAAAAGAACCGAAAAGGATTAGAAGAAAATAAAAGAACTGAAAAGGATTAGAGGTCTTCCAAATATAGGGATTGCAGATCCTTTTGTATCTTCTCGTTCTTCTGTTTCCTCATCTTCTACTAGGATAGTTATATCAGATGAAGGATGAAACATCCTTGAACCGATGACTTTGTATGACTTCCTTTTAGCTCCTACTGTGAATAACAATAATTCCAGTTCTGCTTACATTCTATCTATTTTGGGTGATGCTTCTGAAAATGATCATTCAAATCCTAATCCTGTAGACAATACTCAAATCGTACATAATTATGATCAATCTAAAGACAACCAAAATGAAAAAAACATTGACAAAAATTCTGACAATGACAAAGATGAAAATGACATTGCTACACTCTAATTACAAGGAACCCCGATTTCTATAGACTTGGAATCTTCAGACTCAGAGACAAAAGAGTTGGATGAAGAGATAATTGAAATCAATTTGAGGAGTGGAAATGTTCTACCTCCTAGAATGGCTCCACAAGAAAAGGAAAAACAAATAGTCACATCAGAAAAGATCATTCCTCCAATACATCCTCAACTCCCTGAAAGAGATAAGGATGATCTTCATAATAAAGTAGAATATAATGTACTAGCTCATTTGAGGAAATTACCAGCAAAATTTAGCATCTATAATGCTCTTATGCTTTCCAAAGAAATGAGAGAGTCATTGATAAAAGCTCTTTTAGATCCAGACATTTGCCTAGCTCAACTTGCTAGTATTACTCAAGATGAAGTTTGTCCATTAGAAGAATCAATGAAGATTACCTTCTCTGATAATGACTTGTTGCTCGGAACAACTGAACACAATCGTCCACTGTATATCACAGTAAACATAAATGACACGACACTTTCAAGGGTTCTTATTGACCTAGGTGCCTCAATCAACATTATGAATCTGAGAACTCTTGCATATCTGGATATTGATGCCTCCCAACTATCAAGAGATACGATGATGTTACGAGGATTTAATCAACAAGGAGAACGAGCTCTAGGATCAATAACATTGCTCTTAAAGATAGCCGACTTGACAACAACGACAAAATTCCATATCATTGATTCAGATACCTCTTTTAATGCCTTACTTGGTAGACCATGGCTTCATGAATACAAAATGGTTCCTTCTTCATTATATCAATGACTAAAATATCTACGAAAAGGACAAGTATGTTGTATTGTAGGAGATTTGCAACCGTTTTTGATCCATGAAATCAGTATACATGAAGATGCAGCATATTACACTCCTACAAAGAAAACAATATTCTCGAAAGAGAAAATGGTGAATATGAAAGAAAAAGACAAAGAAAAGAAAATAAATGAGAAAGATCATTTTTCTTGTACAAAGACAAAAGGAGTTAATTCCCATCAGACATATACTCGAGGCCGAGGCCGAGGACTAGGACAAGGGAAAGAAGATATGATTGTTACAATGAAGAAACCATTGAAATTCAAAATTCACCTGGACTCTGAAGAAGAAATGAAATTGATACACCTAAAATATATAGTGTTTTTATGCACATTTTTATACTTATTTCTAATGATAGTGCACTTTAAAGGTATGTTTTCTTGTGTTTTTGGTTGCAGGTGTATAAAATTGAAGAATTTGGAGTAATTTGAGGAAAAGGAACAAAAATGGGTCGAATCGGAGCATATCAGAGCAAAACAGGTCAAACTGGACACATTTGTACATGTGTCTGGCGCCTAAGTGCCACCAAGTCGGCGTTTAGCCGCCAATGACAGATGGTGACGGTTTTGGGCGTAATTTCTTCAATATAACTTGGATTTTGACAATTTTTAATGTGTTACGAAGCTTATTTCGAGGGGCATTCATTGGAAATGATAAAATGGACTTCTTAGAAGATTTGGGTGTGGTTATGAGGAGTTATTATTGAAGAGATATGTCTCTTGGAGTGAAATGGCACTTAAGGCATCCCTTTGGAAGATTCATTGAATGTGGACTCTTTTGGAGAGAAACTTAAGCATCTCTTGGGAAATTATAATGAAGGCTTGGAAACTCTTGAAGAGGAAGATTTAGAAAAGGGAGAGGAACTATTAGAAGAGGAGAAGCAGGCCAAGAAGAAGAAGACTTGGGGCGTGAGCCCTGAGTGGGGCGCCAAAGTGAGAGAGAAAGAGAGTGTGTGAGAGATTTTCTTTTTCTTTTCTTTTCACTTTGTTCTTGGAGAGGATTGAAGGAGATTTCTTTTGCTATACAATGAGAGTTTGATTTTCATCAGAGATAAGTATTTTCATTGTATTTTTATTTTGATTTAGTAGTTTGTTAATGTAGTTTTAAAGACTTGTTCAATGTAAAGTTCTTGTTGTTTCTCCATGTGTAGTGAGTAGTTTTCTTTACTCCTCCCTCTTACAATGAATTAGTATGCATGTGTAGGATATATAATTGAGTAGAGTGAGAATATATTGTGATGATTTTACCTTGTTCTTCATTTACATGTAAACTTGATCAACTTGCATATTAAAATATGTTGTGAGAACATGTAAGAACCAATGCGGTATTATCTGAGTCAACTATTGGTAAGAATCACATGAGATTATATGGGTGAGAATGTAGTCCATATAATTGAGTGCAAATAAGTAGAGAGATATGCTTTTTAATGGGGAGTAAAATTAGAGGAATTTAGGGTGACAGGCTAAAGCCCCCTAGTTTGGTCTGAAGTTTTGAATTTTGTTATGAGAAGTTAGCCCCCAGGTGGAGGGAATCGAGGGAACTCTAGAGTGAGAACTGGTATCTTCCCTACCTAACCATGTTCAAAATGATAAAATTTCAAATTAACCAATGTTCTTTATAGAACCAAGTAAGGGTAAAGAATATAATTGCCCCTATTTGTGATAATCTCTCTCGTTACTTGTTTTACCTTTACACATGTCACTAATTTAATTGCATGAGGAAGAGTACTTCTAATATATTAAACTCTACTTTTCTGATTTTCATTAAGTATTTTAGTTTAGAAGAAGTATTGTAGTAATAATTTTAGGATTTAATTAAAACAAAACCTTTATCGACTTTCCAGGTTAGGGCGTGTTATTGTAGACTAGAACTTCTCTTGAAAGCCGCTGTGATTATCTGCGATCTCCATAAGATTGATATTCGAGGCTTAATTAGAAAGCTTTATATTACTTGATAACGATACGTATACTTGCGTAAAATCATATTTTAAAATAATATCAATTAAGCTCTCATTTTCATCAGCATCAAGTTTTTGGCGTCGTTGTAAAGAATAAGATATAATTAATAGGAAATAAAACTTAAGCATAAATATTTAGGGATCAAGTTTTTGGCGCCATTACCGGGGATCGCAACGGTTGATATTGACTTTTAGGAGAATTTTAGTTGAAGTATTTAGTCTTAGACTTGAAAAATTGTAGTGTCGTAAAAACTGTTTGTGTGAAAAGCAAGGTGTTTGTGAAAATATTTTCTTGTGTTGAAAATATTTTTTGTTTAATTGTTAAAGTATTGTATGTTGTATTATTTATGCAAATTAAAGGATCTGTAGGACATGTGCTTTATGATCTCGAGTTAGAAAAAAAGAAAAAAAATCAAAAAACAGAAAGGACTTAAAAAACTTGAAATGGAAATGGAAAATATTCAAGATAGTAAGTTAGAAAATCATCATAAATCATTGTGGGATTATCTAAATCCCATGATAGGTGAAATTCACTCAAGTATACAAACCCCTGTAGTAGAAGCTGACTCGTTTGAACTTAATCCAGAGATTATCCAACTGGTGCAGAACAATCAGTTTGGGGGAACTCCTTTGGAGGATCCCTATTTACACTTATCATGTTTTCTAGAACTTTGTGCTACATTTAGTTATAACAGCATATCAGACGATCTTTGTTAGACTAAGGCTTTTTCCTTTCTCACTAAGGGATAAGGCTAAAATGTGGTTATACTCATTAGCACCTGGTTCAATTAAAAATTGGGAAGAGTTAACTCAAAAATTCCTAGCTAAGTATTTTCCACCTTCAAGGATTATTAAACTTAGAAATGATATTATCACATTTTATCAGTATGAAGGGTAATCAATATACGAAGCTTGGGAAAGATTTAAGGAACTTTTAAGAAAGTGTCCACACCATGTTCTGCTTAATTGGTTAATCAATGAAACTTTTTATAATGGGTTATTAGAATCCCTTAAGTTTATAATTAACGTTGTCGCTGATGGATCGTTAATATCAAAACCATTTGATGAAGCGTATGCATTAATTGAAAGAATGGCTACAAATGAATTTGAATGGCTCTCTGCAAGGTAAATCCTAAAAAGGTAGCCAGTGTTTATGATACTGATGCAATTGCAATTCTTGCATCTCAGGTTGCTGAAATATCAAGGAAGTTGGACCAATTTGGAATGAACCAGCCTCAATTTACTCCAGTAAGTGAGGAAAATTCATTAGGGTATATGATTGATTCTAACTTATCATATGAGACTTTAAATAGCACAAGCAACCCATATTCTAATTTTTACAACCCAGGTTGGGAGAACCATCCTAAATTTAACTGGAATCATAAAGCAAAAATGGGAAAATAATCATGCAAATCCTAATGGAAGTTGGAATAATCAGGGGAACACAAACTACAGTCCTTCATATCCACCAGACTCTAACAATGATCAACAATTTGAGGATAAGAAGATGTCTACATAAGAAGTGGTATTGCAAATGGAAAACCAGTTGCAAAGTTAAAATGCTGCGATTATAAACATAGAGAATCAATTAGGACAAATTGCTAATTCACAAAGTAATAGACCCCAAGGAACACTTCCTAGCAACACTGAGATCAGTCCTAAAGAGAACACTAATGAACAAGTAGAAGATGTCCGATTAAAAAGTGGAAGAGAGATAAAGGATGTGGTTATAAAAGAAAAAGAAGTTGTGAGTGACACAAATGAAACTAAAAGACCTAAAGAACATGTTTCTAAGGATCTGGAAAAATTAATATCTCCAACTAAAATCAGTTTAGAAAGACCACCACCTCCATTTCCTCAAACACTTAGACATCATGAGTTGGATAAAAAATTTTCAAAATTCTTGAAAGTAATTAAGAAATTAACAATAAATATTTATGTTACTGAAGCTTTGGAACAGATGCCAAGTTATGCAAAGTTTATGAAGGAGATATTAAACAAGAAAAGGAAACTTGGGGATTACGAGATAGTTGTACTATGTGAGGAGTGCAGCGCAATACTTCAGAAAAAGCTTCCTCAGAAACTTAAAGATCCTTGTAGCTTTACAATTCCTTGTGCATTTGGAGAAAAATTATGTGGAAAAGCTTTATGTCATTTAGGAGTGAGCATTAATGTGATGCCTCTATCTATATTTAGAAGGATAGGTTTAGTCGATATTTCTCTCACTACTGTAACCCTTATGTTAGCTGATCGATCTATCATTTATCCAAAAGGAGTTTTAGAAGATGTGCTTGTTAAAGTGGATAAGTTTATCTTTCTTGTGGACTTTATTGTATTGGATATGAGGAAGATAAAGATATTCCAATTATTTTGTGGAGACCTTTCCTTGTTACTGGACAAGCTATGATAGATGTGCAAAAAGGAAAGTTGACTATGAATATTAATGACCAGGAAGTAACTTTTGATGTATTAAAGACTATGAAATATCCAGCTGAGAGAAAAAATGATGATTGTTTTTGGATTGATGAAATTGATTATCTAAGTAAAGACCATTTCCAAGAAAGTTTTGAGAGTAAGATAGCAAATTAGATTGAAATGGATTTTCAGGATGATTCAAAAATGTTATTTAAAGAAGAATGTATGTATGTTCAAGAGAGGTGTGAAATGATGGATGTCACTGAAAATAGTAAACTTTTAATTCCATCTGTTGAAAAATCTCATGAACTTAAAATGAATGTACCCCACACAATTTTAAAGCCTACCTATTTAGGGAATTCATCTACACCACCAGTCTTTATATCTTCAGATTTGACTCAATCACAAGAAGAACTTGAATTGAATGATGAACATGATAAAGTTATCGAATTAAGACTTAGAAGAGAATTTGAGGATATATTTCAAAAGAACTTTGAGTTGAGAAAAGAGGATAAGTATTTTGAAAGACCAATAGAAGATAACATGAGATAGAAAAATATCCCAGAAGAATTTGATCTAGAATCTGAATTATCTAGAGAGAATCTGATCCAAAATTTGGGAGATCTTGAAGTATCTTATAGAGATCCATTTCTTATCAATTTCAAGGAAGATATTAATATGAAAATTGAGAAAATCATTAGAAGAATATTGGATCTAGAAAAAAATATGTGGAACAATGATACGAATCAATTCGAAAAGGAAGAGCTGAAAGAAAAATTACAATTTGATGATGTTGTAGGAATCTCTGGATCTAAAAAAGATTGGATGATTGATTAAGGATTACTAAAATGGAATTTTGATCCCGGAGGAATCATTTGTTGGGCTGATGACGTTAAACTTAGCGTTTTATGGGAGCCAACCCACAGTTATCAGTGTAGTTTGATTTAGTGTGCTTGAGAGTTATGATTATTAGTTTTATATTCTGTTTGCTTTATTGTGGATTGAACAGATTGATTGATGATTGTTGTTATGGTGGATTGAATATTAGTGAGATTTTGGATTTTGATCCTTGTTTGATGTGTAAAAGTGTTTTGGGTTAATGTTGTGAGGTTATGCCTTGGTCTTGACTAAATCTATATATGACTTCTGGTAGTAGCAGACTGACGAGTTTGTTATGACTTAGTTGTCAACAAGAATTGAGTGTTACCTTGAAGCATGTAGAGTTGGACTTGAACCACTCGATGTCAACTCTGTTACTTCCTTTAGCTGACTTTGTTTTCACTGAGTAAGGTCGCGAACTTATTTAGTAAACAAAATATAGATGAACTGCACTACTTTTATTTACTAAATTGTGTATACCATAGACTTAGAGTAAACCTAAAAAATGAAACACATGAGTTTTTATAATAGGGGAATTCTGGTATAAGGGTGATAACCATATAAAAAATTTTATAATACACCCACGTTATTAGTGTAGTTTCTTCTGTTAGAAATTGAAAGTATGGAGGGGAAATGTGAGTAGAAAGGAGATCAAATTAACCTCAGTTGTTGTTTGTTTATGAAATCTATGAATGTATGTATTGATGTTTGTGTGTCTATGTTTGTGAGTCAAGTAAAATGAGTCTTTGGAGACAACAAAACTTATCTTAATATTTTAAACTTGTTAGCATTTAGCAACTCCATTATAAAATTTAAAATGTGTTACTGTTTAATTTTCAATTTGTACCTGTTATGCTATTTAAAATTCCTTTATAGTGTTATGTCAAGCATGTTTAGGTTAGATTTACTTTATAATGTAATATTCTACAATGTGTTATTTGTTGATATTTTTGTAGGATGTGTAGTAAATGGTAAATGTGATATTTCCCTACCTCATATTTTTGTACTTCATTGTTACACATGTTTGAGCTTAAGTTTGAGGGGAAAGAAAAATTTTTCAAATTTAAATCTTACTTGTTTTCACAAGTACTACAAATAAATTTGTATTTTATTTCTAATGATTTTTGTTATGTGGATTCATCTTTAGAATCTTAGAATTTTAAGTATAAAAATGGAGTAGGATAACTTAGTTGATATTTTTAACGAAAAGGGTGAACCTAGAGTTAAGGATATTTAGTGGAGAACATGGGAAAATGAATAACTATCTTTAGTAGGAAGAAATGTTTTTTTGGAAAATTAAGGATTCTTAGAGTTTTTGTTTTCAAACATTTAAGGTTCTTTTAGAAAGTATTTAAAAAAATATATGTATATCTTTTAAAGTAAAGGAAAGTAATAAGTTTTAACTTTAGAGGAGGATAGTGGAATTCAAAATCATTTAAGGACTTGTCTAGATATATTAATCCTCACATATAAAAAAAAAACAAAGGTTCAAAAAGATCCTCAAAAAAAAAGAAGAAAAAAAAATGTGAGGAGAAGCTTGAGGAGAGGTCCTAATCAAAAATTGGTTTCACTTGAGTCTTTCTAAAGTAAAAAACTTAGAAAAATCCTAACCTTGCTTTTTATAAATATATTAGTTAAATTATTTTTAAGAGAGTTCTTAAGTTGAGAAAGTAAAGTTCATATGATCCAAAATTTGAAAAATCTGCATATTTTTCTGAATTAAACAGGAAAACAAATTCCCAAGTTTGATGATAAATATTTTAGAACCTAGGCTTGTCTAATTCACTAGAAGTTCTTCTAAGTTGAACTATCACATTTTTAGAACAAATTTTTAGCAATTATGAAGGATGACCCATTTACTCTAATCTATAAAAAATTATTTTAAAAGTGTAGTATTACTTGAGGACAAGTAATGTTTAAGTTTGTGGGATTTTGATACACCTAAAATATATAGTGTTTTTATGCAAATTTTTATACTTATTTCTAATGATATTGCACTTTAAAGGTATGTTTTCTTGTGTTTTTGGTTGCAGGTGCATAAAATTGAAGAATTTAGAGTAATTTGAGCAAAAGGAACAAAAATGGGTCGAACCAGAGCATATCGGAGCAAAACAGGTCAAACTGGACACATTTGTACATGTGTCTGGCGCCTAAGTGCCAAAATTGGCACTTAGCCACCAAGGCATTGGCGCCTAAGCGCCACCAAGTCGGCACTTAGTTGCCAATGACAGTTGGTGACGATTTCGGGAGTAATTTCTTCAATATAACTCGGATTTTGACGATTTTCGATGTGTTGCGAAGCTTATTTCAAGGGCCATTAATTGGAAATGATAAATTAGACTTTATAGAAGAGTTGGGCGCGGTTATGCGGATTTATTATTCAAGAGATGTGTCTCTTGGAGTGAAAAGGCACTTAAGGCATCACTTTGGAAGATTCATTGAATGAGGACTCTTTTGGAGAGACACTTAAGCATCTCTTGGGAAATTATAATTAAGGCTTGGAAACACTTGAAGAGGAAGATTTAGAAAAGGGAGAGAAACTATTAGAACAGGAGAAGAAGGCCAAGAAGAAGAAGACTTGGGGCGTGAGCCCTCAGTGGGGCTCCAAAGTGAGAGAGAAAGAAAGAGTGTGAGAGATTTTCTTTTTCTTTTCTTTTCACTTTGTTCTTGGAGAGGATTGAAGGAGATTGTTTTAGCTATACAAGGAGAATTTGATTTTCATCAGAGATAAGTATTTTCATTGTATTTTTATTTTGATTTAGTAGTTTGTTTATGTAGTTTTAAAGACTTGTTTAATGAAAAGTTCTTGTTGTTTCTCCATATGTAGTGAGTAGTTTTCGTTACTCCTGCCTCTTACAATGAATTAGTATGCATGTGTAGGATATATAATTGAGTAGAGTGAGAATATATTATGATGATTTTACCTTGTTCATCATTTACATGTAAACTTGATCAACTTGCATGTTAAAATCTGTTGTGAGAACATGTAAGAACCAATGTAGTATTGTCTCAGTCAACTATTGGTAAGAATCACAGGAGATTTTATGGGTGAGAATGTAGTCCATATAATTGAGTGCAAATAAATAGGGAGATATGCTTTTTAATGGGGAGTAAAATTAGAGGACTTTAGGGTGACAAGCTAAAGCCCCCTAATTTAGTTTGAAGTTTTGAATTTTGTTATGAGAAGTTAGCCTTGAAGTGGAGGGAATCGAGGGAACTCTAGAGTGAGAGCTGGTATCTTCCCTGCCTAACTATGTTCAAAATGATAATATTTCTAATTAACCAATGTTCTTTATAGAACCAAGTAAGGGTAAAGAATATAATTGCTCCTATTTGTCACAATCTCTCTCGTTACTTGTTTTACTCTTACACATGTCACTAATTTCATTGCATGAGGAAGAGTACTTCTAATATATTAAACTCTACTTTTCTTATTTTCATTTAGTATTTTAGTTTAGAAGTAGTATTGTAGTAGTAATTTTAGGATTTAATTAAAACCAATCCTTTATCGACTTTCTAGGTTAGAGCGTGTTATTGTAAACTAGAACTTCTCTTGAAAGCCGTTGTGATTAACCACGATCTCCGTGGGATCGATATTCGGGGCTTAATCCGAAAGCTCTATATTACTTGATAACGATACCTATACTTACGTAAAATCCCATTTTAAAATAATATCAATTAAGCTCTCATTTGCATCGGCATCGAGTTTTTGGCATCGTTGTAAAGAAAGAGATAGAATTAAAAGGAAATAAAACGTAAGCATAAATATTTAAGGATCAGACATCAATTTAAAATACCTCTAGAAGAAGAAGGCAATGAGAAACAATTTTAATCTATGTATGACAAAATCAATCATTATATACAATTTATGAATCTAACTCCAATCTCTACTGCTAAGATTGAGAATTTAGTAGTCAAAGAAGTATTTAGTGATGACAAAAAACCAATTAAGTTTAGACTTGGCTCTACTTCTTTTAGTACTGAAACTGATGTAAAAATAGAAGATGAAGATCTTCCAAAATCAATGAAAATTCCTTTTGAGTTGTACTCTCCTTGGGCACAAAAATTTATTCAAAATAGTTTAATGCTCAAACAATGGTCTTTGAAACAACCACATTTTATTGAACAAATGTGGAATAATAACAAATGAAATCCTAACTCCATAGAAGGTGTTGGATTTGGTAATCTGGAACCATTAGATGATCAAAATTTTGCCTGGTCGTAATTGAAGAACATAATTCCGAAATGATATCTGATCTTCCAATTGAAGATGCTCCTCCAGAATTGGAAGAAGAAATTAAATCAACAATTGATGAATTAAAAGAAATAAATTTAGGAACTAATGAAAATCCAAAGACAAATTTCATTAGTCCATTCCTTAATGATGGGGAAGCAAATGACATAATTCAATTGTTGACAGAATACAAAGACTACTTTGCTTGGACTTATGACGAGATGCCTGGTTTATCTCCAGAAGTCGCAGTCCATAAAATTGGGATAAATCAAATCACAATCCTTGTTAAACAAGCTCCAAGAAGGATACGTGTTGAAATAGAGCAACAAGTCATTGTAGAAGTTAAAAAATTGATAGAAGCCGACTTCATACAAGAAGAAAATTATCCGACATGGTTAGCCAATGTGGATCCAGTTAAAAAGAAAAATGGTCAGATAAGGGTCTGCATAGACTTCGGGGACTTGAATAAAGCATGTCCAAAAGATGAATTCCCTTTAACAATTCCTAAATTAATGGTTGATATAATATCGAAACATGCAATATTTTCCTTCATGGATGGATCATCTGGATACAATCAAATAAAAATATTTTCGGAGGATAAACAAATACAGCCTTCCGGACACCCGTAGGGGTATATTGCTACAAGGTTATGTCATTTTGACTAAAGAATGTTAGTGCCACCTATCAGAGAGCCATGACACGGATCTTCGATGAATTAATACACAATTAAGTCAAATGTTATGTGGAAAATCTAGTTGTCAACAGTAAACGAAAAAATGATCATATATACGATTTAAGAATTGTCTTTAAACGACTACAACAATACAATCTTAAAATGAATCCCTTAAAGTACGCTTCGGTGTCACTTCAAGAAAATTTTTAGGATTTGTAGTTCGACATCGTGGGATTGAAAATAATCCTCTCAAAATTGAAGCCATCCTAAATATGCCTCCTCATAAAAATCTAACTCAATTGAGATCATTTCAAGGAAAGTTAGCGTATATAAGATGTTTTATTTCCAATCTGTTAGGTAGGTGTCAGCCTCTTGCTGCCCTAACCAGAAAAGATACCAAATTTGTGTGGGATGAAAAATACCAACACGCCTTTGAAAATATCAAACAATACCTAACAACCCCTCCTGTTTTAGCAGCTCCTGTAGTAGGAAGACCTCTAATCCCTTACATTAAGCACTGGACAATTCCCTTGGAGCATTATTGGCACAAGTAAATGATGAGGGAAAAGAAAATGCATTGTACTATTTAAGCCATTGTCTGGTTCCGACAGAAATAAAATACCCGACAATTGAGAAACATTTCTTAGCCTTGATTTTTGCAGTTCAAAAACTAAGGCACTATATGCTTTCTCATAAAGTAACTCTTATTTCAAGTGTTAACCCACTACAATATTTAATGACACAACTGACACTTTCCGGGAGATTAACAAGATGGGCAATGATCTTACTCCAATTCGACATAACATTTGTACCCTTACGTGTTATCAAAGGACAAATCTTGGCAGATTTCTTAGCAGCACACCCAATTCCAACTGAATCACCTCTCAATGATGATTTACCTGATGAATAAATATCAGAAATAAAAGATTTCAATGTGCAACGATGGGAACTCTACTTTGACGGAGCATCATCTGCACGGAAAGATAAAGACAAACAGCTAATTGTACCAGGCAAAGCTGGAGTAGGATTGATTTTCATCACTCCAGACAAAACAATGATGCCTTTTTTCTATCATCTGACAGAAGCATGCACGAATAATGAAGCTGAGTATGAAGCGCTCATAACCGGTCTAGAATTGACAATACTAATGGAAATTAAAAATATTGACATTTATGGAGACTCTCAGTTGATTATCAATCAAATCGCTGGCAAATACAATACTCTGAAACCTTTACTTGAACAATATTCTCGTTACACTCCGAAGCTGCTTCAATAAATTCCTGATGCAAAATTTTTCTTAATCCCGAGAAGAGATAATTCTTTAGTGGATGCTTTGGCAAAACTTGCAAAAGAGTTTGCTTGTCCAGAAGAACATGACATACCAATTTCTATAAAAGGATGACAAGTTCTTTCTCAAATTGACATGGATAATTTGCATAAAATTGGTGTAAACATGACAGTGACAACAAATGATGAAAAGGATGAATGGCGACAACCAATTATTCAATATTTACAAACTAGAAAGTTACCTGAAAACACTTATATTGCCACTCAAATTAAACAAAAAGCATTTTCATATGCTCTAATAAATTATGTCCTTTATAAACGATCTTTTGACCAAATGTGGTGAAGATGCTTAAACCAAGTTGAAGCTCAAGTGATTGTTAACGAGGTCCATTCATGTTTATGTGGCGCACACCAATCTGGACCTAAAATAAAAATATAAATAAAAAGAATGGGATATTATTGGCCGACAATGATGACTTATTATCTTGACATTGCAAAGAAATATCATCAATGTCAGATACATGCGGTAGTTTTACACCAGCCTCCAAATGTCTTACACCCAACTATTGCATCTTGGCCTTTTGAATGTTGGGGCACAGACATAGTGGGCCCTATATATCCTCTATCATCTAAGGGTCATCGATTTATTCTAGCAGCCACTGATTATTTCTCCAAATGGGCAGAAGCAATACCTCTTAGAGAAGTCAAGGCAGAACAAGTCCTTTATTTCTTCAAGACGCATATAGTTTATAGATTTGTAATCCCTCGAAGGGTCATATCAGACAATGGATTGGCCTTTAAAAATGTGAAAATGAACAACTTTATCTAAAGACATGGGATAGACTGGAGGTATTCCACAATCTATTATCCTAAAGCCAATGGCTTAGCTGAAGCCTTCAATGAAACATTGGTTCAAATTTTGAAAAAGACATTAATCAACAGCCCAAGACAGTGGCACGAATGATTAATAGAAGCTTTGTGAGCTTATAGAACTACATACCGAACACCAACACAGTTAACACCGTTTGCTTTGGTATATGGTTCTGAGGCTATACTACCACTCGAAATTCAAATCCCTTCTCTCAGAGTTGAGATAGCAAATAAAATAACTGAAGAAGAAAATGCCAGACTACGACTTCAAGAACTCAAGAGTTTAGAAGGCAAACGTCTACAAGCTCAGCAAAATCTCGAACTGTATCAAGTAAAAATGATACGACCCCACGACAAATTAGTTTGCTCTCGAACCATTCGAATCGGTGAATTAGTTTTAGTTCTTCAAAGACCTATACTAGCTCATAGAAAAATAAGTGGCAACTTTGAACCAATATGTGAGCGCCCATATGTAATTGAAAAGACATATTCTGGAGGATCTTACCAACTGGTGGATTCTCAAGGAGAAAGAATCTTGCCTCCAATAAATGGTCGTTTTCTAAAGAAATATTATTCGACATGAAAAATGATGACTTGTTTATAAACTGGGATGATAATAAAAAAATTTTTCTCAAAATCATCTTTGTAATATGAATCTTGACTTTTATGTCATGAAACATCTGTTTTGCTTATTAGACAAATGTTTATAAGCATCGTTCCTTAACATAAAAAAGTCTAAAATGTTACATTATCCTATTGTTTTTAGGAAAAATGTCTAACGAAAGACTTCTTTTCACATTCCGAAGTGGTGTTTATCTGTCCTTGGACCGATGATGTGTTGAAAAAGGATCTAGAAATCACTTTGAATTTGAACTCTCTCAAGTTGAATTACTCTACGACAAACGTTTACTATCCAATGCTAATCAGCAAGAAGCAAAAGGAAAACCATCCATATTGGAGTTCAAGCTTTGTCAGCAAGCTAATGAAACATAAAATCCTATTGACAATGGAAAACTGAAGTCAGATGGAATGGCATCCACTAGCAGGGCAAAGAAATCAGCTTCTATAATGACAAGAGCCCAGAGGAGAAATCACAATAAAAGGCTCAAAAAGCTGGCAGAAAAAGAAAGACAAGACATGAAACCAATGAAAGAAGATGATGGGTTTGAATTTCCAATACTTGAGAACATCTCTAAAGAGACATATTATGTCTTAGGAGTAGAAATGATCAAAGAAGTGGAAAGGATTGAAAGGACAGTATTCACTCCCGTTCCCTATGAGCCAGCATTGGATCTCTCGACAACAGAAATAATAAATGAATAACAGATTGCTTCTCGAGAGGAAGTGAGACGCATCAAAGCTATCAAGAAACAATCATGCGAACAATTTCAATATATTACTGGTCGAACCATTAAGACATTGGAGGAGATTCAATTGTTCACCCAATTTTTTGATGAAGTGGAGCAAGGTGCCATTGTTGAGCATGTGATGGACGCGCTTGATCAAGGACGAGCTGGACATCTGAAAAGAAGGACGTATTCTGAACCAAACAGATGGATTCATGGAAAAGGTCTCATGACAATTCAATGTGGATGTTGTTACAACTACGCTGTGGACAAGGACGGCAATTCCATAGGAATACAACGACATGAGCAAGTAGTTCCACTACCGACAGTCATCATTAAAATTATCAGACGGCTCATAATGTGGAATATAATGCCTGCTGATTGTATTCCAGACAGTTGCATTATGAATATATATGAGGAGGGCGACTGTATACCACCTCATATTGACAGTCAAGATTTTGAAAGACCCTTTTGCACTCTCTCCCTCATGAACAGATATTTTATTCTATTTGGAAGAGAAATACAGATTGTGGGCCCTGGAGAATTTTGTAGATCTTATTAGATTCTCTTACCATGGGGATCAGTTTTAGTCTTACGAGACAATGGAGCTGATGTCTTAAAACATTGTATACCGAGTGCAAGTCAACAACACATATCGATAACACTAAGAAGAATGCGCCCTGAGAAACGTCCCGAGGGATATCGACCGATACCGAAACTGGAAGAGCTACAACCCTTAGAACTGCCATGATCCCATGAAGGTTTAAACACATAAGACATATTCTATGAATTATGTCGCGGAGTGTTAGACATTTTGTGGTAGGTTTAACACTATCTGAGAACTTTCGACATAGTAGTTTGCAGTGTGTATGCGTGTATTGTGTAATACATTACGTACCGTGAACTTTTGGTATCTATGTACATTATTGGATGTGGAATAAAATCTTGTGAGATATTTCCTAGCTGACTATAATACATCGTCAGGTCCAAGAATGCCAAAATGAACTGAAATGACATGATGACTAACTTATGATAACTAACATGAGAATTATCATTCGACCTACATAGGTCAAATCCCTAATGGATATCCCCAGCAAATATCTTAGTGAGTTAGCTACTCTCTCTAGTTATTGGATGTAAGTCCTTTCCTGACACGGAAATCATGGCTTTCCTTTAACTAAATATCGACATTGACATTTCGAGAAATGGAATATGACATCCATTTCTCTCCCCGGTTATTGGAAGTAAGTCTTTTTCCTGACACGGAAATCATGGCTTTCCTCTAATTAATATTGACATTTCGAGAAATGGAATATGACATCCATTTCTCTCTCCAGGGATGTAAGTCCTTTACCTGACACGGAATTCATGACTTTCCTCTAACTAATATTGACATTTCAAGAAATGGAATATGACATCCATTTCTCTCTCCGGTTATAGGATGTAAGTCCTTTCCTGACACAGAAATCATGGCTTTCCCTTAACTAAACATCGACATTTTGAGAAATGGAATATGATATCCATTTCTCTCCCCAATTATTGGAACTAAGTCATTTTCCTAACACAAAAATCATGGCTTTCCTCTAACTAACATTGACATTTTGAGAAATGGAATATGACATCCATTTCTCTCCCCGGTTATTGTATGTAAGTCCTTTCCTGACATGGAAATCATGGCTTTCCTCAAACTAACATTGACATTTCGAGAAATGGAATATGACATCCATTTCTCTCTCTGGTTATTGGATTTAAGTCCTTTCCTAACACGGAAATCATGGCTTTCAATTAAGTAATTATTGTCATTTCAAGAAATGGAATATGACATCCATTTCTTTGTCCGGCTATTGGATGTAAGTCCTTTCCTGACACAGAAATCATGGCTTTCCTTTAACTAAACATCGACATTTTGAGAAATGGAATATAACAACCATTTCTCTCCCCGGTTATTGGAAGTAAGTCCTTTTCCTGACACGAAAATCATGACTTTCCTCTAACTAATATTGACATTTCGAGAAATCGAAAATAACATCCATTTCTCTCTCCGGTTATTGGATGTAAGTCCTTTCCTGACACGGAAATCATGGCTTTCCTCTAACTAATATCGACATTTCGAGAAATGGAATATGACATCCATTTTCTCTCTCCAGTTATTGGTTGTAAGTCCTTTCCTAACACAGAAATTATGGTTTTCCTTTAACTAAATATCGACATTGACATTTCGAGAAATGGAATATGACATCCATTTTCTCTCTCCAGTTATTGGATGTAAGTCCTTTCCTAACAAGGAAATCATGGCATTCCTTTAACTAGTTATCGACATTGACTTTTCGAGAAATGGAATATGACATCCATTTTCTCTCTCCAGTTATTGGATGTAAGTCCTTTTATGACATGGAAATCATGGCTTTGCTCTAACTAATATCGACATTTTAAGAAATGAAATATGACATCCCTTTTCTCTTTCCGGTTATTGGATGTAAGTCCTTCCCTGACATGGAAATCATAGCTTTCCTTTAACTAAATATCGACATTGATATTTCGAGAAATGGAATATGACACTATTTTCTTTTTCCGATTATTGTATATAAGCCCTTTCCTGACACGGAAATTATGGCCTTCCAATAAATACCCTTCTTAGAACCAACATATGATACATCTGACATTCTTCAGACCACTTCGGTCAAGGCCAATATGTGCAGCATACTTATGCAGTATTCCACACATATTGGGGGCCCTTTTGTTGACCTCATTTTTATGATAAGTCATCCTTTTGACCTAAAAAGTCAACCTTGATCAAAATGATCAATCCTGACCCAATGACCAACCCTGTTGACCCAATAGGTCAACCTTTCGACCTAAAAAGTCAACTTTGGTCAAAATGGTCAATTCTGACCCAATGACCAACCCTGACCCCATAGGTCAACCTTTTGACCTAAGAAGTCAACTTTAGTCAAAATGGTCAATCCTTACCCAATGACCAACCCTCTTAACCCAATAGGTCAACCTTTTGACCTAAAAAGTCAACTTTGGTCAAAATGGTCAATCCTGGCCCAATGACCAACCTTGTTGACCCCATAGGTCAACCTTTTGACCTAAAAAGTGAACTTTGGTCATAATGGTCAGTTTTTGACCAAATGACCAATTATTAACCCAATGACCTATTTAAGACCCCAAAAATGACAAAATTAATCAAATAATTAATCTCAAAGTTATTTTGATTAATTAAATGAAGTTGACTAATAATTTAATTTTCAATATTTTAATTAATTAAATGACATAATTAATTAAAATGAAAATTAAATTAAAAGCAATAAAGTGACAAAATGCACCAAAATGAAATGAAAAATGATAAAATTAATCAAATAATTGATTTTAAAATTATTTTGATTAATTAGTTGGCTAATGATTTAATTTTTTTAAAAAAATTTTAATTAATGACATAATTAATTAAAATGAAAAAATTAAAATCAAAAGCAATAAAATGATAAAATGCACAAATTAATTAAAAATAATGGAATTAATCAAATAATTAATTTAAAAATTATTTTTGATTAATTAATTGACCAATAATTTAATTTTCACATTTTAATTAATGAAGTAATTAAATATGGTGAAAATTAAATTGAAAAGTCATGACATGAGACAAAATACAATTTTAATGACATGAAAATTAATCAAATAATTAATTTGGAATTATTTCCAATTAATAATTGATTAATAAAATAATTTCCAACATTTAATTAATGACATAATTAATTAAAATTGTAAATTAAATCAAGAGGGGTATTAAATAGAATTTTTAAACCTATGACATTTTGGTTTTCTAAAAATTCGAAAACTCTTTTATGACATCACACATGACCCCATATTAGTTTGACACAACCCATATGACCCATTAAAGAGAAAACAACCAATGGATGACTCATTTTTAACCATGGTTAAGAGCCATAATGACATAAAAATGAGCTGGCAAAACCATGGTGTTTTGTAGTATGACTCACTCCCTTTGCAAAGTGAGGTGTCTTGCCATGTTGAGATGAGTTTAGCCACCTCCCTAGCCACCCAATGATAAGAAGACAAGGCCTTAACCATTTTCCATACAATGGTTAAGCTCATCATAACATTTTATAAAAAATGTCAGGGGGGAAGCTAATGTGTCATCCCCCCATGAAATGTTTAATGAGGTGTTAAAAGGAGAATGTCTCAACCATTTGAGTCACCATTAACCTCTCCCTTAACCAATGGAATGGGAACAAAAAATCAAAGCCTATCATGACAATTTGGATCCATAATTACCATGAAATGTGAACTTGCTTAAGTGGCATAATTCTCATGGGATATCGAGAGGTGATGCTCAGATTACATAGGGGAGGCTGTTACTAGACTCTACTCCACAGATCTAACCATCCCATGGTCTAGCCTAAGCTAACCAAGGTTAAACCATGGCCATCCTTGGCTATAAAAAGCCCCATACCCAAAATCACCAAGAGGAAGAAAAAAATCCATAGAAACCTATAGGCTGCCCAAAACCCTTAGCTCTCAACAAAAAAAACTTTGCTAAGGGTCTCAGTAACCTATTCTAGCCAAGATCAGGCCATAGGATCGGCCCATTCAAGCCAATTTGGCCAAAATCCAAAATTTGCCCAAACCTAGCCACTATGCCAAAATTACTCACCAAGGCTAGCTGCAAGTCCAAATTGAAGTGACAAAGATCTTCTTTGGGAGCCCTAGAAGCTGACCATCTGGCCTGATCAAGCTCAACGTTATTGTGGCCAAGGTATGGATTTATTTTGTCCAAAATAATGCATATAATCGAAGAAATCATGGGTTAAACTAGCCCATAAAATTATCATCACCGTATAGATATGATCTATTGTTTCGATGATTCCATAGGTTAAAAAATCACTCAATTTTACTGAGAAATGAGTGAGATATTGAGCTTTGAAGTTGGATAGTTCGAATGTTTTTTTTGAATTTTTGTGGATTTATCTCAGCCGTCTGTTCCCGTGTTTTGGAACTGACGGCCCTGATCTTGCGCTACCGTGTTCACTGTTCGGATCCGCGCATCGGATCCTCCCGTGCCTTCGACGCGTACAAGGACACGCGGCAGCTCCTCGTTTTTCCGGGCAAGGTTAAACCATATTAACCTTAAAAAGATAAAAAATGCATATCTTTTTGTTCTGAGTTCCTAAAAATAAAATAAAAATGTCTCTCGAAAGCTCTTGAAGAGAAGAAAATTATGAAATCAAAATCATAATTTTATTCTCTATATTTAATTTTTAAATAATTAAATACTCTCTAAAGTATTATAATTATTAAAAATTATCTACAAATCAGAAAAATGTTATAATTTTATGGAAGAACCATTAAGTCCTTAGACACATCTCTTGATTTTTTTAAGATTAGGGTTGCTATCTATAATGTGATTTTATAATTTCCATGATATTTTATAATTATTTCCAAAAATAATTATAAAATTTGAAAAATTGAAAAATTAAAATTCAAAATGATTGAGAATATTAGGGTGATAGATAACAATCCTAAAACAACAATTCTCAAGCCATCAAATCAATCTAAAAGACATTTTAAAACAAGGTTAAGATTTATTAATTATAAATTAATATTTCAAAACCTTTTCTTAATCCATTTCATAATGGAGTAAGCCAATGATGAATCCAAACTCAAATGAACTCAAACTAAACATTAATTAGGGTTAAAGACAACTTAAGCCTAATTAAAATCATTAAACCTTAGGGTTTAATACCAAAATAAAATATTTAATTAAGTTTAAGGACATATTAAAATTAATTAACTCATTAAACCTTAACTAAATTAGGTTTAATACAAAATCAAAACTTTAATTAAGTATAATGACATATTAAACATAATTAATTCATTAAACCATAACTAAATTAGGTTTAATAAAAAAATCAAAACTTTAATTAAGTTTAAGGACATATTAAACATAATTAATTCATTAATCCTTAGCTAAAGTAGGTTTAATACGAAAATCACAACTTTAATTAAGTTTAAGGACATATTAAACATAATTAATCCATTAAACCATAGGGTTTAAGACAAAATCAAAGCTTTAATTAAGTATAAGGATATATTAAACTTAAATAAACTCATTAAACCTTAACTAAATTAGGTTTAATACAAAAATCAAAACTTTAATTAAGTTTAAGGACATATTAAACTTAATTAATTCATTAAACCTTAACTAAATTAGGTTTAATACAAAAATCAAAATTTTAATTAAGTTTAAAGACATATTAAACTTAATTAATTCATTAAACCTTAACTAAATTAGGTTTAATATAAAAATCAAAACTTTAATTAAGTTTAAGGACATCTTAAATTTAATTAATCCATTAAACCTTAGGGTTTAAGACAAAATCAAAACTTTAATTAAGTTTAAGGACATATTAAACTTAATTAATCCGTTAAACCTTAGGGTTTAAGACAAAATAAAAAGTTTAATTAAGTTTAAGGACATATTAAACTTAATTAACTCATTAAACCTTAACTAAGTTAGGTTTAATACAAAATCGAAACTTTAATTAAGTTTAAGGACATATTAAACTTAATTAATTCATTAAACCTTAACTAAATTAGGTTTAATAAAAAAATCAAAACTTTAATTAAGTTTAAAGACATATTAAACTTAATTAACTTATCAAACCTTAACTAAATTAGATTTAATACAAAAATCAAACTTAAATTAAGTTTAAAGATATATTAAACTTAATTAATTCATTAAACATTAACTAAATTATGTTTAATACAAAAATCAAAACTTTAATTAGGTTTAAGGACATATTAAACTTAATTAATCCATTAAACCTTAGGGTTTAAGATAAAATAAAAACATTAATTAAGTTTAAGGACATATTAAACTTAATTAATTCATTAAAATTTAACTAAATTAGGTTTAATACAAAAATCAAAACTTTAATTAAGTTTAAGGACATGTTAAACTTAATTAACTTCCTAAACATTAGGTTTAAGACAAACCTAAAACCTAATTAGGTCTAACCCATTAGACCTAATTAAACAATTAAGTCTTAACTAAATTAGACTTAAACAAACCAAAAACCTAATTAGGTATAACCCATTAGACCTAATTAAACCATTAAGTCCTATCTAAATTAGTCTTAATAAAACCTAAACCCTAATTAGGTCTAACTCATTAGGCCTAATTAAACCATTATGTATTAACTAAATTAGACTTAGACAAACCTATAACCTAATTAGGTCTAACCCACTAGACCTAATTAAACCATTAAGTCATAACTAAATAAGACTTAAAAAAACCTAAAACCTAATTAGGTCTAACCCATTAGACCTTATGAAACCATTAAGTCTTAACAAAATTAGACTTAATCAAACCTAAACCCTAATTAGGTCTAACCCATTAGACCTAATTAAATCATTAAGTCTTAACTAAATTAGACATAAACAAACCTAAAACCTAATTAATTCTAACCCATTAGACTTAATAAAACCATTAAGTCTTAACTAAATTAGACTTAATCAAACCTAAACCCTAATTAGGTCTAACCCATAAGAGTTAATTAAATTATTAAGTCTTAACTAAATTAGACTTAATTAAACCTAAACCCTGATTAGGTTTAATCCATCCTAAATCTTAATCAAATAAAACAATCTAACTTAAACTCTAATTAAGTCTATCACATTAGACTTAATTACACTATTAATCCTTAACCAACTAAGGTTTAATCAAACATAAACCATAATTAAGTCTACCACACTAGACTTAATTAATCTTTTAAACCTTAACCAATTAAGGTTTAATCAAACTCAAATCTAAAACAACCCTTAACTTAGGTTCAACCCAACTTGAACCCAAATTCAACCTTTAAACTCAAGTTCAACCCAACTTAAACCCAAGTTCAAATTTTATTTCAAAACAACATGAACCCAAATCCAAAATCTTAAATTGAGTTCAACCCATATTGAACTTAAGTCAACCTTAAGTCTAGGTTCAATCTAATTTGAACCTAACTTAATTTAAACCCAAATCAAACTTAAACCCAACCTATATTGGACTTAAGTTAGCTTTAGGTTTAGGTTCAACCCAATATGAACCTAGCTTAAACCAAATCTAAATTTTAATTAAGTCTACCTAATTAGACTTAATATAACCAATAAACCTTAACTAACTAAGGTTTAATCTAACCTAAAATCCTAATTATGTCTACCACATTAGAATTAATTAAGCCATTAATCCTTAACCAACTAAAGTTTAATCCAACCTATAACCATAATTAAGTTTACCACATTAGACTTAATTGAACTATTAAACCTTAATCAACTAAGTTTTAATCCAAACTTAAACCATAATTAAGTCTACCACATTAGACTTAATTAAACTATTAAACCTTACTCAACTAAGGTTTAATCCAAACTTAAAACCATAATTAGTCTACCACATCAGACTTAATTAAACCATTAAACCTTAACTAACTAAGTTTTAATCAAACCTAAACTCTAATTAAGTATCACATTAGAGTTAAATAAACCATTAAACCTTAACTAACTAAGGTTTAAGTTAACTTAAACTCTAGTTAGGTCTATCACATTAGAATTAATTAAACCATTAAACCTTAACTAAATAAGGTTTAATCAAACCTAAATAATAATTAAGTGTAACACACTGGACTTAATTAGTTAAGGTTTAACTAAATTAAGTCTAATTTATTAGACTTAATTCATGTTTGAACCTTACTCAAATAAATCCCAGTTGAATTAAATTAGACTTAATTAAAACTTAAGCCTTACCTAAAAAGGACTTAGATGGTCGATAATTCTAATTAAGTCTAATCTATTTAGACTTAATTAACCTCTAAGTACTATTTAAACAAGGCTTAAAACTTAATTAGGTCTATTATAACTAAACCTAACTTTTAACTTAAGTTCAAACAGACATGAACTCAAGTTAATTAGATACAATCTATATTGAATCTAACTTAAGTCCAAACAGACAATAACTCAAGTTAATTCAATTCATATTGAATCTAACTTTAAATTTTAACTTAAGTTCAAAAAGACATGAACTCAAGTTAAAACAATCTATATTGAATCCAACTTAATCTCAAACAAACATGAACTCAAGTTAATTCAATTTTGAATCTAAGTAACTTAAGATCAAACAGACATGAACTCAAGATAATTAGATTCAATCTACATTAAATCCAATTTTCCAAATGAACATGAACTCAAAATTTTGGTTTAAACTTAATTTGAATTCAAGTCAAAACTTAAGTTTGACCCACATCAAACTTAATCCGATATCAAACATAAATCAACAAAATCAAACTCAAATCAACATAACCGACAAAATTTGAAATTTCAAACTCAAATCGACATAATTGACATAAATTAGACATTTCAAACTCAAACTGACATAATCGACAAAAATTTGACATTTCAAATAAAAAATCGACATAATTAACATAAATCAACTTAATCGACATAAATTTGACATTTTAAATATAAATCGACATAAAAAAATCCAAAATCAAATCCAAATCAACTAGATCGACAAAAATCGACATCAAGACATACTAAATCAACATTTCGAATCAAACTTGGACATCCTACAGATTCTGAACAATGAATATTTTTATGACATTATTTCTGACAATGTTTCCTTTGTAGGATGAAGACATTGAGTTTCATTTAGATTTTCTTTGCATGTTATAGGGTGTGCTAACTCTATTTTTTGCAGGATGACATTCTAGAACTGAGACGAACAACAATCACAACAAAACAACGACATTGACAAAACAAAACAAAACAAAACAACGACATTGATAAAACAAAATAAAACACAACGACAACAAAACCAAAACAAAAAACTTTAGGTTAGCCACAAAATCTAAACAAACAACAAAATAAAATGACATGAAAACGACATGACAAAATGACATTTAGGATTCATAGTGGGTACATCTTTCCTTAAATACAAAAAATTTCTAGAAAACAAGTGATCAACATTAATTAGAATTATTCTTAGACAATTATAAATTACCTAGGATGTGATTAACTGTAGAAGTTTTCTTCTATTAGAGAATTAAAAGAACCTACGACATATATTACATCTATAAATCTCTGGTTAAAACTTCGTGATCTTCCTTATATAGAAACTCTAGGACATGACATTCTAGAATCTTCTTTTATAAGGATTATCATAAACATCCTTTTTTCTTTGTTTTATATTAGCCCTAAAATTTCTTTATTATTTTATAGGATTACAGAAATAAGATTAGGGAAATATTAAAACAAAGTGGCGACTCCTTGACATTGACATAACATCGAGAATTGACGGTGACGAATATGATGACAATGAAAGTCCCTTTTCGCTCGCCATCATGGGCCATCCCATTTGAATGCAGTAGTTCAAAATTGCACTTTCTTTTGTGACCTTGCCAATTTTCATCGTCGAAAATAACTTTGCAGATTTGAAAAGTGCCAATTTTTCAAAATGAGATTTAAAAGTGATGCAGAAAAACTAACATACACGTTTTCTCTAATTTCCCAGTCTTCGATTTCGTCCATCAAATATTGGAATATTTCATTCATCTTGTCTCTCGTAGGCACGAAATTGTAATAATGGTAGACAAGAACATTCTCAAGCATCTATAACTCATTAATTCTTCTAGAATTAAATGTTATCTACCTACCTCCCATATAGACGCTTCCTTGGTTGATTTCATGTAAATTGACTTAGAATTCCTTAACCACTGGAACGACTACTGTGGAAGTAGTATAGCAAAACACTTCCCATCTTTGCCTGACAATCATTTCTTCAATTGGTGATGAAGAATTGCTTAATCCTCTATTGACGAATCCTCTTTCCTTGATTAGTCTTCTCTTGGACATCAACTTGTTAAAAAGTCACTGCGCCTCGGCACTGACGAACTTTCTCCGATTGTAAACTTGAAATCTAGGGTAATCTACTTAATTGGAAGCTATTAGAGAGGAACTGAAAGTACTATCCATTCATTTTTGGGAGTTGGAGTGTTTAAGAACCGTCTATGGGAGTTTATAAGGGATTAATTCGCTAAAAATAGCCGCCAAAATTCAACATTTCAAACTCGAAAAACTTCTCACTCGCCGATCCCGCTGTCTGCGGCCTCGAAGGCTCCGTCGGCGAGCCACGTGCAATTAAATTCCAGGACTCTCGGGAAAAACTCGTCAGCGGCGCCCTAGGAAAAAATTTGCACATTTACGCCGTGGTCAAATACATTCCAAATTTTCTCTATGGATCCAAATTCTTGATGATCAAAGGTCAAATACAAGTAGTAGAATTCAATATTACTACAAACTAACGACAAACTCAAACAAACACACAACAAATAAAGATAACTATGGGTTGTCTCCCATAATGCGCTTGGTTTAACGTCGTCAGTCCGACCTATTCAAGTGTTATTCAGGTTGACTAAGCATTAAAACCTCTTTAAAATTTGGTCTTTTACCCTCAAAATATGGTTTTAATCTATGTACATTTACTTTAAATCTATTCCCAGTCTTCTGATTATTAATTTCAACAGCTCCATAATTGTAAACCTGAGTCACCGTAAAGGATCCTAACCAATGAGACTTCAATTTGCCAGGAAATAATTTCAGTCTTGTATTGTAAAGAAAAACTTCTTGTCCTAGTTCAAAGTTCTTCTGGTTAATCTTCCGATCATGCATTAACTAGTTTTTCCTTATAAATTCTGCCTTTATCGTAAGATTCATTTCTTAATTCTTCTAATTCATTCAATTGCAACAATCTCTTTTCACCAGCATTTTTTAAATTATAGTTGAATTCTTTAATCGCCCAATATGCTTTATGCTCCAATTCTACTAGTAAGTGACAATTTTTTTCATATATAAGCCTGTAAGGAGTCATACTAATAGGAGTTTTATAAGCAGTCCTGTATGCCCATAATGCAGTATCCAGTCTCATAGACCAATCTACTCTATTAGGATTTACAGCATTTTCTAAAATTTTTTTATTCTCACGATTAGAAACTTCAGCTAAACCACTGGTTTGAGGATGATAGGCAGTAGAGAATCTCTGAACAATATTAAATTTTTCTGCCAATCATTGAATGTATTTATTCCTAAAATGGGATCCTCCGTCAGTGATAATCACTCTCGGCATTCTGTATCTTATGAAAATATTTTTCATTAAGAATCTTGAAACACTTTTAGCATCACAACAAGGTAATTCTTATGCTTCAATGCACTTTGATACATAATCAACTGCCATTAAAATATATAAGTTCCTAAATGAAAGAATAAATGGCCCCATGAAATCTAATCCCCAAACATAAAATATCTCCACTTCTAACATGAAATTTAGAGGCATTTCATTTCTTCTAGATATATTACCTACTCGTTGGCATCTATCACAAGTTTTTATATATTTGTAAACATCTCTAAAAAGAGTAGGCCAAAAAAATCCAGCTTGCAAAATTTGACGCGCAGTTTTGTCAATCCTAAAATGTACTCTAAATTCAGAATCGTGACATTTTTGAATAATCTGTTCAATTTCTTCATAAGGCACACATCTCCTAATAATAAGATCGTTACATTGCTTATATAAATATGGTTCATCCCAAAAATATGCTTTTGCATCATGAATGAATTTTTTTTGTTGCTGCAAAGTTAGCATAGGTGACAAAATATCGCTTACTATATAGTTAACAATATCAGCATACCAAGGTATTTTCCACGCATTAATATTATAAAGTTTTTTATCAGGGAAACTGTCTATAATTTCATTGTCAGTATTAGATGATTCAAGATATTCCAGTCTCGGCAAATAATCAATAATTTGATTGTGAGTTCCTTTTTTATTAATCACCACAAAATCAAATTCTTGCATTAAAAGTACCCATCTAATTAATCTTGGTTTAGTATCCTTCTTTTGCATCAGATATTTAAAAGAAAAGTGATCAGTATGTACAATACATTTAGTTCCAACTAAATATGATCTAAATTTATCAAAAACATACACAATAGTCAGTGACTCTTTTTTAGTAACTCTGCAGTTAATTTGAACATTGTTAAGAGTTCTACTAGTCTGTTATATAACTTTAAAAATTTTATCATATCTTTGACCAAGAACAGCTCCAATAGCATAATCACTAGTATTGCACATTAATTAAAATGGTTTCTCCCAATTAGGTGAAACTATTACAGGTGTTGTGATTAGTTTTTCCTTTAATAACTCAAAGACATTTAAGCAGTCTTCAGTAAATGCAAATTTCTTATCTTCTTCTAAAAGTTGGCATAGAGGATTGGAAATTTTTGAAAAATCTTTAATATAACGCCTGTAGAAACCAACATGTCCAAGAAAGATTCTTACCCCTCTCACTATAGTAGGAGGTGGTAATTTAATTATTACTTAAAGTTTTCCAGGGTCTACTTCCATGCCATTTTCTGAAATTTTATGCCCTAGATAATGAATGGGTAAAGAAGCCTGTTTGAAACCAGTGAACCTAGCTATCTAATTTTTAATGTTGGATTTAATATGTGCCCCAAAAAATAATTAGCATTTTTTAAGATTGAGATCCATCTAGAGGTATTTTGAAAGTGCAGTAGATTCTGAAACATAGCTTTGATGGCATACTTTGAAGCATTGTTCAAGATAATAATATCATCAGCATAAATGGAATACCCCAATATTGGATCTATGTTGATAATTCGTGTAAGAGGAAGTGACTAACAAATGATTCATCAGCCTCGAGAGATAATCAAATGCTAAAATAAAAATTGTAGGTGAGAGGGGGTCTCTGACCAACATAAAATATGTTGAGATTTTCATGCCTATTTTATATTGATTTTGATGATATTGCCGTTAAAAAAAATGTATTTTTGATGTTTTGTTGTAGGTATGTTAATTTATGGACATTTGAGCGAATAGATGAAAAAAGGAGCGAATTTGGAGCAAAAAGGACTAAAATATGAAGATTTGCCTTTGGGCGCTGACAGTGAGATCGACGGCGTCGACAGTGGATTTTTCTCGAGAGTTCAGAAAATATATTACAAAGAAGGTTGCCGACGGTGAGCTTGACCCTGCTGACAGCGAGCCTTAACAGATATGGTCTAATACATAGTATTTTAGAAGCCCTCCGATGGTGATATCAAGACCGCTGACGGCTAGTATGTCGGTTCTCTCACGAGGTGCATTGAATGTTAATGACTTTTGAAGGGATACTTGGGCAACTCTTGGAAACTCTTCTAAAACTTTAAAAGAAACATTTAGAGCCGAAAAAAGAGTGTCCACTGTGTCTATTAGTGATGGTGGTGCCATTAGAGTATTAGAGAGTTAGTTTAATTAGTGTTAATTTTGATGGATTCTTTGAGAGATTATAAGAGTGGAAGGAAAGTGAGAGATTTCTTCTCCTTGCCGCTTCGAAGGAGAAATCTGTGTGCCGTAAAAGAAGGAAGAGATTCAGAGGAACTTTAAGGAGTTTCCTTGGGGAGGAATTCGAGATAAGTTGTATTTACTTATTATAGTTTATATAACAATGTTTTTATATATGAAATCCAAGTTCTATCGTATCTTCTCCCTGAGATCTAATTAGTTTTTCTGTATTTCTCCTTATTTTGAGATTATGTGAAATAGTGATTTGAATAAGTTATGCCAGGAGAATGTTAAAGAAGTTGTGATAATCTTTTCACTTCAATCTTAATTTACTTTCAAACTGCCAATTGATCTATTAAAATATGTTGATTTTTACAACTAAAGTGAAGATTACATCCAAGATTCAGGGAGGTCAAAGTACTTGAAAGTAGGGTGCAAATAAATAGAGAAATTTTATTTATTGGGTGTAGAATTGGAGATTTTAGAGTGACATACTAAAATTCTCAATTAGGTCTTATCGTTTGGGTGTTGAAATGTAGATGTTAGCCCTGAGGCGAGGGGAATGTGAGAGCTCTGAAGTGAGAGCTGGTATCCTCCTAGCCTAGCCAGAGATTCAAGAACCAAGCATAGGATTAGTCAATGTTCTTTATGCTTAGACTAAAGGGCAAATATTAGGTATGCTTCTATTTGGCACAACACAGTTTTTAACTAATTCTAATTATCCATTCACTTAAATTTCTTGATAAGGAGAAGGATGCTTGCTTATATATTGAACCTCACTTTATTAGTACAAGTAGTTAATTGTTAGTAGAATTATTTTATTAAAGTTACATCTTATTTACGATTGCTTATTAGTGACAAATAGGCAATTTGAACTACAAGTTTGTGATTCTGAATTGGTTTATATAATCCTAGTTTGTAGCCTCTAAAATATTCCCTGTGGGATCGATATCCAGGACTCTACTAGAGCTCTGTGTTACCTGAGCGATATGTATACTTGCATTTAAAAGAGTAACACTACGATTACTGAATATAATATGCAATTTTATATCAAATTCTTACAATATTAAACTTACGTATAGTGCGCGGAGTCGTTCAAGTTTTTGGCGCCGTTGCCGGGGAATATAACATAATTAGAGTAACGGACAATTTAAGGCTATTAGAAAACTTTTTAAAAGATTTGCAACTTTTGATCGTATTTAGTCAACTATTTTTCTGTGAACTAATTTCGATTGTATGCGGAAATTTGGACCTGAAAATCTTATACCCTACGATTCAGAACTAGAACGCACTATTAGGAAAATTACAAAACTGGGAAAATAACCTAGAAATCCTGAGACAATGAAAAACAATGTAAACAACCGAAGAATGGAAAATAAACATCAATCTAGACCCTAAAGAGATTACGCTAATCCAACATTAGATGAAATTCACTTAACTATCCAAAACCTTGATGTAGCTACTAATTCATTTGAGCTTAAACCTGCAGTTATCCAAATGGTACAAAATAATCTGTTCGGTGGAACTTCTAATGAAGATACTAATTTATATCTTGCTACGTTTAAATATGACAGAGTTTGTGCTACGTTTAAATATGACAGAGTTTCAATTGATGCTGTCAGACTTAGAATTTTTCCTTCTTCATTAAGGGACAACGCTAAGGCTTGGTTAAATTCGTTAGCACCTGGATCTATTAGAACTTGGAGGGTACTTTCACAAAAATTCTTATCAAAATATTTTCCACCTTCTAAGACTGCTAAGCTTAGAAATGATATCACATCTTTCAGTCAGTTTGAGGGAGAATCATATACGAATCTTGGGAAAGATTTAAAGATCTTCTTAGGAGATGTCCACATCATGCCTTACCAGATTGTTTAATTATTCAAACTTTTTATAATGGATTAGTAGGATCTCTTAGATCTATCATTGATGATGCTGCTGGTGGATAACTAATGTCTAAATTTTTTGAAGAAGCTTACGTTTTAATTGAAGAAATGGCTACAAATAATTTTCAATGGGCTGCTGAAAGGGTAAATCATAAGAAAGTAGCCAGTATTAATGATTAAGATACTTTAACTACGATAGTTTCTCAAATTACTGATCTTTCAAAGAAAGTAGATCAATACATAATGAATTATTCTCAAACACCTCCAGTGTTAGAAGAAAATTCATTAGGACAACATATAGATGCTCAATCTTCATATGAAACTTTAAATTTAATAAATAATAGAAAAAATAACCCTTATTCAAACTCTTATAATCCAACTTGAAAGAATCGTCCAAACTTTAATTGTTATAACCAAGGTAATGCTAATCCTAGTAATTCTCAATGGGGGAACAATCCTGTAAACTCATTAAGAAATGTAAAAAATCAGGGTAATTCCAATTATAGACCTTCTAATCCACAAGTTTTTTATAATAATTCACAATTTACGGAGAAGAAGCTGTCTATGGAAGAAATAGTATTGACTATGGGAAATCAATTACAAAATCAAGGAACTACTATTAAAAACATAGAAAACCAATTGGGGCAAATTGCTACTGTACTTAGCAATAAACCTGTTGGAACTTTACCAAGTAATGTTAAAGTAAATCCTAAAGATTAAGGAAAAGAACAGATCAAGGCTATTCAATTGAGAAGTGGAAAAGAGTTGGAAACAAGGGGTTAGAAAGAACTTATAGTTGAAAAGGAAAAAGTGGAAACTGAAGGAGAAAAATGAAAGTTTATATCCTAGTTATCCTCTGAAACCTATGAATATTACTGTTGAAAGACCACCACCACCATTTCCTCAAAGACTGAAGCAACAAGACAAGGAAAAAAGATTTGCTAAATTCTTAGACATTTTAAAAAAATTGTCAATAAATATTCCTTTTGTTGAAGCTTTGGAACAAATGCCTGATTATGTTAAATTTATGAAGGATATACTCAACAAAAAGAGGAAGTTACTAGATCATGAGACTGCTGCACTTAGTGAAGAGTGTAGTGCTATAATTAAGAAAAAGTTTCCTGAAAAACTTAAAGATCCTGGTAGTTTTACTATCTCATGTGCTATTGGTGAAAAATTTTATGGACGAGCATTATATGATTTGGGAGCTAGCATAAATCTGATGCCTATATCAACTTTTAAAAGGTTAGGAATAGGAGAGATTGCACCAACTTCTGTAACTCAACAGATAGCTGATCGATCTATTACAGATCCTAAAGGAGTTGTAGAAGATGTTCTAGTTAAGGTTGATAAATTTATCTTTCCTGTAGACTTTATAATTTTAGATATAGAAAAGATAAGGAAATACAAATCATTTTAGGAAGTCCATTCCTAGCTATAGGAAGAGCCATGATAGATGTTCAAAAAGGAGAGTTGACTATGAGAGTAAAAGATCAGGAAGTGACCTTTAACATCTCAAAGTCATTGAAATATTTTTCAATAGAAAAAGATGATCAATGTTTTAGAATGGATACATGCAATTATTTGAGAAAAGAATATTTCGAAGAAAATTTTGAAAAACATGATGATATTAAAAACGATAATTATGTTGAAATTGATAACGAAGAAACTGATTATATTCAGAAACAATTTGAAATGCTTGATTCAACAGCACTAGAGAATGAAATCTTAATTCCATCTATAGTAAAACAGCCTGAACTTGAATTGAAGACTCTTCCTAATAATTTGAAATATGCATTTTTAGGAGAGTTTTCAACATTACCAGTAATTGTATCCTCGGACTTAAATGAAATTCAAGAACCAAAATTAATGGATACATTAAAAAGTACAAAAGAGCTCTTGGTTGGACTCTGGCTGATATAAAGGGAATTAGCCCTTTGATTTGTATGCACAGAATTTTATTGAATGATGAACATAAAGCAAGAATTAATCCACAAAGGAGACTAAACCCTATTATGAAAGATGTAGTTAAAAAAGAGATTTTAAAATGGTTAGATGCTGGAATTATATATCCTGTTTTGGACAGTACTTGGGTAATACCAATTCATTGTATTCCTAGGAAAGAAGGAGTAACTATTGAAGTAAATGAGAATAATGAATTAATACCTATCAGGCAAATTACTGGATGGCGTATTTGTATTGATTATAGAAAATTAAATGCTACCACTAATAAAGATCATTTTCCTCTTCCTTATCTATACCAAATGTTGGATAGGCTTGCTAGACACAAGTACTATTGCTTTCTGGATGGATATACCAGCTATCACCAAATTCCTATTGCTCCTGAGGATCAAGAGAAAACAGCATTTACTAGTCCTTATGGAAATTTTTCTTTTTGAAGAATGCCTTTGGGATTATCTAATGCACCTGCAACATTCCAGAGATGTATGATGTCTATATTTAGTAAATTAATTGGTGATGTGACCAACTAAAAATAATTTAAGATTTTCATTCCTATTTTATATTGATTTTAATGATATTGCTCTTTAAAGAAAGGTATTTGTGATGTTTTGTTGCAGGTATGTAAATTTATGGACATTGGAGCAAGAAAATGCAAAAAGGAACAAATTTGGAACGAAAATGTTCAAAATATAAAGATTTAACCTAAGGCGCCGATGGGGTAGACTTTATATTACAAGAACTTATGATCTTAAATTTATATATTTATAACGATTTTATAAAGTCCAAACATTCAACTCAAGTATACGTATCGTATGAAGTAATACATGGCTCTAATGGAGTACTGGATATCGACCCCACAGGGAAGCCAGGTAAATCACGCTATTGGTAATGTAATATTGAATTCCAGTAATTAAATTGCGTTTAAAGTTGAATGTTTACTTCTACTACCAAGATGCAAAAAATAATAACAACTAAACAAACTACAATTACTTTTATATCTTTAAAAAAGAATTAACTATCAGAGACACACTAAGCTATATATTTGAAAGGTTTTTTATATTTAAGAAATGTATCTTTCCTCTTACAATGAGAATATAATGTGTGGATGATATGGAATGTTTATCTAATGGTATTGTCCAAAATAGGAGCAAAAGGATTCTTTACCCTTAAAAGAGTACCCCCTCTTCTAAGCAAGAAAAGAACATTAACATATCCTAAGTTTAGTTACTAAAACTAAAGCTAAGCTGGGAGGGTACCGGCTGCCACTACGGAGCTCCCACTCACCCTTTACCTAAAGGCTAACCTTCGAGTATAGTTACTAATCTTAGGATCAAATTAGGGATCGCAGCCTGTCACCCTGAAACCTCCAATTTGACGTTCATCAAAACACATTTCCCTATTTATTTGCACTCAATTCCCATGAGCTACGCAATTCATCCATGGAAATTGAATGGGTTTGTCATTGTTGTTGTAAGACATTAATTCCTTTCAGAGTTAATGTTCCACAACATATTTTAATAATTCAATTGGCCAAATCAAAATATAAATTAAGTTCTAAATGAAAAACCATCACAATTTCTTTAATACTTTAAAAACACTTCAAATCCACATCAATAGATCATCACATCTCTATGCAAGAAGAAAGACAAAGGAGACTACTCAGAATTCATAGAGAAGACACAATAAAATATGGATTTTATATATAAAAGAAAAGTCATACAAACTACAAAAGGAAATATAACTTATCTCTTTCTCTTGGCCAATGTAATTCCCTTGAAGTTCCTTTGAATCCTTTTTTATCTTCTTTGCAACACTTGATTCTCTCTTTATAATGGAAAGGAGGTAGCAATCTCTCACTTTACTCCTTCTCCTTCACTCCTTAGAAAAGAATCCCTCTCAAATTGTCACTTCTACACTCTTCTCTTCTAAGCCCTAACACTCAAAACACACTAGACTGTCTTGTTGACCTCATTTTTGATGAGGTCTCCTCTTCTTCTCTTTAGTACTTAGGATCTAGCCTTAGGCTTTTCCTTTGACTAATCTTAGAGGATTAGAATTGGGACCCACCACTTAGAAGTTCAAACCACTTCTTAACTCCCTGTAAACTCCACAAACTTGATTGTAGACCCCTAATCACCTAGAGGGTTGAAATCAAATGTGGAAGTTTAAAGGATGAGTTCCTATAGGACTCTTTGGCCTTAGGACCGCCTCCAGGTGGCACTGGTGCGGTGAAGGGGCTGACTTACACACACACTACACCTATACACTACATTTTCACACACACCTCCTAAAACTACACCCATATCCAACTTGACCTCCCGACTCATGAAGGTGATTCACATGGATGGTCCTTAACCCCTAAGCCCTCGGCTGAGAGGGTTAGGAACAACATAGTGGATGTCTCAAATGAGTCCCTTCATGGCTCATGTGGGCTTGATATGGCTTCATGGATCAAACAAAATGATTTCATCCCACTTACATTCACCCAATCTTCAATTTTCCAAATTTTTAATTTTTGACCCCCGGGACCCAACACCCGCCTAGCCTACCCAAAACCCTTGAAATTACCCAGATTTTTCAAAATCTCTAAATCACCCAAAATTCCTCAAAACCAATCCCAAACATCCCCACATTACTCAAATTGATCATCCAGACCCAAAAATACCAAAAATTCCAAAAATACCTCCCAATACCCTCCAAATACCCAAAATGCCCCTCTTAGCCAAAAAATCCAAAAATTCAGAAAATTCCCAGAAAATTCCAGAAAATCCCAAATATTCCCAATTTCATTTTGTTCAACTAAACCATGGGCCAATTTTGTCAATTTACCCCACTTTTGTCAAAACCCCAATTTGACCCATTTTTAACCCAAAGTGAACCCAATGTCAAACCAAACCTACCCAATTGACCCAAATTCTGGTCCAATTCAATTCTAAACTTCAATTCAACATCCCCAACACCAATCTAGACCAAATCCAAGCCCAATTTGATTGACATTTGAATCCAATTTCACTTTTGACCTTAAAGCCCAATTTGGACCCATGACCCAAACCTAGCCCAAACCAAACCAATTTAACTCCAATTAATCCCAAATCTTTTCTAAACCTTCTCTAACATCCCCACAAACAAAACACTAACATGATTTGCCCAAAATTTGGATCTAAACCCCACTCAAATTCAACCTAAAACCAAAAGGCCCAATTTTGACCTAAATCCAACCCAAATGAGCCCAAATCCCAAAATCAAAACCCAACCAAAGCCAAAACCTCTTTGAAACATTCCCATAAACATTTACCAACATTAATTTTACATCAAGTTCAACTCTAGCCCAACATTAGCCCAAGTTAGCCCAATTTGACCTACATTGGCCCACTTATCAAAGAAGTCCAAATCCAACCCAATTCAAGCCCAAACTAATTCAAATTGATTCCAAATCATTCATGAAACATTCCTAAATTAAATTCAACACTTATTGGATCCAAGCCTTTGCAAAATTTTCATCCTAAAATTTGTTTTGAAATCTAAAGGCCCACTCTCTAAACCATCTTGAAAGCCCATCCAAAGTGAAATCTAAAAGCCCAAAGCCCACATGACAATTCCTTCTCATCATCCCTTTAATTGGAATCAATTCCTAAGTCCCAAATCAATCATCAAATCAACCTAAATTAAGCACCATCTAAATTTTTCACTAAATTGCCAAAATCCCCAAATTCCTTTTTCATATAAATGGATCCACTTTTCCTAAGCCAAGGGTGAGCCAAATGAAGCCACATGCAAGCCATAGACAAGCCACATGAAGCCATGGGGGGTTTGACTTGTCACCAAGCCATTAATGGCAAGTGGAGGGAGTCCTTTCCTAAGCCTTCCTTAAGCCATTTTAACATCTTTAATGCAACACCATAACCCAAAATTAACTTAAACTATTTTGATGGAGACCACACCATTTTCTCCTAGCTGACCCAAATGGCTCTTTTCTGCCCAAAACCAAGCCTTGGGTGGTGCATCTAGCCCAAAAGGATGGGTTGACCCAAATCAAGCCAAAATGGCCTCTCCCCCATACCATTTTAATCCAAGCACTTTACACATGTCCAAGCCCAATTGACTTCACCATTGCCAAGCCCTGACCTCCCTGGTCAAGATGGTGACCCTTGCCTGCCGGCCAGCCACCTGGGCCACCGGAAAACACCATGGCCGAGACATGGGCAGGAGCCAAACATTGAAATTCCTCCTTGCTGAGCTGCCCCATGCCCAATGGCCACCATGGCTGTTCTTCCCTTGACCTAAGCAGCTGATCCCAAGCCTTGAACCCCCCTGGGAGGCCCTCTACCCTCTCCTATTTAAACACCACCCCCTCTCGGCCATGAGAGGTGCTGAACAAAAACCTTAAGGAAACTCTGCCAAAATCAATCCAGACCACTCTCCACACATAGAGCACTTGATTCCCACTGGATTCCAGCCCCAATTCCCTCCAGCTGAGCTCAATTTTGAGCTCAAACTTCAGCACAAAAACCAGGACACTTCTCCACAGTGGATCAATCCCCAAATTGACTGGTCCTACACCTTCACCATACAAAGAGGAGAAGTTTCCCACTGAAAGCCCCATCTCCAGGCCACCCAGTTGTTCCAGCCTCCAAGCTTTGTGATTGGCTATGGTCACTTTCATAGCTAGGCAATTCACCAGGCCAAGGGACTTCATCTGCAGCTTGCTTGGACCCAATCGAAGGTGACACAACTCTCAGATCGAAGCTTCACTTCTCTGAGCAAAGGTATGGACTCACTCTTCTTCCCGAGCTTACAGAGATTCTCCATTTAATTTGAGTCAATTTAAATACATGTTTACCGTATGGATGTGTTCGTCTCCTCAAGACGAATCCATAGAGCATAAGAACACGAAAATCGGTTGAGAATCGAGTGAGAAATTAGGGTTAGAAGGTTGACGGTCACGGGTGCACACCAGTCGTAGACGATGACCATGAGCCGTCGGATCGAGCGTGTATCGAGTGGACGGTCTGGATTGAGTCGGACAGCGTGTTGGTACGTGACCCGCGGGGCCCTGGATCGCTGAGTCGGATGGCCGCGCCGAATCAGGAGACGCCGCGTGGAGCTTCGGAGATGCCTAGGTTGATGCGGCACCGCGTGGATAAGTAGGAAATTAGGTTTATTTTCCTATTTATTTAATTCCCTAAACTTCAAAAAAGCATAACTTTGTGTAGAAAAATCAGAAAAATAAAATAAAATTACCCTCTTGCTCAATGAACAGAGGAGAATAATGTGGAAAAGAAATCATTTAATTTCATTAAGTATTTGATTTTTAATAATTTATTTACTCTTTCCACATTTTCAATTCTCCATGCATGTATACAATTCACCATGGCATGAGACCATAGGGCTTTTGAAGCCCCTGAATTTGGGAACATTCCCTGAATTTTCCAAAGTCAGAGGCCATCCCTATGAAGAGTTGTTGATTTTTCAAATTCATGTTACTGTTTTGAGTATTTTAAATCTAATAATTAGCATGTTGTGAAATAAATTCTAGGAAAATTTGGTGATGTTTCTTATGATCAGAGGACCCTAGGAAAAATAGGTTTTGAATTAATTCACTTGGAATAACCCTAATTGGCTTAAACACCCAAAATAGGTCTTTAATTAATTAGAGCTAATCATGCATGAAATTGACTTGAAATTTATTCTCCACTGACCTTTAGGATCAGAGGAACCCATCATAAAAATTTGAAGTCAATTGGACTTGGTTAGCCCTACTAAATGGGTTGATTAAGCCATTTAGCCAATTTAAACTTTAAAAATTCATAACTTTCAAAATACTTTTCAAACATTCACCAAATTGGTTTTGGAGCCTCTCTGATATTAGGAGAATTTAAGAAAATTAAAATTTCAATTTTCTAAAAAAGTTGATTTTTTGTATTATTTTAATATTTTAATTAAAAAAATAATAATAAAAATCACAAAAATAATAAAATTCACCAAAATGTCACATTTTGAATTTTAATCACTTAGGAACAAATCCCATATTTTTCTTAGGTCTCTATGATGAGTTATTAAATTTTAAAGCCCTAGGGTAATTTTAAAATTAAAAAAATGTATTTTCTAGCATTTCCACTAAAATAATTCTAATAAATCAAAGAAAAATCAAAAAATTGTAAAAGTTGGTTCTATGATTTCCTTGATATGAGAAAGATTTTTGAAAAATATAAAATTCATTTTTCAACCTTTATTTTATTTTTAAATTAATTAATACTCCAAAACTCAAAATAATTATAATAAAAATAATATAATTCAAAAAATCACAAAAATTGGTCCAAGTGGTCCTCTGGTCATTAGAAATGTCCCATAATTTTCTTAAGGATAGAAACTTTCCTTTGGTCATATTATTAAATTTTCCTTGGAAATCCCTATTTTCCACAAAAAATAATTACATAAATAAATTAAATACAGAAAAAATCACATTTTCTCCTTTCATGTCTTTATTGACATATGAGTGAAGTCACATAAAAATTTCAAGTTCATTTAAGCTCAATTTAGTGAGTTATGAAATTATTAAGCTTGAAGGGCAAAATGGTAATTAAAATTTTATCCCTTGATTAAAACTTTAGGTTTAATAAAATTAAAGAGTAAAATATTTGATTCTAATCTGACTTGGATGATTGAAATTTAAATAATTAAAGGGTAGAAACCTATTAAACAATTTAAAAATAATTGAAATGAACTTTAATTAAATAATTGATTAAATTTGGAAGAATAATAAAATTGGAATTATTAAAATAGGGACGTTATTAGGAAGAAATTTGTTCTTTAATTTAAGAATCCCTAAATTAATCATCTCAATAATATTTAATTTCTAATTAAAATGATAATTCAAATTTAAGATTTAAAAATGCAAAAAGACTTAATCATTAAATTGAATTAAATTAAATTATTTAAATTAAACGCTTTTAAAATAAAATATTAAATTAAAATTAAAAATAAAATCAAATTAAAATTTAAATTAAATTAAATTAAATTAAATTAAATTAAAACATATTAAATTAAATTAAATTAAAACATATTAAATCAAATTAAATTAAATTAAATTAAATTAAATTAAATTAAATTAAATTAAATTAAATTAAATTAAATCAAATTAAATTAAATCAAATTAAATTAAATTAAATTAAATCATATTATATTAAATTAACTTAAATTAAATTAAATTAAATTAAACCACATTAAATTAAAATTGAATTAAATTAAATTAAATTGAACTAAGTTAAATTAAATTGAATTAAATATAACATCACCTAAGACATAAAAAAAAAGAATTCAAAAATAAATCTAAAACAACTTGAACACTATTCTAAACTTAAGCCCATTAATTGAAATTAAATTAAATCATAAATCACTTGAACATCAATTTGCCCTCAAAAACTCATGATGTCATAACTCTTAAAAGGAGTGTTAAGTGAAGTGTTACTTCACTTATAGGATATTCAAGTATCCTAGTTCACTGAGCAAGATAACAAAACTTGAACTCCCGGACGATTAATTCATTTGTATAATTAAATTCTCTTGGACTTAAAACAATCCTAAAAGTATTGAAAAGATGTTTAAGACTCGTCTTAAGCACTTCCTCGATATGATAGGATATTTATAAGAACAATTGAACTTAATTGTTCTTTGATGAAGAAAATCGTCCTCAAACCCAAAGTACAAGAACCTAGACGTCATAGGAGGTGACTAGCTATAGGATTAGGAACTTGGTAGAAAACCATAACCCTTCCCTTAGCTTTACCTAGGAACTTGCTCTAAATGCTTAAACATTCTAATTGTGTTTTAAGTGCAGCTTGGGATGACGGGAAGACCCTCCAGGTACGCTTTTATTTTATTGCAATTTACCTTATTGCAATTTAATTAATCGCATCGTACTTACTTTTCTTGCATGATAAACAACTATTGCATGAAAACCCACACCTTTGGGATAGTCCCTAAAACTGAAACCAAAACTAAATTAAAAGTCATTACAAGATAAAATTCACCGCCACAACATTTCAAAATATAAAACAACTCAAAATTTAATCACAAACAAAACAACAAAACTACAACTACAACTAAATTAAAACGTCTTGTTGGATGATCGAGAATACCTCGGATGATGTAACCTACGTGTTGCTAACGGGATTTCCCACGGTCTAAATGAAAGTGTGGAACTCATTCAGTTGAGTTTAGCAAATTCATCTGGACTAAGTGAATCCGATAAAAATAACGATGCCGGAAGGATGGAACCGTGGGATCTTAATCGGTGTTATTATAATCAACTTTAAGATTTGTTTTAATTAAAACATAAAAAACACTTGGAAATTAAGACTTTCTCTAAACCAGAACACTTCTCTCATCTCCTGATTTATGATTTCTAAAACTAAACCTCTGCAACAACAAGGAGCTCGGAGCATGGTGGGCAGCACGACCATCGTCATCAGCAAAACCTGAGTCTACTTCAGCAAAACTTTCTTAGAATTAAATAACCAAACCATAGGACTTCAAGGTAGCTTTCCTAGTGCAACATAAATCCTCAACTCTTCGTTAGGCATTTGCATGATCATATCATGTAAATTAAGCCCTAACCGGTCTTAGGACTCCGAGGTAGTCGTCCGATACGACATAAACCCTCACATCATCGAGGCTATTTGTATGATTTTGTCATACGAATATAAGTCCTAACTAATTAAAATTGGCAAGATCAAAATACTAAATAATCATTAGGACTTTCCTAAATCCAAGCCAAACAAATAGGATAGTCGGGAAATTACCGAAGTTTGCTTCGAATCTGTGATTTCTCCTACCTTTCTTCCTTTGGATTCCCAAAATAAAATGTTCTAAATTTGATCCATTCCCTATTGAAATTCCAAAATTCAATCCCTTGAAGACTTAAACTTTGAAATTCTTGAGAGCGGAACTACCGATTATTATCGAGAGTTTTCTTAGGTGATTCCCGTCACTTAAGATGTAATTAACTATAGGGGCTTGCCCTTATAGGGAATTTTAAGAACCCGAGTAATATAAACCCCGTTTAATGTTTTCATATTAAGCGGGGAACTTGTCGGCTTATAAAATTGGTTCGCAGACCAAACAGATGTCACAAACCTTTCTAGTTTATTTAATCGAGCCCCATTGTCAAGCGGTGTGTCTATTCTTCGGGATAGATACACGGTTTATGGTGCGGTGCTCGTTTACATAAACTATTCGGGATGTGAGATCAGTTTGAGTTCATATCTTAAAATCTTCAAATTTAAAAAATTATTTTTCAAAATCAAATACTACTTTTCAAATTATTTATCTAAACTAAATTAAAAATTCGCCGACAATTTCTGTAGGCGACCCCCTTTTCAAAATACAAAACACATAACCTAAAAATATGCCGACATGTCTATAATGCACAAGACACACAGGTCACACTAATTTTTGTCGAAAAACAGATACTTATAAGTTAGGAACGAATTCCCAAGAGTCTCCATAGGCATCCCCTAAAAGTCACCAAAACTCTTCAAATTTAAAGTCCACTAACATTCGACACCGGCGGCGCCCAATAGGGCACCGGCAGCGCTCTATCGTCAAATTAATTCTGAGTTCTCTAGAAAATGGCGCCGGCGGCGCCAGAACCTATTTTCCTCCTTTTTGATCCTTTTTTGCTCCGAATTCATTCCTTTTCTCTTCTTTTCGCTCCAATCACCTAAAATCATCATACCCCCAACAAATCATGAAAAATACATTTCTTTAAAGTGCAATATCACAAAAAAGGAGTAAAATTAGATAGTAAAAACAACATATATTTTTGGTGCATCAAAATCCCTCAAACGTTAACTATTACTTGTCCTCAAGTATTCCTTTTACTACATAAAATTGCAACTCTAGGAAATGCACTATTCATCTGTAAGTTACTAAAATTTTTCATTCAAAAGAATATATTGGTTAGATTTTTAGAAATAAATTCAGTAACTCAGTTCAATACTACAGGTATAAGAATATCCAGTAATCAAGTCAAAGAGTTCTAGTCTTCTATTTATTTCAAAATAAACTATAATTTGTCACATTAAAAGTGCTTTGAAAGATTATGTGAAAAAGGAGTTCATGCAAACTTCATTAGAATGTAGGCCAATACTTAAAATATAAATTCAGAAATGAAATCAAGTTCTCCCTTCATGGTGACTCAAGTGAAGCTAATTTTTTATTAGGCATCTCCTCAAGCTTCTCCTCATAAACATTTTTCTTTCTTTTCTCTTTTTTTCTTTTTTCTTTTTTTTTATTTTGGGATTTTTTTTCAATCCAGCTTTTCTTTTCTTTCTTTTTTTTATGAGGATTACTATATCTGGATAGCCTGTAATGATTTTGAACTTCACTCTCGTCTTTCTAAAGTTCAAAACTTAAAATACCTCCTTACTTTATAATTAGGTAAAAGTTTTATTATTCATCATAAAGTCACAATCTCTTCTTAACACACAATACTTTAAGTCTCTTAACATTTCAAAAATACAGTTTTCTTTACTTTAAAGAGTTGACTATAATCAAATCCTTTCATACCAAATATCTTACCTCTATAAAATTAACTTTTATTACTAAAAACTTTCATCCCATCTTTCCATAATATTCAACTAAAATAAAAAGTTTTAGTTACTTACAGTGAGGTTTAACTGCCAGACGTTATGCTAATAACTTTTGAGAATATAATAACTGAGAACAAATAAGAGTAATATTTTCTACCCTCCCCAAAACATAAATTTTCTCAATAAATTTGAAACAGTATAGTGTAAAAGAAACTAACCTTTTTTTGTGATGGGATTTTGAAATCTTCATCAGCTATCTAGTATTAGTCAAAATTTACAACTAGCAGGCACGAAACAGTTAGTAACAGTGATATATAAATATTTTAAACATTTTCATGGGTAAAGAGAAATTAACTTTAAAAATCTAAACATCTAACAAAACAATACAATACTAAACAACTATCACATCACTACACCATTCATTTAACAATTTCAACAGTATAGTACATCAACAGGTTTACACATTACATGAAAGCAAATAACTACTACATTACAACAATACAACACATCACATAACAAGAAAAACAAAATAAGAAACAAACAAACTACCAATCTTCATCACCAGTTTCATCATCAGGGTCAGCAAGATCAGCACGACCAGGTCTATACAGTGTATAGTTGGGGCAGGTAAGAAATATCACATCAGTCTCCCCCCTCATGAATCTGGCCTATGCATCATAATAGGCAATATCAAACTCAACTCTTCTTCTCATATAATCTTCATTTACATCACTTCTGGCCTCATACACATCCATCCTACCATGGAGTCTATCCACACTACCACTCTGTAATCTCAGCAACTCCATAATATCAAATAATGTTGGGGGCTCAGATGTAGATTGAACGTCATGACTAGTAGTAGGAATATCAGTACTCCTACTCTCAACTCGGGCTCCTACATGAGACTCATAAGTATGCATAAGAGTTATTGTAATTGGTCTCTGCGGAATAGCTATCTCTTCAGAACTACTGAACTCTACTCCAGACTGAACACATATGGCATAAACTAGGGCAGGATGTCCTAATCCTCCAGTGGTCTCGCCTATAGCAATAGTCTGATTGTTATTAAAGATAATAGTCACAATATTAATCTTCTTCATCCTTTAAATACATTAGTTCAGAATTGCTCTATCCTTTGTAACTTCACTGTGGTGATAAGAAGGTAACAATCTTACAGAGATGAAACAATGCCAAGTTTTTGATGCAACATTTAACTTGGAAGCAGGGAAATTAATCATCTGTTTTTGACTTATTTTCCATTCCCCTCTTACATCCGTTAGAAAAGCAATCACTTCCCTCATATTTGCCTTGCGAGTATCAAAGTTTTCATATTAACAAACAAATGGTTCCCAAGTCTGATAAAAATCATTGATTTGTTGAGGAGTAAATTCAACCATTTTTCCTCTAACTAACACATACTCAGTTTCAGTCCAGGGCATATTTGAATAGAACTCTCTAACAACTCTTATAACAACATTTACAGTAAAATAACAAAATCGTTCCCAATTTCATTCAGCAATTAATTGTTCTATAGATCCTCCAGGATTATCAAAAGCCCGATCCTGAATACACTTCTTATTGTAAAGGTAAGAGTTAAAGCGAAATTGCGCTTTAACATTAACAAACTTTTCTTCATCAAAATCCAATTTTCTCTTCTCTTTACTCATCCTTGGAGCCATGTGAATTTCTAAAAATTGCAATAAAATTCAAATAAATCCCAAATCTACAATGTATCCAACTCCAAATACTATTCTAAATAAAAGCAAATTTCATCATAGGAAATCTCAAAAAATTTTTAAAAAACCAAAAAATCCAATCTAAGCAATGTGAGAGAATTCCATGGTGAAATTCAAAATTTTTTAACTTAAAGTGAAGCTCTTACCAAGAGAAGTGTAGATCCTGTCTCAAAAAGATTTGAAATCACTTCAAATATGAAATCTAGCAAGCCCTAGGTCTTCAAAATCGTGAAAATGGAGGAGGAAGAGGAAAGCAATGGAAAAAACCGTGAGTCCTAGGGTAAAAATCGTGAAATAGAGGGTTTTAGACCTTTTACTGTACTCGGGCGCCGACGGCACTCCATAGGGCGCCAGTGGTGCTCTATTTATTTGAACTTCCAAAACTCTCTGGATTTGGGCACCGGCGGCAGCCATTATAGCGCCGACGTCGCCAGTTCAAACTTTTTTCTGGGTCCGAAATTTTTTTTCGTAATTTCGATCGTTTTGACCTCCACAATGACATTTAATACATCAATAAGAATCTATTTCATCACATAAGCAATAACTAACACAATTCTTAAACAAACATTACAAAACATACTTCCATACATAAGATCCAAATTATCCAAGAACTCTTTAGATTTTTAGTGTTGCAAATAGGCTACGATAAGCAAACACTAACATCTAAGCACACACCTAAAATTATGCGTAGTAAATCCTAATTCAAATTACAAAGCAATACAAAGTACTAAAAACATCAAATAGAATTAAGCAAAGTAAACTAAACACACAAACATAAGCACAATCCAAATATCACTCCACATCGGTCTCAGAACATTCTTCCTCTCTAATATCACTAATAGATTGCTGATGCACGAACAAGTTGTAGATGGGACAGAATGCGAATTCACCATCGGTTATAATCACTCTCGGCATTCCATATCTCATAAATATATTTTTCTTTAAAAATTTTGAAACACTCTGAGCATCACATTTAGGTTAAGCAAAAGCTTCAATCCATTTTGATACATAATCAACTGCAACCAATATATATAAATTTCCAAATGAAGGAGTAAATGATCCCATAAAATCTAATCCCCATACATTAAAATTTCAACTTCCAAACTATAATTTAGAGGCATTTCATTTCTTCTAGAGATATTACCTACTCTCTGACATCGATCAGATGATTTAATATATTTGTAAACATCCTTAAAAAGAGTAGGCCAATTAAATCCAGATTGTAAAATCTTAAAAGTAGTTTTATGAACACCAAAATTACCTCCAAATTCAGAATTGTGACATCGTTGAATAATTCAATTTGTTTCTTCTTGCGGCACACATCTCCTAATAATAAGATCCTTACACTGTTTATATAGAAAGGGCTCATCCCAAGAATAAGATTTTGCATCATATTTGAACTTCTTTTGTTGTTTCCTTGTTAAATCAGGTGGTACAATATCACTCACAATATAATTCACAATATCAGCAAACCAAGGCAAATTTCTTCACACAATATTATAAAGTTGTTCGTTAGGGAAATTTTTTGTAACTTCTTTCTCAAATTCAGATAACTTATCATACTCCATTCTTGACAAATGATCAGCTATTTGGTTATCAGATCCCTTCCTATCAACTATCATAAAATCAAATTCTTGCAGAAGAAGTATCCATCTAATTAATCTAGGTTTAACATCCTTCTTTTGCATTAAATATTTAATAGCTGAATGGTCTATATGCATAATGCTTTTGACTCCAATTAAATAAGGTCTAGACTTTTCAAAAGAAAATACTATAGCTAATAACTCTAATTTTCTAATGGTATAATTAATTTGAGATTAATTAAGAGTTTTACTAGCATAGTAAATGACTTTGAAAATTTTATCATGCCTTTGCCCCAATGCTACTCTAATCGCATAATCACTAGCATCACACATGAGTTCAATGGCTTCTCCCAATCTGGTGAAACAATTATAGGTGCAGTGATTAACTTCTTCTTTAACAATTCGAAAGCACTTAAACATTCATCATTAAAATCAAACTTTCTATAATTTTCTAAAAGTTGGCACAAAGGTTTAGTAATTTTAGAAAAATCTTTAATATTTCTCATATAAAATTCAGCGTTTCCTAAGAAACTTCTCTCCTCTCTCACAGTAGTGGGTGGTGGCAATCTCTCAATCACTCTAATTTTAGTAGGGTCGACCTCCATACCATACTCAGAAATTTTCTGCCCAAGCATAATTCCTCCTGCAACCATAAATTGAAATTTCTCCCAATTCAAAACTAAATTTGTTTTCTCAGAAAGCTCCAAAACTTTTGCTAAGTTTTCTAAGCAGATTTCAAATGAAGTCCCGAATACAAAGAAATCATCCATGAAAACTTCTATTCCATTATCTATCATACTACTAAAGATAGACATCATACATCTCTGAAATGTTGTAGGTGCATTACAAAGTCCAAAAGACATTCTTCTAAAAGCAAAGGTTCCGTAAGGGCTAGTAAATGTTATCTTTACTTGATCCTCAGGAGCAATAGGCATTCGATGGTAACCAGTATATCCATCCAAAAAGTAGTAGTACTTGTGTCCATCCAGCAAGTCTATCCAGCATTTTTTTGAGATAAGGAAGAGGAAAGTGATCTTTTCGGGTGGCGGCATTTAATTTCTTATTGTCAATAAAAATTCACCATCCATTAATTTGTCTTATGGGTATAATTTCATTATATTCATTCACTTCAAAAGTCACTCCTCCCTTTTTCGGTACATAATGTATTGGACTCACCCAAGCAATATCCAAAATAGGATAAATAATTTCAGCATCCAACCATTTTAAAATTTCCTTCTTAACTACTTCTTCCATTATAGGATTTAATCTCCTCTGGGGATCAACTCTTGATTTATAGTCTTCATCTAATAAGATTTTTTGCATACAAATAGAAGGACCGATTCCTTTAATATCTGCTAAAGTCCATCCAAAATTTTTCTTGTATATTTTTAAAATGTCAAAAAACTCGTGTTCTTGATAATCGTTTAACTCCGAAGGTACAATAACTTGCAGGGTAGATAATTGTCCTAAAAACTTATACTATAAATGATTATGAAGAATTTTCATCTCAAGTTTAGTAGGTTTTATTATATATGGAATTGAACTTTAATTTCTACCTTCCATAGTGTCTAATACTTCAAATCTCTCTTGAACATTCCAAATCTTCATTCTTCTTATTATGTGAATTTTCTTCATTTAAAATTACTTCTTCAAACATATTTTCATAATCCACTTCTTTTTCAAACATATTTTCAAAATGATTGTTTCTCAAATATTCACAGACCTCCATCCTAAAACATTCATTATCTTTTTCCATTGAAGGATACTTCATAGATTTCAAAGTGTTAAAGGTCACCTCTTGATCATTAACTCTCATAGTTAATTCTCCTTTTTGAACATCAATTACTGCTCTTCCAGTAGCAAGGATTGGTCTTCTTTAAATGATTGGAATTTCTTTATCTTCCTCCATATCAAGTACAATAAAATCTACAGGAAAGATAAATTTATCCACTTTCACTAACACATCTTCCTCCACTCCTTTAGGGTAAGTAATGGAACGATCGGCTAACTGAAGAGTCACAGATGTAGGAGAAATTTCTCCTATTCCCAATCTTTTGAAGTTGATAAAGGCATAAGATTAATACTAGCTCCCAGATCACATAAGGCTCTTCCGAAAAATTTTCTCCTATAGCACACGGGATAGTGAAACTACCAGGATCTTTAAGTTTTACAAGAAGCTTATTATGAATAATTATACTACACTCTCTGCTGAGTGGAATAATTTCATGATCTGTAAACTTTCTTTTCTTTTTCAAAATATCCTTCATAAACTTAGCATAATCAGACATCTGTTCTAATGCTTCAATAAAAGGAATATTTATCATTGATTTCTTAAGGATCTCCAAAAATTTTTAAAATTTGTTATCGCTATTTTGTTGCTTCAATATTTGAGAAAATGGAGGTGGTGGTTTTTCAACAGTAATTCAAGAGGATAATCCAAATCTGGATAAATTTTGTTTGAACCTTTTTCAATATTCACCTTCTCTTTTGTATCTCAACTTCATTTTGCACTCATGTTTCTAATTCTTTTCCACTCCTTAATTGAATAGTCTTATGTTGTTCCTTGTTTTGATCTTTTGGATTAATCTCAACATTACTTGGATGTGTTCCAAAAGGTCTATTATTAAGTGAAGTGAAAATAAGCTCCAATTGAATTTCAAAAATTTTCATCGCAACACCTTGAGCTTATAATTGATTTCCTATATTCAGAATCATTTCTTTAGTAGACAACTTCTTATCCTTAAATTGCGGGTTACTATTAAATTCAGGAGGATTATATGGTTTAAAATTAGTATTTCATTGATTTTTTGAATTTCCAACTGGATGTATGGAACTGTTCCCCCAATGTTGGTTAGCATTGGCATTGCTATTGTTCCAATTGAAGTTTGGATGATTCTTCCGACCAGGATTATAATAATTCGAATAAGGATTGTTAGATCTATTAATAGGATTCAAAGTCTTATAAGGTGTTTGAGATTCTGTTATCTGTCCAAATGAATTTTCCTCTATCTCTTGGGGTGGTTGATAATAATTCATTACATATTGATCTATTTTCTTAGAAAGGGCTACAATTTGAGAAACTATCACAGTCATGATATCTGAATCATGAATACTAACTACTCTTTTAGGATTTACCCATTCAAAGGGCCATTAAAAATTATTAGTAGCCATTACTTCAATTAATGTGTATGCTTCAACAAATGGTTTTGATATTAACGATCCACCAGCAGCATCGTCTTTAATTAATCTCAATGATCCCACTAATCCATTATAAAATGTTTGAATTATTAACCAATCTGGTAAAGCATGATGTGGGAACTTCCTAAGAAAATAATTAAATCTTGGAGGAAAATATTTTGATAGAAACTTTTGAGACAATTCTCTCCAAGTTCTAATAGATCTAGGTGTTAAAAAATTTAACCACGCCTTAGCTTTATCCCTTAATGAAAAAGGAAAAAGTCTAAGTTTGACAGTATGACTCAATACTCCGTCATACTTAAAAGTAGCACACAGTTTTAGAAAACTAGTGAGATGTAAATTTGGATCCTCATTAGGTGTTCCTCCAAATTGATTGTTTTGTACTATTTGGATAATAACATGTTTTAGTTCAAATGAATTAGCAACAACAACAGGATTTTGAATAGTTATGTGAATTTGATCTACTATTGGGTTAGCATAATCTCTTAAAGGTCCTAGAAAATTTCCAATATCATTTCTTTGATTATCTTGATTAATTGCTATTTCACAAGGAATTTTTAGTTTGTTTTTGTTGTTTTCAAATTTTTCTGACAGTATGCTCTAACTCCGAATCGTAACCTATAGATCCACTACAACGCGTATAAAATCACACAAATACTTTAAAAAGTAAACAAACACACTATTACACACATAGAAAGTAAAGGTTTTCTCTTACTATATTATCAATAGATACCGTTTATACCTTCCTTCCCCGACAACGACACCAAAAACTTGATGTGGCGGACTTTATATTGCAAGAACTTTTGAACATAAATTTATATATTTATAATGATTTTGTAAAGTCCAAATATTCAACGCAAGTATACGTATCGTATCAAGTAATACAGGGCTCTAATGGAGTCCAGGATATCGATCCCACAGGGAAGCGAGGTAAATCACTCTATTGATAATATAATACTGAATTCCAATACTTATATTGAAATTAAAGTTTAATGTTTACTTCTACTACCAAGATGCAGGAAACAATAATAATTTAAAAAACTACAATTACTTCTATATCTTTAAAATATAATTAACTATCAGACACACACTTAGCTATATATTTGAAAGCTTTTTAATATTTAAGAAAAGTATCTTTCCTCTTGCAATGAGAATATGATGTGTGGATGATATGAAATGATTATCTAATGGTATTGTGCCAAATAGGAGCATAATTGATTCTTTACACTTAAAAGAATACCCTCTCTTCTAAGCAAGAAAAGAACATTAACATATCCTAAGTCTAGTTACTAAATCTAAGGCTTGGCTAGGAGGATACCAGCCGGCACTACAAATCTCTCACTCACCCTTTACCTAAAGGCTAACCTTCGAGTTAAGTTACTAATCTTAGGAACAAATTGGGGATCTCAGCCTGTCACCCTGAAACCTCCAATTTGACGTCCATCAAAACACATTTCCCTATTTATTTGAACCCAATTCCCATGAACTACAAAATTCAACCATGGAACATGAATGGGTTTTTCATTGTTGTTGTAAGGCATTAATTCATTTAAGAGTTAATCTTCCACAACATATTTTAACAATCCAATTGGCCAAATCGAAATTTAAATTAAGTTCTAAATAAAAAACCATCACAATTTCTTTAAAACTTTATAAGAACATCAATTCCACATCAACACATCATAACATCTCTATGCAAGAAGAAAGACAAAAGAGACTAATCAGAATTCAAAGAGAAGACACATTAAAACATGAATCATTTATATAAAAGAAATTTCATACAAACTACAAAAGAAAATACAACTTATCTCTTCTCTTCCCCAATGCAATTCCCTTGAAGTTCATTTGAATCCTTTTCTATCTTCTTTGCAACACTTAATTCTCTCTTTAGAATGGAAAGGAAGTAGCAATGTCTCACTTTACTCCTCCTTCACTCATTAGAGAAGAATCCCTCTCAAATTGTCACTTCTATACTCTTCTCTCCTAAGCCCTAACACTAAAAACGCACTGGACTCTCTACAATACACAAGATACATAGGACACACACTAATTTTCGTCCAAAAAAAGTTACTTATAAGTTAAGAATGAAATCCCAAGAGTTTCCATAGGAATCGCTTCAAAAACTCACCAAAACTCTTCAAATTTGAAGTCAACCCGCCGGCTCTCTATCATTGAATTAATTCTGAACTCTATGGAAAATGGTGCCAGCGGCGCCCATTCTGGCACCGGCTGCGTTAGAACCTGTTTTCCTCCTTTTTGCTCCTTTTTGCTCCAAATTCATTCCTTTTCACTTATTTTCACTCCAATCACCTAAAATCATCACACCTGCAACAAATCATGAAAATTACCATTCTTTAAAGTGCAATATTACCAAAAATTAGTGAAATTAGATAGTAAAAATAACATATATTTTTGGTGCATCAGGCGCAGGATGGTGAGATCGACGACGCTGACGACGGATTTTTCCTGAGAATTCAGAAAATATATTACAAGTATGTTCGCCGATCGCGAAATCGAGGCCACCGACAGTGAGCATTAAGAGAGAGAGTCCAAAGCCAAGTATTCTAGAAGGCCGCCGGCAACGAGATCGAGGCCGCTGATGGAGAGTATGTCGGTTCTCTCACGAGGTGCATTGAATGTGCATGATTTTTGAAGGGAATCTTGGGTAACTCTTGGAAACTCTTAAATAACTTTAAAAAAAAACATTTAGAGGCTGAAAAAAGTGGTCCACCGAGCCCAGAAGAGAGTCCAAAGTGTGTCCACTGTGTCTAAAAGTGTTGGTGGTGCCATTAGAGTATTAGAGAGTTAGTTTATTTAGTGTTAATTGTGTGGGATTCTTTGAGAGATTGCAAGAGTGGAATGAAAGTGAGAGATTTATTCCTTCTTGCCGCTTTGAAGGAGAATTCTGTGTCCTGTAAAGAAAGGAAGAGTTTTAGAGGAACTTCAAGGAGTTTTCCTGGGGGGAATTCGAGATAAGTTGGATTTACTTACTGTAGTTTGTATAAGTTTGCTTTTATAAATGAAATCCAAGTTTTGTCATATCTTCTCCATGAAATTTGAGTAGTTTCTCTATCTTTCTCCTTTTTTGGGATTTTTGTGAAATGATGATTTGAATTAGTTGTGCCATAAGAATGTTAAAGAAGTTGTGATAATATTTTCACTTCAATCTTAATTTACTTTCAATCTGGCCAATTGATTTGTTAAAATATGTTGAGCTTAACAACTAAAGTGAAGATTACATCCAAGATTCAGGGAGTTCAAAATCCTTGAAAGTAGGGTGCAAATAAATAGGGAAATATTATTTATCGGGCGTAGAATTAGAGATTTTAGAGTGACAGACTAAAATTCTTAATTAGGTCATATCGTTTGGGTGCTGAAGTGTAGATTTTAGCTCTCAGGAGAGGGGTATGTGGGAGCTCCGAAGTGAGAACAGATATCCTCCCAGCCTAGCCGCAAATTCAGTAACCAAGCATATGTTTAGTCAATGTTCTTTTTGCTTACCAAAGGGTAAACAATAGGTATGCTCATAATTGGCACAACACTGTTTTAAACTAATTCTAATTATCCATTCACTTAAATTCCTTAACAAAGGAGAAGGATGCTTGCTTATATATTGAACCTCACTTTATTAGTAGAAGTAGTTAATTGTTAGTAGAATTATTATATTAAAATTCCATCTTAATTAAGATTGCATATTAGTGACAAATAGGCAATTCAATTTACTAGTTGTGATTTTGAATTGGTTTCTATAATCCTAGTCTGTAGCCTCTAAAATATCTCTGTGGGATCGATATCTAGGACTCCACTAGAGCCCTGTATTACTTGAGCGATATGTATAATTGCGTTGATAAAACTAACTCTGCGATTATTGAATATATTATACACTACTTACAATATTAAGATTACCCTAAGTACGCAGAGGTTGGTTCAAGTTTTCGGCTTCGTTGCTGGGGATATAACATAATTATAGTAACGTACAATTTAGGACTATTAGAAAACTTTTTAATAGAATTTGCAACTTATTTTTATATTTAGTGAACAACTTTTCTGTGTACTTATTTCAATTGTATGCGTAAATTTGGACCTAAAAATATTATACCCTACGATTCAAAATTAGAACGCACTGTTAGGAAAATTAGAAAACTGAGAAAAGAACCTAGAAATCTTAACACAATGGAAACAACTTAAACAACCAAAGAATAGAAAATGAACATCAATCTAGAACACCAAGAAATTACGCTTTACATTTGATGAAATTCACTTAACTATCCAAAATCCATATGTAGCTCCTAATTCATTTGAGCTTAAACTTGTAATTATCCAAATGGTACAAATCAATCAATTTGGCAGAACTTCTAACGAAGCTCCTAATTTACATCTTTCAAGTTTTCTAAAACTTTGTGCTACTTTTAAATATGACAGAGTGTTTGATGATCTTTGTTAGACTTAGACTTTTTCCTTTCTCACTAAGCGATAAGGCTAAGGATTGGTTAAATTCGTTAGTACCTAGATCTATTAGAACTTGGGGGAAACTTTTGCAAAAAATTTTATCCAAATATTTTCTACCATCTAAGATTGCTAAACATAGAAACGATATCACATCTTTCAGTCAGTATGAGGGAGAATCGATATAGGAATCTTGGGAACGGTTTAAAGAACTTCTTAGGAGATGCCCACATCATGTTTTACCAGATTGGTTAATTATTCAAACTTTTTATATTGGATTGGTAGGATCTCTTAGATCCATCATTGATGCTACTACTAGTGGATCACTAATGGCTAAACCTTTTGAAGAAGCTTATGCTTTAATCCAAGAAATGGCTACTAATAATTTTCAATGGCCCACTACAAGGGTAAATCCTAAGAAAGTAGCCAGTATTCATGATTCAAATGCTTTAACAATGATAGTTTCTCAAATTGCTGCTCTTTCAAAGAAAATAGATCAATACGGAATGATTTTTTCTTAAACACCTCGAGTGTTAGAAGAAAATTTACTACGACAAATTGTAGATGCTCAATCTTCATATGAAACTTTAAATTTGATAAATAATAGACAAAATAACTTATATTCAAACTCTAGATTCCAGGTTGGAAGAATCATCCAAAATTTAATTGAAATAACTAAGTTAATGCTAATCATGTTAATTCTCAGTGGAGGAACAATCCTATAAACCCGTTAGGAAATGTAAACAATCAAGGTAATTCCAATTATAGACCTTCTAATGCACCAAGTTTTTATAAAAATTTATAATTTAAGGAGAAGAAGTTCTTTATGGAAGAACTAGATTTGAATATGGGAAATCAATTACAAAATCAAGTAGCTGCTATTAAAAACATAGAAAACCAATTGGGGCAAATTGCTAGCACTGAGCTATAGACCTGTTGGAACTTTACCTAGCAGTGTTGAAGTAAATCCTAAAGATCAAGGAAAAGAACGATCAGGCTATTCAATTAAGAAGTGGAAAAGAGTTGGAAACAAGGGTCCAAAAAGAAACTATAGTTGAAAAGGAAAAAGTAGAAACTGAAGGTGAAAATAAAAGTTTATATCCTGATTGTCCTCTAAAACCTATGAAAATTACTGTTGAAAGACCACCAACACCATTTCCTCAAAGACTAAAGCAACAAGACAAGGGAAAAAGATTTGATAAATTCTTAGACATTTTTAAAAAAAATGTCAATAAATATTCCTTTTGTTAAAGCTTTGGAACAAATGCCTGATTATGTTAAAATTATGAAGGATATACTCAACAAAAAGAGGAAGTTACTAGATCATGAGACTGTTGCACTCAGGGAAGAGTGTAGTGCTATAATTCAGAAAAAGCTTCCTGAAAAACTTAAAGATCCTGGTAGTTTTACTATCCCGTGTGCTATTGGTAAAATATTTTATGGACGAGCATTATGTGATTTAGGAGCTAGCATAAATTTGATGCCTCTATCAACTTTTAAAAGGTTAGTAATTGGAGAGATTGTACCAACTTATTTAACTCTACAGTTAGCTCATCGATCTATTACACATCCTAAAGGAGTTGTAGAAGATGTTTTGGTTAAGGTTGATAAATTTATCTTTCTTGTGGATTTTATCATTTTAGATATGGAAGAAGACAAGGAAATACCTATCTTTTTATGAAAACCATTCCTACCTATAGGAAGAGCCATGATAGATGTTTAAAAAGGAGAGTTGACTATGAGAGTAAATGATCAGGATGTGACCTTTACCATCTCAAAGTCAATGAAATATCCTTCAATAGAAAAAGATGATGGATGTTTTAGAATGAATATATGCGATTATTTAAGAAAAGAAAATTTCAAAGAAAAATTTGAAGAAAATGAAGATATTAAAAATGATAAATATGATGAAATTGATAACAATGAAGCTGATTATATTCAGGAACAATTTGAAACGCTCGATTCAACAGCCTCAGAGAACAAAATCTTAATTCCATCTATAGTAAAACCCTCTGAACATGAATTAAAGACTCTTCCTAATCATTTGAAATATGTTTTTTTTGGAGAGTTGTCAACATACCAGAAATTGTATCCTCGGACTTAAATGAAATTCAAGAACAAAAATTAATGGATACATTAAAAAAGTACAAAAGAGCTTTTGGATGGACTCTAGCTGATATAAAGGGAATTAGCCCTTTGATTTGTATGGACAAAATTTTATTGAACGATGAACATAAACCAAGAATTGATCCATAAAGGAGACTGAACACTATTATGAAAGACGTAGTTAAAAAAGAGATTTTAAAATGGTTATATTCTGGAATTATATATCTTATTTCAGACAGTACTTGGGTAAGCCCAATTCATTGTGTTCCTAAGAAAGGAGTAGTAACTGTTGAAGTAAATGAGAATAATGAATTAATACCTATCAGGGAAGTTACTGGATGGCGTATTTGTATTGATTATAGAAAATTAAATGCTGCCACTAGAAAAGATCATTTTCCTCTTCCTTTTCTAGACTAAATGTTGGATAGGCTTGCTGGACACAAGTACTACTGCTTTCTGGATGGATATACCGGTTATCATGAAATTCCTGTTGCTCCTGAGGATCAAGAGACTAGTTCTTATGGAACATTAGCTTTTTGAGGAATGCCTTTCGGATTTTGTAATGCACCTGCAACATTCCAGAGATGTATGATGTCTATATTTAGTAAATTAATTGATGATGGAATAAAAGTAATTATGGATGATTTCTCTGTATTTGGAACATCATTTGACGCATGCTTAAATTATCTTGAAAAAGTTTTAAAGTTATGCGAAAGAACTAATTTAGCTGTAAATTGGGAGAAATGTCAATTTATGGTTGTAGGAGAAATTGTATTAGGGCATAAAATTTTGCAAAATGACATGGAAGTAGACCCTACAAAAATTCAAGTTATAGCTAAACTACCACCTCCTACTACAGTGAGAGGGGTAAGAAGTTTTCTTAGACATGCTGGTTTTTATAGACGTTATATTAAATATTTTTCAAAATTTACCAAACCCTATGCCAACTTTTAGAAAAGGACAAGAAATTTGAATTTATTGAAAGTTGCTTGAATTCCTTTGAGTTATTAAAGGAAAAACTAATCACAGCACCTTTAATAGTTTCACCTGACTGGGAGAAACCATTTGAATTAATGTGTGATGCTAGTGACTATGCTATTGGGGCTGTACTTGGAAAAAGATATGATAAAATTTTTAAGGTTATATACTATGCTAGTATAACTCTTAACAATGTTCAAATTAACTATACGGTTCCTTAAGAAGAGTTACTGCCTATTGTGTATGCTTTTAACAAATTGAGATCTTATTTAATTGGGACTAAATGTATTGTAGAAGAAGGATACTAAACTAAGATTAATCAGATGGGTACTTTTTATGCAAGAATTTGATTTTGTGGTAATTGATAGAAAGGGAACTGATAATCAAATTTCTGATCATTTGTCGAGACTACAATATCATGAATTATCTGACACCGACAATGAAATTACAAACAGTTTCCATGATGAACAACTTTATAATATTAAAGAGTGGAAAATACCTTGGTATGCTGATATTGTTAATTATATAGTAATTGATATTTTGCCTCCTATGTTAACACTGCAGCAACAGAAAAAATTTATTCATGATGCAAAAGCATGTTTTTGGGATGCACCATGTTTATATAAGCAATGTAATGATCTTATTATTAGGATATATTTGTCGTATGAAGAAACTGAACTGATTATTCAAAATTGCCATGATTCTGAATTTGGAGGACATTTTGGTGTTGAAAAAACAGCGCATAAATTTTTACAAGTAGGATTTTATTGGCCTACTCTCTTTAGAGATGTTTACAGATATATCAAAACTTGTGATAGATGCCAACGAGTAGGTAATATATCTAGAAGAGATGAAATGCTTCTGAATTTCATGTTAGAAGTTGAGATTTTTGATGTTTAAGGATTAGATTTTATGGGACCATTTATTCCTTCATTTGGGAACTTATATATTTTGATTGTAGTTGATTATGTATCAAAATGGATTGAAGCACAAGATTTACCTCGTTGTGATGCTAAAAGTGTTTCAAGATTCTTAATGAAAAACATTTCCATAAGATACGGTATGCCGAGAGTGATTATCACTGAAGGAGGATCCCATTTTAGGAATAAATATATTCAGGGATTGGTTGAAAAGTTTAATATTATTCATAGAATCTCTACTGCTTATCATCCTCAGACCAGTGGATTAGCTGAAGTTTCTAATCGAGAGATTAAACGATTTTTAGAAAAGACCGTAAATCCTAGTAGATTAGATTTGTCTACGAGATTGGATACTAGATTATGGGAATATAAAACTGCTTATAAAACTCCTATTAGAATGACTCCTTACAGACTCATTTTTGGAAAGACTTACCACTTACCAATAGAATTGGAGCATAAAACATATTGGGCGGATAAATAATTCAATTATAATTTGAAAAATGCTAGTGAGAAGAGATTAATACAAATGAATGAATTGGAAGAATTAAGAAATGAATCTTATGATAACGACATAATTTATAAGGAAAAACTGAAGTTAAGGCTTGATCAGAAGATTAATCAGAAGAACTTTGAACCAGGACAAGAAGTTTTGCTTTACAATACAATGTTGAAGTTGTTTCTTGGGAAATTGATGTCTTGTTGCTATGACACGGGTTTATACTTGCGGAGCTGTTGAAATTGAAGATCCAAAGACTGGGAGTAGATTTAAAGTAAATGAACATAGATTAAAACCATATTTTGAGGGTAAAAGACCAAACTTTAAAGATGTTTTAATGCTCAGTCAACCTGAATAACACCTGAATAGGTTGGGCTGACGACGTTAAACCAAGTGTTTTATGGGAGGCAACCCATAGATATTTTTATTTGTTATGTATTTGTTTGAATTTATCATTAGTTTGTGGTAGTATTGAATTTTACTCCTCGTATTTACCCTTTGATCATCATAGAATTTGGATCCATAAAGAAAATCTGGAAAGTATTCAGACCACGACGTTTTTGTACAAATTTTGCCTTGGGTGTCGACGGCGCGATCGATGCCGCCGATGGCGGGTTTTCCTGAAGGCGCTGACATTTAATTGCACAATGCTCGCCGACGGCGCCATCAAGGCTGTCGACATTGAGATCGGCGAGTGGATAGTTTTTTGAGTTTGAATGGTGGTTTTAGGTAAATTTTTCCCTTATAAACTTTTAGTGACGCTTCCTAAACTCTCTATTTCTAAAAAACAAATGAAACTCCCTTAAATTCTTCCTTAATGGCTTTCAATTCAATAGATTACCCTAGATTTTTAGTGTTCAACCGAAGAAATTTCGTTAGTGCTGAGGCAAAATGCTCTTCAACAAAGTATTGTCAAAGAGTAGGCTAATTAAAGAAAGAGGTTTTGTGAGTCGAGGATTAAATAATTTTTCGACTGTGATTGAAGAATGATCGTGCTACGACAATGGGAGTATTTTGAAGAATGATCTAACCATCCCATGGTCTAGCCTAAGCTAACCAAGGTTAAACCATGGCCATCCTTGGTTATAAAAAGCTCCCTACCCAAAATAACCAAGAGGAAGAAAAAATCCATAGAAACCTATAGGCTGCCCAAATCCCTTAGCTCCCAACACAAAAAACTTTGCTAAGGATCTCAGTAACCTATTCTAGCCAAGATCAGGCCATAGGATCAGCTTAATCAAGCCAATTTGGCCAAAATCCAAAATTAGCCCAAACCTAGCCACTATGCTAAAATTGCTCACCAAGGCTAGCTGCAAGTCCAAATTGAAGTGACAAAGATCTTCTTTGGGAGTCCTAGAAGCTGACCATCAGGCCTGATCAAGCTCAACGTTATTGTGGCCAAGGCATGGATTTATTTTATCTAAAATAATGCATATAATTGAAGAAATCATGGGTTAAACTAGCCCAGAAAATTATCATCACCATATAGATATGATCTATTGTTTTGATGATTCCATAGGTTAAAAAATCACTCAATTTCACTGAGAAATGAGTGAGATATTGAGCTTTGAAGTTGGATGGTTCGAATGTTTTTTTGAATTTTTGGGGATTTATTTCTGCCGTCCGTTCCCGTGTTTTGGAACAGACGACCCTGATCATGCGCTACCTTGTCCACTGTTCGGATCCGCGCACCGGATCCTCCCGCACCTTCGACGCGTACGAGGACACGTGGCAGCTCCTCGTTTTTCCGGGTAAGGTTAATCCATATTAACCGTAAAAAGATAAAAAATGCATATCTTTTTGTTCCGAGCTCCTAAAAATAAAATAAAAATGCCTCTGGAAAGCTCTTGAAGAGAAGAAAATTATGAAATCAAAATCATAATTTTATTCTCAGTTTTTAATTTTTAAATAATTAAATACTCTCTGAATTATTTTAATTATTAAAAAGTATCTACAAATAAGAAAAATGTCAAAATTTTAGGGAAGAACCTTTAAGTCCTTAGACACATATCTTGATTTTTTTAAGGCAAGGGTAGCTCTCTAGAATGTAATTTTATAATTTCCATGATATTTTATAATTATTTACAAAAATAATTATAAAATTTGAAAAATTGAAAAATTAAAATTCAAAATGATTGAGAATCTTAGGGTGATAGATAACAATCCTAAAACAACAATTCTCAAGCTATCAAATCAATCTAAACGACATTTTAAAACAAGGTTAATATTTATTAATTATGAATTAATATTTCAAAACCTTTTCTTAATCCATTTCATAATGGACTAAGCCAATGATGAATCCAAACTCAAATGAACTCAATTCAAACATTAATTAGGGTTAAAGACAACTTAAGCCTAATTAAAATCATTAAACTTTAGAGTTTAATACCAAAATAAAAAATTTAATTAAGTTTAAGGACATATTAAAATTAATTAACTCATTAAAACTTAACTAAATTAGGTTTAATAAAAATTAAAACTTTAATTAAGTTTAAGGACATATTAAACTTAATTAATTCATTAAACCTTAACTAAATTTGGTTTAATGAAAAAATCAAAACTTTAATTAAGTTTAAGGACATATTAAACATAATTTATTCATTAATCCTTAGCTAAAGTAGGTTTAATACAAAAATCACAACTTTAATTAAGTTTAAGGACATATTAAACTTAATTAATCCATTAAACCTTAGGGTTTATGACAAAATCAAAACTTTAATTTAGTATAAGGACATATTAAACTTATATTAACTCATTAAAACTTAACTAAATTAGGTTTAATAAAAAAATCAAAACTTTAATTAAGTTTAAGGACATATTAAACTTAATTAATTCATTAAACCTTAACTAAATTAGGCATAATACAAAAATCAAAATTTTAATTAAGTTTAAAGACATATTAAACTTAATTAATTCATTAAACCTTAACTAAATTAGGTTTAATACAAAAATCAAAACTTTAATTAAGTTTAAGGACATATTAAACTTAATTAATCCATTAAACCTTAGGGTTTAAGACAAAATCAAAACTTTAATTAAGTTTAAGGACATATTAAACTTAATTAACTCATTAAACCTTAACTAAATTATATTTAATACAAAAGTCAAACTTTAATTAAGTTTAAAAATATATTAAACTTAATTAATTCATTAAACCATAACTAAATTATGTTTAATACAAAAATCAAAACTTTAATTAGGTTTAAGGACATATTAAACTTAATTAATCCATTAAACCTTAGGGTTTAAGATAAAATAAAAACATTAATTAAGTTTAAGGACATATTAAACTTAATACATTCATTAAAATTTAACTAAATTAGGTATAATACAAAAATCAAAACATTAATTAAGTTTAAGGACATGTTAAACTTAATTAACTTCCTAAAACATTAGGTTTAAGACAAACCTAAAACCTAATTAGGTTTAACCCATTAGACCTAATTAAACCATTAAGTCTTAACTAAATTAGACTTAAACAAACCTAAAACCTAATTTGGTATAACCCATTAGATTTAATTAAACCATTAAGTCCCAACTGAATTAGACTTAATCAAACCTAAACCCTAATTAGGTCTAACCCATTAGACCTAATTAAACCATTATGTCTGAACTAAATTAGACTTAGGCAAACCTAAAACCTAATTAGTTCTAGCCCACTAGACCTATTTAAACCATTAAGTCTTAACTAAATTAGAATTAAACAAACCTAAAACCTAATAAGGTCTAACCCAATAGACCTTATTAAACCATTAAGTTTTAACTAAATTAGGCTTAATCAAACCTAAAACCTAACTAGGTCTAACCCATTAGACCTAATTGAATCATTAAGTCTTAACTAAATTAGACTTAAAAAAACCTAAAACCTAATTAGGTCTAAACCATTAGACCTAAAAAAACCATTAAGTCTTAACTAAATTAGACTTAATCAAACCTAAACCCTAATTAGGTCTAACTCATTAGACTTAATTAAATTAATAATTCTTAACTAAATTAGACTTAATTAAACCTAAACCCTGATTAGGTTTAATCCATCCAAAATCTTAATCAAATAAAACTTAATCTAACTTAAACTCTAATTAAGTCTATCACATTAGGCTTAACTACACTATTAAACCATAACCAACTAAGGTTTAATCAAACATAAACCCTAATTAAGTCTACCACACTAGACTTAATTAATCTATTAAACCATAACCAAGTAAGGTTTAATCAAACTCAAACATAAAACAACCCTTAACTTAGGTTCAACCCAACTTGAACCCAAGTTCAACCTTTAAACTCAAGTTCAACCCAACTTAAACCCAAGTTCAACCTTAAAATCAAAACAACATGAACCCAAATCCAAAATCTTAACTTGAGTTCAACCCATATTGAACTTAAGTCAACCTTAAGTTTAGGTTCAATCTAATTTGAACCTACCTTAATTTAAACCCAAATCAAACTTAAACCCAACCTATATTGGACTTAAGTTAGCCTTAGGTTTAGGTTCAACCCAATATGAATCTAGCTTAAACCAAATCTAAATTTTAATTAAGTCTACCTCATTAGACTTAATTAAACCATTAAACCTTAACTAACTAAGGTTTAATCTAACCTGATATCCTAATTATGTCTACCACATTAGAATTAATTAAGCCATTAAACCTTAACTAACTAAGGTTTAATCCAACCTATAACCATAATTAAGTTTACCACATTAGACTTAATTAAACTATTAAACCTTAATCAACTAAGTTTTAATCCAAACTTAAACCATAATTAAGTCTACCATATTAAACTTAATTAAACTATTAAACCATACTCAACTAAGGTTTAATCCAAACTTAAAACCATAATTAAGTCTACTACATCAGACTTAATTAAACCATTAAACCTTAACTAACTAAGGTTTAATCGAACCTAAACTCTAATTAAGTCTATCACATTAGACTTAACTAAACCATTAAACCTTAACTAACTAAGGTTTAATTCAACTTAAACTCTACTTAAGTCTATCACATTAGACTTAATTAAACCATTAAACCTTAACTAAATAAGGTTTAATCAAACCTAAATCATAATTAAGTCTAACACGCTAGACTTAATTAGTTAATGTTTAACTAAATTAAGTCTAATTTTTTAGACTTAATTAATGTTCGAACCTTACTCAAATAAATCCCAGTTGAATTAAATTAGACTTAATTAAAACTTAAGCCTTACCTAAAAAGGACTTAGATGGTCGATAATTCTAATTAAGTCTAATCTATTTAGACTTAATTAACCTCTAAGTACTATTTAAACAAGGCTTAAAACTTAATTAGGTCTATTCTAACTAAACCTAACTTTTAACTTAAGTTCAAACAGACATGAACTCAAGTTAATTAGATACAATCTATATTGAATCTAACTTAATTCCAAACAGACATGAACTCAAGTTAATTCAATTTATATTGAATCTAACTTTAAATTTTAACTTAAGTTCAAACAGACATGAACTCAAGTTAAAAGAATATATTTTGAATCCAACTTAAGCTCAAACAGACCTGAACTCAAGTTAATTCAATTTTGAATCTAACTAACTTAAGTTCAAACAAACATGAAGTCATGATAATTAGATTGAATCTACATTAAATCGAATTTTCCAAATGAACTTGAACTCAAAATTTAGGTTTAAATTTAATTTGAATTCAAGTCAAAACTTAAGTTTGACCCACATCAAACTTAATCTGACATCAAACATAAATCAACAAAATCAAACTTAAATCAACATAACCGACAAAATTTGACATTTCAAACTCAAATCGACATAATCGACATAAATTTGACATTTCAAACTCAAACTGACATAATCGACAAAAATTTGACATTTAAAATGAAAAATCGGCCTAATTAACATAAATCAACATAATCAACATAAATTTGACATTTCAAATATCAATCGACATAAAAAAACCAAAATCAAATCCAAATCAACATAAATCGACATAAACCGACATCAAGACATACTAAATCAACATTTCGAATCAAACTTGGGCATCCTATAGATTCTGAGATAATGAATATTTTTATGACATTATTTCTGACAATGTTTCCTTTGTAGGATGAAGACATGAAGTTTCATTTAGATTTTCTTTGCATGTTATAGGGTGTGCTAACTCTATTTTGCTGGATGACATTCTGAAATTGAGACGGACAACAATCACAACAAAACAACGACATTGACAAAACAAAACAAAACAAAACAACGACATTGACAAAACAAAACAAAACACAACAACGACAAAACCAAAACCAAAAATTTTAGGTTAGCCACAAAACCTAAACAAACAACAAAATAAAATGACATGAAACCGACATGACAAAATTACATTTAGGATTCATAGTGGGTACATCTTTCCTTAAAAAAAAAAAAATTTATAGAAAACAAGTGATCAACATTAATCAGAATTTTTCTTAGATAATTACAAATTACCTAAGATGTGATTAATTATAGAAGCTTGCTTCTATAAGAGAATTAAAAGAATCTATGACAGATATTACATCTAGAAATCTCTGGTTAAAACTTTGTGATCTTCCTTATATAGAAACTCTAGGATATGACATTCTAGAATCTCCTTTTATAAGGATTATCATAAATATCCTTTTTTCTCTGTTTTATATTAGCCCTAAAATTTCTTATTTCCTTTATAGGATTTACAGAAATAAGATTAGGGAAATATTAAAACAGATTGGAGACTCCTTGACATTGGCATGACATCGAGAATTGACAGTGACGAACATGATGATGATGAAAGTCCCTTTTCGCTCGCCATCATGGGCCATCTTATTTGAATGTTGTAGTTCAACATTGCACTTTCTTTTGTGACTTTGCAAATTTTCATCGCCGGAAATAACTTTGCAGATATGAATAACTGCCAATTTTTCAAAATGGGATTTAAAAGTGATGCAGAAATTTTCAAAATGGGATTTAAAAGTGATGCAGAAAAACTAACATACACGTTTTCTCTAATTTCCCAATCTTCAATTTCGTCCATCAAATATTGGAATATTTCATTCATCTTGTCTCTTGTTGGCACGAAATTTTAATAATGGTAGACAAGAACATTCTCAAGCATGTATAACTCATTAATTCTTCTAAAATTAAATGTTATCCACCTACCTCGCACATAGACGCTTCCTTGGTTGATTCCATGTAAATTGGCGTAGAATTCCTTAACCTTTGGAACAACTACTGTGGAAGTAGTATAGCAAAACACTTCCCATCTTGGCCTGACAATCATTTCTTCAATTGATGATGATGAATTGCTTAATCCTCTTTTGACCAATCCTCTTTCCTTGATTATCCTTCTCTTGGACATCAACTTGTTAAAAAGTCACTGCACCTCAGTACTGACGAACTTTCTCTAATTGTAAACTTGAAATATAGGGTAATCTACTTAATTAGAAGCTATTAGAGAGGAATTGAAAGTAGTATCCGTTCGTTTTTGGGAGTTGGAGTGTTTAAGAGCCGTCCATGGAAGTTTATAAGGGATTAATTCGCTAAAAACCGCCAAAATCTGACATTTCGAACTCGAAAAATTGCTCACTCGCTGATCCCGCTGTCAGCGGCCTCGAAGGCGCCGTCGACGAGCCTCGTGCAATTAAATTCCAGGACTCTTGGGAAAAACCCGTCGTTGGCGCCCTAGGAAAAAATTTGCACATTTATGTCGTGGTCAAATACGTTCAAAATTTTCTCTATGGATCTAAATTCTTGATGATCAAAGGTCAAGTACAAGTAGTAGAATTCAATATTACTACAAACTTACGACAAACTCAAACAAACACACAACAAATAAAGATAACTATGGATTGTCTCTCATAAAACGCTTGGTTTAACATCGTCAGCCCGACCTATTCAAGTGTTATTCAGGTTAACTAAGCATTAAAACCTCTTTAAAAATTGGTCATTTACCCTCAAAATATGGTTTTAATCGATGTACATTTACTTTAAATCTATTCCCAGTCTTCTGATCTTTAGTTTCAACAGCTCCATAATTGTAAACCTGAGTCACCGTAAAGGGTCCTTACCAATGAGAGTTCAATTTGCCAGGAAATAAATTCAGCCTTGTATTGTAAAGCAAAATTTCTTGTCCTGGCTCAAAGTTCTTCTGGTTAATCTTCCGATCAAGCATTAACTTTAGTTTTTCCTTATAAATTCTGTCTTTATCGTAAGATTCTTTTCTTAATTCTTCTAATTCATTCAATTGTAACAATCTCTTTTCACCAACATTTTTCAAATTATGGTTGAATTCTTTAATCTCCCAATATGCTTTATGCTCCAATTCTACTAGTAAGTGACAAGTTTTTCCATATGTAAGCCTGTAAGGAGTCATACTAATAGGAGTTTTATAAGCAGTCATATATGCCCATAATGTTGTATCCAGTCTCATAGACCAATCTACTCTATTAGGATTTACAACCTTTTCTAAAATTTGTTTATTCTCACGATTAGAAACTTCAGCTAAACCACTGGTTTGAGGATAATAGGCAGTAGTGAATCTGTGAAAAATATTAAATTTTTCTGTCAATCTTTGAATGTTTTTATTCCTAAAATGGGATCCTCCGTCAGTGATAATAACTCTTGGCATTCTGTATCTTATGAAAATTTTTTTCATTAAGAATCTTGAAACACTTTTAGCATCACAATGAGGTAAAGCTTGTGCTTCAAAGCACTTTGATACATAATCAACTACAATTAAAATATATAAGTTCCTAAATGAAGGAATAAATGGCCCCATGAAATCTAATCCCCAAACATAAAATATCTCCACTTCTAACATGAAATTTAGAGGCATTTCATTTCTTCTAGATATATTACCTACTTGTTGGCATCTATCACAAGTTTTGATATATTTGTAAACATCTCTAAAAAGAGTAAGCCAATAAAATTTAGCTTGCAAAATTTGATGCGCAGTTTTGTCAATATGAAAATGTACTCTAAATTCAGAATTGTGACATCTTTGAATAATCCGTTCAATTTCTTCATAAGGCACACATCTCCTAAAAATAAGATCCTTACATTGCTTATATAAATATGGTTCATCCCAAAAATATGCTTTTGCATCATGAATGAATTTTTTCTGTTGCTGCAGAGTTAGCATAGGTGGCAAAATATCGCTTACTATATAGTTAACAATATCAGCATACCAAGGTATTTTCCACTCATTAATATTATACAGTTTTTTATCAGAGAAACTGTCTATAATTTCATTGTCGGTATCAGATGATTCATGATATTCCAGTCTCAGGAAATGATCAACAATTTGATTGTTAGTTCCTTTTTTATTAATCACCACAAAATCAAATTCTTGCATTAAAAGTACCCATCTAATTAATCTTGGTTTAGTATCCTTCTTTTGCATCAGACATTTAATAGCAAAGTGATCAATATGCACAATACATTTAGTTCCAACTAAATATGATCTAAATTTATCAAAAGCATACACAATAGTAAGTGACTCTTTTTCAGTAACTTTGTAGTTAATTTTGAACATCATTAAGAGTTCTACTAGCGTATTGTATAACTTCAAAAATTTTATCATATATTTGACCAAGAACAGCTCCAATAGCATAATCACTAGCATCACACATTAATTAAAATGGTTTCTCCCAACCAGGTGAAACTTTTACAGGTGTTGTGATTAGTTTTTTCTTTAATAACTCAGAGGCATTTAAGCAGTCTTGGGTAAATTCAAATTTCTTATCTTCTTCTAAAAGTTGGCATAGAGTTTTGGTAATTTTTAAAAAATCTTTAATATAACGCTTGTAGAAACCAACATGTCCAAGAAAATTTCTTACGCCTCTCACTGTAGTAGGAGGTGGTAACTTAGTTATTACTTAAATTTTTGCAGGGTCTACTTCCATGCCATTTTCTGAAATTTTATGCCCTAGATAATGAATGGGTAAAGAAGCTTGTTTGAAACCATTGAACCTAGCTATCCAATGTTTAATGTTGGATTTAATATGGGCCCCAAAAAATAATTAGCATTTTTAAAGATTGAGATCCATCCAGAGGTATTTTGAAAGTGCTGCAGATTCTGAAACATAGCTTTGATGGCATACTTTGAAGCATTGTTGAAGATAATAATATCATCAGCATAAAATAAATAGAATACCCCAATATTGGATCTATGTTGATAATTTGTGTAAGAGGAAGTGACTAACAAATGATTCAGCAGCCTCAAGAGATAATCAAATGCTAAATAAAAATTGTATGTGAGAGGGGGTCTCTGACCAACTTAAAATATGTTGAGATTTTCATGCCTATTTTATATTTATTTTGATGATATTGCAGTTTAAAAAAATATATTTTTGATGTTTTGTTACAGGTATGTTAATTTATGGACATTTGAGCGAATAGATGCAAGAAGGATTGAATTTGGAGCAAAAAGGACTAAAATATGATGATTTGACTTTAGGCACTGATAGTGAGATCGACGGCGTCGACGGTGGATTTTTCTCTAGAGTTCAGAAAATATATTACAAAGAAGGTTGCCGACGGCGAGCTTGACCCTGCTGACAGTGAGCCTTAACAGACATTGTCCAATACTCAGTATTATAGAAGCCCGACGATGGCGAGATCGAGGCCGCCGGCGGCTAGTATGTCGGCTCTCTCACGAGGTGCATCGAATGTTAATGACTTTTGAAGGGATGCTTGGGCAACCCTTGGAAACTCCTAAAACATTAAAAGAAACATTTAGAGGCCGAAAAAAGAGTGTCCACTGTGTCTATTAGTGTTGGTGGTGCCATTAGAGTATTAGAGAGTTAGTTTAATTAGTGTTAATTGTGAGGGATTGTTCGAGAGATTGTATGAGTGGAAGGAAAGTGAGAGATTTCTTCCTCCTTACCTCTTCGAAGGAGAAATCTTTGTGCCATAAAGGAAGGAAGAGATTCAGAGGAACTTCAAGGAGTTTTCTTGGGGAGTAATTCGAGATAAGTTGTATTTACTTATTATAGTTTATATAACTTTGCTTTTATATATGAAATCGAAGTTCTATCGTATCTTCTCCATGAGATCTAAGTAGTTTCTCTGTATTTCTCCTTGTTTTGAGATTATGTGAAATGGTGATTTGAATTAGTTGTGCCAAAAGAATGTTAAAGAAGTTGTGATAATCTTCTCACTTCAATCTTAATTTACTTTCAAACTGCCAGTTGATCTGTTAAAATATGTTGATTTTTACAACTAAAGTGAAGATTACTTCCAAGATTCAGGGAGGTCAAAGTCCTTGAAAGTAGGGTGCAAATAAATAGAGAAATTTTATTTATTGGGTGTAGAATTAGAGATTTTAGAGTGACAGACTAAAATTCTCAATTATGTCTTATCGTTTGGGTGTTGAAATGTAGATGTTAGCCCTAAGGCGAGGGGAACGTGAGAGCTCTGAAGTGAGAGTTGGTATCCTCCCAGCCCAGCCGGAGATTCAGTAACCAAGCATAGAATTAGTCAATATTCTTTATGCTTGGACCAAAGGGTAAAGAATAGGTATGCTCCTATTTCACACAACACAGTTTTAAACTAATTCTAATTATCCATTCACTTAAAGTTCTTAACAAGGAGAGGGATGCTTGCTTATATTTTGAACCTCACTTTATTAGTACAAGTAGTTAATTGTTAGTAGAATTAGTTTATTAAAATTACATCTTATTTCGATTGCTTATTAGTGACAAATAGGCAATTTGAACTACAAGTTTGTGATTCTGAATTGGTTTATATAATCTTAGTTTGTAGCCTCTAAAATATTCCCTGTGGGATCGATATCCAGGACTCCACTAGAGCCCTGTATTACTTGAGCGATACGTATACTTGCATTGATAAGAGTAACACTGCGATTACTGAATATATTATACACTTTTATATCAAATTCTTACAATATTAAACTTACGCATAGTGCGCGGAGTCGTTCAAGTTTTTGGCGCCATTGCCGAGGAATATAACATAATTAGAGTAACGAACAATTTAGGGCTATTAGAAAACTTTTTAATAGAATTGCAACTTATTATCGTATTTAGTCAACTGTTTTTCTGTGAACTAATTTCGATTGTATGCCTAAATTTGGACCTGAAAATCTTATACCCTACGATTTGAAACTAGAACGCATTATTAGGAAAATTGGAAAACTGAGAAAAGAACCTAGAAATCCTGAGACAATGAAAAACAATGTTAAAAACCAAAGAATGGAAAATGAACATCAATCTAAACCATAAAGAGATTACGCTAATCCTACATTAGATGAAATTCACTTAACTATCCAAAACCCTGATGTAGCTACTAATTCATTTGAGCTTAAACCTGCAATTATCCAAATGGTACAATACAATCAATTCGGTGAAACTTCTAACGAAGATCCTAATTTACATCTTACTACATTTAAATATAACAGAGTTTGTGCTACGTTTAAATATGACAGAGTTTCAAATGATGCTGTCAGACTTAGAATTTTTCCTTCTTCATTAAGGGACAACGCTAAGGCTTGGTTAAATTCGTTAGCACCTGGATCTATTAGAACTTGGAGGGTACTTTCACAAAAATTCTTATCAAAATATTTTCCACCTTCTAAGACTGCTAAGCTTAGAAATGATATCACATCTTTCGATCGGTTTGAGGGAGAATCATATACGAATCTTGGGAAAGATTTAAAGATCTTCTTAGGAGATGTCCACATCATGCCTTACCAGATTGTTTAATTATTCAAACTTTTTATAATGGATTAGTAGGATCTCTTAGATCTATCATTGATGATGCTGCTGGTGGATAACTAATGTCTAAATTTTTTGAAGAAGCTTGCTCTTTAATCGAAGAAATGGCTACATATAATTTTTAACGGACTGCTGAAAGGGTAAATCCTAAGAAAGTAGCCAGTATTATGATTAAGATACTTTAACTACGATAGTTTCTCAAAATACTGATCTTTCAAAGAAAGTAGATCAATACGGAATGAATTATTCTCAAACACCTCCAGTGTTAGAAGAAAATTCATTAGGACAAAATATAGATGCTCAATCTTCATATGAAACTTTAAATTTGATAAATAATAGAAAAAATAACCCTTATTCAAACTCTTATAATCCAACTTGAAAGAATCGTCCAAACTTTAATTGTAATAACCAAGGTAATGCTAATCCTATTAATTCTCAATGGGGGAACAATCCTGTAAACTCATTAAGAAATGTAAAAAATCAGGGTAATTCCAATTATAGACCTTCTAACCCACGAGTTTTTTATAATAATTCACAATTTAAGGAGAAGAAGCTGTCTATGGAAGAAATAGTATTGACTATGGGAAATCAATTACAAAATCAAGGAAGTACTATTAAAAACATAGAAAACCAATTGGGGCAAATTGCTACTGTACTTAGCAATAAACCTGTTGGAACTTTACCAAATAATGTTAAAGTAAATCCTAAAGATTAAGGAAAAGAACAGATCAAGGCTATTCAATTGAGAAGTGGAAAAGAGTTGGAAACAAGGGGTTAGAAAGAACTTATAGTTGAAAAGGAAAAAGTGGAAACTGAAGGAGAAAAATGAAAGTTTATATCCTAGTTATCCTCTAAAACCTATGAATATTACTGTTGAAAGACCACCACCACCATTTCCTCAAAGACTGAAGCAACAAGACAAGGAAAAAAGATTTGTTAAATTCTTAGACATTTTAAAAAAATTGTCAATAAATATTCCTTTTGTTGAAGCTTTGGAACAAATGCCTGATTATGTTAAATTTATGAAGGATATACTCAACAAAAAGAGGAAGTTACTAGATCATGAGACTGTTGCACTCAGCGAAGCGTGTAGTGCTATAATTAAGAAAAAACTTCTTGAAAAACTTAAAAATCCTAGTAGTTTTACTATCCCGTGTGCTATTGGTGAAAAATTTTATGGAAGAGCATTATATGATTTGGGAGCTAGCATAAATCTGATGCCTCTATAAACTTTTAAAAGGTTAGGAATAGGAGAGATTGCACTAACTTCTGTAACTCTACAGTTAGCTGATCGATCTATTACACATCCTAAATGAGTTGTAGAAGATGTTCTGGTTAAGTTTGATAAATTTATCTTTCCTATAGACTTTATAATTTTAGATATAGAAAAAGATAAGGAAATACTGATCATTTTAGGAAGTCCATTCCTAGCTATAGGAAGAGCCATGATAGAAGTTCAATAAGGAGAGTTGACTATAAGAGTAAATGATCAGGAAGTGACCTTTAACATCTCAAAGTCAATGAAATATCCTTCAATAGAAAAAGATGATCAATGTTTTAGAATGGATACATGTGATTATTTGAGAAAAGAATATTTCAAAGAAAATTTTGAAAAACATGAAGATATTAAAAATCATAATTATAATGAAATTGATAACAAAGAAACTGATTATATTCAGAAACAATTTGAAAAGCTCGATTCAACAGCTCCCGAGAATGAAATCATAATTCCATCTATAGTAAAACCCCCTGAACTTAAATTGAAGACCCTTCCTAATCATTTGAAATATGCATTTTTAGGAGAGTTTAAACATTACCAGTAATTGTATCCTCGGACATAAATGAAATTCAAGAACAAAAATTAATGGATATATTAAAAAGTACAAAAGAGCTTTTGGTTGGACTCTGGCTGATATAAAGGGAATTAGCCATTCAATTTGTATGCACAGAATTTTATTGAATGATGAACATAAAGCAAGAATTAATCCACTAAGGAGACTAAACCCTATTATGAAAGATGTAGTTAAAAAAGAGATTTTAAAATGGTTAGATGCTGAATTTATATATCCTATTTTGGATAGTACTTGGGTAAGTCCAATTCATTGTATTCTTAAGAAAGGAGGAGTAACTATTGAAGTAAATGAGAATAATGAATTAATACCTATCAGGCAAGTTATTGGATGACGTATTTGTATTGATTATAGAAAATTAAATGCTGCCACTAGAAAAGATCATTTTCCTCTTCCTTTTCTATACCAAATGTTGGATAGGCTTGCTGGACACAAGTACTACTGCTTTTTGGATGGATATACCAGCTATCACCAAATTCCTATTGCTCCTGAGGATCAAGAGAAAACTGCACTTACTAGTCCTTATGGAACTTTTTCTTTTTGAAGAATGCCTTTGGAATTATCTAATGCACCTGCAACATTCCAAAGATGTGTGATGTCTATATTTAGTAAATTAATTGATGATGTGACCAACTGAAAATTATTTAAGATTTTCATTCCTATTTTTTATTGATTTTAATGATATTGCTCTTTAAAGAAAGGTATTTGTGATGTTTTGTTACAGGTATGTAAATTTATGGACATTGGAGCAAAAAGATGAAAAAAGGAGCGAATTTGGAGCAAAAAGGATCAAAATATAAAGTTTAACCTAAGGCGCTGATGCGGCAGACTTTATCTTAGAAGAACTTATGAACTTAAATTTATATATTTATATTGATTTCATAAAGTCCAAACATTCAACGCAAGTATACGTATCGTATGAAGTAATACATGGCTCTAATGGAGTCCTGTATATCGATCCCACAGGGAAGCCAGGTAAGTCACACTATTGGTAATGTAATACTGAATTCTAGTACTTAAATTCCAATTAAATTTGAATGTTTACTTCTACTACTAAGATGCAAAAAATAATAACAATTAAACAAACTACAATTACTTCTATATCTTTAAAACAGAATTAACTATCAGAGACACACTAAGCTATATATTTAAAAGGTTTTTGATATTTAAGAAAGGTATCTTTCCTCTTACAATGAGAATATGATGTGTGGATGATATGGAATGTTTATCTAATGGTATTGTGCCAAATATGTGTAAAAGGATTCTTTACCCTTAAAATAGTACCCCCTCTTCTAAGCAAAAAAGAACATTAACATATCCTAAGTTTAGTTACTAAATCTAAAGCTAGGCTGGGAGGGTACTGGCTACCACTACGGAGCTCCCACTCACCCTTTACCTAATGGCTAACCTTCGAGTATAGTTACTAATCCTAGGACCAAATTAGGGATCGCAGCCTGTCACCCTGAAACCTCCAATTTGACGTCCATCAAAACACATTTCCTTATTTATTTGCACTCAATTCCCATGAACTACGCAATTTTTCATTGTTGTTGTAAGACATTAATTCCTTTCAGAGTTAATGTTCCACAACATATTTTAATAATCCAATTGGCCAAATCGAAATATAAATTAAGTTCTAAATGAAAAACCATCACAATTTCTTTAATACTTTAAAAATACTTCAAATCCACATCAACAGATCATCACATCTCTATGCAAGAAGAAAGACAAAGGAGACTACTCAGAGTTCATAGAGAAGACACAATAAAACATGGATTTTATATATAAAAGAAAAGCCATACGAACCACAAAAGAAAATACAACTTATCTCTTTCTCTTCCCCAATGTAATTCCCTTGAAGTTCCTTTGAATCCTTTTCTATATTCTTTGCAACACATGATTCTCTTTTTAGAATGGAAAGGAGGTAGCAATCTCTCACTTTACCCCTTCTCCTTCACTCCTTAGAAAAGAATCTCTCTCAAATTGTCACTTCTACACTCTTCTCTCCTAAGCCCTAACACTCAAAACACACTAGACTGTCTATAATGCATAAGACACACAAGACACACACTAATTTTTATCCAAAAACAGTTACTTATAAGTTAGGAACGAATTTCCAAGAGTTTCCATAGGCATCCCTTCAAAAAGTCACCAAAACTCATCAAATTTGAAGTCCACTAACGTTGGGCACCGGCGGCGCCCAATATGGTCCCAGCAGCGCTCTATCGTCAAATTAATTCTGAGCTCTCTAGAAAATGGCGCCGGCGGCGCCTGAACTTATTTAATTCATTTTTGATCCTTTTTTGCTCCGAATTCGTTCCTTTTCGCTTCTTTTTGCTCCAATCACCTAAAATCATCATACCCGCAACAAATCATGAAAAATACCTTTCTTTAAATTGCAATATCACAAAAAAGGAGTAAAATTAGATAGAAAAAAACTCATATATTTTTTGTGCATCAAAATCCCCCAAACTTTAACTATTACTTGTCCTCAAGTAATCCTTTTACTACATAAAAATGTAACTCTAGGAAATGCACTATTCATCTGTAAGATACTAAAACTTTTCATTCAAAAGAATATATTGGTTAGATTTTTAGAAAGAAATTTAGTAACTCAGTTCAACATTACAGGTATAAGAATATCCAGTAATCAAGTCTAAGAGTTCTAGTCTTATATTTATTTCAAGATAAACTATAATTTGTCACATTAAAAGTGCCTTGAAAGATTATGTGAAAAAGCAGTTCATGCAAACTTCATCAGAATGTAGGCCAATACTTAAAATATCAATTCAGAAATGAAATCAAGTTCTCCCTTCAGGGTGACTCATGTGAAGCCAATTTTTGATTAGGCATCTCCTCAAGCTTCTCCTCATAAACATTTTTCTTTCTTTTCTCTTTTTTTCTTTTTTATTTTTTCTTCTTTTGGGATTGTTTTTCAATCCAGCTTTTCTTTTCTTTTCTTTCTTTTTTTAATGAGGATTACTATATCTGGATAGCCTGCAATGATTTTGAACTTCACTCTCATCTTTCTAAAGTTCAAAACTTAAAATACCTCCTTACTTTATAATTAGGTATAAGTTTTATTATTCATCATAAAGTCCCAATCTCTTCTTAACACACAATACTTTAAGTCTCTTAACATTTCAAAAATAAAGTTTTCTTTACTTTAAATAGTTGACTATAATCAAATCCTTTCATACCAAATATCTTACCTCTATAAAATTAACTTTTATTACTAAAAACTTTCATCCCATCTTTCCATAATATTCAACAAAAATAAAAAGTTTTAGTTACTCACAGTGAGGTTTAACTGCTAGAAGTTATGCTAATAATTTTTAAAAATATAATAATTGAGAACAAATAAGAGTTAATATTTTCTACCCATCCCAAAACTTAAATTTTCTCAAAAAATCTGAAACAGTATAGCGTAAAAGAAACTAACCTTTTTTTGTGCTGGGATTTTGAAATCTTCATCAGCTATCTGGTATTAGTCAAAATTTACAACTAGCAGGCATGAAACAGTTAGTAACAGTGATATATAAATATTTTAAACATTTGCATGGGTAAAGAGAAATTAACTTTAAAAATCTAAACATCTAACAAAACACTACAATACTAAACAACTATCACATCACTACACCATTCATTTAACAATTTCAAGAGTACAGTACATCAACAGGTTTACACATTACATGAAAGCAAATAACTACTACATTACAACAATACAACACATCACATAACAAGAAAAACAAAATCAGAAACAAGATCAGCACGACCAGGTCTATACAGTGTATAGTTGGGGCAGGTAGGAAATATCACATCAGTCTCCCCCTCATGAATCTGGCCTGTGCATCATAATAGGCAATATCGAACTCAACTCTTCTTCTCATATAATCTTCATTCACATCACTTCTGGCCTCATACACATCCATCCTACTGTGGAGTCTATCCACACTAGCACTCTGTAATCTCAGCAACTCCATAATATCATATAATGTTGGGGGCTCAGATGTAGATGGAACGTCATGACTAGTAGTAGGAATATTAGTACTCCTACTCTCAACTCGGGCTCCTACATGAGATTCATAAGTACGCATAATAGTTATTGTAATTGGTCTCAGCAGAATAGCTATCTCTTCAGAACTGATGAACTCTACTCCAAACTGAACACACATGGCATAAACTAGGGCAGGATGTCCTAATCCTCCAGTTGTCTCGCCTCTAGCAATAGTCTGATTGTTATTAAAGATAATAGTCACAACATCAATCTTCTTCATCCTTTGAATACATTAGTTCAGAATTGCTCTATCCTTTGTTACTTCACAGTGGTGATAAGAAGGTAACAATCTTACAGAGATGAAATAGTGCCAAGCTTTTGATGCAACATTTAACTTGGAAGCAGGGAAATTAATCATCTATTTTTGACTTATTTTCCATTCCCCTCTTCCATCCGTTAGAAAAGCAATTACTTCCCTCATATTGGCCTTGCGAGTATCGAAGTTTTCATATTAAAAAATAAATGGTTCCCAAGTCTGATAAAAATCATTGATTTGTTGAGGAGTAAATTCAACCATTTTTCCTCTAACTAACACATACTCAGTTTCAATCCATGGCACATTTGAATAGAACTCTCTAACAACTCCCATAACAGCATTTGCAATGAAATAACAAAATCATTCCCAATTTCATTCAGCAATTAACTATTCTATAGATCCTTCAGGATTATTAAAACCCCGATCCTGAATACACTTCTTATTGTAAAGGTACGATTTAAAGCGAAATGGCACTTTAACATTAACAAACTTTTCTTCATCAAAATCCAATTTTCTCTTCTCTTTACTCATCCTTGGAGCCATGTGAATTTCTAAAAATTGCAATAAAATTCCAATAAATCCCAAATCTACAATGTATCAAACTCTAAATACTATTCTAAATAAGTAAGAGCAAATTTCATCATAGGAAATCTCAAAATTTTTCAAAAATCCAAAAAATCCAATCTAAGCAATGTGAGAGATTTCCATGTTGACATTCAAAAATTTTTTACTTAAAGTGAAGCTCTTACCAAGAGAAGTGTAGATCCTGTCTCAAAAAGCTTTGAAATCACTTCAAATCGGAAATCTAGCAAGCCCTAGGTCTTCAAAATCGTGAAAACGAAGGAGGAAGAGGAAAGCAATGGAAAAAACCGTGAGTCCTTGGGTAAAAATCGTGAAATAGAGGATTTTTCGGCCTTTTACTGTACTCAGGCGCCTGCGGCGCTCGATAGGGCGCCAGTGGCGCTCTATTTATTTAAATTTCTAAAACTCTCTAGATTTGGGCGCCGGCGGCGGCCATTATAGCGCCGACGTCGCAAGTTCAAAGTTTTTTCTGGGTCCAAAATTTTTTTTCGTAATTTCGATTGTTTTGACCTCCACAATGACATTTAATACATCAATAAGAATCTATTTCATCACATAAGCAATAACTAACAAAATTCTTAAACAAACATTACAAAACATACTTCCATACATAAGATCCAAATTATCCAACAACTCTTTAGATGTTTAGTGTTGCAAATAGGCTACGATAAGCAAACAGTTACATCTAAGCACACACCTAAAATTAAGCGTAGCAAATCCTAATTCAAATTACAAAGCAAAGAAAAGTACTAAAACATCAAATAGAATAAGCAAAGTAAACTAAACACACAAACATAAGCACAATCAAAATATCACTCCACTTCGGTCTCAGAACTTTCTTCCTCTCTATTATCACCAATAGATTGCTGATGCACGAACAAGTTGTAGATGGGATGGAATGGGAATTCATCAGATGAATCTTCAGCAATCACCATGTTCTTCTTCATCAAATTAACCAAACCCATCTCAATTCGACCAATATGATCAAACTGTTCCTTCATCCTCCAACCTATATGGTCAAAGAAATCAGAAATTTTATTGATTGCATTCATAACATTTTGTACCTCCTCCATCTTTTTGATCTTCTACAGTATTGTTCTGGAACATTCAAGAAAATAAGGCTGAATGGATTGTGAAGTTTTAGTTGGTTCATCAGTAAGCAGATTCATATCATCTTCATCTCCTACAGTTTGGTATTCTTAAAGATTAGTTGGATCAATAGGCCTCCAGGAAAGAAGAACCTTTTCCCAACTCTCATATGAAACTTGTGATTGACTACATAACAGAAATATGTTGGACAGGTGTCTAAGCCCATATTTAGATCCATGAACAATTAATCCCAAAACTGATTTCACAATTATATTACCAATCTCAATCGGCCTCCCGGTTTGAATACAGAAATTCAAAATGTCACTTTCCTTTGTTACCTTGATAATTTTCAAAGTTGGAAATAACTTTTCCGAAATAAAGTAATGCCATTATTTTGACACCGGATTTAAAGATACAAAAGGGAAACTAACATATCCATTTTCTCTATCTTCCCATTCTTCATTCTCATCCGTCAAATAATGATACACATCATTCATATTATCTCTTGTGGCATTGAAATTAGCACAGTGACAAATAGGTGCATTCTCAATCATGAAAAGATCCTTAATTCTCACAAGAGTGAATTGTACGAACCTACCTCACACAAAGACGAATCCTTGGTTGATTCTGTGTAGATTTGCATAGAAATCTTTCATAACCAGAATGACTACGGCAGCTATAGTGTAACACAACACTTCCCAACATCTTTCGTTAATTATCTCTTTAATCATTGTAGTAGGATTATCAATACCTCGATTTATAAAGCCTCTTTCCTTGATAACCCTCCTCTTCATCATCACTTTGTTGAAAAATCACTGCACCTCAAAACTTACAAACTTCCTTCAGTTAAAAATGCAAGATCGTGAGGTTTCTATAGAGTAGGAATCTATGGGATACTAATTGGGAATAGGAGTAGGTATTCATTTTTCTGGAGTTTAGAAGTCTAAAATGGAGTTTAGGGAGTTATAAAAATGAAGATCCCGCTGAAAACCACCAAAACTCACATTTTGAAACTCAAAAACCGTCAACAGGTTTTAGGCGTCAGCGGCGCTCAACCCGAAATTCAGTAAATCCTCTCTATAATTGGGCGCCGATGGTGCTAGTGGTAAAAAATTTCACCGAACTTCGTTTGGCCCAAAATATTCCATTATCTCAATTCGATCCAATATTTATCCATTTTAAATGTATTTAGAAGTGATTAGGATTCATAAATAACTATCTAAAAAGCACAACTACAAGAAACTAGCAAACACACCACAAAGATACATATGGGTTGCCTCCCATAAAGCGCTTGGTTTAACGTTGTCAGCCCGACAAACCATTCAGTTAATCCAGATGACTCAGTATTAAAACCTCTTTGAAATCTGGTTGAAACCCATCAAAGTAAGGCTTTAATCGATGCCCATTAACCTTGAAAATATTTCCAGTACAGGATCTTTAATATCAACACCTCCAAAAGAATGAAATTTTACAACTGTAAAAGGTCCCAACCATCTAGACTTGAGCTTTCCAAGAAATAACTTCAATCTTGTGTTGTATAACAAAAAATTTTGTCCAAATTTCAATTTATTTTTCAATATCTTCCGATCATGCCATAATTTCATTTTCTCTTATAGATCCTATCATTATGATAAGATGCATTTCTAATTTCTTCCAATTCATTCAATTGCATAAATCTCTTCTCTCTAGCATTTTTTAAATTAAAATTCAACTCATTTATCGCTCAATATCCTTTATGCTCCAATTAAACGAGTAAACACTAATCTATAAGGAGACATTCCAATAAGGGTCTTAAAAGCAGTCCTATAAGCCCATAATGCAGTATCTAATCGAGGTAGACCATTCAATCTTATGATTATCCACAGTTTTCTCCAAAAATTTTTTAATTTCACAATTAGATACTTCTGCTAAACCACTAGTCTGGGGATGATCAGTAGTAGAGATTCAATGAATAATATTATATTTCTCAGATAATCTCTTATTCCTGAAATGGGATCCACCATCGGTTATAATCACTCTCGACATTCCATATCTCGTAAATATATTTTTCTTTAAAATTTTTGAAACACTCCGAGCATCACATTTAGGTCAAGCAACAGCTTCAATCCATTTCAACACATAATCAGCTGCAACTAATATATATAAATTTCCAAATGAAGGAGTAAATGATCCCATAAAATCTAATCCCCATACATTAAAAATTTCAACTTCCAAACTATAATTTAGAGGCATTTCATTTTTTTTAGAAATATTACCTACTCTCTGACATTGATCAGATGATTTAATAAATTTGTATACATCCTTAAAAAGAGTAGGCCAATTATATCCAGATTCAGAATTGTGACATCGTTGAATAATTTAATTCGTTTCTTCTTGCGGCACACATCTCCTATTAATAAGATCCTTACACTGTTTATATAGATAGGGCTCATCCCAAGAATAAGATTTTGCATCATATTTGAACTTCTTTTGTTGTTTCCTTGTTAAATCAGGTGGTACAATATCACTCACAATATAATTCACATTATCAACAAACCAAGGCAAATTTCTTCCCATAATAGTATAAATTTGTTCATTAGGAAAAGTTTCTGTAACTTCTTTCTCAAATTCAGATAACTTATCATACTCCGTTTTTGACAAATGATCAGCTAGTTGGTTATCAGATCCCTTCCTATCAACTACCATAAAATCAAATTCTTGCAGAAGAAGTAACCATCTAATTAATCTTGGTTTCACATCCTTCTTTTGCATTAAATATTTAATAGCTGAATGGTCTATATACACAACACTTTTAACTCCAATTAAATAAGGTCTAAACTTTTCAAAAGAAAATACTATATCTAATAACTCTTTTTTTGTAATGGTATAATTAATTTGAGATTCATTAAGAGTTTTATTAGCATAGTAAATGACATTAAAAATTTTATCATGCCTTTGCCCCAATGCCACTCTAATCGCATAATCACTAGCATCACACATGAGTTCAAATGGTTTCTCCCAATCTGGTGAAATAATTATAGGTGAAGTGATTAACTTCTCTTTTAACAATTCGAAAGCACTTAAACATTCATCATTAAAATCAAACTTTCCATCATTTTCTAAAAGTTGGCACAAAGGTTTAGTAATTTTAGAAAAATCTTTAATATATCTCATATAAAATCCAGCGTTTCCGAAGAAACTTCTCACCTCTCTCACAGTAGTGGGTGGTGGCAATCTCTCAATCACTCTAATTTTAGCAGGGTCAACCTCCATACCATGTTCAGAAATTTTATGCCCAAGCACAATTCCTCCTGCAACCATAAATTGAAATTTCTCCCGATTCAGAACAAAATTTGTTTTCTCAAAAAGCTCCAAAACTTTTGCTAAGTTTTCTAAGCAGATTTCAAATGAAGTCCTGAATACAGAGAAATCATCCATGAAAACTTCTATTCCATTATCTATCATACTACTAAAGATAGACATCATATATCTCTGAAATGTTGTAGGTGCATTACACAGTCCAAAAGACATTCTTCTAAATGCAAAGGTTCCGTAAGGGCTAGTAAATGTTGTCTTTTCTTGATCCTCTGGAGCAATAGGCATTTGATGGTAACTAGAATATCCATCCAAAAAGTAGTAGTACTTGTGTCCATCCAGCAAGTCTATCCAGCATTTTTTCGAGAAAAGGAAGAGGAATGTGATCTTTTCGGGTGGCGGCATTTAATTTCCTATTGTCAATAAAAATTCACCATCCATTAATTTGTCTTATGTGTATAATTTCATTATATTCATTCACTTAAAAATTCACTCCTCCCTTTTTTGGTACACAATGTATTGGACTGACCCAAGCACTACCTGAAATAGGATAAATAATTTCAGCATCCAGCCATTTTAAAATTTCCTTCTTAACTACTTCTTCCATTATAGGATTTAATCTCCTCTAGGGATCAACTCTCGATTTATGGTCTTCATCTAATAAGATTTTGTGCATATAAATAGAAGGACTGATTCCTTTAATATCTGCTAAAGTCCATCCAAAATCTTTCTTGTATATTTTTAAAATGTCCAACAACTCGTGTTCTTGATAATCGTTTAACTCTGAAAGTACAATAAATGGCTGGGTAGATAATTCTCCTAAAAACATATACTTTAAATGATTATGGAGAATATTCATCTCAAGTTTAGGAGGCTTTATTATAGATGGAATTAACTTTAATTTCTACCTTCCATAGTGTCTAATACTTCAAATCACTCTTGAACATTCCAAATCTTTATTCTTCTTATTATCTGAATTTTATTCATTTACAATTTCTTCTTCAAACATATTTTCATAATCCACTTCTTTTCCAAAACATATTTTCAAAATGATTGTTTCTCAAATATTCACAGACCTCCATCCTAAAACATTCATTATCATTTACATTGAAGGATACTTCATAGATTTCAAAATGTTAAAGGTCACCTCTTGATCATTAACTCTCATAGTTAATTCTCCTTTTTGAACATCAATTACTGCTCTTTTTCCAGTAGCAAGAAATGGTCTTCCTAAAATGATTGGAATTTCTTTATCTTCCTCCATATCAAGTACAATAAAATCTACTAGAAAGATAAATTTATCCACTTTCACTAACACATCTTCCACCACTCCTTTAGGGTAAGTAATGGAACGATCGGCTAACTGAAGAGTCACAGATGTAGGAGAAATTTCTCCTATTCCCAATCTTTTGAAAGTTGATAAAGGCATAAGATTAATACTAGCTCCTAGATCACATAAGGCTCTTCTGAAAAAATTTTCTCCTGAAGCACACGGGATAGTGAAACTACCAGGATCTTTAAGTTTTTCAGGAAGCATCTTATGAATAATTGCACTACACTCTCTGCTGAGTGCAATAATTTCATGATCTGTAAACTTTGTTTTCTTTTTCAAAATATCCTTCATAAACTTAGCATAATCAGGCATCTATTCTAATGCTTCAACAAAAGGAATATTTATCATTGATTTCTTAAGGATCTCCAAAAATTTTCAAAATTTGTTATCCCTATTTTGTTGCTTCAATATTTGAGAAAATGGAGGTGGTGGTTTTTCAACTATAATTCAAGAGGATAGTCCAAATCTGGATAAATCTTGTTTGAACCTTTTTCAATATTCACCTTCTCTTTTGTATTTCAACTTCATTTTGCACTCTTGTTTCCAATTCTTTTCCACTCCTTAATTGAATAGCCTTAAGTTGTTCCTTGTTTTGATCTTTTGGATTGATCTCAACATTACTTGGAAGCATTCCAAAAGGTCTATTATTAAATGTAGTGAAAATATGCTCCAATTGATTTTCAATAATTTTCATCGCAACACCTTGAGCTTATAATTGATTTCCTATATTCAGAATCATTTCTTTAGTAGACAACTTCTTATCCTTAAATTGCAGGTTACTATTAAATCCAGGAGGATAAGATGGTTTAAAATTAGTATTTCCTTGATTGTTTGAATTTCCAACTGGATGTATAGAACTGTTCCCCCAATGTGGGTTAACATTGGCATTGTTATTGTTCCAATTGAAGTTTGGGTGATTCTTCCAACTAGGATTATGATAATTTGAATAAGGATTGTTAGATCTATTAATAGCATTCAAAGTCTTATAAGGTGTTTGAGATTCTGTTATCTGTCCAAATGAATTTTCCTCTAACTCTTAGGGTGGTTGATAATGCTTCAATCCATATTGATCTATTTTCTTAGAAAGGGCTACAATTTGAGAAACTATCACAGTCATCATATCTGAATCATGAACACTAGCTACTCTTTTAGGATTTACCCATTCAAAGGGCCATTAAAAATTATTAGTAGCCATTTCTTCAATTAATGTGTATGCTTCATCAAAAGGTTTTGATATTAACGATCCACCAGCAGCAGCGTCTATAATTGATCTCAATGATCCCACTAATCCATTATAAAATGTTTGAATTATTAACCAATCTGGTAAAGCATGATGTGGGAACTTCCTAAGAAGACATTTAAATCTCTACCAAGCTTATTATATTGATTCCCCTTCAAACTGACCAAAAGATATGATATCATTTCTTAGCTTAGTAGTCTTTGATGAAGGAAAATATTTTGATAGAAACTTTTGAGACAATTCTCTCTAAGTTCTAATAGATCTAGGTGCTAACAAATTTAACCACGCTTTAGCTTTATCCCTTGATGAAAAAGGAAAAGTCTAAGTTTGACAGTATCAATCGACACTCCATCATACTTAAAAGTAGCAGACAGTTTTAGAAAACTAGTGAGATGTAAATTTGGATCCTCATTAGGTGTTCCTCAAAATTGATTGTTTTGTACCATTTGGATAATAACATATTTAAGTTCATATAAATTAGCAGCAACAACAGGATTTGATTAGTTATATGAACTTTATCTGCTATTGGGTTAGCATAATCTTTTAAAGGTCTTGGCAAATTTCCAATATCGTTTCTTTGATTATCTTGATTAATTGCCATTTCGCAAGGATTTTTTAGTTTGTTTTTTTTGTTTTCGAATTTTTCTGACAGTATGCTCTAACTTTGAGTCGTAAGGTACTAAACCTATAGATCCACTACAATGCATATAAAATCACACAAATACTTTAAAAAGTAAACAAACACAGAATTACACACATAGAAAGTAAAGGTTTTCTCTTACTATATTATCAATAGATACCGTTTATACCTTCCTTCCCCGGCAACGATGCCAAAAGCTTGATGTGGCGGACTTTATATTGCAAGAACTTATGAACTTAAATTTATATATTTATAATGATTTTGTAAAGTCCAAATATTCAACGCAAGTATACGTATCGTATCAAGTAATACAGGGCTCTAATGAAGTCCATGATATCGATCCCACAGAGAAGTAAGGTAAATCAATCTATTGATAATATAATACTGAATTCCAATACTTAAATTGAAATTAAAGTTTAATGTTTACTTCTACTACCAAGATGCAAAAAATAATAACAATTAAACAAACTTCAATTACTTTTATATCTTTAAAACATAATTAACTATCAGACACACACTTAGCTATATATTTGAAAGGTTTTTAATATTTAAGAAAAGTATCTTTCCTCTTGCAATGAGAATATGATGTGTGGATGATACGAAATGATTATCTAATGGTATTTTGCCAAATAGGAGCATAATTGATTCTTTACACTTAAATGAGTACCCTCTCTTCTAAGCAAGAAAAGAACATTAACATATCTTAAGTTTAGTTACTAAACCAGCCGCCACTACGAAGCTCTCACTCACCCTTTACCTAAAGGCTAACCTTCGAGTTTAGTTACTAATCTTCGAAATAAATTGGGGATCTCAGCCTGTCACCCTGAAACCTCCAATTTGACGTCCATCAAAATACATTTCCCTATTTATTTGCACTTAATTCCCATGAACTATGCAATTCATCCATGGAACATGAATGGGTTTTTCACTGTTGTTGTAAGACATTAATTCCTTTAAGAGTTAATGTTCCACAACATAGTTTAACAATCCAATTGGCCAAATCGAAATATAAATTAAGTTCTAAATGAAAAACCATCACAATTTCTTTAAAACATTAAAAACACTTCAAATCCACATCAACACATCATAACATCTCTATGCAAGAAGAAAGACAAAGGAGACTAATCAGAATTCATAGAGAAGACACAATAAAACATGAATTTTATATATAAAAGAAAAGTCATACAAACTACAAAAGAAAATACAACTTATCTCTTCTCTTCCCCAACACAATTCCATTGAAGTTCCTTTGAATCATTTTCTATCTTCTTTGCAACACTTGATTCTCTCTTTAGAATGGAAAGGAAGCAGCAATCTCTCACTTTACTCCTCCTTCACTCATTAGAGAAGAATCCCTCTCAAATTGTCACTTCTACACTCTTCTCTCCTAAGCCCTAACACTAAAAACACAGTACACTCTCTACAATACAGAAGACACATAGGACACACACTAATTTTCATCCAAAAAAAGTTACTTATAAGTTAAGAACGAAATCTCAAGAGTTTCCATAGGTATCACTTCAAAAACTCTCCAAAACTCTTCAAATTTGAAGTCCACCTGCAGGCGCTCTATCATTGAATTAATTCTGAGCTCTCTGGAAAATGGCGCTAGCGGCGCCCATTCTGGCATCGGCTGCGCCAAAACCTGTTTTCCTCCTTTTTGCTTATTTTTGCTCCAGATTCGTTCCTTTTCGCTTATTTTTGCTCTAATCACCTAAAATCATCATACCCGCAACAAATCATGAAAAGTACCATTCTTTAAAGTGCAATATCACCAAAAATTAGTAAAATTAGATAGTAAAAATAACATATATTTTTGGTGCATCAGGCGCCAATGGTGAGATCGACGATGTCGACGATGGATTTTTCCCGAGAATTCAGAAAATATATTACAAGGAAGTTCGCCGATGGAGAAATCGAGGCCGCCGACAGTGAGCGTTAAGAGAGAGAGTCCAAAGCAGAGTATTCTAGAAGACCGCCGAAGGCGAGATTGAGGCCGCCGACGGAGAGTATGTCTGTTCTCTCACGAGGTGCATTGAATGTGCATGATTTTTTAAGGGACTCTTGGGTAACTCTTGGAAACTCTTAAATAACTTAAAAAAAACATTTAGAGGATGAAAAAAAGGGTACACCGAGTCAAGAAGAGAGTCCAAAGTGTGTCCACTGTGTCTTTTTATGTTGGTGGTGCCATTAGAGTATTAGAGAGAGATTTTATTTAGTGTGAATTGTATGGGATTCTTCGAGAGATTGCAAGAGTGGAAGGAAAGTGAGAGATTTCTTCCTTCTTGCTGCTTTGAAGGTGAATTTTGTGTCCTGTAAAGAAAGGAAGAGGTTTAGAGGAACTTCAAGGAGTTTTCCTGGGGAGGAATTCGAGTTAAGTTGTATTTACTTATTGTAGTTTGTATAAGTTTGCTTTTATAAATGAAATCCAAGTTTTGTCAAATCTTCTCCATGTTTTGGGATTTTTGTGAAATGATGATTTGAATTAGTCATGCCATAAGGATGTTAAAGAAGTTGTGATAATCTTTTCACTTCAATCTTAATTCACTTTCAATCTGGCCAATTGATTTGCTAAAATATGTTGAGTTTAACAACTAAAGTGAAGATTACATCCAAGATTCAGGGAGTTCAAAGTCCTTGAAAGTTCTCAGGCGAGGGGAATGTGGGAGTTCCGAAGTGAGAACAGATATCCTCCCAGCCTAGCCGCAGATTCAGTAACCAAGCATAGGTTTAGTCAATGTTCTCTTTTTGCTTACCAAAGGGTAAACAATAGGTATGCTCATATTTGGCACAACACTGTTTTAAACTAATTCTAATTATTCATTCACTTAAATTTCTTAACAAAGCAGAAGGATGCTTGCTTATATATTGAACCTCACTTTATTAGTAGAAGTAGTTAATTGTTAGTAAAATTAGTATATTAAAATTCCATCTTAATTACGATTGCATATTAGTGACAAATAGACAATTCAATTTACTAGTTGTGATTCTGAATTGGTTTCTATAATCCTAATCTGTAGCCTCTGAAATATCTCTGTTGGATCGATATCTAGTACTCCACTAGAGCCTTGTATTACTTGAGTGATATGTCTACTTAAGTTGATAAAAGTAACTCTGTGATTATTGAATACATTACACACTTCTTACGGTATTAAGATTACGCTAAGTACGCGGAGGTTGGTTCAAGTTTTTGGCTTCGTTGTCGGGAATATAACATAATTAGGGTAACATATAATTAAGGACTATTAGAAAACTTTTCAATAGAATTTGCAACTTATTTTTATATTTAGTGAACTGCTTTTCTGTGTACTTATTTCAATTGTATGCGTAAATTTGGACCTGAAAATATTATACCCTATGATTCAGAATTAGAATGCACTGTTAAGAAAATTAGAAAATTGAGAAAAGAACATAGAAATCCTAACACAATGGAAAAAAACTTAAACAACCAAAGAATAGAAAATGAACATCAATATCGACCACTAAGAGATTACGCTTTACATTTGATGAAATTCACTTAACTATCCAAAATCCATATGTAGCTGCTAATTCATTTGAGCATAAACTTGCAATTATCCAAATGGTACAAATCAATCAATTTGGCAGAACTTCTAATGAAGCTCCTAATTTACATCTTTCGAGTTTTCTAGAACTTCGTGCTACTTTTAAATATGATAGAGTGTCTGATGATGTTGTTAGACTTAGACTTTTTCCATTTTCACTCAACGATAAGGATAAGGATTGGTTAAATTCGTTAGCACCTAGATCTATTAGAACTTCGGGGGATCCTTTGCAAAAATTTTTATCAAAATATTTTCCACCATCTAAGACTGCTAAACATAGAAACAATATCACATCTTTCAGTTAGTATGAGGGAGAATCGATATACGAATCTTGGGAAAGATTTAAAGATCTTAGGAGATGCCCACATCATGTTTTACCAGATTGGTTAATTATTCAAACTTTTTATATTGGATTAGTAGGGTCTCTTAGATCCATCATTGATGCTACTGCTGGTGGATCACTAATGGCTAAACCTTTTGCAGAAGCTTATGCTTTAATCCAAGAAATGGCTACTAATAATTTTCAATGGCCCGCTACAAGGGTAAATCCTAAGAAAGTAGCCAGTATTCATGATTCAAATGCTTTAACAATGATAGTTTCTCAAATTGCTGCTCATTCAAAGAAAATAGATCAATACGGAATGATTTTTTCTTAAACACCTCCACTGTTAGAAGAAAACCCATTAGGACAAATTGTAGATGCTCAGTCTTCATATGAAACTTTAAATTTGATAAATAATAGACAAAATAACCCTTATTCAAACTACTAGAATCCAGGTTGGAAGAATCATCAAAACTTTAATTGGAATAACTAAGTTAATGCTAATCCTGCTAATTCTCAGTGGGGGAACAATCGTATAAACCCATTAGGAAATGTAATCAATCAAGGTAATTCCAATTATAGACCTTCTAATCCACCAAGTTTTTATAATAATTCAAAATTTAAGGAGAAGAAGTTCTTTATGGAAGAACTAGTTTTGAATATGGGAAATCAATTACAAAATCAAGTAGTTGCTATTAAAAACATAGAAAACCAATTGGGGTAAATTGCTAGCACAGAGCAATAGACCTGTTGGAACTTTACCTAGCAGTGTTGAAGTAAATCCTAAAGGTCAAGGAAAAGAGCAGATCAAGGCTATTCAATTATGAAGTGGAAAAGAGTTGGAAACAAGGATCCAAAAAGAAACTATAGTTGAAAAGGAAAAAGTGGAAACTGAATGTGAAAATAAAAGTTTATATCCTGATTGTCCTCTAAAAACTATGAAAATTACTGTTGAAAGACCACCACCACCATTTCCTCAAAGACTAAAGCAGCAAGACATGGGAAAAAGATTTGCTAAATTCTTAGACATTTTAAAAAAAATGTCAATAAATATTCCTTTTGTTAAAGCTTTGGAACAAATGCCTGATTATGTTAAAATTATGAATGATATACTCAACAAAAAGAGGAAGTTACTAGATCATGAGACTGCTGCACTCAGTAAAGAGTGTAGTGCTATAATTCAGAAAAAGCTTCCTGAAAAACTTAAAGATCCTGGTAGTTTTAGTATCCCGTGTGCTATTGCCTAAAAGTTTTATGGACGAGCATTATGTGATTTAGGAGCTAGCATAAATTTTATGCCTCTATCAACTTTTAAAAGGTTAGGAATATGAGAGATTGTACCAACTTCTTTAACTCTACAATTAGCTGATCGATCTATTACACATCCTAAAGGAGCTGTATAAGATGTTTTGGTTAAGGTTGATAAATTTATCTTTCCTGTGGACTTTATCATTTTAGATATGGAAGAAGACAAGGAAATACCTATCTTTTTAGGAAAACCATTCCTACCTATAGGAAGAGCCATGATAGATGTTTAAGAAGGAGAGTTGACTATGAGAGTAAATGATCAGGATGTGACCTTTACCATCTCAAAGTCAATGAAATATCCTTCAATAGAAAAAGATGATGGTTGTTTTAGAATGAATATATGCGATTATTTGAGAAAAAAATATTTCAAAGAAAAATTTGAAGAAAATGAAGATATTGAAAATGATAAATATGATGAATTTGATAACAAAGAAGCTAATTATATTCAGGAACAATTTGAAACGCTCGATTCAACAGCACCAGAGAACAAAATCTTAATTCCATCTATAGTAAAACCCCCTGCACTTGAATTAAAGACTCTTCCTAATCATTTGAAATATGCTTTTTTAGGAGAGTAGTCAACATTACCAGAAATTGTATCCTCGGACTTAAATGAAATTCAAGAACAAAAATTAATGGATACATTAAAAAAGTACAAAAGAGCTTTTGGATGGACTCTAGCTGATATAGAGGGAATTAGCCCTTCAATTTGTATGCACAGAATTTTATTGAACGATGAACATAAACCAAGAATTGATCCACAAAGGAGACTGAACACTATTATGAAAGAAGTAGTTAAAAAGGAGATTTTAAAATGGTTAGATGCTGGAATTATATATCTTATTTCAGATAGTACTTGGGTAAGCCCAATTCATTGTGTTCCTAAGAAAGGAGGAGTAACTGTTGAAGTAAATGAGAATAATGAATTAATACCTATCAGGCAAGTTACTGGATGGCATATTTGTAGTGATTATAGAAAATTAAATGCTGCCACTAGAAAAGATGATTTTCCTCTTCCTTTTCTTGACCAAATGTTGGATAGGCTTGCTGGACACAAGTACTACTACTTTCTGGATGGATATACCGATTATCATGAAATTCCTGTTGCTCCTGAGGATCAAGAGACTAGTCCTTATGGAACGTTTGCTTTTTGAAGAATGCCTTTCGGATTATATAATGCACCTGCAACATTCCAGAGATGTATGATGTTTACATTTAGTAAATTAATTGATGATAGAATAAAAGTAATTATGGATGATTTCTCTGTATTTGGAACATCATTTAACGCATGCTTAAATTATCTTGAAAAAGTTTTAAAGTTATGTGAAAGAACTAATTTAGTTGTAAATTGGGAGAAAAGTCAATTTATGGTTGTAGGAGAAATTGTATTAGGGCATAAAATTTCGGAAAATCGCATGGAAGTAGACCCTACAAAAATTCAAGTTATAGCTAAACTACCACCTCCTACTACAGTGAGAGGGATAAGAAGTTTTCTTGGACATGTGGTTTTTATAGGCGTTATATTAAAGATTTTTCAAAAATTACCAAACTTCTATGCCAACTTTTAGAAAAGGACAAGAAATTTGAATTTACTGAAAGCTGCTTGAATGCCTTTGAGTTATTAAAGGAAAAACTAATCACAGCACCTTTAATAGTTTCACCTGAATGGGAGAAACCATTTGAATTAATGTGTGATGCTAGTGATTATGCTATTGGGGCAGTACTTGGAAAAAGATATGATAAAATTTTTAAAGTTATATACTACGGTAGTAGAACACTTAACAATGTTCAAATTAACTATACAGTTCTTGAAAAAGAGTTACTGGCTATTGTGTATGCTTTTAACAAATTGAGATCTTATTTAATTGGGACTAAATGTATTGTGCATACTTATCAGTCTGCTATTAAATATCTGATGCAAAAGAAGGATACTAAACCAAGATTAATCAGATGGGTACTTTTTATGCAAGAATTTGATTTTGTGGTAATTGATATAAAGGGAACTGATAATCAAATTACTGATCATTTATCGAGACTAGAATATCATGAATTATCTGACACTGACAATGAAATTACAAACAGTTTCCCTGATGAACAACTTTATAATATTAATGAGTGGAAAATACCTTGGTATGCTGATATAGTTAATTATATAGTAAGTGATATTTTGCCTCCTATGCTAACACTGCAGTAACAGAAAAAATTTATTCATGATGCAAAACCATATTTTTGGGATGAACCATATTTATATAAGCAATGTAATGATCCTATTATTAGGATATGTGTGTCGTATGAAGAAACTGAACTGATTATTCAAAATTACCATGATTCTGAATTTGGAGGACATTTTTGTGTTGAAAAAACAAAGCATAAATTTTTACAAGCAGGATTTTATTGGCCTACTCTCATAGAGATGTTTACAGATATATCAAAACTTGTGATAGATGCCAACGAGTAGGTAATATATCTAGAAGAGATGAAATGCTTTTGAATTTCATGTTAGAAGTTGAGATTTTTTATGTTTGGGGATTAGATTTCATGGGACCATTTATTCCTTCATTTGGGAACTTATATATTTTGATTGTAGTTGATTATGTATCAAAATGGAATGAAGCACAAGATTTACCTCGTTGTGATACTAATGTGCTTAAAGATTCTTAATGAAAAACATTTTCACAAGATACGGTATGCCGAGAGTGATTATCACTGAAGGAGGATCCCATTTTAGGAATAAATATATTCAAATATTGGTTGAAAGTTTTAATATTATTCATAGAATCTCTACTGCTTATCATCCTCAGACCAATGGATTAGCTAAAGTTTCTAATCGAGAGATTAAATGATTTTTAGAAAAGACCGTAAATCCTAGTAGATTAGATTAGTCTACGAGATTGGATACTACATTATGGGAATATAGAACCGCTTATAAAACTCCTATTAGAATGACTCCTTACATACTCATTTTTGGAAAGTTTTACCACTTACCAGTAGAATTGGAGCATAAAGCATATTGGGCGATTAAAGAATTCAATTATAATTTGAAAAATGCTAGTGAGAAGAGATTGTTACAAATGAATGAATTGGAAAAATTAATAAATGAATCTTATGATAACGACATAATTTATAAGGAAAAACTAAAGTTAAGGAATGATCAGAAGATTAATCACAAGAACTTTGAACCAGGACAAGAAGTTTTGCTTTACAATACAAGGCTGAAGTTATTTCTTAGGAAATTGAAGTCTCGTTGTTATGACTCGGGTTTATACTTACGGAGCTGTTGAAATTGAAGATCCAAAGACTGGGAATAGATTTAAAGTAAATGAATATAGATTAAAACCATATTTTGAGAGTAAAAGACCAAACTTTAAAGATGTTTTAATGCCCAGTCAACCTGAATAACGCTTGAATAGGTTGGGCTGACAACGTTAAATCAAACGTTTTATGGGAGGCAACCCATAGTTATTTTTATTTGTTATGTATTTGTTTGAATTTATCTTTACTTTGTGGTAGTATTGAATTTTACTGCTCGTATTTACCCTTTGATCATCATAGAATTTGGATCCATAGAGAAAATTTGGAAAGTATTCAAACCATGGTGTTTTTGTGCAACTTTTTCCTTGGGTGTCGACGGCACGATCGATGCCGCCGATGGCGGGTTTTTCCGAAGGCGCTGACATTTAATTGCACAATGCTCGCCGACGGCGCCATCGAGGCCGTCGAAAGTGAGATCGGTGAGTGGATAGTTTTTTGAGTTTGAAATGGTGGTTTTAGGCAAATTTTTCCCTTATAAACTTTTAGTGACGCTTCCTAAACTCTCTATTTCTCAAAAACGAATGGAAACTCCCTTAAATTCTTCGCTAATGGCTTCCAATTCAATAGATTACCCTAAATTTTGAGTGTTCAACTGGAGAAAGTTCGTTAGTGCTGAGGCAAAACGCTCTTCAACAAAGTATTGTAAAAGAGGAGGCTAATTAAAGAAAAAGGTTTTGTGAGTCGAGGATTAAACAATATTTCGACTGTGATTGAAGAATGATCGTACGACGATGATGGGAAGTACTTTGCTACTGTACAACCACAATATTCGTTCCTGTGGTGAAGGAGTTTTACAAAAATTTGCATGGAATCAACCAAGGAAGCACCTATGTGCGAGGTAGGTTGATAACGTTTAACTCTGGACGTATTAATGAAATGTATATGCTCGAGAATGTTCTTGTCTGCCATTATTTTAACTTCGTCTCGACGAGAAATCTGATGAATGAAATCTACCAATATTTGATGGACGAAACTGAAGACTGGGAAGTTAGAGAAAACGAGTATGTTAGTTTTCTGCTGCAATTTTAAATCCTGACACTTTTTCTTTTCTACAAAGTTATTACCAACAATGAAGATCGATAAAGTTATCAAAGAAAATGCTATATTGAATTACTGCATTCAAATGAGATGGCCAATTAATATTGGATTGATAATTGTGAAGTCTATTATGGGCCTGATCATTCAAGGATCATCTCAGGGGCTTGGACATCCTTTAACAATTTTCTCATTATGCAATCTATTTCAAGTTACATATGAGATTTGGGAAAAGGTACTTCTACCTTAGAAACCTTTAGACCCAACCACAATGTTCCCAGTAAATGAAGAGGAGAATGAGATGGGTGCTATTATGGATCAATCATCACAAAACTCAATTCCAATTCGACCTCTAGTTGTGGATAAGACGCTGATGATCTTGCACAAAATCAAGAAAGTAGAGAAAGAGATACAAAATTTAAAGAATGCAATTAACAATATCTCTGATTTCATTGATCACCTTGATTGGAGGATGAAAGAACACATTAATCATACTGGACATTACGAAGGAAGTTTGATACGATGAATGAGAAAGATGGGATGGATAAAATAAGATTCAACTGAAGAATTCCTATTCTGACCCTTCTATAACCTTTATGTTCATGCTCAAGAGATGGATGATATCAGAGAAGAAACTAGCACTAAATTAGAGGAGTAGTAGAATTGCTTTACTTTATATGTTTCTCTACGTAGGACTTAATTTAAACTATGTTTGTTTGTTTGCTTTCTAAGTTTGCTTTTTGATCTTAATATAGTTGAGATTCTGTTTGGAATGTTTGTTTTGCAGTGTTTAGAGTGTTGTAGCTTGGATAGCAATGCTAATTTGATGAATTTAAGTTGAGAAAATACCTAACATATGTGAGTTATGTAATGTGTATTGTAACACTTCGATTTTATATATAATTGTGATGTTTTATTTTGTGAATGTTTATTTATGTTAATACATCACTTATTCACTAAATATTTATGTTTAAATCGATTGAACGGATGTTGACGAGACTTTAAATTGATCGAAATTGTAAAAATCATAAAAATGATCAAAATTTAAGAATCTCGCCGACGGCGAGCTCGAGGCCACCGATGGCGTGTTTTTCCTTAGACTATGGATATTTAATTTTATTGAGCTCGCTGACAGCACGAACGACCCCGCCAACGGAAAGATCCCAAAAATTACCTTTTAACTGTCATTTTGACCAGTTAACCGCCACTATTCATCGTCTTCTTCCCTTATTTACCAAAAATTTCAACTTAGGGCTTGAGAAATCTTGGATTTTGGGTGATTTAAACTCATTTTGACACCAGATTTGAACATCACTTGGTAAGAGCTTCCCTCCTATGTAAAAATATTTTAATTTCACCATGAATTTCTTTTACATTTAAGAATTTCGAGAAAATTGAAAATTTGGAGAAAATACTTGGATGAAATTCATGGAACTTAATTTAGAACTCTTAAAGTCACCTTTGGAAGCTATTTTATCATTAATTTAGAGTTTAGTTTAGATTTTTGTAAATTTGATAGATAAAAAAATGGCTCCCTAACAAAAGAGGCGACTTAAGTTTGATGAGGCTCGATTTATAAATGCAAAAGCCCAGACAAGATACATTTATATCTTCTAAGGAAAGAAGTGTATACAAGACATAGTTTTGGATAATCCTGGAGGAGAAGTGGAACGAGTTATTGAAGAGAGAAAGTGGGAAAACTTCGTTACTCTACAAACAAAGCTGCTGTTGAATTTATGAAAGAGTTCTATGCCAATCTGACTCATCTTGAGGATGAGCCTGTAAAAGTGAGAGGGTTATCTGTTGATTTTAGTGCTGTTCGCATTAATTGTTTTTATGAACTACACAATTTTTACTCTAGCGAGTATGAGACATTTGGAACTATGGAAGGTCCGTTAGACGATGTCGTTGACTTTCTCACTGATGGGAAAGGGACATGGAAAATTAAACAGCGTGGACTGATAAATTTTCCTCTTATCATGATGAATGCCACAGCTAAAGCATGACATTATTTCATATGTTCTACTTTACTACCTACCTACCATCATAGTGAAGTATCGAGAGATAGAGGAGTTCTGAATTTCTGTATTCAGAACAATAGACGCTTTAATGTGGGGAATATAATTTATAAGAATATGTTGGCCACAACAAAGAGTGAATCAAGTGGAGGTTTAGGACATCCTAGCCTAAATTATGCACTTTGCCAATTATCTGGAGTGGAAGCTAGAGATAATGAAGAATAGGTGCACCCTATGAAACCCATTACTAAAACTAATTTGAAGACATACGAATCCCATGAAGAATGGAGATCTGGAAGTAGGAGTAAAGCACCTTCTACCAGTAGAGATATCACCTCAACTAGTTATGACCCTCAGGCCTTTAGCTCCACTACTCTTTATGATTTGATGAATGAGATGACCCTGCAGTGGAAAAGTTTTGAAAAGCTTGATGAATGACTTGAGAGAATAAATTAGAGGATTGAAGGATTAGAGCAGAGACACAATCATGATAGTGAGTATCTTCAGCGGCATTCTAATTTCGAGATTGCTTATTACGATGCTCAGGATAGACACTATAGAGCTAAGCCTGATGTTACTTTTCCTGAATGCCCCCGATATACTCTTTATCAACCTAATCCACCTGCTGACCAGGGAGATGAAGACATAGTATGGGATTTTGATGTCTAATCTTAAAATTTGTGATTGTGATGTATGTGTGTTTTGTTGTAGAATAATGAATTAATACCTATCAGACAAATTACTGGATGACATATTTGTATTGATTATAGAAAATTAAATGTTGCCACTGGAAAAGATCATTTTTCTCTTCCTTTTCTAGACCAAATGTTGGATGGGCTTGCTGGACATAAGTTTGACTGCTTTCTGGATGGATATACTAGTTATCACCAAACTTCTATTGCTCCTGAGGATCAAGAGAAAACTACATTTACTAGTCCTTATGGAACATTTAATTTTCGAATAATGCCTTTCAGATTATGTAATGCACCTGCAACATTCGAGAGATGTATGATGTCTATATTTAGTAAATTAATTGATGATAGAATAGAAGTATTTATGGATGATTTCTTTATATTTGGAACATCATTTGAGGCATGCTTGAATCATCTTGAAAAAGTTTTGGAGCTACGTGAAAGAACTAATTTAGTTCTAAATTGGGAGAAATGTTAATTTATGGTTGCAGGAGGAATTGTATTAGGGTATAAAATTTTAGATAATGGCATGGAAGTAGACCCTACAAAAATTTAAGTTATAGCTAAACTACCACCTCCTACTACAGCGAGAGGGGTAAGAAGTTTTCTTAGGCATGCTAGTTTTACAGATGTTATATTAAAGATTTTTCAAAAATTACCAAACCTCTATGCCAACTTCTAGAAAAGGACAAGAAATTTGAATTTACTAAAGTCTGCTTGAATGCCTTTGAGTTATTAGAGGATAAACTAATCACAACAACTATAATAGTTTCAGCTGACTGGGACAAACCATTCAAATTAATGTGTGATGTTAGTGATTGCTAATTGAGCTTTTCTTGGAAAAAGGTATGATAAGATTTTTAAAGTTATATACTACGCTAGTAGAACTCTTAACGATGTTCAAATTAACTATACGGTTACTGAAAAAGAGTTAGTGGCAATTGTGTATGCTTTTGACAAATTCAGATCTTATTTAATTGGGACTAAATCTATTGTGCATACTGATCACTCTGCTATTAAATATCTGATGCAAAAGAAAGATACTAAATCAAGATTAATCAGATGGGTACTTTTTCTCCAAGAATTCAATTTTGTGGTAATTGATAGAAAAAGAACTGATAATCAAATTACTGATCATTTGTCGAGATTAGAATATCATGAATTATCTGACACCGACAATGAATTACAGACAGTTTCCCTATGAACAACTTTATAATATTAATGAGTGGAAAATACCTTGGTATGTTGATGTAGTTAATTATATTGTAAGTGATATTTTTTCACCTATGCTAACACTACAACGAAAGAAAAAATTCATTCATGATGCAAAAGCATATTTTTGGGATGAACCATATTTATATAAGCAATGTAAGGATCTTATTATTGGAAGATGTGTGCCTTATGAAGAAACTGAACTAATTATTCAAAAAAGCCATGATTCTGAATTTGGAGGACATTTTGGGATTGACAAAAATGCATATAAAATTATACAAGCTAAATTTTATTTGCCTACTCTCTTTAGAGATGTTTACAGATTTATCAAAACTTGTGATAGATGCTGATGCACCAAAAATATATACGATATTTTCTATATAATTTTATCCATTTTTGGTGATATTACACTTTAAAGAAAGGTATTTTCATGATTTGTTACAGGTATGATGATTTTAGGTGATTGGAGCGAAAAGAACTGAAAAGGAACAAATTCGGAGCAAAAAGAAGCAAAAGGAGCAAAAAGGAGGAAAACAAGTTCTTGCGCCACCGGCGCCAGAATGGGCACTGCCGGTGCCATAATGGGTTTCGTCAGTGCCATTTTCTAGAAGTTTAGAATTAATTCTACGATATAGCGCAAACAGCGCCAAATGTCAGTGGAATTCAAATTTGAGGAGTTTTGGAAACTTTCTAAAAGGATGCCTATGTAAACTCTTATTATTTCGTTCCTAACTTATAAGTAACTATTTTTGGATGAAAATAGGTGTGTGTCATGTGTATTGTAGTGGTTTTGGTGTGTGTTAAGTGTTAGGGTTTAGAAGAAGAGTATGTAGAAGTGAGAATTTGAGAGGAATTCTTCTCGAAGGAGTGAAGGAGAAGAAGTGAGAGATTGCTTCTTCCTTTCCATTCTAAAGAGGGAATTAAGTGTTGTAAAGAAGAGAGAAAAGGATTCAAAGGAACTTCAAAGGAATTGCATTGGGAAAGAGAAAGAGATAAGTTGTATTTTCTTTTGTGGCTTGTATGACTTTTCTTTTATATAAAAATCCATGTTTTATTTTATCTTCTTCGGGAATTCTGAGTAGTCGCCTTCTTCTTTCTTCTTGCATATGGATGTGATGATGGATTTATGTGAATTTGATGTGCTTTTAACGTATTGAAGAAATTGTGATGGTTTTTCATTTTAAACTTAATTTACTTTTTTATTTGGCTAGTTAAATTGTTAAAATATGTTGTTGAACATTAATTCTGAAAAGGATTTAATGTCCTATAATAATAATGAAGAATACATTCCATTTCCATGGATGAATTGCCTAGTTCATGGGAATTGAGTGCAAATAAATAGGGAAATGTGTTTTGACGGACTTCAATTTGGAGGTTTCAAGGTGAAAGGATGAGATCCCCAAATTGGTTCTAAGATTAGTAGCTAAACTCGAAGGTTAGACTTCAGGTGAAGGTTTAGTGGGAGCTCCGAACTGAGAGCTGGTATCCTCCCAGCATAGCCTTAGATTTAGTAACTAAACTTAGGATATGTCAATGTTATTTTCATTCTTCGAAGAGGGGGTACTCTTTTAAGGGTAAAGAAACATTTATGCTCCTATTTGACATAATAAAATAGATATTTTTTCCATATCATCCACACATTATATTCTCATTGTAAGAGGAAAGATACTTTTCCATATATAAAAAACCTTTCAAATACAAAGTTTAGTGTGTCTGTTAGTTAATTCTATTTTCAAAGTTATTAGAAGTAATTGTAGTTGATTAATTGTTACTGTTTTCTCCTTAGTGGTAGTAGAAGTAAGTATTAAACTTTAAGTGCAATTTGAGTATCGGATTTTGAATGCTACATTATCTATTGTGATACACTTTCTTCTACTTCGTAACTTCCCTGTCGGATCGATAACCAGGACTCCATTAGAGCCCTGTATTACTTGATACAATACACGTACTTGCGTTGAGTGCTTGGACTTTACAAAATTATTATAAACATATATAAATTTAAGTTCATAAATTCTTGTAATTTAAAAGTCTATAAAACGTCCTGGTCAGATACCAACAAGTAAGTATTATATCTAAAAGAAATGAAATGCCTCTGAATTTCATGTTAGAAGTTGAGATCTTTGATGTTTGGGGATTAGATTTCATGGGACCATTTATTCCTTCATTTGGGAACTTATATATATTGATTGCAGATGATTACGTATCAAAGTGGATAGAAGCACAAGCTTTATCTCGTTGTGATGCTAAAAGTGTTTCAAGATTCTTAATGAAAAACATTTCACAAGATACGTAATGCTGTCGGCATATTTTTAGGTTTGTGTTGTATTTTAAAAACGGGGTCACCTACAGAAGTTGTCGGCAAATTTTAGATTTTAAATTTAATTTAAATATATATATTTTTTTTAGAAAGTAGCATTTGATTTTGAAGTAATTTTAAGTTTGAAAATTTTAAGATATGAAATCAAACCGATCTCACATCCCAAATAGTTTATATAAACGAGCACCGCACCACAAACCATATATCTATCCCGGAGGATAGACACACTGCTTGATGATGGGGCTCAGTTAAATAAACTAGAATATTTGTGACATCCGTTTGGTCTGCGAACCAATTTTATAAGCCGACAAGTTCCCCTGTTTAATATAAAGAACTTAAACAGGGTTTATATTACCTGGGTTCTTAAAGTTCCCTATAAGGGGAAGCCCCTATAGTTAATTACATCTTAAATGACAGGAATCATTTAAGAAAACACTCGATAATGATTAGTGGTTTTGCTCTTAAGAATTTCAAAGTTTAAGGTTTTCAAAGGATTGGATTTTAGGAAATTTCAATAGGGATTGGATCAAATTTGGAACAGTTATTTTCAGGAGTCCAAAGGAAGAGAAGTAGGAGAAGCTGAAGATCCAAGAAGAATCTTGGCAACTTCTCAAACTATCCTATTATTTGGCTTCAATTCGAGAATTTACTTAATGTTGTAATTCTGTCAATTTTAGTTAATTAGGACTTATATTCGTACGACATGATCATACAAATAGCCTGGAAGATGTGAGGGTTTATGTCGTACCAAACGACTACCTCGGAGTCCTAAGGCCGGTTAGGGCTTAATTTGCATAACATGATTATGCAAATGCCTAACGGAGAATTGAGGATTTATGTTGCACTAGGCAAACTACCTCGAAGTCCTATGGCTTGGTTATTTAATTTTAAGGAAATTTTTACCGAAGTAGACTCAGGTTTTACTGAAGACGATGGTCGTGCTGCCCACTACGCTCCAAGCTCTTTGTTGTTGCAGAGGTTTAGTTTTAGAAGTCATAAATCAGGAGATGAGAGAAGTCTTTTGGTTTAGAGAAATCTTAAAATCCAAGTGTTTTTAATATTTTAATTAAAACAAATCTTAAAGTTGTTTAAACATAACCGATTAAGATCCCACGGTTCCGTCATCCCGGCACCGTTATTTTCATTGAATTCACTTAGTCCAGATGAATTTGCTAAACTTAACTGAATGAGTTTCACACTTTCATTTAGACCGTAGGAAATCCCGTTAGCAACACGTGGGTTACATCATCCGAGGTATTCCTGATCATTCAACGAGATGTTTTAATTTAGTTGTAATTGTAATTTTGTTGTTCTGTTTGTAATTAAATTTTGAGTTGTTTTATATTTTGAAATGTTGTGGCGGTGATTTTTATCTTGTAATGACTTTTAATTTAGTTTTAGTTTCAATTTAGGGACTATCCTAAAGGTTTTGGTTTTCATGCAACAGTTTTTTATCATGCAAGAAAAGTAAAGTACAGCGCATGTAAGTAAATTGCAATAAAGTAAATTGCAATAAAATAAAAGCGTACCTGGAGGGTCTTCCCGTCATCCCAAGCTGCACTTAAAACACATGTTAGGACATTTAAATGTTTCAAAAAGTATCTAGGAAAAGCTAAGGGAAAGGTTTTGGTTGTCTACCAAATTCCTAATCCTATAGCTAGTCATCTCCTATGACGTCTAGGTTATTGTGTTTTGGTTTAAGGATGATTTTCTTCACCAAAGAACAATTAAGTTCAATTGTTCTTATAAACATCCCATCATATTGAGGAAGTTCTTAAGACGAGTCTTAAACATCTTTTCAATACCTCTAGGATTGTTTTAAGTCCAAGAGAATTTAATTATACAAGTGAATTAATCATCCAAGAGTTTAAGTTTTGTTCTCTTGCTCAGTGAACTAGGACCTTTGAATATCCTATAAGTGAAGTAACACTTCACTTGATACCTCATTTAAGAGTTATAATAATAAGCGCTTTAAAGGGAAAATCAACTTATTAAGTATTTTAATGATTTAAACTTAATGATTTAATTTTAATTTTGACTTAATCATAAAAAATTAGTTTAAGTTTGGAATAGTGTTCAAGTTATTTTAGATTTAATTCTTAATGATTTCATTTAGGTTTGTTGTTAAATAATTTTAATTTAATTTAATTCAATTTAATTTTAATTCAATTTAATTTAATTTTAATTTAATTTTATTTGATTTCAATTAAATTAAATTTAATTTAATTTAATTTAATTTAATTTTAATTTAATTTAATTTAATTTAATTTAATTTTAATTTAATTTAATTTTAATTTGGATTATTATTTTAATTTTTTAATTAAGAATTAAGTACTATTGAAGTGATTTATTTAGGGATTTTTAAATTAAAGAATAAATATCCTCTTAATAATATCCCTACTTTAATAATTCCAATTTCTATTATTCTTCCAAAATTTCAATTAATTAATTAATTAAAGTTTTATTTTAATTATATTTGAAATGGTTAGTAGGTTTCTACCCTCAATCATTTAGGTTTCAATCCTCCAAAATCAGTTTAAAATCAAATATTTTACCCTCCCCTTTTTGATTAATCCTAAAGTTTTAATTAAGGGTTTAAATTTTTAATTACCCATTTGCCCATCAAGCTTAATAATTCTATAACTCACTAAATTAAGCTAAAATGAACTTGACATTTTTATGTAACCTCACTCACATGGCAATTAAGACATTAGAGGAGAAAATGTGATTTTTCTGTATTTAATTTATTTATGTAATTATTTTTAATGGAAAATAGGGGTTTTCAAGGAAAATTCAATAACATGACCAAGGAAATGTTTCTATCCTTAAGAAAATTATGGGATGCTCCTAATGACCAGAGGACCATTTGGACCAATTTTGGTGATTTTTTATTTATATTTTATTTATTATAATTATTTTGATTTTTGGAGTATTAATTAATTTAAAAATAAAATTAAAGTTGAAAAATGGATTTTAAATTTTTCTTAAGTCTCTCTAACCTCAAGGAGTCTAGAAAATTAAATTTTAAATTTTTCTAATTTTTCTTTGATTTATTAGAATTATTTTAGTGAAAAGGTTGGAAAATACATTTTTTAATATTAAAAATTACATTAAGCCTTTAAAATTCAACATCTTATCCTAGGGACTTAAAAAAAATATTTGGTTTGTTCCTAAGTGATTAGAATTCAAAATGTGACATTTTGGTAATTTTTAATATTTTTATGATTTTTATTATTTTTTAATTATTAAAAAAATTAAAATAATGATAAAAATCAACTTTTTTAGAAAATTACAATTTTAATTTTTCTAAATTTCTTTGATATCAGAGAAGCTCCAAAACCATTTTTGTGAACTTTTGAAAAGTATTTTGTGAGTTATGAATTTTTAAAGTTTAATTTTATCCATTTTGCTTAAGAGGCTTAATCAACCCATTTGGTGGGGTTAATCAAGTGCAATTGACTTTAAATTTTTATGTGATGTTCCTCTGATCCTAAAGATCAGTGGAGAATTGTTTTTAAGTTAATTTAATGTGTGGTTAACCCTAATTAATTAAAGTTTAATTTTGGATATTTAGGCCAATTAGGGTTGTTCCAAGTGAATTAACTCAAAACCTATTTTTCTTAGGTTCCTTTGGTCATAAGAAACATTACCAAATTTTCCTAGAATTTATTTCTCAACATGTTAATTATTGGAATTAAAATACTCAAAACAGTAACATGAACTTGGAAAATCAATAACTTCTCATAGGGATGGCTCTGACCTTGGAAAATTCAGAGAATGTTCCCTAGATCAGAGGCTTCAAAAGCCCTATGGTCTCATGCCATGGTGAATTGTCTATGGAAATGGAGAATTAAAATACCAGAGGGTAAATAAATCATTAAAAATAAAATACTTAATGAAATGACTTGATTTCTTTTCCACATTATTCTCCTCTGTTCACTGAGCAAGAGGTTATTTTTATTTTATTTTTAGGATTTTTCTACACAAAGTTATGCATTTTTGAAGTTCTGGGTATTTAATAAATAGGAAAATTACCCTATTTTTATACTTATCCACGCGGCGCCGCGTCAACCTCGGCGGCTCCGAAGGGGTGCGTGTCGCGCTGTGATTGGGTGCCGTCATCTGAGTCAGCCATCCCGGGGCCCGCCTTTCACGTAACATCTTCCGATCCGACGCGATCCTAGCCATCCATCCGATACACAAGCGATCCAACAGCTCCTGGTCATCGTCTATGACTGGGTGCACCCGTGACCGTCCACACTAAAACCCTAAGAACTCACTCGATTCTCAATAGATTTTTGTGTTCTTATGCTCTATGGATTCGTCTTGAAGAGGCGAACACATCCATATGATAAACATGCATTGAAATCGATTCATATCAAATGGAGAATCTCCAGAAGCTCTGGAGGAAGAGAGAGCTCATACCTTTGCTCAGAGAAGTGAAGCTTCGATCTGAGAGTTGTGTCACGTTTGATTGGGTCTAAGCAAGCTCCAGATGAAGTCCCTTGGCCTGGTGAATTTCCTAGGTACAAAAGTGACCACAGCTCGATCACAAAGCTTGGAGGCCGGAAGCAATGGCCGGCTCGGTGAGGGGGCTTTTACCGGGAAACTTCTCCTCTTGGTCCGGTGAAGGTGTAGAGTCAATCAATTTGAGGATTTACTCACCGTGGTGAAGTGTCCTGGTTTTGGGCTTGAATTTCAAATCTGAAATTGAGCTCACAGAGAGGAAATGGCAGGGGGATTTCAGTGGGGATCAAGTTCTCCAGGTGTGGAGGAGAGTCTGGAATGATTTGGCAGAGTTTCTGTATGGTTTGTTTCAATGCCCCTCTTGGCCGAGAGGAGGTGGTGTTTAAATAGGAGTGGCTGGAGGGCCTCCCAGGGGGGTTTAATGGTTTAGATCAGCTGCTTAGGTCAAGGGAAGAACAGCCATGGCAACCATTGGGCATGGGGCAGCTCAGCAAAATGGAATTTCAATGTTGGGCTCCTCCCAAGGTCTCGGCCATGGGGTTTTCCTACGGCTGTGGTGGCTGGCCGACCAGGGTCAGGTCACCATCTTGACCAGTGAGGGCAGGGCTTGGCAATGGTGAAGTCAATTGGAGTTGGCCATGTGTAAAGGTGGTGAATTGAAATGGAATGGGGAGAGGCTCATTTTAGGTTCAATTTGGTCAACCTATGTATTTGGGCTTGGTTCACCTTCACATGGTCTGATTTTGGGCTAGGGGGATCAGTTGGGTCAGCTGCCATGGAGTAGTGAAGTCCCCATCCATGTTGAGGTGGCTAAACTTGGTTTAGTGTGTGACATGGTTATGGTTAAAAAGGCTTAATGAAGGATTAGGAAAGGGGACCCTCCTCTTGCCATTAATGGCTTGGTCACATGTCAAACCTTCCATGACTTCATATGGCTTGTAAATGGCTTGCTCATGGCTCCATGTGGCTTGGGACAAAGCTTGGTCATTTACATGAAAGAAAGTTTTGAATTTTTGGGATTTTATGGGTGATTTTGGCATGAGGCCTAATTTAGGATTATTTGATGATTGATTTAGGTATTAAGGGATGATATCAATTAATGAGGGGATGAAAAGAATGTCATATGGGCTTTAGCATGAAGTTTGGGCCTTTAAAATTTAGTGGAGATGGGCTTTTAAAATGGTTTAGGGAAGTGGGCTTTTGGATTTTAAAACAGATTTTAGGATGAAAGTTTGGTAAAGGCTTGGGCCAAACAAGTTTTGGGTTTAGTTTAGGGATGTGTCATGAATGATTTGGAATTGGTTTGGAATAATTTGGAGTTAAATTGGGTTTAATTTGGGACTTTTGGTAAAGGGGCCAAAGTGGGTCAAATTGGGATAACTTGGGCTAAAGTTGGGCTAATGTTGGGTTTGATGTAAAATTAATGTTTAGAAATGTTCATAGGAGTGTCACAAAGAGTTTTCAACTTTGGTTGGGCTCTAATTTTGGGATTTGGGCCTATTTGGATTTGGTTTGGGTGTAGGCCCATTTAGGAAATTTTGGTTTTGGGTTGAAATTGAGTAGGGCTTGGGTCCAAATTTTGGGCAAATTATGTTAGTGTTTTGTTTGAGGGGATGTTAGGGAAGGTTTAGAAAAGGTTTGGGGTTAATTGGAGTTGAATTGGGTGGGTTTGAGCTAGGTTTAGGTCATGGGCCAAAATTGGGCCTTAAGCTTAAAATTGAAATTGGGCCCAAATGTCAATCAAATTGAACTTGTATTTGGTCTAAATTGATATTGGGGATATTGAATTGAAGTTTAGAATTGAATTGGACCAAAATTGAGGTCAATTGGGGTGATTTGGTTTGACATTGGGTTCATTTGGGTTTAAAATGGGCTAAATTGGGGGTTTTGGTAAAAGTAGGGTAAATTGACAAAAGTGGCCCATGTGTAGCTGAACAAAATGAAATTGGGAATATTTGGGATTTTTTGGAATTTTCTGGGAATTTTTGGAATTTATGGAATTTTTTTTGTTAAGAAGGGCATTTTGGGTATTTGGAGGGTATAGGGGGGTTTTTTTGGAAATTTTGGTGTATTTGGCTAGGGATGATCACTTTGAGTGGTGGGAAATGTTTAGGACTGATATTGAGGAATTTTGGGTAATTTAGGCAATTTTGCAAATTTTGGATAGTTTCAAGGGTATTTGGTAGGTTTAGCGGGTGTAGGGCCCCGGGGGTCAAAATTGAAATTTTGGGAAAATGAAGATTGATTAAGTGTGAGTGAAATGAAATCATTCTGGTTGATCCACGAAGCCACATTAAGCTTACAAAATCCATGAGAAGACTCATTTTAGACATTCACTATGCTGTTCCTAACCCTCTTAGCCAGAGGCTTAGGGGTTTGGACCATCCATATGAATTACCTACATGAGTCAGGAAGTCAATTTGGGTGAGAGTGTGGTTTTAGGACTTGGAATGTGTGTGATAGTGTAGTGCATGTGCAAGTCAACCCTCCCCAGACCAGGTCACCCAGGGTATTCCTAAGGCCAAAAAGTCCTATAGAGAACTCATCCTTTAAACCTCCACATTTGATTTCAACCCTCTAGGTGATTAGGGATCTACAATCAAGCTTGTGGGGTTTGCAGGGAGTTAAGAGTTGTTTGAATTTCTAAGTGGTTGGTTCCATTTCTGGTCCTCTAAGATTAGTCAAAGGAAAAGCCTAAGGCTAGATCCTAAGTACTAAAGAGAGAAACAAATGACCTCATCAAAAATGAGGTCAACAAATGGACCCCCAATAGGTGTAGTGTGCTAACCAAGCACACCGCGCGTATTGGCATTGATCGAAGAGATCAACAAAACCAACACAGATGTCCAAGTGACAAACTTAGGACGAAGTAGAAGAAATTCCGCTGGGGAGTATCAGGTATATTTCCAAGACCGACGATTCCTGAACTCTCGCTGGGAATGGAAAAGGAGGTGAATTCCAAATCACAAGATATGGGAAATTCAATTTAGATTTCAGTTTACTTTTAAATTTCAAGTTTCAATGTGTGAGTTTGGATTTTGATTTGTTCTGAGTTTCAATTTCGATTGAAGTTTAATTTAAAATCGATTTAAGGAAATTTTGAATTTGAAATTTGGATTTGAAATGAGAATTGAAACCTGGATTTCAACCTCGGGATTGCGAAGAGAACTGAAATTTATGTACCAGCCTCGGAGTGAGAATTAGAGTTTATGTATTGATGTAAAAAGAGGATGAGAATCAGAATTTATGTACTGATCTCGAAATGAGAGTCAAAATTTAGAACTAAAATTTAGGTATCAATTCGAAAGAGAATCAAAATTTAAGTATCGATCTCGAAATGAGAACAGGAATGTAGGTACCAGTCTCAGAAATTTTGAATTGAAATGTTGGTATTAATTCAGATGAGAATCGAAATGTAGGTATCGATCTTGAAATGACAACTGGAATGTAGGTACCAGTCTCGGAAATTTTGAACTGAAATGTAGGTATCAATTCAGATGAGAATCGAAATGTAGGTATCGATCTCGAAATGAGAACTGGAATGTAGGTACCAGACTCGGAAATTTTGAATTGAAATGTAGGTATCAATTCAGATGAGAATTGAAATGTAGGTATCGATCTCGAAATGAGAACTGGAATGTAGGTACCAGTCTCGGAAATTTTGAATTGAAATGTAGGTATCAATTCGGATGAGAATCAAAATTTAGGTATCGATCTCGAAATGAGAACTGGAATGTAGGTACTCGATCTGGGAAATTTTGAATTGAAATGTAGGTATCAATTCGGATGAGAATCGAAATGTAGGTATCGATCTCGAAATGAGAACTGGAATGTAGGTACCAGTCTCGAAATTTTGAACCGAAATGTAGGTATGAATTCGGATGAGAATCGAAATGTAGGTATCGATCTCGAAATGAGAACTGGAATGTAGGTACCAGTCTCGGAAATTTTAAACTGAAATGTAGGTATCAATTCAGATGAGAATCGAAATGTAGGTATCGATCTCAAAATGAGAACTGGAATGTAGGTACCAGTCTCGGAAATTTTGAATTGAGATGTATTGTGGAGATTTGGATTTAGCGGGAGATTGAATAAGAAGTGAAAGTGTTCCACATCCCACGAGAATCAATCAAAGTTTGATTATTTGGCGAAGAATATGAATCCATGCCATCAGAACCAAATCGAAAATTTTTCATGGTTCTGAAATCATCCCGAGAGAGGGTTTCAAAGGAGGTCTGAAGTAAATCTTGATTTGAAGAAGAATTGAAGGGTTTGAAAAGATGGATTTTGATTGGAATTCAATTTGAGATTTAGGTTCATTTCATTTTCCCTTTAGTTATCTGATTTTATTTTTGTTGTTCATTTTGTGTTCATGTGAATTTTGAGTTCATTTTACTATTTAGATTTTTAGGAAAAGTTCTCATTTGTTTTCTTTTCTCTTCTGTTCTTTGTTTAAAGTTCATTTAACTCTAATGGCATTTCCCAGTCAATCTGCACAAAAAGAGGTGAAGGCCAAATACGACGTAGCCGTTTTCATTCCAACTTGTTGAAAATACATCATACAACTTGATCTAATCATGATGACATTTTCTTCAGAGATTTAATGTCTTATACAATCCATGTAACTCCAAAACGAACTATTGTAAGATTCTTGTTGATCCATCCAAAAGCGTCTGTTAAAAATCCATGTCTGAATAGTAAGAAACATGGGTAATAACATCACCTTCCAAGCCACCCATGGCAGGAATGCCGCATGGATGTGCATTGGAGGTGTGCTATTTTCCATGTAAATCACAGCTCGTAGGGCCGGAGATTCTCCAATTCTGGATCTAGCTGGAAGTGGTAAGGCGCCTTTCTGTCGTCCATCCTTCTAAAAGTAACGGAGATCCGCTCCACTGGCACTCCCGGTATACAATGTTTTGCGACGTCTGCTCCATTTCCTTTTAATATCATAACGGAACCTACCGGAAGTGGTATCTCTACCGGCCCTCAGAACTTACTCGAGCCTGCTATCCGGAGGTCAGATTCGAACATGATATTGCATTGGTTGACGAACGAAACCGTGCAGAAAGGTCTGACAAAGTCATGGTGGTCTATGTGTGGAGGTATGCAGTCGCCTTTCTGGTAAATGTTGATGACGCAACTGTTGGGTATGCGGTCTGCGGCGGTACCCCCATGTTACCATTCTTTTCACCATTCTTTTAATTATCCTCGGCATTGGATCCACCTCACTGTGACGTAGTATCCCTGGTGGATTTCCTTTTCTGTCCTCTGCGAAGTTATAGCAACATCCGCATTGAATTGTGACTCTTCCTTTTCCTGCCATCCATCTCCGTGGTTCTGAATAAGTCTTTTCCCTCAGACAGTCTGCTCGACCCATCTTATGAAGCTCTAAGATGCAGTCCACAATCTGCTGCTGCTCGTACTCTGAGAATACATCTGTGTGTAACTCGAGACCTTCCAAAATGTTGATTCTTTTGCCTTTAATTCTCTCGAAGTATTCGAAAGTCTTCTTCTCAACATTTTGCATTCTTTCTAATTCATATTCTGGGATGATCTGCGAGTGACGAGGCCTAGTAACGTACTGCGGGATGTATGGTTCAATCCCGTTGCATACCTTGGCTCCTCGGGGATTGTCTCTGTCGGGACATCCTCCGGGGTTGCTTCCGCAACTAGGTTCTTCAGATCTGGTCTCTCTGTCTGGCATCGAGGCACTGGCTCTATTTCTGTTCTTCTTGGCACTTCTACGATTTGTTCTGATTTTCTTAGTGTTGACTTTCTTCTTTCTGGTTCCTGACGAATAGGTATCTTTGAAATGTGTGTGCCGGCAAAAGCGGTTGTCTCTTCGTGTTGATCTGCTACTAGTTTTGTCAACATCTTGCAGATACGGCGATTCTTATTCCTTCTCTGGGTAGCAGTGAGAGTGGCTCTCCTTACCCCTTGAATTTCTGCGGGCGCGGCGCTGACGATCCCGCCCTCTGCCGTGACAACTACTGACTTGATTTTCTTGCTTTCCTCAATGTTTGTCCTTCTCTTCTTGTTGCTGGATTGGTGGCTTGGGCCACCCATCTTCATCACCGTCCGTACGTGAAGCTCTTCTCGATCAGGCGAGACCCAATCATTTTCTTCGTACTGTAGGCTGGCTGGTGTGAAGTTAGAATCAATTTCTATCACTGCTCCATCCTTCACCCTCTTTTCATCGAGTGTGAGACTCACACCATTTCTAAAGTTTAGGACCAACCTCCCGTTCGACATTTCCCTGCGAAAAAGACAAGGAAAGGATCAGGGGCTGTACTAAGAACAAGAATATTAAGAAAATATTTATTACTGAAGATTCTTATTCACTTATTTTAATTTAAAGAAAGTAGGAAGAGATGAGAAGATATCAGGAATAAATAGATTTAAAAGGAAAGATTGACATTTTATTATTACGATTTCTCATGTTTTCTTTTTAATATTTTCGTTGATGAGATTATTATTATTTTTTTTATCATCCATTTTATTTTGTTTTGGGTTCGGACCCAGTCACAAAGTGATTACTTCACCCGTGTTTCTAGGGATAAGATTCTATTTTGTAGGCCACCCTTCGAAACATCAGGTTGCGTAATACTTCTTTAAATACCGTCCATTGATTGGAAGCATTTGTTGTTCTTCTTGACAATTCACAAGTTGGTAGGAGCCTCCTGAGTAGACTGTCTCAACCACAAACGACCCTTCCCAAGTCGGTTCAAATTTACCTCTTATCTTGCGATGTGCAAGAATAGGTCTTCTGAGAAAAAGAACTAAGTCACCAACTTTGAAAGTTCTTGGGTGGACCAGTTTATCATGGGCCTGGATCATCTTAGCTTGGTACAGTTCCAAATTTTGTTGCGCTGCAAGTCTTTTCCCTTCCAAACTTTCCAGTTCTTCCAGTCGTAATTTGGCATTTTCTTTTGTAGTAATCTTATTTGCAACTACAATTCTGAGTGATGGAAGCTGGACTTCCAATGGTAACACTGCCTCGGACCCGTACACTAAAGCGTAAGGCGTAGACTGAGTAAGAGTCCTAAAAGTCATCCTGTAGGCCCATAAGGCTTCTAACAACTTCTCATGCCAATTCCTCTTGTTGTCGTCTAAAGTTTTCTTTAGAATTTGAACGAGAGTTTTATTATAAGCCTCGACCAAGCCGTTTGCTCTTGGATAGTAGATTGTTGAGTATCGCCAATCGATTCCATGTCTTCTGACAAAATTGTTGACCTTTGTACTTTTGAATGCTGACCCATTATCTGAAATGATTATGCGCGGTACCCCAAAATGGTAGAGAACTTAGTTCTTAAAAAACTGTAGCACGTGGTGTGCCTTCACTTCCCTGAGTAGTATAGCCTCTGCCCATTTAGAAAAGTAGTCTGTGGCTGCAAGAATGAAGCGATGTCCTCTTAAAGAAGGTGGTTTTATTGGACCCATTATATCTGTGCCCCAACATTCAAATGGCCACAACGCGATTGTCAGATGTAGCACATTTGGAGGTTGATGTAGAACTACTCCATGCACTTGGCATTGGTGACAGCGTTTGGCAACTTTCATACAGTCGGTCATCATTGAGGGCCAGTAGTACCCTAATCTTTTGATCTTCATTTTCATTTTCGCACCCGACTGATGAGCGCCACGGAGTCCTGAGTGTACCTCTTTGACAATTTCATGAGCCTCAAACCCGCTCAGGCATCTTAGCCACATCTGATCAAAAGACTTCCTGTATAATTTATTGTTTATTAATGCGTAAGACAAAGTTCTTTTCTTGATTTGATGGGCTAATGACTTATCGTCTGGTAATTTCCATGTTTGCAGGTAGTCTATTAGCGGTTGACGCCAATCTTCTGTGTTTTCTGTCACTGCTGCAATTGTTTCTTCTATTTTTTCTGTTGATTTGTGTATCGTATTCATGTCGAGCTGTGATAGGACCTGTCGTCCTTGAACTGACACTTCAACTGACTCATCTTGTAAGCAGGAAAATTCTTTTGCAAGGCGAGCTAGCGCATCCGCGAGAGCATTTTCCTTTCTGGGGATCTTGTAGATCGTTACATTCGGAATTTATTCCAACAGTTTCATGGCATACTGAAAGTACTGCTCGAGTCTTGACTTTAAAATTTTGTATTGTCCGGCGACCTGTTGAATGATCAACTGTGAATCTCCGTAGATGTTGATGTCCATTATTCGCATTTGAATGGTTAGTTCTAGTCCTGTTATGAGGGCTTCATATTCTGCCTCGTTGTTTATGCACGGCTCTGTTAAGTGGCAGGAGTATCTTAACATCCACCGCTCTGGTGTTATAAAGATTAGTCCGATTCCTGCCTTACCGGGCACTATCATTTGCAATTCTTTGTCTTTCTGTGCTGAGGACGCACCGTCGAAGTATAGTTCCCAACGTTGATCATCAGGGTCTTCTAGATTCATTATCTGCTCATCAGGTAAGTCGTCATCGAGAGGCGAATCTGCCGGTAAAGGGTGTGCTGCAAGGAAGTCAGCTAGTACTTGTCCCTTTACGGCGCGAAGAGGAACGAAAGTTATGTCAAATTGCAATAGTATCATTGACCACCTGGCAAGTCTGCCATAAAGTGTCGGTCGGGTCATCAAATATTACAACGGATTAACTCTTGAAATAAGGTTGACCTTATGAGAAAGCATGTAATGCCTGAGCTTCTGTGCGGCGAAGATCAAGGCCAAGCAGTGCTTCTCAATAGTAGGATACTTTACTTCCATCGAGATTAGACGACGACTTAAGTAGTAGAGAGCATTTTCTTTTCCCTCATCATTGATCTGGGCTAATAGGGCTCCATGGGAGTCGTCTAAAGCCGCGGTATAAAGTATCAACGGTCTACCTGAGACTGGGGCTGCTAAGACAGGAGGTGTCATTAAGTATTGTTTGATGTCATCGAAGGCATGTTGACATTTGGAGTCCCAAGTAATCTTGGCATCCTTCTTAACTAAAGTAGAAAAAGACTGACACCTTGCTGACAATTTTGAGATAAAGCGTTGAAGATATGCTAACTTTCCTTGAAAGGATCGTAGCTGTTTCAAGGTTTTAGGAGGTGGCATTTCTAAGATAGCTTTAATCATTTCTGGATCAATTTCAATCCCGCGATGTTGGACAACAAATCCTAAGAATTTCCCGGAAGTGACGCTGAAGGCGCATTTTAAGGGATTCATCTTAAGGTTGTATTGTCGTAGTCGTTCGAAAACAATTCTCAAATCATACAGGTGATCTTCTTTCAGTTTGCTTTTGATGACCACATCATCCACATAGCACTCAACTTGGTTGTGAATGAGATCATCAAAAATCTTCGTCATCGCTCTTTGGTATGTTGCTCCTGCGTTCTTTAGCCCGAATGGCATTACTGTGGAGTAGTATATTCCGATTGGCGTTCTGAAGGCTGTGAGCTTTTCATCTCCCGATGCCATCTTTATCTGGTTGTATCCTGATGATCCATCCATGAATGAAAATATTTCATGTGTTGAAGCAATGTCGATCATCAGTTCTCGGATTGGTAATGGAAATTCGTCATTTGGACATGCTTTATTTAAATCTCTGAAGGCTACGCAAATTCTAATCTGACCATTCTTCTTTCTGACTGGTACCACGTTGGCTAACCAAGTAGGTTATTGTTCTTCACGGACAAATTTAGCGTCTATTAGCTTCTTAACTTCGGCTATTACTTGTTGTTCAATTTCTAGATGCATTCTTCTGGGAGCTTGTCTGACTGGAACAGAAGTAGGATCTACTCCTAACTTGTGAACTGCGACTTCTGGAGCTAGTCCTGGCATTTCGTCGTAACTCCAAGCAAAACAGTCCTTGAATTCCATTAGTAGCTTGATTATGTCTTCGGAGTCTTTTTTATTGAGTAAGGAGCTAACAAAGGTTGGCCTAGGCTCTTCGCCAGTACCTAAGTTAACTTCCATTAACTCGTCTATTGTAGATTTGATTTCTTCTTCGAATTCTGGTGGGGCATTTCTGATTGGTAGATCATCGGGATCTTCTGAAGCTTCCAAGTAGACTTAAATTAGGTTTGCAAGTGACAACCAAGCAAAATCTCGTATTGTCAACTGATCCTACTGTGCCGAATCTGAGACCATGTTTTGAATTGGGAGGCCGACCGGCATTATTCCATAATTTTTCAAAGTGTTGTGATCGGCCTTTTGTCCATTGTCGAGGTAAGACACCACGCTGAATCAAATTTTGAACACATGGAGAGTACCACTCAAAAGGTAATTCCATTAATTCGGAAGAAGTAACATCTTCAAATTATACATCTTTTTCATTACTAGAAGAAGAAGCACCACAATAAAACTTGATTGGCTTACTACCACCATGCACTTCTTTGACCACCATACCCTCAATCTTATTAGAATGGATCGGGGTCAAGGTCATAGTATGTACATGATAGTTAATCTTCTCGTACATTGATTTATATTCTTCATTCTTTTCATCTTCGAGAGAGATCTTGAACTGTGGTTTCTTCTGATTTATTGTTGCTGCTTCTTTCTTGATTTCTTCTTCTTCTTCGGAGGTGTTCTCCCAATCAACATCGATGACCGGTTTCTTTTGTCCAACCGTTCCGATATTTCTCCCACGTCCTCGTCCCCGGCCTCGACCTCGGGTGCGAGTTCTAGAGAAATCTTCACCATCTCGCCGTAAGGGAGTGGTGAGTAACTGTTGGACTAGAACTTCAGGTTCTTCATCGTCTCGAATTTCTTTTATTTCATTTGGTATGGTATTTCTAGAAAAGATTGTTTTCTTCGGGGGCGCGTAGTAAGCCGCATCTTCATGAATTCCAATCTCGTGTACGGAGAACGGTTGTAAGTCACCTTTGATGCACTGTTCCCCTCCTTCGTAAAACTTTATGCACTGGTGCAGAGATGACGGTACCATCCGGTTTTCATGGATCCTTGGCCGACCCAGTAGAGCGTTGAACGATGTCTCAGAATCAATTATGTGGAATTTTGTGGTTGTCTTTGCTAAATCACCAGTATTCATTAGTAGTGTTATCGATCCAAGAGCTCTTTCTCCTTTTTGATTGAAGCCTCTTAATAACATCTTGTCTGCTTCAAGCTCACGAGCATCAATTTTTAAATATGCTAGCGTCCGAAGATTCATTATGTTGATTGATGCTCCCGGATCAACCAACACTCTGGAGAGCGTAAACTTTCCAATAGTGACTGAAATGTATAACGGTCGGCTGTGATCAGCTGTTCCCAGTAATAGATCATTGTCCATGAAGGTAAAACCTTGCTATTCTTTTAACGAGCAAACCTCGTCGAAGGAATTACTGGCCATTCGAGCTAAACAAATTTCTGGATCAAGTAAAGCCTTGATCAGAGTTTCCCTCATCTCCTTTGACAGGATCAGAGCGTCGTAGATGCTCAGTTTGGCTGGTAGTTTCCTAAGATGGGCTAGCACATTATAGTCCACTTTGTTACCGTGTTCCTCGGTTTCTTCCCGAATGGGTAATTCCTCTGCCGGGGTTGGCTCTTCCTGAGCAACCACCTGCTTTCCTTTATCTTTTGGACCCATTCTCGGAGGTAAAATTTTTCCACTTCTTAAATTCACTTCAGTTATTTCTTCTGAATTCAGTGTTGAATCTATCGGTGTATCCCTTTGAATTGGAACCACTGACTCTTCTGAAGTTGCTTCGGTGTCTGATGGTTCTAATTCTATCGTGATCGGAGCCCCTCGTAATTTATAAATGCACTCGTTGCTTGTCGAGCTTTCGTAGTCTCCTTTATGAACATCTTCTTCATCGTGGTCGTCGAGGTTGTGTATGATTTGAGAATTGTTATTTGCACTGGAATCGAGATCTGGATTAAGGCGGTTGTCATTAGTTACATGATCGTTAGAGACAGTCAAAACATAGCCAACGCCATAACCCTTATCATTATAAGATCCCGCCGGGGCGAGCAAATAATCATACAGAGGCAGGAGTTCGAGGTATTTCTCCCTCAAATCGGAAACAACCATCCTAGGATAAGCAGCCCCTAGTCTACCCTTCAGAGCCTCGGTCTTCTTTTCTTCCACGATCTTCTCCTCCTCTTGGGGCAGTTCTTCAATCGCAAGTGATAGTGCCGGCTCGAGAGGTTTCAAACTCTGAGTTGAAGCGCGTACCGAAGCAGCCTGGTTGTGATCCAAAATTTTCTTCGATGACTTTGTCCAGACAGTACTCCATCCATCATCAGTCGTGTAAGGGTCTATCGGAACAATGGGATCCGTTGAAATAACATTGACGGAACCTCCCTTCTGGGGTTCCTTCATCTATTCCTTTGGGATCGTTATGTTCCCTTTTCGGAGATTGTCATCAAGTCAACTCTTGAAAGTGATGCAATCCTCTATCTTGTGTCCAAGCATCTGGTGGTAAGGGTAATAGTTCGAATGATCTTTCTTATTGACTTCCTCTGGCTTCTTGGGCTCTGGCAGCTGAAAATCTGGTGTCTTCATTAAGCTGCGGAACATCTTCACTATTGCTTCAGTTTTGAATGGGTAATCTTTGTTTAGAAGTTCTCTTAAAGTACATGATGAATGAGGTGGTTGTTCATAACGCTGATGAGACTGATAGTTTGGACGAGGTTGCTGATAATCCTACTGAGGTTGCTGATAAGTCCGTTGTGGTGGTTGATAACTAGGCTGTGGCCGCTCTGACTGTATCTACACTGGCTGCTTGCCCTTATCTACTGCCGCGACGATTCCGGATTTATTTTTGAATTTTGTCACAGGCTTCTGCTTATCGTTCTTGTCCGCAAAACTTAACTGTTGTGCCTCTTCTTGCAAGCTCCCGGCCTTGCTAAGAAACTTCTCGAAAGTCTTGATTGTAAATCCTTTAAGGAGAAGCACTATCGGGCCATGGATACTTTTAAGCAGGATACCGACTGCATGTTGTTCTTGAAGCTGTGGTTCACACTTCATGCTTAAGTTTCTCCATCGAAGTATGTAATCCACTAAAGTCTCGTTCGGCTTTTGTTGCTCTACCACTAGATCACCGATAGAGATGTGGTGCTGAGCCCCGGCAAACCTTTTTACGAAGAGATTTTCTAGTTTAGAAAAGGTCTTTACAGAACCGTTCGACAATTCTACGTACCAGTCGAAGGCAATCCCTGATAAGCTGCTGACGAACTGTCGGAAGAGTAAAGCGTCGCTCCCACCGGCATTGCAGCAACTAGCACGAAAATGTCTGACATGCTGCCGAGGGTTTCCTGTTCCATCAAAAGTCTTAAACGGAGGTGGTACAAAGTCTTTCGGGTATTGAACCGCATCGAACTCTTCGGGATAAGGTCTACCCGTCCGAATAGATGCTCCACTCTTGGATTGTGCTAAGGCTTCTCGCACTTCGTCGTTCTACCATGTTTTTAATATCCTTTTCAGGGATCATGGTCTGTGTAGAATCCTTCTTTGGTAGTTCGTCTCCGTTGACGGATGTGATCTCTTTCCCTCCATCTGCAATATGGATAATTTCTGGGGGTGTCTCTTTCTGAGGCTGGGCCTGACTCTGGAGAGTGGCTAAGGCAGCAGCCATCTCTTCCATCCTCTTTGCCATCTGGGAAATTGTGTCATCTCTCTCCCGAATCTGCGCTCTCAATACCTCTGGTTCATCTCTTTCCGCAGCTGCCGGAGCACCTTGTGAAGCTGATGATGTTGGTGTCTCAACCATGTTGATCTCGGCATACTCCTCGTCCATGAACTCTGATGAGTCAATTTCATCTCCTAATTCTTCTTCTCTTTACTTTGCTAACCATCAGATGTCGGTCCTTAACTTGTCCATGGCATCCTTTAGTGGCCCTTTCCGCACGGTCTCGCAGTTGTCTTGTGACGGTTGTTAAACTTCCTTCCCGGGAGTCCCCTTTATTGCAGTAGTACTTTCTTCTGATTCAAGTTTCCTGGCAAGACTTTTCTTCTCAGGATATTGTTTTGGTCTTAGCTGACCGGTAGTAGGTCGCCACACCATCCTTCTTGCAGCAGGAGGCCTAGGGCCGGATGGTCTGTCGGCTATATGCTGGAAGGTGGTATCCTCCCTAATTTGTAGACCCGATACAACAACTGGTAGACTGGCTTTTATCTTCTTCTTTGGTTTCTCCGTGGCAGCAACAGGCTCTATTCGTGGTCCGAGGCGGGATTTGGCTGGCACTCGTCCTATCCTTCTTAAGATTTTCGATACAGGGCATCTTTCTTTCTTTGCCAATCTTTCTATAACAGCTTGTAGCTGAGCCAATGGCGTAATCTTATCCCTTTTCCTCTTGTAATTGTTGTAGTATGCAGGTCGGGGTAATACAGTGGCGATCTTACGAACATCCTCTTCATCTGATGCGGCAGAGAGGGGGTGAAACCTACTTCCTTCCAACAGAGGTATGTACTCAGGCAGTTCTTCTCTTTCTTCAGGAATTTCTTCTAGAAAAGCAACTTCAGCAGCTCTAGCTTTCTTGGCGATCTTCCTGCTTCTATTTCTCCTTTGTGTCCGAGTTAGGGGTGCAACTCTTGAACTGGACCCAATCTCAAAAATAGATGGTATTGTAGCAAAGTCTGCACCCTGCACGGTGGCAGGCTCATCACAGGCTTGGATCTCCTTCCCCTTCAGTTTGGCAGAAGTCGGGGTTGGTGCTGAGATGACTAGATCGGTGGGGGTTGAGACAACAGTCCTCCTACGAACAGTGGTACTCCTTTCAGCTCGAACCCTTTGCAGGGGAGGGAATTCTTGAGCCGACTTCAGGTTGAACTCAATCACGGGCTCCTCAGTTTCCGACACTTTGTTCATTAGTGTGAAGAGAGTGACATCAGCAAATTTGATATCTGTGTTGCCAAATGCTTGTCCGAAATGGATGATTCCATTGTCGAGCAGCTCATCCTTGTAAACGGCGAAGTCCATTCCATTGGTGAAGGAGAAGATTAGCTTTGGGGCAGTCATTTTCTGCAGGGCAGGTTCCGAATGTCAGTCCCGAATTATGCTTCTTTTCATCGTAAAGTTTAGGACGAAAAAGAAAGATTCCGAACACATTTTCGTTTATCATAGTGTATTTGTGATTTATAAAAGAGGTTTTTTATTAGGAGGTTCGTTTGTTAGAAACAAAACGATTAAAGGAAAAAGGTTATAGAAAAGGTAAAGGGTCCGATTTAGAATTGAAAAGGAAAAGAAAGTCTTATGCAAGACTTCTCAACTCGAAGGACCGCTCCTAAACTAACACCTATTGGGGGTCCACCCCACCTCAGAAAAGAGGTAAAAGGATCTCGGAACCTCTCCGTTTAGCGGTGTCTAAACAGTGGCTCCTAAATCCGAGAGGAGTTGGTTATACTCGTTCAAGACAGAAATGAACGGGGTATTCCAACGGAAGAATGGTAGTTTGGTCCACAAGGGGCATGGATTCACTACCGATTTATGAAAACAAAACCATCTGATCAAAATGGAGAGAGGAACCATTCCCCAGCGGAGTCGCCAGAAATTGTCGGCATATTTTTAGGTTTGTGTTGTATTTTAAAAGGGGGTCGCCTACGAAGTTGTCGGCGAATTTAAGATTTTAAATTTAATTTATATATATATATATATATATATATATATATATATATATATATATATATATATATATAATTTAGAAAGTAGCATTTGATTTTGAAAGTAATTTTAAGTTTGAAATTTTTAAGATATGAAATCAAACCGATCTCAAATCCCAAATAGTTTATATAAACGAGCACCGCACCACAAACCATATATCTATCCCGGAGGATAGACGCACTGCTTGATGATGGGTCTTAGTTAAATAAACTAGAAGATTTGTGACATCCGTTTGGTCTGCGAACCAATTTTATAAGCCGACAAGTTCCCCTGTTTAATATAAAGAAATTAAACAGGGTTTAGATTACCTGGGTTCTTAAAGTTCTCTATAAGGGCAAGCCCCTATAGTTAATTACATCTTAAATGACAGGAATCATTTAAGAAAACTCTTGATAATGATCAGTGGTTTTGCTCTTATGAATTTCAAAGTCTAAGGTTTTCAAAGGATTGGATTTTAGGAAATTTCAATAGGGATTGATTCAAATTTGGAACAGTTATTTTCAGGAGTCCAAAGGAAGAGAAGTACGAGAAGCTGAGGATCCAAGAAGAATCTTGGAAACTTCTCAAACTATCCTATTGTTTGGCTTCAATTCGAGAATTTACTTAATGTTGTAATTCTGTCAATTTTAGTTAATTAGGACTTATATTTGTACGACATGATCATACAAATAGTCTGGAAGATGTGAGGGTTTATGTCGTACCAAACGACTACCTCAGAGTCCTAAGGCCGGTTAGGGCTTAATTTGCATAACATGATTATGCAAATGCCTAACGGAGAATTGAGGATTTATGTTGCACTAGGCAAACTACCTTGAAGTCCTATTGCTTGGTTATTTAATTCTAAGGAAAGTTTTGCTGAAGTAGACTCAGGTTTTACTGAAGACGATGGTCGTGCTGCCCACTATGCTTCAAGCTCCTTGTTGTTACAGAGGTTTAGTTTTAGAAGTCATAAATCAGGAGATGAGAGAAGTGTTTTGGTTTAGAGAAATCTTAAAATCCAAGTGTTTTTAATATTTTAATTAAAGCAAATCTTAAAGTTGTTTAAACAGAACCGATTAAGATCCTACGGTTCCGTCATCCCGGCACCGTTATTTTCATTAAATTCACTTAATCCAGATGAATTTGCTAAACTCAACTGAATGAGTTCCACACTTTCATTTAGACTGTGGGAAATCCCGTTAGCAACACGTGGGTTACATCATCCGAGGTATTCCCGATCATTCAACGAGACGTTTTAATTTAGTTTTAATTGTATTTTTTTTTGTTTTATTTGTGATTAAATTTTGAGTTGTTTTATATTTTAAAATGTTGTGGCGGTGATTTTTATCTTCTAATGACTTTTAATTTAGTTTTGGTTTCAATTTAGGGACTATCCTAAAGATTTTGGTTTTCATGCCACAGTTGTTTATCATGCAAGAAAAGTAAAGTACAGCGCATGTAAGTAAATTGCAATAAAGTAAATTGCAATAAAATAAAAGCGTACCTGGAGGGTCTTCCCGTCATCCCATGCTGCACTTAAAACACATGTTAGGACATTTAAATGTTTCAACAAGTACCTAGGCAAAGCTAAGGGAAAGGTTTTGGTTGTCTACCAAAGTCCAAATCCTATAGCTAGTCATCTCCAATGACGTCTCGGTTCTTGTGTTTTGGTTTAAGGATGATTTTCTTCACCAAAGAACAATTAAGTTCAATTGTTCTTATAAACATACCATCATATTGAGGAAGTGCTTAAGACGAGTCTTAAACATCTTTTCAATACCTCTAGGATTGTTTTAAGTCCAAGAGAATTTAATTATACAAGTGAATTAATCATCCAGGAGTTTAAGTTTTGTTCTCTTGCTCAGTGAACTAGGACCTTTGAATATCCTATAAGTGAAGTAACACTTCACTTGATACCTCATTTAAGAGTTATAATAATAAGAGCTTTAAAATGGCAAATCAACTTATTAAGTATTTTAATGATTTAAACATAATGATTTAATTTTAATTTTGACTTAATTATAAAAAATTAGTTTAAGTTTGGAATGATTTCATTTAGGTTTGTTGTTAAGTGACTTTAATTTAATTTCATTCAATTTAATTTTACTTCAATTTAATTTAATTTTAATTTTATTTGATTTGATTTTAATTTAATTTAATTTAATTTAATTTAATTTGATTTAATTTAATTTTAATTTAATTTAATTTAATTTAATTTAATTTAATTTAATTTAATTTTAATTTAATTTTAATTTAATTTAATTTTAATTTGGATTATTATTTTAATTTTTTAATTAAGAATTAAGTATTATTGAAGTGATTTACTTAGGGATTTTTAAATTAAAGAATAAATATCCTCTTAATAATATCCCTACTTTAATAATTCCAATTTCTATTATTCTTCCAAAATTTCAATTAATTAATTAATTAAAGTTTTATTTTAATTATATTTGAAATGGTTAGTAGGTTTCTACCCTCAATCATTTAGGTTTCAATCATCCAAAATCAGTTTAAAATCAAATATTTTACCCTCCCCTTTTTGATTAATCCTAAAGTTTTAATTAAGGGTTTAAATTTTTAATTACCCATTTGCCTTCAAGCTTAATAATTCTATAACTCATTAAATTAAGCTCAAATGAACTTGAAATTTTTATGTAACCTCACTCACATGCGAATTAAGACATTAGAGGAGAAAATGTGATTTTTCTGTATTTAACTTATTTATGTAATTATTTTTAATGCAAAATAGGTGTTTTCTAGGAAAATTCAATAACATGACCAAGGAAATGTTTCCATCCTTATAAAAATTATGGGATGCTCCTAATGACTAGAGGACCATTTGGACCAATTTTGGTGATTTTTTGAATTATATTTTATTTATTAGAATTATTTTGAATTTTGGAGTATTAATTAATTTTAAAATAAAATTAAAGTTAAAAAATGGATTTTATATTTTTATTAAGTATCTCTAACCTCATGGAGTCCAGAGAAATAAATTTCATATTTTTCTGATTTTTGTTTGATTTATTAGAATTATTTTTGTGAAAAGATTGGAAAATACATTTTTAAATATTAAAAATTACATTAAGCCTTTAAAATTCAATATCTTATCCTAGGGACTTAAAAAAAATATTTGGTTGTTCCTAAGTAATTAGAATTCAAAATGTGACATTTTGATGATTTTTAATATTTTTATGATTTTTATTATTTTTTAATTATTAAAAATATTAAAATAATGATAAAAATCAACTTTTTTAGAAAATTACAATTTTAATTTTCCTAAGATTCTCTAATATCAGAGAAGCTCCAAAACCATTTTTGTGAACTTTTGAAAAGTATTTTGCGAGTTATGAATTTTTTAAGTTTAATTTTATCCATTTTGCTTAAGAGGCTTAATCAACCCATTTGGTGGGGTTAATCAAGTCCAATTGACTTCAAATTTTTATGTGATGTTCCTCTGATCCTAAAGATCAGTGGAGAATTATTTTCAAGTTAATTTAATGTGTGGTTAACCCTAATTAATTAATGTTCAATTTTGGGTATTTAGGCCAATTAGGGTTGTTCCAAGTGAATTAAGTCAAAACCTATTTTTCTTAGGTTCCTATGGTCATAAGAAACATTACCAAATTTTCCTAGATTTTATTTCTCAATATGCTAATTATTGAAATTAAAATACTCAAAACAGTAATATGAACTTGGAAAATCAATAACTTCTCATAGGGAAGGCCTCTGACCTTGGAAAATTTAGGGAATGTTCCCTAGATCAGAGGCTTCAAAAGCCCTATGGTCTCATGCCATGGTGAATTTTCTATGCAAATGGGTAATTAAAATACCACAGAGGGTAAATAAATCATTAAAAATAAAATACTTGATGAAATGACTTGATTTCTTTTCCACATTATTTTCCTCTGTTCACTGAGCGAGAGGCTTTTTTTATTTTATTTTTAGGATTCTTCTACACAAAGTTATGCATTTTTGAAGTTCTGGGTATTTAATAAATAGGAAAATGACCCTATTTCTCTACTTATCCACACGGCGCTGCGTCAACCTCGGTGGCTCCGAAGGGCTGCGTGTCGCGTTGTGATTGGGCGCCGCTATCTGAGTCAGCCGTCTCGGGGCCCGCCTTTCACGTAACATCTTCCGGTCCGACGCGATCCTAGCCATCTATCCGATACATGCGCGATCCAACGGCTCCTGGTCATCGTCTATGACTGGTGTGCACCCGTGACCGTCCACACTAAAACCCTAAGAACTCACTCGATTCTCAACCGATTTTTGTGTTCTTATGCTCTATGGATTCGTCTTGAAGAGACGAACACATCCATACGGTAAACATGCATTGAAATCGATTCATATCAAATGGAGAATCTCCAGAAGCTCGGGAGGAAGAGAGAGCTCATACCTTTGCTCAAAGAAGTGAAGCTTCGATCTGAGAGTTGTGTCACATTCGATTGGGTCCAAGAAAGCTCCAGATGAAGTCCCTTGGTCTGGTGAATTGCCTAGGTACAAAAGTGACCACAGTCGATCACAAAGCTTGGAGGCTGGAAGCAATGGCTCGCCTGGTGAGGGGGCTTTTACTGGGAAATTTCTCCTCTTGGTATGGTGAAGGTGTAGAGTCAATCAATTTGAGGATTGACTGACTGTGGTGAAGTGTCCTGGTTTTGGGCTTGAATTTCAACTCTAAAATTGAGCTCACAGAGAGGAAATGGCAGGGGGATTTCAGTGGGGATCAAGTTCTCCAGGTGTGGGGGAGAGTCTGGAATGATTTTGGCAGAGTTTCTGAATGGTTTGTTTCAATGCCCCTCTTGGCTGAGAGGAGGTGCTGTTTAAATAGGAGTGGCTGGAGGGCCTCTTAGGGGGGTTTAATGGTTTAGATCAGCTGCTTAGGTCAAGGGAAGAACAGCAATGGCAACCATTGGGCATGGGGCAGCTCAGCAAAATGGAATTTTAATGTTGGGCTCCTCCCAAGGTCTCGGCCATGGGGTTTTCCGACGGCTGTGGTGGCTGGCCGGCCAGAGTCAGGTCACCATCTTGACCAGTGAGGGCAGGGCTTCGCAATGGTGAAGTCAATTGGAGTTGGCCATGTGTAAAGGTGGTGAATTGAAATGGAATGGGGAGAGGCTCATTTTAGGTTCAATTTGGTCAACCCATGTATTTGGGCTTGGTTCACCTTCCCATGGTCTGATTTTGGGCCAGGAGGATCAGTTGGGTCAGCTGCCATGGAGTGGTGAAGTCCCCATCAATGGTGAGGTGGCTAAACTTGGTTTAGTGTGTGACATGGTTATGGTTAAAAAAGCTTAATGAAGGATTAGGAAAGGGGGCCCTCCTCTTGCCATTAATGGCTTGGTCACATGTCAAACCTTCCATGACTTCATATGGCTTGTAAATGGCTTGCTCATGGCTCCGTGTGGCTTGGGACAAAGCTTAGTCATTTACATGAAAGAAGGTTTTGAATTTTTGGGATTTTATGGGTGATTTAGGCATGAGGCCTAATTTAGGATTATTTGATGTTTGATTTAGGTCTTAAGGGATGATATCAATTAATGGGGTGATGAAAAGAATGTCATATGGGCTTTAGCATGAAGTTTGGGCCTTTAAAATTTAGTGGAGATGGACTTTTAAAATGGTTTAGGGAAGTGGGCTTTTGGATTTTAAAATGGATTTTAGGATGAAAGATTGGTAAAGGCTTGGGCCAAAAAAGTGTTGGGTTTAGTTTAGGGATGTGTCATGAATGATTTGGAATTTGTTTGGTATAATTTGGAGTTGAATTGGGTATAATTGGGACTTTTGGTAAAGGGGCCAAAGTGGGTCAAATTGGGTTAACTTGGGCTAAGGTTGGGCTAATGTTGGGTTTGATGTAAAATTAATGTTGAGAAATGTTCATAGGAGTGTCACAAAGAGTTTTCAACTTTGGTTAGGCTCTAATTTTGGGATTTGGGCCTATTTGGATTTGGTTTGGGTGTAGGCCCATTTAGGAAATTTTGGTTTTGGGTTGAAATTGAGTAGGGCTTGGGTCCAAATTCTGGGCAAATTATGTTAGTGTTTTGTTTGTAGGGATGTTAGTGAAGGTTTAGAAAAGGTTTGGGGTTAATTGGGGTTGAATTGGGTGGGTTTGAGCTAAGTTTAGGTCATCGGCCAAAATTGGGCCTTAAGCTTCAAATTGAAATTGGGCCCAAATGTCAATAAAATTGGACTTGGATTTGGTCTAAATTGATATTGGGGATATTGAATTGAAGTTTAGAATTGTATTGGACCAAAATTGAGGTCAATTGGGGTGATTTGGTTTGACATTGGGTTCATTTGGGTTTAAAATGGGCTAAATTGGGGGTCTTGGTAAAAGTAGGGTAAATTGAAAAAATTGGCCTATGGTGTAGCTGAACAAAATGAAATTGAGAATATTTGGGATTTTCTGGAATTTTCTGGGAATTTTTGGAATTTATGGATTTTTTTTTTGGTTAAGAAGGGCATTTTGGGTATTTGGAGGGTATTGGGGGTTTTTTTGGAAATTTTGGTGTATTTGGCTAGGGATGATCACTTTGAGTGGTGGGAAATGTTTAGGACTAATTTTGAGGAATTTTGGGTAATTTAGGCAATTTTGCAAATTTTGGATAGTTTCAAGGGCATTTGGTAGGTTTAGCGGGTGTACGGCCCGAGGTGTCCAAAATTGAAATTTTGGGAAAATGAAGATTGATTAAGTGTGAGTGAAATGAAATCATTTTGGTTGTGCCATGAAGCCATATTAAGCTCACAAAATCCATGAGAACACTCATTTTAGACATTCACTATGTTGTTCCTAACCCTCTTAACTAGAGGCTTAGGGGTTAAGGACCATCCATATGAATTACCTACATGAGTCAGGAAGTCAAGTTGGGTGAGAGTGTGGTTTTAGGACTTGGAATGTGTGTGATAGTGTAGTGTATGTGCAAGTCAACCCTCCCCAGACCAAGTCACCTGGGGTATTCCTAAGGCCGAAAAGTCCTATGGGAACTCATCCTTTAAACCTTCACATTTGATTTCAACCCTCTAGGTGATTAGTGGTCTACAATCAAGCTTGTGGGTTTCCAGGGAGTTAAGAGATGTTTGAATTTCTAAGTGGTGGGTTCCATTTCTAGTCCTCTAAGATTAGTCAAAGGAAAAGCCTAAGGCTAGATCCTAAGTACTAAAGAGAAGCAAAAGACCTCATAAAAAATGAGGTCAACAAATGCCGAGAGTGATTTTATCTAACGAAGGATCCCATTTCAGGAATAAATATATTCAGAGATTGGTAGAAAAGTTTAATATTATTCATAAAATCTCTACTGCTTAGCATCCTCAAACTAGTAGATTAGCTGAAGTTTCTAATCGAGAGATTAAACGAATTCTAGAAAAGACTGTAAATCCTAATAGATTAGATTGGTCTATGAGACTGTATACTACATTATGGGCATACATGACTGCTTATAAAACTCATATTGGAATGCTTCTTACAGACTCATTTTTGGAAAGACTTGCCACTTACCAGTAGAATTAGAGCATAAAACATATTGGGCGATTAAAGAATTCAATTATAATTTGAAATATACTAGTGAGAAGAGATTGTTACAAATGAATGAACTGGAAGAATTAAGAAATGAATCTTATGATAACGACATAATCTATAAGGAGAAACTGAAGTTAAGGCATGATCGGAAGATTAACCAGAAGAACTTTGAATAGGGACAAGAAGTTTTGCTTTACAATACAAGGCTGAAGTTATTCCTTAGGAAGTTCAAGTCTCGTTGGTTAGGACACTTTTTTGTGACTCAAGTTAATACTTACAGAGCTATTGAAATTTAAGATCCAAAGACTGGGAATAGATTTAAAGTAAATGGACATAGATTAAATACATATTTTGAGGGTAAAAGACTGAACTTTAAAGAAGTTTTAGTGCTCAGTCAACCTGAATAACACCTAAATAGGTCGGGCTGACGACGTTAAACCAAGCGCTCTATAGGAGGCAACCCATAGTTATATTTATTTATTGTGCATTTGTTTGAATTTATCAATAGTATGTGGTAGTATTGAATTCCACTACTCGTATTTACCCTTTGATCAACATTGAATTTCAATCCATAGAAAAAATTTGGAACGAATTTGGACCACGGCGTTATTGTGCAAATTTTGCCTTAGGCGCCTATGGCAGGTATTTCCTGAGAGCCTCCACAATTTAATTGCACAATCCTACCGACGGCGCCATCGAGGCCGCCGACGGCGCCATCGAGGCCGCCGAAGCCGCCATCGAGGTCGCCGACGGCGCCATCGGCGAGTGGACAGTTTCTGAGTTCGAAATGGCACATTTTGGCAGTTTTAGGCAGAATTTTTCCCATATAAACTTCCAATGAAGGTTCCTAAACTCTCCATTTTCAAAAAATGAATGAAAACTCCCTTGAATTCATCCATAATGGCTTCTACTTCCGCAAATTACCCTAGACTTTGAGTGTTCAAGCGGAGAAAGTTCGTTAGTGCCGAGGCTCAGCGAATCTTCAGCAAAATGCTGACAAAGAGAAGATTAATCAAAGAAAGAGGTTTTGTGAGTTGAGGATCAAACAATCCATCGACAACGATTGAAGAGATTATTGTGCAGCGACGATGAGAAGTATTTTGCTACACTACTGCCGCAGTAGTCGTTCCTCTGGTGAAGGCGTTTTATGCCAATTTGCATGGAATCAACCAGGGAAGCGTTTATGTGCGAGGTAGGTGGATAACTTTTAATTCTGGACAAATTAATGAATTGTATATGATCGAGAATGTTCATATCTGCCATTATTCCAACTTCGCCCCAATGAGAAATCTGATGAATGAAATCTACTAATATTTGACGGAAAAAAATGACGAATAGGAAATAAGAGAAAACATGTATGTTAGTTTTTATGCTGAACTTTTAAATCCTGTATCAAAACATTGGAACTTTTTCATTTCTGCGATGTTATTACCGACAATGAGGAATGGCAAAGTTACTAAAGAAAATTTAATATTAAATTATTATATTCAAATAGGATGGCCAATTGACATTGGGTCAATAATTGTGAAGTCTGTTTTGGGCCTGATCATTCAAGGATTAACTCATGGGCATGGACATCCTTCTACAGTTTTCTCACTGTGCAGCATGTTCCAAGTTCCTACGAGATATGGGAAAAGGTACTCCTACCGTGGAAGCCTTTAGACCCAACCAAAATGTTCCCAGCAATTGAGGAGGAGAATGAGATGGGCGTTATTTTGGAGCAATCATCACAGAACTCAATTCCAGTTCAACCTCTAGTATCGGACAAGACGCTGATGATCCTACACAAAATTAAGAAACTAGAGAAAGAGGTATAAAATTTGATGAATACAATTAACAATATCTCTTATTTATTTGATCACATTGATTGGAGGATGAAAAAACACATTGATCACTCTGGACATTTCGAAGGATTTTGATTCGCTTAATGAGGAATATGAGATGGATAGAAGAACATTCTACCGAAGAATTCACTTTTCGACCCTTCTATAACCTTTCTGTTTAATCCCCAATAAATATATGTGAGCCAAAAGCTTGACTCCACACCAAATATATGTGTTGATGATTTTGATATGAAAATTATGATTTTATAATATGGGATACTACGCAAGTATATGTATCGTTTATCAAGTAATATAGGACTTTCTGATTAAGCCCCGAGATATCGAACCCACAGGGAAAATTTGAAAAACTTTAAAGGAATCAGAAAAATTATCTTTTTACTTTTTTTAAGGCTTTTGAAAGTATGTCTTCATTTTGAAAAGTTTTGAAAGTTGATTTGTCTTTTGAAATTTCCTTAATAAAATGTTAAGCAAGAAAATAAAATTATTATAACTAATAACACTGTATGTAAAATACTATTAACTAGAATATATTTTTCTTTCCTTTTATGAAGTAGTAATAATTATTAAAGTATTGTTGTGGAAGTAATTAAATTTGTTGTGACAGATAGAAGCAAATGTGTTCTTTACCCTTACTTGGTTCTATAAAGAACATAACTTAATTTGAAATTTTTATCATTTTGAACATGGTTAGGCAGGGAAGACACCAGTCTCTCACTCTAGAGTTCCCACAATTCCCACCAACTGGGGGCTAACTTCTCATAACAAAACTCAAAACTTCAAACCAAATGAGGGGGTTTTAGCTTGTCACTCTAAAATCCTCTAATTTTACTCCATTCCATAAAAACATCTTCTAATATTACATTCAATTATATGGACTACAATTCTCACCCATATAATTGCATGTGATTCTTACTAACTTTTATGAGACAATACCGCATTGGATCTTACATAATCTCAAGAAATTCTACAACTTAACAAGCCAAATTAAGAAGTAAACAAAGTTTTCAGAATCAATCTTCACAACTTCTTCCAACTTTAAACACTTATACTTTCCACAACAATTTTCTATAAACTAATTAATTCTCCATTTAAGAAAGATAATGATAAAGTAAACTACTCAGAATTCATTGAGAAAATACAAAAACACATTTATTTGAACTTAAAAACCATAAGAAAAACAACAAACAAAAATAGGTATTAATTAAAAAAAATCTAAAGGTAAGAACAAAAGTAAACACTTATCTGAAAATTCTCTCTACAAGACTCAGGAAGTTCCTCTGAAACTTTAACACTTCACTAAACTACTGCTCCGAGTGGATCTCCCAACTCCGATGACTCAGAATAACTTCAGACTTCAATAAAACTAAATTTAAAAGAAAGAAAAGAAGTGGGAAGAAGAAGACTTCACTCCGACCCTTTTCTCCCTTCAACTCTCTACTCCTACTCTTAATAAAAACTCTCGCAAAATAAAATTAAAATAATTTAAAAACCTGCAAGTGAAGGAACACTTCAAAAGGCATAGGAAGAGCTCCTTAATCTTTCTTAAGACTCTCTTTAAATAGTAAACCAAAAGGTGCCTTGGTGTCTCTTCAAATGTGTCCAGATTCAATGTATCCACCAAAGAATGCACCCCTTCATTCAAACTTGCCGCCCAAAGAAAGTTATGGAAGTTACCAACAAGAGTTGCATCCCATTCCCTTCGAAATTGGCACCAAATTCATTTGAATTTCGATTTTTAACTGTGGAGGCTAAGCGCCGGCCCAACGTCGCTTAGCCGGTAGTGCCAAAATTTTCATTTTTCATCTTTTTTTGATCCAAATTTGATCCAATTTTGCTCCTTTCATCATGACCATCCATTTTCAACATATTTGCAAGAAAAACACAAAATACCTTCCATTAAAGTGCAATATCATTAAAAATAGGTATATAAATGTGCATTAAAATACTATATATTTTAGGTGTATCAAAATACCCCAAACTTAAAATGTTACTTGTCCTCAAGTGGCAGTTAATCTCATAGAACATTTTAGCATGTAAATTATGTAATGAGTTTCTTAGGAAGATAACAAAATTTTGTTCTAAAAATGGAATAGTCCAATTTAGAAAAAATTTCAGTAATTAAAACCAACTTAAAGTTTAGAAAGTTCTTAAGTAAAGGAAAATGACAAATATAAGTTTTTATCTAATTCAGAAATATTTGTAGATTCTTCAAAATATAGGACTCAAACACTTATTTTCCTCACTTAAAAATCTTTATTTGAAAATAATTTTACTTACTATATTATAACCTCAAGCTTTAGATTTTCTCTGAACTTAAAACTTTAGGTATGAAACCAATTTTTGATTAGGCCCTTAAATCCTCAAGCTTCTCCTCCCTTTTCATATACTATTTTTCACTTTTTCTTTTCTTTTTCTTTTTTATTTCTTTTTTATTTATTTTTTTTATAAGGCAAGGATTACTATATCTCGATAGGCCTTTAATGATTTTGAATTTCACCCTTCCATTTAAAATAAAGGTCAGATATACATCTTTCACTTAAAAATCGTAATAATAATATTTGAAAATTACTCTTCAATAAAAGAAATTTAAGCTTTGAAGAATAAAAGTTAAATCTTTTATTTATCCAAAAATACAAAACTTCTTACAAAAGATAGTTTAACTTTATTTAACACCTCTTCGTTAAGAAAATTTTAACTTTAAGTTTTTCATGATTACTATAAATTTTAACTAAATTTATTTATTCATTTCTATATTCAAAATTTTTGTTCCCCTAATATAACTTCATGTACATAATTGTTCTCAATCAAAAATAAGATTTATTTTAAGAATTCTTGAGAATCAAATAAAATTTTAGGTTTTTGAAAATTTTTTTTTTTTAAATCACCCCCAAAACATTAATTTTTAGTTAAGATAAAACATTTAAGCATAAGAAATGATACATGGGTGAGAAATAAAAACTGACATATCATGCTTGCAGGAATTTTTAATATCCTAATATGCAAGTATAAAAATTTAAATAACAGGAGTAAAATGAAATCAAATTTAGTTTTTCAAAACAATTTTTTTATACCTAAAAAAGTAAAAATTTCAAAAAGACTTCTACAGTAATGGAGGTATTCAAAGCAAATACACACCAACAAAAATAACACACAGATACAGATAACAGATGATAGTGGAATTTGAAAAATTTTAAACATGTAGTTTCCTAAGTATTAGTTCCCAATAGTGGTTTATAATCTTCTAATAGTTTTTGAGTTAAAATACACATTACTAAGAACTCTGACAAAACATACACATTAAAACATTTACTATTACACATCACTACCACAAAGCAACATATGAAACATCAATACAACAACAACAATACATCTGAATATGCATAACAGAAAAATAATACAAACTACAGTCTTACATACTATCAAGGTTCATATCACAACACAATGATCAAACTAAATACTAAACAAAACACACATGCATCAATAATAACACCACAACAAAAATAAATAACACTAATCTACTCATCATCCTCATCATCATCATCATCCTGCTCGTTCCAATCCCTATATGGAACATAAGGTATGCAGAATGGATGAGGGGCATCTCAGCACTCTAATCACCTCTAATCAGTCTATCCAAATATTGCTGATAACTCTCCTCATACTCATCATGTTTCACAATATATCTTTCTACATTATCCATCTTACCATCCAAATCTTTCAGATGCTCTCGAGTAAGACTCACTTTTTCAATTTTTTTCTTAACAAACTAGTCTGTGAATCAGTAGATGATGAAACACGTGAAGTACAAGCATGAGAAGTAGATGCAGTAGAAGCAGAAGCAGTAGAAGCCCTACGAAATCCTCCTCTCCAACCAAACCCTGAATGTACAATGTAAGCACCAACGTTTACACTAGTAATTGGTCTCAATGGCTGAAGTACCTCTTCCCATGTTTCAAACTTCACTCCAGATCATTCGCATAATGAATGAATCAAGGAAGGATATCTCATACCTGCAGTCGTGGTTGATCTAGCACAGTTCAAAACATAATCATAAATTATACCTCTAATGTCAATAGGCTTCCCTTGCTGAATACAATGGTTTAACACAACTCTTTCTCTCGTTACGTCACTAGTATGACTCAAAGGTAACAACTTAGATGAGATAAAATAATGCCACGCCTTAGAAATGACATTCAATTTGGAAGCAAGAAATTTCAATCTTCTATCATTAATTATTTTCCATAATCTTCTTCCATCAATCAGAAAGTCCATGATCTCATCTAATTCTTCTTCCGTAGGATGATAGTTAGAATAAAAACAAAACATGTCAGGAGGTAGTCCATAAGAAGTATTGATTGCCCTAGAAGAAATTTTGACCTCATGCCTCCTATCCATCACTTGATTCTCTTCTGCAGTAGGCAAATTTGCATAAAATTCTCTAACCACAGAAACAACAGCAACAACAGAGAAGCAACAGTAATTCTCTCAGATCCTTCTAGCAATCATTTCTTCAATCATCTCTCCTAGTTTACTAAACACACGCTCAGGAATCAACTTACGTGACTGCAATGCATCGATGTATCGTTCCTCAGACCTCATACTAACAAATTTGTCAGAATCAAATATTGTCTTTTCTCGTGCATGATTTGACTTTGGAGCCATCTCTAAAAATTCACGAAATAATTCACCATAAATTCCAAAATCAAACTAAACTTGTTAAAATATCTTCCAAAAGATATTTTCATTAAATCCAAGCAATTTCTCAAGTTTTTCCTCAAATTTTCACCATGAATAGTGATTTTAAGATTTTCCAAAATGTACTCAAAATACATGGTGAAAATAAAAATTTTTACTTAGGAATAGTGCTCTTACCTCAAGGAATCCAAATCTAACAATTTTTGTTGAGATCGGCTCTTAAATGATCCACAATATGATGCCCTAGGCTCCTCTTTCGTGATATACCGAAGGTTGAAGACGATGGGACGGTTTAAAAATGGCAATTTTTGGGAGTTTAACTGTTGGGAACCAATTTTCACGAACTGGCGCCTAAGCGCGAACTTTCGGCGCTTAGCCGCGAAATCTGGCGCTTAAGCGACAGCACTTTGGCGCATAGCTGCCAATACTTAGATTTTCACAATTAAGGTATATGCACTAAATAACTTGGTTAATCACCCTTAACTACTCCAGAAAAATTATTTCTCCCCACATAAATTTTCCAATATTCCAAATCAAAATTTAATATCCATTGATTCCACACAAATTTCACAAAAATACAAACTTATATTAAAACAAACATAACACTTAATACAATTCTAGAATTTCTATCCATAAATAAAGGATGAAATTCTCTAAATACAAGAGACTTTAATCTCAAACTGATAAGTATACATCTCTAGGATGTAACCATCACAACATGAGGCTTTGTTAATACTTAAATATAAACACTAAACACACCAAAACATAACACACATAAAAACTAAACATAACACATAAGAACACTAAACAAAAAGCACTCTTAATTCCATTCTCCATTAGGTGGATTATATCCCGAACCATTATGATTCTCATTTGACCCTTATGGAATATAAATTTGATAGAACGGGCGATAATTGTTCATTCTTACATCTTCATTTTCAATTCATTTGTTCTTTACAAATACCACTTTATCTGCTTCTTCTACGTACCTTGAATGACTGAATTGCATCTTGATTTTCCATCCCATGTGCTCCAACTGTAAGTTACTTTCATTGATCTTTGCTTTCATTGAAGTCACTCGGGCTTCAATATTTGCAATCATTTCTACAATACCTTGAATACTAACAGCGAGATATCCATTAAATAATTCTTTAGCACTATCACTAATGAACTTACTTCTATCAGAATCTTGCTTCTTCTTCATCTCATTCTCCCAAGAAGACATGATGCACTCAAAACTCTCTTCTTAAGACTCAGAAATGAAAATAGGACTTGGGGCAAGTGTTTCTCTTAAATCAGGTCCTTTTTATAGACTTGGGAAGTGCTAAATCTGCCCCCAAGATGTTTTAAAACTCCAAAATAACTTCCAAAACTACTCCCCCACGATCTAGGCTTCTAGAACCTCATTTTTCACGTTTTTTATAACTACGGCGCCTAAGCACCAACTAGTCGGCGCTTAGCCGCCAGTGCTCAATTTTGCACAGGTCTGATAAGTGTTCAAATTTTCATTCTGACTTCTCTAAATCATCAATTAAGGTCAAATCTACTATAGTTTAAAAACTCCAAATTACTACCACTAAAAACATAAAAAAAACCAAACAAAGCAAACAAAGCACACAAAATAAACATAAAGCAAAGCACACCGATATTTATGGGTTGCCTCCTACAAAGCGCTTATGTCTTCATCCTGACATACCCAGAACTCATTCTGAGTGACCCAACATCAAATTATTATCAGATTTACATTTATTGATTGAAAAATATAGTTTAAGTCTATGTCTGTTAACTTTAAATATTTTTCCAGTCTTAGGATCTTCAATATCTACACTTCATAAGAATAAACTTTTATCAAAATAAATGAACCCATCCACTTGGACTTAAGTTTTCCAGAAAATATTCTCAATCTAGCATTATATAGTAAAACTTTTTGTCCTAGTACAAGATTTTTAGTAAGAATCTTCCAATCATGCTATATCTTCATCTTTTCCTTATAAATCTTAGCATTTTCATAAGATTCATTCCTTATTTCTTCAAGCTCATTCAATTTCAATAATATCTTTTCAGCAGCATCTTTCAAATTATAATTGAACTCTTTAATAGCCCAATATGCTTTATGCTCAAGTTCAAAAGGTAAATGACGAGCTTTTCCAAAAATCGGCTTATATGGGGACATTTACATAGGTGTTACGTAAGCGATCCTATAGGTCCACAAAGCATAATCCAGTTTGATTAACCAATCCTTTCTATTTGGATTAACAGTTTTTTCCAATATTCTTTTAATTTCACGATTGGATAATTCAACTAAACCACTTGTCTGCGGATGATAAGCAGAAGCAATGCGATGATTAATATGATATTTGTTTGCTAACTTCCCAATAATCGCATTTCTAAAATGACTTCCTTCTTTAGTTATGATTACTCTTGGTATTCCAAATCTGTAAAATATATTCTTTTTTAAAAACTTTGCAACACTTTGAGCATCACATCAAGGTAAAGAAATAACTTCAATCCATTTGGAAAACATAGTCTACTGCCATCAAAATATAAACATTTCCAAAAGATGGTGTAAATGGACCCATAAAATCTAGTTCCCAAACATCAAATATTTCAACTTCCAACATATAATTGAGGGGCATCTCATTTATTCTAGAAATATTGCCTACACGCTGAAATCAATCACAGTTTTTAATTTAAACATTCACATACATAAAAATTGTAGGCCAATAAAATCCTAATTGTAATATTTTATATGAAGTTTTATCACTTCCAAAATGTCCCCCATAATCAGAATCATGACATTTTTGAATAATTTCATAAGTCTCTTCCAAAGGTACACATCTTTAAATTATTAAATCCTTTCCTTGTTTATATAAAAAAGGGTCATCCCAAAAATAAGTCTTAGCATCGGACATAAATTTTTTCTTTTCTTCAAATCATAGGGTATAATATTACTAACAATAAAGTTTACTATGTTTGCATACCGTGGAACACACAATTTTTTAACAGTGAACAGTTTTTCATCAGGAAAATGTTCATTAATTTCTTCAGTATCACAGAGAGATTTTTCAATTTCAAGCTTGAACAAATGATCAACAATTTGATTATCAGAACCCTTCCTATCTACTATCTCAAAATCAAATTCTTTCAAAAGAAGAATCCATCTTATCTGTCTCGGTTTTGCATCATTTTTCTTCATTAAGTATTTAATAGTAGAATGATCAGTATGCACCACACATTTAGTTCTAATTAAATATGAATGAAATTTATCAAAGTCAAATACTATAGCTAATAACTCTTTCTCAGTATTAGTATAATTAATTTGAGCTTCATTAAGAATTTTACTGGCATAATAAATTACTTTGAAAATTTTATCATATTTCTGACCTAAAACAGCACCAATAGCATAATCACTAGCATCACACATTAATTCAAAAGGTTTTCCCAATTTTGTCAAAATTATTATGGGTGTGGTGAGTAATTTTTCTTTTAATGTTTCAAAGGCTTTGAGGAAATCATCATCAAAATTAAAAATTGCATCCTTTTCCACTAAACGACATAAAGGTTTTGTAATCTTTGAAATCTCTTTGATGTAGCGCCTGTAGAATCCAGCATGTCCTAAAAAACTTGTAATTCCCCTTACATTGGTTGGGCAAGGTAAATTAGATATTACTTGAATTTTTGTAGGATCTACCTCCAAACCTTTTTCTAAAATCAGATGTCCCAAAATAATTTCTCCTGCTACCAGAAATTGGCATTTTTCCCAATTAAGGGCCAAATTAGTTTCTTCACAACATTTTAGAACTTTAGATAGATGTTCTAAACATGATTCAAATGAAATTCCAAACACTGAAAAGTCATCCATAAAAACTTCAATCCCTTTTTCAATTAAATCACAAAAAATAGCCATCATACATCTCTGAAATGTAGCAGGGGCATTACATAAACCAAAGGGCATTCTTCTAAAAGCAAATGTACCATAAGGACTGGTAAACGTAGTTTTCTCTTGATCCTCAGGAGAAATTTGAATTTGGTGGTAACCAATATATCCATCCAGAAAACAAAAGTATTTATGCTCAGCTAGTCTAACCAACATTTGATCTAGAAAAGTGAGTATAAAATGATCTTTCCTTGTGGCAAGGTTTAATTTTCTATAATCAATGTATATTTACCACCCTGCAACTTATCTTGTTGGTATCATTTCATTTTTCTCATTAAAAGTTACAGTTACTCCTTTCTTAGAAACACAGTGAATAGGACTAACCCATGCACTATCTGAAATAGGGTAGATAATTCCAGCATCCAACCATTTTAAAATTTTTTTCTTAACAACGTCTTTCATGATAGGATTTAATCTCCTTTGGAGATCAGCCCGTGGTTTGCAATTATCTTCCATAAGAATTCTGTGCATACAAATTGAAGGACTGATTCCTATAATATCAACAATTTTCCATCCAAAGGCTTTCTTGTGCTTCTTCAAAATTTCATGTAAACTCACTTCTTCTTTTTCAGTTAATTGAGAAGAAATTATAACAGGCAAGGTTGAGGATTCACTTAGAAAAACATACTTCAAATGATCAGGAAGCATTTTTAGCTCAAGTTCAGGAGGTTTTTCAATTGATGGACCATAAGATTCATCTTTCTCAGTCATATCCAACAATTCAAAACTTTCACGAACATACTTTAAATCTTCCTCTTGAAAATCTTCAGAATCAAATAACTCCTCTTCTTGCTTATATTTCAATTCTTCTCTTTCAGCTTTCTCTTCATAAGTTGATTTGAAATGACATTCACTTAAATATTCAATAACATCCATCCTATAACACTCAACTTCTTTACCTCTAGCAGGATACTTCATCGATTTTGAAATATTAAATACAATAGTTTGATCATTAACCCTCATCGTTAATTCCCCTTTTTGCACATTTATGATGGCTCTGCCTATAGCTAGAAAAGGTCTCCCTAAAATTATGGGTATCTCTTTATCTTCCTCCTTATCTAATACAATCCACAAGAAAAATAAATTGATCCACTTTTACCAAAACATCTTCTATAACTCCTTTAGGATATGTGATCGAACGATCTGCTAATTGCAGAGTTACAGTAGTTGGGGTTATTTCTCCTAGTCCCAGTCTCTTTAATATTGATAGAGGCATAAGGTTAATGCTTGCACCAAAATCACATAAAGCTTTTCCACAAAATCTTTCTCTGATTGCACAGGAATTGTGAAACTACTAAAATCTTTAAGTTTTTTAGGAAGCTTTTTCTGAATTATTGCACTGTACTCCTCACTAAGTGCAACAGTCTCATTTTCTTCAAACTTCCTCTTTTTATTAAGAATATCCTTCATAAATTTTGCATAGCTTAGCATTTGTTCTAGGGCTTCAGCAAATGGAATATTAATGGTAAGCTTCTTTAATATCTCAAAGAAATTTAAAAATTGCTTATCCAACTTTTGTTAATGAAGTCTCTGAGGAAATGGAGGTGGTGGTTTTTCTAAATCAACCTTAGGTGTAAAAATAGGTTTTTCAAAACCTTTTGGAGCGTCCTCTTTAAGTCTTTCAATCTCTTCTTTCTCTACTTCGGTTTCTTTTTGAACTCTACCTTCCAATTCTTTTCCACTTCTTAGTTGAATTGCTTTTACTTGTTCTTTATTCTTTTCTCTTGGATTCACTTCAGTATTACTTGGAAGCATTCCTTGAGATCTATTACTTAAGGTATTTGCAATTTGTCCCAATTGATTTTCAATATTTCTGATGGTTGCTCCTTAAATTTGTAATTGATTTCCCATATGTGATATTACTTCTTCCATTGACAACTTCTTCTCTTTATATTGTAAAGCATTGTTATAATTAGAAAGATAAGTTAATCTATTATTATTATTACCTTGGTTGTTCCAATTCCCCAATGGGTGTACCTGATGGTTCCCCCATTGTTGATTAACACCACCCTGATTATTGTTATTCTAGTTAAAATTTGGATGATTCTTCCAACCTGGGTTATAATAATTGGAATATGGGTTGTTAGGATTACTTATAGAATTCACAGCTTCTTGTGAAGAATAAGAATCAACCATTTGGCCTAATGAATTTTCTTCAATCATGTGATTTAGTTGAGAAAAATTCATCCTAAATTGGTCTAGCTTTCTTGATATAGCAACAACTTGATTTGCTAACATTTTAAAAGCATCATTTTCATAAACAATGGCTACCTTTTCAGGATTTAACCTTTTAAAAGACCATTGAAAATTATTAGTAGTCATTTCTTCAATTAAAGCATAAGCATCAGAAAATGGTTTAGACATTAATGATCCACCAGCAGCAGTATCGATGATTGATCTAAGAGATCCAACTTATCAATTATAAAAAGTCTGAATTATTAACCAATCTGGTATCGCATGATGTGGACATCTCCTGAGGAGATCTTTAAATCTTTCCCATGCTTCATATTTTGATTCCCCTTCAAACTGACAAAAAGATGTTATATCATTTCTCAACTTAGCAGTCTTACATGGTGAAAAATATTTAGCAACGAACTTTTGTGACAGTTCACCCCAAGTTCTTATTGATCCAGGTGGTAATGAATGTAACCATATTTTAGCTTTATCCCTTAGTGAGAAAGGAAAAAGTCTAAGTTTAATAACATCATGCGAAAAACCATCATATTTAAAAGTAGCACACAACTCTATAAAATTAGCAATATGCAAATTAGGATCTTCAGTTGTTGCTCCCCCAAACTGATTATTAGACACCATTTCGATAATAGCAGGTTTATCAAAAGAATTAGCAGCTACAGCAGGGTTTTGAATACTACCACGAAATTCATCTACTGTAGGGTTAACATAATCTCTTAAAGGTCTTAATTCTTGATGGATGCCTACATTTTGATTTTGTGATTTGTCATTTCTTGAATATTTTTATCTTTTTCTGTATTTTTTAATTTTTTTTATTTTTCTGATAGTTCTTTCTAATTCAGAATTGTAAGGCACAATTCCCTCAAAACCTGAATTATGCATACAACAATAAAATAAAACAAAACACTACACACTAAGAAAAACAAAGAAAAGTAAAAATTTAAAATTTCTTAATTCTTTTTAAAATGAAATTTTAATTATTTTCCCCGGCAGCAACGCCAAAAACTTGACTCCACACCAAATATATGTGCTGATGATTTAGATATGAAAATTATGATTTTATAATATGGGATACTACGCAAGTATATGTATCGTTTATCAAGTAATATAGGACTTTCTGATTATGCCCCGAGATATCGAACCCACAGGGAAAATTTGAAAGTCATTAAAGGAATTAGAAAAATTATCTTTTTACTTTTTTTATGGATTTTGATAGTATTTCTTGATTTTGAAAAGTTTTGAAAGTTGATTTGTCTTTTGTAATTTCCTTAATAAAATGTTAAGCAAGAAATTAAAATTATAATAACTAATAACACTGTATGTAAAAAACTATTAACTAGAATAGCATTTTCTTTCCTTTTATGAAGTAGTAATAATTATTAAAGTATTGTTGTGGAAGTATTTAATTTTGTTGTGACAAATAGAAGCAAATGTGTTCTTTACCCTTACTTGGTTCTATAAAGAACATAGGTTAATTTGAAATTTTTATCATTTTGAACATTGTTAGGCAGGGAAGATACCAGTCTCTCACTCTAGAGTTCCCTCGATTCCCACCAACTGGGGGCCAACTTCTCATAACAAAACTCAAAACTTCAAAACAAATTAGAGGGTTTTAGCCTGTCACTATAAAATCCTCTAATTTTACTCCATTCCATAAAAACATCTTCTAATATTACATTCAAGTATATGGACTACAATTCTCACCCACATAATTGCATGCGATTCTTACTAACTTTTATGAGACAATACCGAATTGGATCTTACATAATCTCAAGAAATTCTACAACTTAACAGGCCAAATTAAGAAGTAAACAAAGTTTTCAGAATAAATCTTCACAACTTCTTCCAACTTTAAACACTTATACTTTCTACAACAATTCTCTATAAACTAATTACTTCTGCATTTAAGGAAGAAAAAGATAAAGTAAACTACTCAGAATGCATTGAAAAAATACAAAAATACATTGATTTGAAATTAAAAACCATAAGAAAAACAACAAACAAAAACAAGTATTAATTAAAAAAAACTAAATGAAAGAACAAAATTAAACACTTATCTGAAAATTCTCTCCACAAGACTCAGGAAGTTCCTCTGAAACTTTAACTCTTAACTAAACTACACCTCAGAGCGGATCTCCCAACTCCGATGACTCAGAATAACTTCAGACTTCAATAAAAACTAAACTTAAAAGAAAGAAAAGAAGTGGAAAGAAGAAGACTTCACTCTGACCCTTTTCTCCTTTCTACTCTCTACTCCTACTCTTAATAAAAACTCTAGCAATATAAAAGAAAATTAATGTAAAAACTTGCAAGTGAAAGAACCCTTCAAAAGGCAAAGGAAGAGCTCCTTAATCTTTTCTAAGATTCTCTTTAAATAGTAAACCAAAAGGTGCCTTAGTGTCTCTTCAAATGTGTCCAGATTCAATGTATCCACCAAAGAATGCACCCCTTCATTCAAAAATACCGCCCAAAGGAAGTTATGGAAGTTACCACCAAGAGTTGCATCCCATTCCCTTTGAAATTGGCGCTAAATTCATTTGAATTTCGATTTTTAACTGTGGCGGCTAAGCGCCGGCCTAGTGACGCTTAGCCGCCAGTGCCCAAATTTTCATTTTTCATCTTTTGTTTCTCCAAATTTGATCCAATTTTGCTCCGTTCAATGTGACCATCCATTTTCATCATATCTAGAAGGAAAACACAAAATACCTTTCATTAAAGTGCAATATCATTAAAAATAGGTATACAAATGTGCATAAAAATACTATATATTTTAGGGGTATCAATGTTCATGTTCAATCAATGGGTGATATCAGAGGAGAAACCATCACTGAATAAGAGGAGTAGTATATTTTCTTTACTTATATGTTTTTATGTGTTTAGACCTGATTTGAACTTACTAGTTTGCTTGCTTTCGATGTTTGATTTTTTATCTCAGTATAGTTGAGATTAAGATTGGAATGTTTGTTTTCAGCGTTTAGAGTGTTGTGGCTTGGATTGCGACGCTGAATTGATGAACAAAGGTTGAGAAAATACCTAACTTATGTGTGTTGTGTAATGTGTACTATAACGCTTGGATTTTATAAATAATTGTGATGTTTTGTATTGTGAATGTTTATTTTTGTTAATTCATCACATATTCACTAAAAATTATGTTAATAATGATCGAACGGATGTCGACGAGACTTGAAATTGATCGAAATCGCAAAAATTTGGAAATTGAACAAATTTTAAGAATCTCGCCGACAGCGCCCTCGAGGCTGCCGACAGCGAGTTTTTCCCGAGACTATTGATATTTAATTCTATTGAGCTCGCTTGTTTATTGATATTTCGAGGCTGCCGATGGAGAGATCCTAAAAATTACCTTTTAACTGCGATTTTGACTTGTCAACCGCCACTATTCATCATCTTCTTCCCTTATTTACAGAAAATTTCGACCTAGGCTTTAGAAATCCTGGATTTGGGGAAATTTCAACTCATTTTGACACCACATTTGATCATCACATGGTAAGAGCTTTCCTCCGATGTAAATTTTTTTTATTTTCACCATTAATTTCATCCACAATTAGGAATTCTAGAAAAATTGAAAATGTGGAGAAAATACTTGGAAGAAATTCATGCAACTTAATTTAGAACTCTTAAAGTTACCTTTGGAAGCTATTTTATCATTATTTTGGAGTTTAGTTTAGATTTTTGTAAATTTGATAGATCAAAAAGTGGCTCCCCGATAGAAGAGGTGACTTGAGTTTGATAAGGCTCAATTTACAAATGCAAGAGCCCAGTCAAGGTATACTTCTATCTTCCAAAGAAAGAAATGTATACAAGACAAAGTTTTTGATAATCCTGGAGGAGAAGTAGAACGAGTTATCAGGGTAAGGAGTTGGGAAAGCTTTTGGTACACTACAAACGAAGCTGCTGTAGAAGTTGTAAAAGAGTTATATGAGACTCAGCTTGAGGATGAGCGTGTAAAAGTAAGAGGTTTATCTGTTGATTTTAATGCTGCCCGCATAAATTCCTTTTACGAACTTCACAATTTTTATTCTAGCAAGTATGAAACATTTTGAACCATGGAAGGTGTGTTAAATGATGTCATTGACTTTCTCACTGATGGGAAAGGGACATGGAAAATTAAACAGCGTGAACAGATAAATTTTCCTCTTTCCATGATGAATGCCACAGCGAATGCATGGCATTATTTCATTTTTTCTACTTTGCTACCTACCTTCCACCATAGTGTAGGTTAAAAGTCAAAAGATAGAACGGTTCTGAATTTATGTATTCAGAACAGTAGAAGCATTAATGTGGGGAATATAATTTATAAGAATATTTTGGCCACGACAAAGAGTGAATCAAGTGGAGGTCTAGGACATCTTGGCCTCATTTATGCACTTTTTGCCAATTATCTGGAGTTGAAGCTAGTGATGATGAAGAATGGTTTTACACTATGAAACCCATTAGTAAAGCTAATTTGAAGATATATGAATCCCATGAAGAATGGAGATCTAGGAGAAGGAGTAAAACACCTTCTACTAGTAGAGATATCCCCTCTACTAGTTATGACCCTCCTGCATCAAGTTCCCCTACTCTTTATGATTTGATGAATGAAATGACCTACCGCGGAAATGTTTTGAAAAGTTAGATGAAAGACTTGAGTGAATAGATCAGAGGATTGAAGGATTAGAGTGAAGACATGATCATGATAGTGAGTATCTTCAGTGGCATTCTGATTTCGAGATTGCTTTTTACAATGCTCAGGCCAGACACTATAGAGGTGAGCCAGATGTTACTTTTCTTGAATGCCCCGATATACTCATTATCAGCCCAATCCAGCTGCTGACCAAGGAGATGAAGACAGAGTATGGGATTTCGAAGTCTAATAAAAAATTTGATGATTGTGATGTGTGTGTGTGTTTTGCTGTAGTATTTTTATTCTGTTATTTATATTCTTTGTACTGTATTATTTTCTAAAATGTGTATTTTGTTTGTAGTATGTATTTCATTTCTAGATGAATTGTGATGTGTAGATTATAATTGTAATTGTGAATTCTAAGATTAAATAGTAAACTGTTTGTTATTATATTGTGAAATGGAAATGATATTTGGTATGGTACTGTGTAGTGTAATCAATTGTGATTGTTAAATGTTTTATTTTATGTACTTATTTCAAAATTTCTTTACCCCAGCAAAAATGACCAAAATATGAAGATTTTACTTTGGGCGCCGACAGTGGATTTTTCCCGAGAGTTCAGAAAATATATTGCGAAGAAGGTCGCCGACGGTGAGCTCAACCCCGCTGATAGCGAGCCTTAACAGATATGGCACAAAACTTAGTATTCTAGAAGCCCGTCGATGGCGAGATCGAGGCCACCGACGGTGAGTATGTCGGTTCTCTCACGAGGTGCATCGAATGTGGACAATTTTTGAAGGAATGCTTGGGCAACTCTTGGAAACTCTTCTACAACTTTTAAAGAAACATTTAGAGGCCGAAAAAAGTGTGTCCACTGTGTCTATTAGTGTTGGTGGTGCCATTAGAGTATTAGAGAGTTAGTTTGATTAGTGTTAATTGTGAGGGATTCTTTGAGAGATTGTAAGAGTGGAAGGAAAGTGAGACATTTCTTCTCCTTGCCGCTTCGAAGGAGAAATTTATGTGTCTTAAAGAAACTAAGAGATTTAGAGGAACTTCAAGGAGTTTGCTTGGGGAGGAGTTCGAGATAAGTTGTATTTACTTATTATAGTTTGTATAACTTTACTTATATATATGAAATCCAAGTTTTGTCGTATCATCTCCATAAGATCTGAGTAATTTCTCTATCTTTCTCCTTGTTTTGAGATTATGTGAAATGGTGATTTAAATTAGTTGTGCCAAGAGATGTTAAAGAAGTTGTGATAATCTTTTCACTTTAATATTAATTTAATTTCAATCTGCCCAATCGATTTGTTAAAACATGTTGATTTTTACAACTAAAGTGAAGATTACATCCAAGATTTAGGCAGGTCAAAGTCCTTAATAGTAGGGTACAAATAAATATGCAAATATTATTGATCGGGCGTATAATTGGATATTTTAGAGTGACAGACTAAAATCCTCGATTCGGTCCTATCGTTTGGGTGCTGAAGTGTAGATGTTATCCCTTAGACGAGGGGAACAAGGGAGCCTCAAAGTGAGAGCCAGTATCCTCCCAGCCTAGCCGCAGATTAAGTAACCAAGCATAGGATTAGTCAATGTTTATTATGCTTGGACTAAAGGGTAAAGAATAGGTATGCTCCTATTTTGCATAACACAATTTTAAACTAATTCTAAATATTCATTCACTTAAATTTCATAACAAGGAGAATGATGCTCGCTTATAAATTGAACCTCACATTATTAGTACAAGTAGTTATTGTTAGTATTATTAGTTTATTAAAATTACATCTTATTTAATATTGCTTATTAGTGACAAATAGGCAATTTGACTACAAGTTTGTGATTCTAAATTGGTTTCTAAAATCCTAGTTCGTAGCCTCTAAAATATTACCTGTGGGATCGATATCCAGGACTCCACTAGAGCCTTGTATTACTTGAGCAATAAGTACACTTGCGTTAATAAGAGTAACTCTGCGATTACTGAATATATTATACACTTTTATATCAAATTCATATGTTGACCTCATTTTTGATGAGGTCTTCTCTTCTCCTTTTAGTACTTAGGATCTAGCCTTAGGCTTTTCCTTTGACTATCCTAGAGGACTAGAAATTGAATCCACCACTTAGAAATTCAAACTACTTCTTAACTCCCTACAAACCCCACAAGTTGATTGTAGACCCCTAATCACCTAGAGGGTTGAAATCAAACATGGAGGTTTAAAGGATGAGTTCCCCATAGGACTTTTTTGCCTTAGGAATACCCGCGTGGCTCGGTGCAGTGAGGATTGACTTGCACATACACTACACTCTCACACACATTCCAAGTCCTAAAACCACACTCTCACCCAACTTGACCTCCGACTCATGTAGGTAATTCATATGGATGGTCCTTAACCCCTAAGCCCCTACGCAAGAGGGTTAGGAACAACATAGTGAATGCCTCAAATGAGTCCTCTCATGGCTTATATGAGCTTAACATGGCTTCATGGCTCAACCAAAGTGATTCCATTTCACTCAAATTTGATCAATTTTCATTTTTCCAAAATTTCAATTTTTGACCCCCGGGGCCCAGACCTACCAAACCTACCAAATGCCCTTGAAACTACCCAAAATTTGCAAAATCACCTATATTACCCAAAATTTCTCAAAATCAGCCCTAAACATTTCCCCCCACTCAATATGATCATCCATAGCCAAAAATACCAAAAATTCCAAAAGTACCCCCCAATAACCTCCAAATACCCAAATGCCCTTCTTAGCCCAAAAATTCAAAAATTCCAAAAATTCCCAGAAAATTCCAAAAAATCCCAAATATTCTCAATTTCATTTTGTTAAACTAAACTATGGGCCAATTTGGTCAATTTACCCCACTTTTGCCAAAACCCCCAATTTGCTCAAAAGGCAAACCCAAATGAACCCAATGTCAAACCAAACCTTTCCAATTGACCTTAATTTTTGTCCAATTCAATTCTAAACTTCAATTCAATATCCCCAATATCAATATAGACCAAATCCAAGACCAATTTGATTGACATTTGAATCCAATTTCATTTTTAAGCTTAAAGCCCAATTTTGACCCATAACCCAAACTTAGCCCAAACCAACCCAATTCAACTCCAATTAACCCCAAACCTTTTCTAAATCTTCCCTAACATCTCCACAAACAAAACACTAACATAGTTTGCCCAAAATTTGGACCCAAACCTTACTCAAATTCAACCCAAACCCAAAATTCCCGAAATAGGCCTAAATCCACCATGAACCCAAATAGGCCAAAATCCCAAAATTAAAGCCCAACCAAGGTTGAAAACTCTTTGTTACACTCTCATAAACATTTCTCAACATTGAATTTACATCAAATTCAACATTAGCCCAACCTTAGCCAAAGTTAGTCCATTTTGACCTATTTTGACCCTATCACCAAGGGGACCCCAATTAGACTCAATTCAATTCCAAATCACCTCAAATTTGTCTCAAATCACTCATGACACATCCCTAAACCTAACCCAACATTTATTTAGCATGGCCCTTTGCAAAATTTTTCATATAAAAGCCAATTTTGAAACATAAAAGCCCATTCCCTTAAACCATTTTAAAGAACACCTTTACCAAATTTTAAAAGCCCAAACCCATCCTAAAGCCCACATTACAATCTCATCTCATCCTCACTCAATTAATATCACACCCTAAGTGCTAAATCCATCATGAAAATCAAACCAAAAAGGTATTATGCCAAATCCCATCAAATAACCCCAAAATTTCCAAAAATTTCTAAAACCCTTTTCCATGAAAATTGACCAAACTCTTGCCACGCCAAATGTGAGCCATGAAGCCATGTGTAAGCCACATGAAGCCATGGATGGTTTGACTTTTCACCAAGCTATTAATGGCAAGGGGAGGAGGACCTTTTCTAAGCTCTCACTAAACCTTTTTATTCCTTTTAATGTATCACCCTAACCCAAAATTAACTTAAAAAAAGTTGATGTGGACTTCACCACACATGTGAGCCTGACCCACCTGACCTCCTCAGCCCAAAATCAGGCCATGGGGAGATGAACCAAACCCAAAACCATGGCTTGGACCAAATCAAGCCAAAATGGACACTCCTCCATGCCACTTTGATCCAACACCTTTACACTTGGCAAAACTTAAATGAACCCACAGGAATCAAGCCCTGACTTCCCTGAGCCTGAGGTTGACCTGACCCTGGTCGGCCAGCCACCACAGTCGCTGGAAAATGCCATGGCTAAAACCTTGGGATGAGCCAAAGTTTGGAATTCCCACCTACTGAGCTGCCCCATGCCCAATGACCATTGCAGCTGTTCTTCCCTTGCCCTGTGCAGTTGATCCAAGCCCCTAACTCCCCCTGGGAAGCCATGGCCATGGCTATTTAAGCCAGCCAATCCCTCACGGACAAAAAGTTGACTTAACCAAACCTTCACAGAATCCATCCAAACTCCTCACAAAGCTTCCCCTAGCCAAGAGCAATCCATCCCCACTGTTCTCCTGCCCTAACTCCCACTGATTGAGCTTAATTTTAGAGCTCAATTCTCAAGCCAGAACAGGACACTCTCAAATCCTCCACCAAAATCAAATTAAACTCACCCACACCTGCATAAGACCAAGAGAAGGAGTTCCTCAGTGAAAGCCCCCTCTCCAGGCCACCCATTTGTTCTAGCCTCCAAAGGTTGAATTCGGGTCTGGTGGAAATCAGGTCTAGGCAATTCCCCAGGGCCAGAGACTTCATCTGGAGCTTGCTTAGGTTCAATCGAAGGTGACACAACTCTCAGATCGAAGCCACACTTCTCTGAGCAAAGGTATGAGCTCTCTCTTCTTCCCGAGCTTCTGGACATTCTCTATTTTGATTGGGTTAATTTCATGCCATATAAACCATATGGATGTGTTCGTCTCTTCAAGATGAATCCATAGAGTATAAGAACGTAGAAATCGGTTAAGAATCGAGAGAGATATCAAGCCTGGAAGATGGACGGCTCTCGGGTGAAGTCGATCGGGGACGATGAACGGATGTCGTCCATTCACGCGTGTAATGGATGGACGACTCAGATGGCGTCGGACCGGGAGATGATACATGAATGGCGGGCCCCCGCAGCACTGACTCAAATGGCGGCGCCGAATCAGAGCGCGCCGCGGGGCCTTTCGGAGCTGCCGAGGATGGCGTGGCGCCGCGTGGATAAGTAGGAAATTAGGACTATTTTCTATTTATTTAATTACCAGAACTTCAAAAATCCATATCTTTGCATAGAAAAATTACAAAAATAAAATAAAAATACTCTCTTGCTTAGTGAACAAAGGAGAATATTGTGGAAAAGAAATCAAGTCATTTCATCAAGTATTTTATTTTTAATGATTTATTTACTCTCTGCATTGTTTTAATTCTTCATTTACATAGGAAATTCACCATGGCATGAAACCATAGGGCTTTTAAAGCCTCTGAACTTGGGAACATTCCCTGAATTTTCCAAGGTCAGAGGCCATCCCTATAAGAAGTTAATGATTTTCCAAGTTCATGTTACTATTTTGAGTATTTTAATTCCAATAATTAGCATATTGAGAAATAAATTATAGGAAAATTTGGTGATGTTTCTTATGACCAGAGAAACCTAGGAAAAATAGGTTTTGAGTTAATTCACATGGAACAACCCTAATTGGCCTAAACACCCAAAATTGAACTTTAATTAATTAGGGTTAACTACAAATCAAATTAACTTGGAAATAATTCTCCACTGATCTTTAGGATTAGAGGAACATCACATACAAATTTGAAATCAATTGGAAATGTTTAACCTCACTAAATGGATTAATTAAGTCACATAACCAAAATTAAACTTTAAAAATTCATAACTCACAAAATACTTTTAAAAAATTCACAAAAATAGTTTTGGGGCTTCTCTGATATCATAGGAATTTAGGAAAATTAAAATTGTAATTTTCTAAAAAAGTTGATTTTTATCATTATTTAAATATTTTTAATAATTAAAAAAATAATAAAAATCATAAAAATATTAAAAATCACCAACATGTCACATTTTAAATTCTAATCACCTAGGAACAAACCAAATATTTTTCCTAAGTCTCTAGGGTGAGATATTGAATTTTAAAGGCTTAAAACAATTTTTGAATTAAAAAATTATTTTCTTATCATTTCCACTAAAATAATTCTAATAAATCAAAGAAAAATAAGAAAAATATAAAATTTGGTTCTCTGACTTCCCTGAGGTCAGAGAGATTTTTAAAAAATATAAAATCCATTTTTCAACTTTTATTTCTTTTTTTAATTAATTAATACTCCAAAACACAAAATAATTCTAATAAATAAAATATAATTCAAAAAATCTCCAAAATTGGCCTAAATGGTCCTCTGGTCATTAGGAACATCCCATAATTTTCTTAAGGATAGAAACATTTTCTTGATCATGTTATTGAATTTTCCCTAAAAACCCCTATTTTCCATTAAAAATAATTACATAAATAAAGTAAATACAAAAAAATCACATTATCTCCTCTAATGCCTTAACTGACATGTGAGTGAGGTTACATAAAAATTTCAAGTTCATTTGAGCTTAGTTTAGTGAGTTATATAATTATTAAGCTTGAAGGGCAAAAGGGTAATTAAAAATTTCAACCCTTAATTAAAATTTTAGGATTAATCAAAAAGGGGAGGGTAAAATATTTGATTTTAAACTGATTTTGGATGATTGAAACTTAAATGATTGAGGGTAGAAACCTACTAACCATTTCAAATATAATTAAAATAGGACTTTAATTAATTAATTAATTGAAATTTTGGAAGAATAATAGAAATTGGAATTATTAAAGTAGGGATATTATTAAGAGGATATTTATGCTTTAATTTATAAAACCCTGAATTAATCACTTCAATGATATTTAATTCTTAACTAAAAGGATAATCCTAACTTAAAATTTAAAATGCTAAACAATTTAACAAATAAATTTAATTAAATTTAAGGTGTTGGGATTAAATTAAATCAAAATCTAAATCAAGTTAACACCTTAACGATTAAATTAAATCATATTTAATATATTAAGATAAAAATTAAAATTAAATCAAAATAAATTAAATCAAATTAAGTTGAATTAAAATTAAATTAAATTAAAATTTAAAATTAAGTTAAATTAAAAATTAAATTAAATTAAATTAAACCAAATTAAATTAAAATAAAATTAAATTAAAATAAATTAAATTAAATTAAATTAAATTAAATCAAATCAAATTAAAGTAAATTAAATTAAATTAAACTTAAATTAAATTAAAATTAAATTGAATTAAAATCATCCTTAAACCGAACCAAGAACCTAGACGTCATAGGAGATTACTAATTATAGGATTAGGAACTTGGTAGACAACCAAAACCCTTTCCCTTAGCTTTACTTAGGTATTTCTTGCAAAATATTTAAATGCCTTAACATGTGTTTCAAGTGCAGCTTGGGATGACGGGAAGACCCTACAGGTACGCTTTTATTTTATTGCAATTTACTTACATGCACTGTACTTTACTTTTTCTTGCATGATAAACAAGACTGTTGCATGAAAACCAAAACCTTTAGGATAGTCCCTCAACTGAAACCAAAACTAAAATAAAATTCATTGCAAGATAAAATTCACCGCCACAACATTCCAAAATATAAAATAACTCAAGATTTAATCACAAACATAACAACAAAACTACAATTGTAACTAAATTAAAATGTCTCGTTGAATGATCGGGAATACCTCGGATGATGTAACCCACGTGTTGCTAACGGTATTTCCTACGGTCTAAATGAAAGTGTGGAACTCATTCAGTTGAGTTTAGCAAATTCATCTGATGAAGAAAATTCAATGAAAATAACGGTGTCGGGATGACGGAACCGTGGGATCTTAATCGGTTCTGTTTAAACAACTTTAAGATTTGTTTTAATTAAATATTAAAAACACTTGGATTTTAAGATTTTCTCTAAACCAAAACACTTCTCTCATCTCCTGATTTATGACTTCTAAAACTAAACCTCTGCAACAACAAGGAGCTCGGAGCATGGTGGGCAGCACGGCCATCGTCATCAGCAAAACTGGAATCTATATCAGCGAAACCTTTTTTAGAGTTAAATAACAAAACCATAGGACTTCGAGGTAGTTTGCCTAGTGCAACATAAACCCTCAACTTTTTTGTTAGGCATTTGCATAATCATGTTATGCAAATTAAGCCGTAACCGGTCTTAGGACTCCGAGGTGGTCGTGTGGTACGACATAAACCCTCACATCTTCGAGGCTATTTGTATGATTATGTCAGACTAATATAAGTCCTAATTAATTAAAATTGGCAGGATTGCAACATCAAATAAACTCTCGATTTGAAGCCAAACAATAGGATAGTTTGGGAAGTTGCCAAGATTCTTCTTGGATCCTCAGCTTCTCCTACTTCTCTTCCTTTGGATTCTTGAAATAAACTGTTCCAAATTTGATCTATTCCCTATTGAAATCTCCAAAATTCAATCCTTTGAAAACCTTAAACTTTGAAAATCTTGAGAGCAAAACCACTGGTCATTATCGAGAGTTTTCTTAAATGATTCCCGTCATTTAAGATGTAATTAACTATAGGGCTTGCCCTTATAGGGAACTTTAAGAACCCAGGTAATATAAACCCTGCTTAATTCATTTATATTAAACAAGGGAACTTGTCGGCTTATAAAATTGGTTCGCAGACCAAACGGATGTCACAAATCTTCTAGTTTATTTAACCGAGCTCCATCATCAAACAGTGTGTCTATCCTTCAAGATAGATATACGGTTTGTGGTGCGGTGCTCGTTTATATAAACTATTTGGGATGTGAGATCGGTTTGATTTCATATCTTAAAATTTTCAAACTTAAAATTACTTTCAAAATCAAATGCTACTTTCTAAATTATATATATATATTTAAATTAAATTTAAAATCTAAAATTCGCCGACAACTTCTGTAGGCGACTCCCTTTTTAAAATACAACACAAACCTAAAAATATGCCGACAATTTCTGGCGACTCCGCTGGGGACTAGTTCCTCTCTCTATTTTTGATCAGATGGTTTTGCTTTCATAAATAGGTTGTGTATCCATGTCCCTAGTGGAGCAAACTATCATTCTTCCATTGGAATACCACGTTCATTTATGTTTTGAACGAGTATAGCCAACTCCTCTCGGATTTAGGAGCCACTGTTTAGACACCCCTAAACAGAGGGGTTCTGAGATCCTTTTACCTCTTTTTATGAGGTGGGGTTGAACCCCAAAAGGTGTTAGCTTAGGAGCGGTCCTTTGGATTGAGATGTTTTATGAAGCTTTCTCCTCCCTTCCAATTATGAATCAGATCATTTACCTTTTCTACACCTTTAAACATTATGTTCTTAACAAACAAATCCATTCTAATAAACAACCTTCTAATGAATAAGCTCTTTTAAAAAAATCACAATTACACTAAGATAAACAAAAATGTGTTCGGACTTTTTCTTTATCGTCCTAAGTTTTGCGACAAAAGGAAGTATAATTCGAGACTGACATTCGGAATCTGCCCTGCAGAAAAAGACTGCCCTGAAGTTAATCTTTTCCTTCACCAACGAAATGGACTTCGGCGTTTACAAGGATGAGCTGCTTGACAATGGTATCATCCATTTTGGACAAGGATTCGACAACACAGATATCAAGTTCGCTGGCGTCACTCTCTTCACACAAATGGATAAAGTGCCAGAAATTGAAGAGCCCGTAATTGAGTTCAACCTGAAATCGACTCAAGAATTCCCTCCCCTGCAAAGGGTTCTAGCTGAGAGGAGTACTACTATTCGTAGGAGGACTGTTGTCTCTACCCCCACCGGTCTAGTCATCTCTGCACCTACCCCGACTTCTGCCAAACTGAAGGGGAAGGAAATCCAAGTATGTGATGAGCCTGTCACCGTGGAGGGTACAAATTTTGCTACAATACCATTTGTTTTTTAGATTGGGTCCATTTCAAGAGTTGCACCCCTAACTCGGACTCAAAGGAGAAACAGAAGCAGGAAGATCGCCAAGAAAGTTAGTGCTGCTGAAGTTGCTTTTCTAGAAGAAATCCCTGAAGAAAGAGAAGAACTTCCTGAGCATATACCTCTGTTGGAAGGGAGCAGGTTTCACCCTCTCTCAGCCGCATCAGATGAAGAGGATGTCCGTAGGATTGCCGTTGCATTACCCCATCCTGCGTACTACAACAATTTCAAAAGGAAAAGGGATAAGACTACGTCATTTGTCCGACTGCAAACTGTGATAGAAAGATTGGCAAAAAAAGAAAGATGCCCTGTGTCAGAAAGCTTAAGAAGCATAGGAAGGGTGCCAGCTAAATCCCGCCTTGGACCGCGAATAGAGCCTGTTGCTGCCACAGAGAAATCAAAGAAGAAGATAAAAGCCAGTCCACCCGTTGTTGTATCGGGTCTACAAATTAGGGAAGATACCACCTTCCAGCATATAGCCGATAGACCATCCGGTCCTAGGCTTCCGGCTGCAAGAAGGATGGTATGGTGACCTACTACTGGCGAACTAAGACCAAAACAATGTCCTGAGAAGAAAAGTCTCGTCAGAAGACTTGAATCGAAGAAAGTGCTACCGCAATAAAGGGGACTCCCAGGAAGGAAGTTCAACAACCGTCATGAGACAACTGCGAGACCGTGCGAAAAGGGCCACTAGAGGATGCCATGGACAAGTTAAGGACCGACATCCGACGGTTAGCAAAAGAAAGAGAAGAAGAATTAGGAGATGAAATTGACTCATCAGAGTTCATGGATGAGGAGTATGTCGAGATCAACATGGTTGAGACACGAGCATCGTCAGCTTCGCAAGGTGCTCCAGCAGCTGCGGAAAGAGATGAACCGGAAGTGTTGAGAGCACAGCTTCGAGAAAGAGATGATACAATTTCCCAGTTAGCAAAAGAGGATGGAAGAGATGGCTGCTGTCTTAGCCACTCTCCAGAGTCAGGCCCAGCCTCAAAGAGAGACACCCCCAGAAATTATCCATATTGCGAATGGAGGAAAAGAGATCACATCCGTCAACGGAGACGAACAACCAAAGAAAGATCCTGCACAAAGCATGATTCCCAAAAAGGACATTAAAAACAAGGTAGAACAGCAGGTGCGAGAAGCTTTAGCACAATCCAAGAGTGGAGCATCTATTCAGACGGGTAGACCTTACCCCAAAGAGTTCGATGCAGTCCAATACCCGAAAGGCTTCGTACCACCTCTGTTTAAGACTTTTGATGGAACCGGAAACCCTCGACAGCACATTGCACATTTTCGTGCTAGTTGCTGCAATGCCGGTGAGAGTGACGCTCTACTCTTCCATCAGTTCGTCAGCAGTTTATCAGGGATTGCCTTCGACTGGTATGCAAAATTGTCGAACGGTTCAGTAAAGACCATTTCAGAACTGGAGAATCTCTTTGTTAAACGATTTTCCGGGGCTCAGCACCACATCACTATCGGTGATCTAGTGGTGGAGCAACAAAAGCCGAACGAGACTTTAGTGGATTACATACTTCGATGGAGAAACTTAAGCATAAAGTGTGAACCACAGCTTCAAGAACAACATGCAGTCGGCATCCTACTTAAAAGTATCCATAGCCCAATAGCACTCCTCCTTAAAGGATTTACAATCAAGACTTTCGAGAAGTTGCTTAGCAAGGTCGAGAGCTTGCAAGAAGAGGCAAAATAGTTAAGTTTCATAGACAAGAATGATAAGCAGAAGCCTGTGAAAACATTCGAGAAGAAATCTGGAATTGTCACGGTAGTAGATAAGGGCAAGCAGCCAATGCAGATACCGCAAGAGCGACCGCAACCTAGTTATCAACTACCGCAACGGACATACCAACAACCTCAGCAGGGCTATCAGCAACCTCAGTAGGGCTAACAACAACCTCAGCAGGGTTATCAGCAACCTCGTCCGAGCTATCAGTCACCTCAGCATTATGAACAACCACCTCGTTCATCGTGTACTTTAAGAGAACTTCTAAATAGAGAATACCCATTCAAAACTGAAGCAGTAGTGAAGATGTTTCGCAGCTTAATGAAGACACCGGATTTTCAGCTGCCAGAGCCCAAGAAGCCGGAGGAAGTCAATAAGAAAGATCATCCAAACTATTGCCCTTACCACCAGATGCTTGGACACAAGATAAAGGATTGCATCACTTTCAAGGGTTGGCTTGATGACAATCTCCGAAAAGGGAACATAACGATCCCAAAGGAATACATGAAAGAACCCCATAAAGGAGGTTCCGTCAATGTTATTTCAACGGATCACATTGTTCTGATAGACCCTTACATGACTGATGATGGATGGAGTACTGTCTGGACAAGATCATCAAAGAAAATTTTGGATCACATCCAGGCCACTTCGGTACGCACTTCAACTCAGAGTTTGAAACCTGTCGAGCTGACACTATCACTTGCAATTGAAGAACCGCCCCAGAAGGTGGAGAAAATCGTGGAAGAAAAGAAGACCGAGGCTTCGAAGGGTAGACTAGGGGCTGCTTATCCTAGGATGGTTGTTTCTGATTCGAGGGAGAAATCCCTCGAACTACTGACTCTGTATGATTATTTGCTCGCTCCGGCGGGATCTTATAATGATAAGGGTTATGGCGTTGGCTACGTTTTGACTGTTTTTAACGATTACGTAACAAACGACAACCGGCTTAATCCGGATCTCGATGCCAACATAAATAATGATTCTCAAATCATACACAACCTCGACGACCACGATGAAGAAGATGTTCACAAAGGAGGCTACGAAAGCTCAAAGAGCAACGAGTCCATTTATGAATTCCGAGGAGCTCCGATCACGATAGAATTAGAACCATTAGACACCGAAGAAACTTCAGAAGAGCCAGTGGTTCCAATTCAAGAGGATACACCGGCAGATTCAACACCAAATTCAGAAGAAATAATTGAAGTAAATTTAAGAAGTGGAAAAATTTTACCCCCGAGAATGGGTCCAAAGGATAAAGGAAAGCAGGTGGTTACTCAGGAAGAGCCAACCCCGATAGAGGAATTGCCCATTCGGGAAGAAACCGAGGAACATGGTAATAAAGTGGACTACAACGTGCTAGCCCATCTTAGGAAGCTACCAGCCAAACTAAGCATATACGACGCTCTGATCCTGTCAAAGGAGATGAGGGAGGCTCTGATCAAGGCTCTACTTGATCTAGAGATTTATTTAGCCCAATTGGCCGGTAATTCCTTTGATGAGGTTTGCTCGTTAAGAGAACAGCGAGGTGTTACCTTCACGGACAATGATCTATTACTTGGAACAGCTGATCACAACCGATCATTATACATTTCAGTCACTATAGGAAAGTTTACACTCTCTAGAGTGTTGATTGATCCAGGAGCATCAATACACATAATGAATCTTTAGACGCTAGCATATTTGGAAATTGATGCTTGCGAGCTAGAAGCAGACAAGATGCTACTAAGAGGCTTCAATCAAAAAGGAGAAAGAGCTCTTGGATCGATAAAACTACTAATGAAGACCGGTGATTTAGCAAAGACAACCGCAAAATTCTACATAACTGATTCTGAGACATCGTTCAATGCTCTACTAGGTCGGCCATGGATCCATGAAAACTGGATGGTACCATCATCTCTGCACCAGTGCATAAAGTATTACGATGGAGGAGAACAATGTATCAAAGGTGACTTGCAAACATTCTCTGTACACAAGATCGGGATTCATGAAGATGCAGCCTACTACGCGCCCCTGAAGAAAACAATCTTTTCCAGAAATACCATACCAAATGAAACAAACAAAATTCAAGATGATGAAGAACCTGAAGTTTTAGTGCAACAGTTACTCACCACTCTCTTACGGCGAGATGGTGAAGATTTCTCCAGAACTCGCACCCGAGGTCTAGGCCGGGGACGAGGATGTGGAAGAAATGTTGGAACAGTTGGACAGAAGAAACCGGTCATCAATGTTGATTGGGAGAACACTTCCGAAGAAGAAGAAGAAATCAAGAAAGAAGCAGCGACAATAAGTCAAAAGAAACCCCAGTTCAAGATCTCTCTCGAAGATGAAAAGAATGAAGAATATAAATTAATGTACGAGAAGATTAACCATCATGTTGATACTATGACCCTGACCCCGATCCATTCTAAAAAGATCGAGGGTATGGTGGTCAAGGAATTGCATGGTGGAGGTACTAAGCCAATCAAATTTTACCGTGGTGCTTCTTCTTCCAAAACTGAAAGTGATGTACAATTTGAAGATGTTACTTCTTCCGAATTAATGGAATTACCTTTTGAGTGGTGCTCTCCCTATGTTTAAAATTTAATTCAACGTGGTGTCTTACCTCGACAATGGACAAAAGGTCAATCACAACATTTTGAATGATTATGGAATAATGCCAGTCGGCCTCCCAATTCAAAACATGGTCTCGGATTCGGCACAGTAGGATCAGTTGATAATACGGAATTTTGCTTGGTTGTCACTTGCGAGCCTAATGGAGACTGCTTGGAAGCTTCAGAAAATCTCGAAGATCTACCAATCGGAGATGCTCCACCAGAATTCGAGTAAGAAATCAAATCTACAATAGACGAGTTAATGGAAGTTAACTTAGGTACTAGCGAAGAGCCTAGGCCTACCTTTGTTAGCTCCTTACTCAATAAAGAAGACTCCGAAGAGATAATCAAGTTACAAATGGAATTCAAGGACTGTTTTTCTTGGAGTTACGACGAAATGCCAGGATTAGCTCCAGAAGTCGCAGTTCACAGATTAGGAGTGGATCCTACTTCGGTTCCAGTCAGACAAGCCTCCAGAAGAATGCGTCTAGAAATTGAACAACAAGTAATAGCCGAAGTTAAGAAGCTAATAGACGCTAAATTTGTCCATGAAGAACAACACCCTACTTGGTTAGCCAACGTGGTACTAGTCAGAAAGAAGAATGGTCAGATCAGAATCTGCGTAGACTTCAGAGATTTAAACAAAGCATGTCCAAAGGACGAATTTCCACTACCAATCCCAGAACTGATGATCGACATTGCTTCAACACATGAAATATTTTCATTCATGAATGGATCATCAGGATACAACCAGATAAATATGGCACCAGATGACGAAAAGCTTACGACATCAGAACACCTATCAGAGTCTATTGCTATACAATAATGTCATTCCGACTAAAGAACGTAGGAGCAACATACCAAAGAGCGATAACGAAGATTTTTGATGATCTCATTCACAACCAAGTTGAGTGCTACGTGGATGATGTGGTCATCAAAAGCAAACTAAAAGAAGATCACCTGTATGATTTGAGAATTATTTTTGAGCGACTAAGACAATAGAACCTTAAGATGAATCCCTTAAAATGCTCCTTCAGCGTCACCTCCGGGAAATTCTTAGGATTTGTTATCCGACATCGAGGGATTGAAATCGATCCGGAGATGATTAAAGCTATCTTAGAAATGTCACCTCCTAAAACCTTGAAACAGCTACGATCCTTTCAAGGAAAGTTGGCATATCTTCGACGCTTTATATCGAATCTGTCAGGAAGGTGTCAGCCTTTTCTCGCTTTGGTTAAGAAGGATGCCAAGTTTACTTGGGACTCTAAATGTCAGCATGCCTTCGATGACATCAAACAATACTTAATGACACCTCCTGTCTTAGCAGCCTCAGTCTCAGGTAGACCGTTGATACTTTATACCGCGGCTTTAGACGACTCCCTTGGGGCCCTGCTAGCCCAGGTTAATGATGACGGAAAAGAAAATGCTCTCTACTACTTAAGCCGTCGTCTAAATCCGACGGAAGTAAGGTATCCTCCTATTGAGAAGCACTGCTTGGCCCTGATCTTCGCCACTCAAAAGCTCAGGCATTACATGCTTTCTCATAAGGTCAACCTTATTTCGAGAGTTAATCCGTTGCAATACTTGATGACCCGACCGACGCACTCTAGTAGACTTGCCAGGTGGTTGATGATACTATTGCAATTTGACATAACTTTCGTTCCTCTTCGCACCGTAAAGGGACAAGTCCTAGCAGACTTCCTCGCAGCACACCCTTTACCGGCAGATTTGCCTCTCGACGACGATTTGCCTGACGAGCAGATAATGAGCCTAAAAGACCCTGATGATCGACGTTGGGAATTATACTTCGACGGTGCATCCTCAGCATAGAAGAACAAAGAATTGCAAACGATAGTGCCCGGTAAGGTAGGAATCGAACTAATCTTTATAACACCGGAGCGGGGGATGTTAAGATACTCCTACCACTTAACAGAACCATGTACAAACAACGAGATAGAATACGGAGCCCTTATAACCGGATAAGAATTAACCATTCAGATGGGAATAACAGACATCAACATCTATGAAGATTCTCAGTTGATCATTCAACAGGTCGCCGGACAGTATAGAATTTTAAAACCAAGACTCGAGCAGTATTTTCAGTATGCCATGAAACTGTTGGAACATATTCCGAATGTAACGTTCTACAAGATTCCTAGAAAAGAAAATGCTCTTGCAGATGCGTTAGCTCGCCATGCAAAGGAATTTTCCTGCTTACAAGATGAGTCAGTTGAAGTGTCAGTTCAAGGACGACAGGTCCTATCACAGCTTGACATGGATACAATACACAAATCAGAAAGAGCGGAAGAAACAATTGCAGTAGTGACAGAAAATACAGAAGATTGGTGGCAACCATTAATAGACTACTTGCAGACAGGAAACTTACCGGACGATAAGTCATTAGCCCATGAAATCAATAAAAGAACTCTGTCTTACGCATTAATAAATAATACATTATACAGAAGGTCTTTTGATCAGATGTGTCTAAGATGCCTGAGCGGGACCTAGGCTCGTGAAATCGTTAAAGAAGTGCATTCAGGACTTTGTGACGCTCATCAGTCGGGTCCAAAAATGAAAATGAAGATTAAAAGACTAGGGTACTACTGGCCCTTAATGATGGCCGACTGTATGAAAGTTACCAAAAGTTGTCACCAGTACCAAGTGCATGGAGTGGTTCTACACCAACCTCCAAATGTGCTACATCCGACAATCGCGTCGTAGCTATTAGAGTGTTGGGGCACAGATATAATGGGTTCGATAGAACCGCCTTCTTCAAGAGTACATCGCTTCATTCTTGCAGCTACAGACTACTTTTCTAAATGGGCAGAAGCTATACCACTCAGAGAAGTAAAGGCCACCACGTGCTACAGTTTTTCAAGAACCAAGTTGTCTATCATTTTGGGGTACCGCGCAAGAACATTTCAAATAATGGGTCTGCATTCAAAAGTATAAAGATCAACAATTTTGTCAGAAAACACGGGATCGATTTGCGATACTCAACGATCTACTACCCAAGAGCAAACATCTTGGCCGAGGCTTTTAATAAAACTCTCGTTCAGATTTTAAAGAAAACTTTGGACGACAACAAGAGAAATTGGCACGAGAAGTTGTTAGAAGCCTTATGGGCCTACAGGATGACTTTTAGAACTTCTACTCAGTCTACGCCTTACGCTTTAGTGTACGGGTCCGAGGTCGTCTTGCCCCTAGAAGTTCAGCTTCCATCACTCCGAAATGCGGTTGCAGAAAAGATCACCACAGAAGAAAATACCATACTACGACTGGAAGAATTGGAAAGCTTGGAAGGGAAAAGACTTTCCGCACAGTAAAATTTGGAACTATATCAAGCCAAGATGATCCAGGCCCATGATAAACTGGTCCGCCCAAGAACTTTCAAAGTCGATGACTTAGTTCTTGTTCTCAGAAGACCTATCCTTGCACATCGCAAGGTAGGAGGTAAATTTGAAGCAACATGGGAAGGGTCGTTCGTGGTCGAGACAATCTACTCAGGAGGTTCCTACCAACTGGTGAATTGCCGTGGAGAATGACCTATGCTTCCAATCAATAGACGATATTTAAAGAAGTATTACGCAACCTAATGTTTTGAAGGGTAGTGTTGACCTCATTTTTGATGAGGTCTTCTCTTCTTCTCTTTAGTACTTAGAATCTAGCCTTAGGCTTTTCCTTTGACTATCTTAGAGGACTAGAATTGGGACCCACCTTTTAGAAATTCAAACCACTTCTTAACTCCCTGCAAACTCCACAAACTTGACTATAAACCCCTAATCACCTAGAGGGTTGAAATCAAATGTGGAAGTTTAAAGGATGAGTTCCTATAGGACTCTTTGGCCTTAGACTGCCCTGGGTGGCCTGGTCTGGTGAAAGGTTGACTTGCACACACACTACACTTTCACACACCTCCTAAAAACACACCCATACCTGACTTGACTTCCCGACTCATGTAGGTGATTCACATGGATGGTCCTTAACCCCTAAGCCCTCGGCTAGAGGGTTAGGAACAACATGATGAATGCCTCGGATGAGTCCCTTCATGGCTCATGTGGGCTTGATATGGCTTCATGGCTCAACAAAAATGATTTCATTTCACTTACATCCACCCAATCTTCAATTTTCCAAATTTTCAATTTTTGACCCCCGGGACCCTACACCCACCAACCCTACCAAAAGCCCTGAATAGCCCAAATTTCTCAAAAATTTCCAAATTACCCAAAATTCTCCAAAATCAATCCCAAACATTTCCACATCACTTAAATTGGTCATCCATACCCAAAAATGCCAAAAAATTCCAAAATACCCCCCAATACCCTCCAAATACCCAAAATACCCCTCTTGACCCAAAAATCCAAAAATTCAGAAAATTCCCAGAAAATTCCAGAAAATCCCAAATATTCCCAATTTCATTTTGTTCAACTACACCATGGGCCAATTTTGTCAGTTTACCCCACTTTTGTCAAAACCCCCAATTTGACCCATTTTAACCCAAAGTAAACCCAATGTCAAACCAAACCTACCCAATTGACCCAAATTCTGGTCCAATTCAATTCTAAATTTCAATTCAACATCCCAAACACCAATCTAGACCAAATACAAGCCCAATTTGATTGGCATTGGGATCCAATTTCACTTTTGGCCTTAAAGCCCAATTTGGACCTATGACCCAAACCTAACCCAAACTCACCCATTTCAACTCCAATTAACCCCAAATCTTTTCTAAACCTTCCTTAACATCCCCATGAACAAAACACTAACATGATTTGCTCAAAATTTAGACCCAAACCCCACTCAAATTCAACCCAAAATCAAAAAGCCCAATTTTGACCTAAACCTAAACCTAGCCCAAATGAGCCCAAACCCCAAAACCAAAACCCAACCAAAGTTGAAACCTCTTTGAAACACTCCCATAAACATTTCCCAACATTAATTTTACATCAATTTCAACCCTAGCCCAACATTGACCCAAATTAGCCCAATTTGGCCCACTTTAGCCCACTTACCAATTAAACCCAAAGTCAAACCAATTCAAACCCAAATCACTTCAAACTTGTCTCAAATCACTCATGACACATCCTTAGACTAAACCCAACATTTATTTGGCATGGCCCTTTGCAAAATTTTCATCTAAAAGCCCACTTCTAAAGGACATTCAAAAGCCCATTCCAAACCAAACTCAAAAGCCCAAACCCATCCTAAAGCCCACATTACAATCTCATCTCATCCTCACTTAATTAAAATCATTCCTAAGTCCTAAATCAGCAATCAAATCTTTCTAAACAAAGCCATATGACAAACCATCCAAATTTTACACCAAATGTCCAAAATTCTTAAAACCCATTTTCATGAAAATTGACTAAACTTTTCCCTAAGCCAAAGACAAGCCATGCAAGCCATGGACAAGCCACATGAAGCCATGGAGAGTTTGACATGTGATCAAGCCATTAATGGAAAAAGGAGGACTCCCTTTCCTAATCCTTCTTAAGCCTTTTTTACCTTAAGCATGTCACACTCTAAACCATGCTTTGCCACCTAATCCATGGATGGAGACTTCACCATTCCATGGCAGCTGACCCAATTGATCCTCTCAGCCCAAAATCAGGCCATGGGGAGGTGCACCCAACCCAAACCAATGGGTTGACCAAATTGAAGCTAAAATAGCCCCTTCCCCTTTCTACTTTGATTCAACCACTTTACACATGTCAAACCTCGATTGAATACACCAAACCCCCGCCACGACCCACCCGAACAAGATGGTGACCGAGTGCTCGGCCGGCCGGCCACCGAGCCGCCGGGAAACACCATGGCCGAAACCTTGGGAGGAGCCAAACTTTGGAATTCTCCCTTCGCTGAGCCGCCCCATGCCTAGTGGTCACCATGGCTGTTCTTCTCCTCACCGCAGTAGCCGATCCCAAGCCCTAACTCCCCCGGGAGGCCCTCCGGCCATGCCTATTTAAACACCACCCCCTCACGGCCATGAAAGGAGAGTTGCACAAACCTTGCCAAAACTGCGCCAAAATTGTTCCGGACCCCTCCTCATACACGAGCACTTGATCCCCAGGTGAGATCCCCCTGCCATTTCTTCTCCGCGAGCTCGATTTCGGAGTTGAAATCCAAGCCCAAAACCAGGACACTTCCCACGGTGAACCAATCCCCAAATTGATTGGTCCTACACCTTCACCGGACCGAGGAAGGTGTCCACCAAGCAAAAGCCCCATCTCCGAGGCCACCCGGTTGCTCCGGACTCCAAGCTTTGTGATCGAGCTGTGGTCGAAGTTCAACCTAGACAATTCACTGGACCGGGAGACTTCATCCGGAGCTTGCCGGGATCCAATCGAAGGTGCAACAACTCTCGGATCGAAGCTTCACTTCTCCGAGCAAAGGTATGAGCTAATTCTTCATCCCGAGCTTCGGAGATTCTCCATTTCAAATGCCTTAATTTCAATGCATGTTTACCGTATGGATGTGTTCGTCTCTTCAAGACGAATCCATAGAGCATAAGAACACGAAAATCCATTGAGAATCGAGTGAGTTCTTAGGGTTAGAGTGTGGACGGTCACGGGATCACACCGGTCATGGACGATGAACGGATGCCGTCCATTTAATACACGCGCGGACGGACGGCTCGGATGGCGTCGGACCGGGAGACGGTACGAGAACCGCGGGGCCCGGGTTGCCGACTCGGATGGCGGCGTCGAATGGGAGCGCGCCACGCGGCATTTCGGAGCCGCCGAGGTTGACGCGGCGCCGCGTGGATAAGTAGATAAATAGGAATATTTTCTATTTATTTAATTCCCGTAACTTTTAAAATCCATATCTTTGTGTAGAAAAATCACAAAAATAAAATAAAAATACCCTCTTGCTCGGTGAACGGAAGCAGAATAATGTGGAAAAGAAATCATTTAATTTCATCAAGTATTTTATTTTTAATTAATTATTTACTCCCTGCATTGTTTTAATTCTCCATGCATGTATACAATTCACCATGGCATGAGACCATAGGGCTTTTGAAGTCTCCGAACTTAGGGACATTCCCCGAATTTTCCAAGGTCGGAGGCCATCTCTGTGAAAAGTTATTGATTTTTCAAATGCATGTTGTCTGTTTTAAGTATTTTAATTTCAAAAATTAGCATGTTGTGAAATAAATTCTAGGAAAATTTGGTGATGTTCCTTATGACCAGAGAACCCTAGGAAAAATAGGATTTGAGTTAATTCACTTAGATTAACCCTAATTGGCTTAAACACCCAAAATAGACCCCTAATTAATTAGAGTTAACCATAGATCAAATTGACTTGAAATCAATTCTCCACTGACCTTTAGGATCAGAGGAACCCATCATAAAAATTTGAGGTCAATTGGACTTGGTTAGCCCCACTAATTGGGTTAATTAAGCCACTTAGCCATTTTAAACTTTAAAAAATTCATAACTTTCAAAATGTCTTTCAAAAATTCACCAAATTAGTTTTGGAGTCTCTCTGATATCAGGGGAGTTTAAGAAAATTAAAATTTCAATTTTCTAAAAAAGTTGATTTTTAATATTATTTTAATATTTTTAATAATTAAAAAATAATAAAAATCACAAAAATAATAAAATTCACCAAAATGTCATATTTTGAATTTCAATCACTTAGGAACAAGTCCCATATTTTTCCTAGGTCTATTTAGTGAGATATTAATTTTTAAAGCTCTAGGGTAATTTTAAAATTAAAAAAAATATATTTTCTAGCATTTTCACCAAAATAATTATAATAAATCAAAGAAAAATCAGAAAATTGTAAAGTTTGGTTCTCTGGAATCCTTGATATCAGAGAGAATTTTAAAAATTATAAAATTCATTTTTCAACATTTATGTTATTTTTAAATTAATTAATACTCCAGAACTTAAAATAATTCTAATAAATAAAATATAATTCAAAAAATTACAAAATTTGGTCCAAGTGGTCCTATGGTCATTAGGAATGTCCCCTAATTTTCTTAAGGACAGAAACTTTCCCTTGGTCATGTCATTGAATTTTCCTTGGAAATTCCTATTTTCTACTAAAAATAATTATATAAATAAATTAAATGCAGAAAAATCACATTTTCTCCTCTCATGTCTTTATTGACATATGAGTGAAGTCTCATAAAAATTTCAAGTTCATTTGAGTTCAATTTAGTGAGTTATGAAATTATTAGGCTTAAAGGGCAAAATGGTAATTAAAATTTTAACCCTTAATTAAAACTTTAGGTTTAATAAAAATTAACAAGTAAAATATTTTGATCCTAATCTGATTTGGATGATTGAAATTTAAATAATTGAATTGTAGAAACCCATTAAGTAATTTAAAATGATTAAACTTTAAGTAAATAATTAATTGAATTTGGAAGAATAATAAATTTGGAATTATTAAAATAGGGATATTATTAGGAAGAGATTTATTCTTTAATTTAAAAATCCCTAAATTAATCATCTCATTAATACTCAATTCTTAATTAAAGTGATAACTCAAATTTAAAATATTAAAAGACTTAATCATTAAATTAAATTAAATCATTAAACTCTTTCAAAAATTTCAATTAAATTAAATTAAATTAAGATTAAAAGTTGAATTAAATTAAATTAAAATTAAGTTAAATTAAATAAACAAATTAAATTAAATTAAATGAATTAAATACATTAAATTAAATAAATAAATAAAATTAAATTAAATTAAATTAAATTAAATAAATAAATAAAATTAAATTAAATTAAATTAAATTAAATGAAATTAAATTAAATTAAATTAAAATTAAATTAAATTAAATTAAAATTAAATTAAATTAAATTAAGAAATTAAATCAAATAAATTAAATTGAATTAAATTAAATCAAATCAAATTAAATTAAATAAATTAAATTAAAATTAAATAAATTAAATTAAAATAAATAACCTCACTTAAGACATGAAGGAATAAATCTAAGATAACTTGAACACTATTCCAAACTTAAATCATTAATTTGAACTTAAATTTGAATCACAAATCATTAAGAATCATTTTGCCCTTAGGAGCTTTAGTTATCATAACTCCTAAATAGAACATTAAAATGTTACTTCACTTATAGGACATTCAAAGGTCCTAGTTCACTGAGCAAGTTAACAAAACTTGAAAACCTCGGACGATCGATTCATTTACACAATTAAATTTATTTAGACTTGAAACAATCCTAGAAATATTGAAAAGATGTTTAAGATTCTTCTTAAGCACTTCCTCAATATGATAGGATATTTACAAGAACAATTGAACTTAATTGTTCTTTGATGAAGAAAATCGTCTTCAAACCAAAAACACAAAGAACCTAGACGTCATAGGAAATGACTAGCTATAGGATTAGGAATTTGGTAGAAAACCATAAACCTTTCCCTTAGCTTTACCTAGGAACTTGTTTAAATATTCTAACTGTGTTTTAAGTGCAGCTTGAGATGACGGGAAGACCCTCCAGGTACGCTTTTATTTTATTGCAGTTTATTTTGTTGCAAATGCACTTTATTTTTCTTGCATGATAAACAACAGTTGCATGAAAACCGACACCTTTAGGACAGAAACCAAAACTGAAACCCAAAATTAAAATAAAAGACACTACAAGATAAAATCCACCTCCACAACATTTCAAAATATAAGACAACTCAAAATTTAATCACAAACAGAACACAAAACTACAACTACAACTAAATTAAAACGTCTCATTGAATGATCGAGAATACCTCGGATGATGTAACCCACGTGTTGCTAACGGGATTTCCCACGGTCTAAATGAAAGTGCGGAACTCATTTAGTTGAGTTTAGCAAATTCATCTGGACTAAGTGAATTCGATGAAAATAACGGTGTCGGGATGACGGAACCGTGGGATCTTAATCGGTTCGTTTAATCAACTTTAAGATTTGTTTTAATTAAAACACAAAAACACTTGGAAATTAAGACTTCTCTAAACCGAACACTTCTCTCATCTCCCGATTTATGATTTCCAAAACTAAACTTCGCAACAACAAGGAGCTCGGAGCATGGTGGGCGACGACGGCCATCGTCGTCGAGCAAAACTTGAACCTACTTCACAGAAACTTTCTTAGTATTAAATAACAAAGCCATAGGACTTCGAGGTAGTTTGCACTAGTGCAACATAAATCCTCAACTCTTCGTTAGGCATTTGCATTGCAAATTAAGCCCTAACCGGTCTTAGGATTCCGAGGTAGTCGTCCGATACGACATAAACCCTCATATCTTCTAGGCAATTTGTATGATTCTATCATATAAATATAAGCCCTAATTAATTAAAATTGGCAAGATTAAAACATTAAATAAACATTAGGACTTTCCTAAATCCAAGCCAAACAATAGGATAGTCGGGAGATTACCGAAGTCCGCTTCGAATCCGTGATCTCTCCTACTTTTCTCCCTTTGGATTCCCAAAATAAAAATGTTCTGAATTTGATCCATTCCCTATTGAAATTTCCAAAATTCAATCCTTTTGAAAACTTAAACTTTGAAATTCTTGAGAGCAGAATTATTGATTATTATCGAGAGTTTTCTTAGGTGATTCCCGTCACTTAAGATGTAATTAACTATAGGGGCTTGCCCTTATAGGGAACTTTAAGAACCTGGGTAATATAAACCCCGTTTAATAGTTTCATATTAAGCGAGGGAATTTGTCGGCTTATAAAATTGGTTCGCGGACCAAACGGATGTCACAAACCTTTCTAGTTTATTTAATCGAGCCCCATTATCAAGCGAGTGTGTCTATTCTTCGGGATAGATACACGGTTTGTGGTGCGGCGCTCGTTTATATAAACTATTCGGGATGTGAGATCGGTTTGATTTCATATCTTAAAATTTTCAAATTTAAAATTATTTTCAAAATCAAATACTACTTTTCAAATTATTTATTTAAATTAAATTAAAATTCGCCGACAATTTTTGTAGGCGACTCCCTTTTCAAAATAAAACACATAACCTAAAAATATGCCGACAGGTAGCCTTTAAAATAGAATCTTATCTCTAGAAACACGGGTGAAGCAATCACTTTGTGACTGGGTCCGAACCCAAAACAAAATAAAATGGATGATAAAAAAAATCTCATCAACAAAAATGTTAAAAAGAAAACATGGTAAACCATAATAATAAAATGTCAAATCCTTCCTTTCAAACCAAATCTTGTTCCTGATCTTTTCTCACTCCTTTTCCTACTCTTATTTAAATTTTAAAAGAAAATACGAATAAAAAAAAACTTTTCATTAATAAATATTTTCTTCATGTTCTTGTTCTTAGTACAGCCCCTGATCCTTTCCTTGTTTTTTTTTCGCAGGGAAATGTCGAACGGGCGGTTGGTTCTAAACTTTAGAAATGGCGTGAGTCTAGCACTTGATGAAAAGAGGGTGAGGGATGGAGTAATGATAGAGATTGACTCAGACTTCACACCAGCTGGCTTACAATACAAAGAAAATGATTGGATCCCAGTTGATCGAGAAGAACTTCACAGCCAGACAGTGATGAAAATGGGTGGCCCGAGCCACCAATCCAGCAACAAGAAAAGAAAAGCGAACGCCGCACATGCAACCGGAGAAGATAAGAAAGTTAAGTCCGTGGTTGCCACAACAGAGGGTAGGCTTGTCAGCGCCGCACCCACAGAAATTCAAGGGATAAGGAGAGCTACTCTCACTGCAACCCAGCAAAGAAATAAAAATCATCGCATTCGCAAAATGTTGACAAAGTTAGAAGAAGATCAACATGAACAGACAGTGGATACTGTTAGTGCAAATGCTCCAAGGAGACCGGTTCGTCAAGAACAAGAAAGAAGAAAGTCAATTCCAAGAAGGTCGGAACAGATAAAAGAAATACCAAGAAAAACAGAAATAGAGTCAGCACCTCGACGCCGAGCATATGTACCATATTCAAAGAGTCTTGTTGCGAAAGCAACCCCGGAGGATGTCCCTACGGAGACTATCCCCGAGGAGTCGAGACATGCAGAAGAACGTGCTGGGGTTGAACCATACATCCCGTAGTATGTTACTAGACACCGAGGACTTCAGATAATCCCGGAATACGAGCTGGAGAAAATGCAGCTAGTAGAAAAGAAAACCTTTGAGTACTTTGAAAGAATTGGAAACAAGAGGGTCAACATCTTGGAAGGCCTCGAGCTGCATACAGATGTTTTCTCAGACTATGAGCAACAATAAATTGTAAAATGCATCCTTGAATTACAGAAAATGGGCCGAGCTGGCCGCCTGAGAGAAAAGACGTATACAGAACCCCGAAGATGGATGCCGGGAAAGGAAAGAGTTACAATCCAATGCAAATGTTGCTGAAACTTTGCCATAGACAGGAAAGGAAACCCACCAGGGATACTCCGTCACGGTGAGGTCGATCCAATGCCAAGAGTCATCAAGTGAATGGTGAAAAGGATGATAACATGGAGGGTACTGCCTGCAGATTGCATACCCAAAAGCTGCATTATCAACATCTACAAGGAAGGCGACTGCATACCGCCGCATATAGACCATCATGACTTTGTTAGACCCTTCTGCACAGTGTCTTTCCTCAGCCAGTGCAACATCATGTTCGGATCTGACCTCCGGATTGCAGGCCCCGATGAGTTCCGAGGGTCGGTGGAGATACCACTACCGGTAGGTCCCGTCCTGGTGTTAAAAGGAAACGGAGCAGATGTTGTGAAGCATTGCATTCCAGGAGTGCCTGTGGAGCGGATCTCAGTTACTTTTAGAAGAATGGACGACAGAAAGATGCCTTACCACTTTCAGCCAGATCCAGAATTGGAGAGTCTCCGGCCCTACGAGCTGTGAGTTACATGGGAAATAGCATACCTCCAATGCACATCCATGCGGCATTTCCTGCCATAGATGGCTTGGAAGGTGATGTTATTGCCCATGTTTCTTACCATTCAGACATGGATTTTGACAGACGCTTTTTGATGGATCAACAAGAATCTTACACAATCCGTTTTGGATTTACATGGATTGTATGAGACATTAAATTTCTAAGGAAAATGTCATCATGACTAGATCAAGTTGTATGGTGTACTTTCAGCAAGATGGAATGAAAACGACTACGTCATATTTTCCCTTCACCTCTTTTTGTGCAAATTGACTGGGAAACACCATTAGAGTTAAATGAACTTTGAACGAAGAACATAAAAGAAAAAAAATAAATGAGAATTTTTTCCTAAAAACTCTGAATATTAAAATGAACTTCAAATTCACATGAACATTAAATAAATAAGAAAAATAAAATGGGAACGTTAAAGGACAAACAAAATGAATCTAAATATCAAATTGAATTCCGATCTGAATCCTTTGATTCAAATATTTCAGTTCTTCTCTCAATCGAAATCTGTCTGAAACTCTTTTAAAATTTGAATATTTTCCTCGAATTATTGCTAAGTCAAGTCTTTTCAACTTGGTACACTTACCAGCTCCTTTTAGTTCTCTTTCTTCTGTGTCTTAGAGGATCGACTAGTTCTATCGACACGGAGCCATGAACTTTGTTCGATTTGGTTCTGATGGCATGAGACTGGGTCCCTCTTCATACAGATAAATCTTCGAGGCTAGAACCTAACTTCTAGTCCTCTTTCAAACTTTCGAGACTGGTACATAAATTCCAGTTCTCTTCCTTCGAGGTCGGTACCTAAATTCCGACTCTCATTCGAGATCAATACCTAAATTTCGATTCTCTTTCGAATTGATACCTAAATTTCAATTCTAAATTCCGAGACTGCTACCTAAATTCCAGTTCTCTTCCTTCGAGGTCGGTACCTAAATTCCGACTCTCATTCGAGATCGATACTTAAATTTTGATTCTCTTTCAAATTGATACCTAAATTTCAATTCTAAATTTCGAGACTGGTACCTAAATTCCAATTCTCTTCTTTCGAGGTCGGTACCTAAATTCCGACTCTCATTTGAGATCGATACTTAAATTTCGATTCTCTTTCGAATTGATACATAAATTTCAATTCTAAATTCCGAAACTGGTACCTAAATTCCAGTTCTCTTCCTTCGAGGTCTGTACCTAAATTTCGACTCTCATTTGAGATCGATACCTAAATTCTGATTCTCTTTCGAATTGATACCTAAATTTCAATTCTAAATTCTGAGACTGGTACCTAAATTCCAGTTCTCTTCCTTCGAGGTCGGTACCTAAATTCTGACTCTCATTCGAGATCGATACTTAAATTTCGATTCTCTTTCGAATTGATACCTAAATTTCAATTCTAAATTTCGAGACTGGTACCTAAATTTCAGTTCTCTTCCTTCGAGGTCGGTACCTAAATTCCGACTCTCATTCGAGATCGATACTTAAATTTTGATTCTCTTTAGAATTGATACCTAAATTTCAATTCTAAATTCTGAGACTGGTACCTAAATTCCAGTTCTCTTCATTCGAGGTCGGTACCTAAATTTCGACTCTCATTCGAGATCGATACTTAAATTTCGATTCTCTTTCGAATTGAAACCTAAATTTCAATTATAAATTCCGAGACTGTTACCTAAATTCCACTTCTCTTCCTTCGAGGTCGGTACCTAAATTCCGACTCTCATTCAAGATCGATACTTAAATTTCGATTCTCTTTCGAATTGATACCGAAATTTCAATTCTAAATTCCGAGCTGGTACCTAAATTCCAGTTTTCTTCCTTCGAGGTCGGTACCTAAATTCCGACTCTCATTCGAGATCGATACCTAAATTTTGATTCTCTTTCGAATTAATACCTAAATTTCAATTCAAAATTCTGAGACTGGTACCTAAATTCAAGTTCTCTTCCCTCGAGGTCGGTACCTAAATTCCGACTCTCCTTCGAGATCAATACCTAAATTTCGATTCTCTTTCGAATTGATACCTAAATTTCAATTCTAAATTCCGAGACTGGTACCTAAATTCTAGTTCTCTTCCTTCGAGGTCGGTACCTAAATTCTGACTCTCATTTAAGATCGATACCTAAATTTCGATTCTCTTTTGAATTGATACCTAAATTTCAATTCTAAATTCCGAGACTGGTACCTAATTTCCAGTTCTCTCCTTTCGAGGTCGGTACCAAAATTCTGACTATCTTTTCGAGATCGATACTTAAATTTTGATTCTCATCTGAATTGATACATAAATTTCAATTCAAAATTTCTGAGACAGGTACCTACATTCTAGTACTCATTCTGAGATCGATACTTAAATTTCGATTCTCATCTGAATTGATACCTAAATTTCAATTCAAAATTTTTGAGACTGGTACCTACATTCCAGTTCTCATTCCAAGATCGATACTTAAATTTCGATTCTCATTTGAATTGATATCTAAATTTCAATTCTAAACTTTCGAGACTGGTACCTAAATTCCAGTTCTCTTCCGGGGGCAGTACCTAAATTCTACTTCCCATCTTTCGAGATCGATACTTAAATTTTGATTCTCTGCCATGATTGATACTTAAATTTCAATTCTCACCCTTTTGAAGATCAGTACCTAAATTCTGATTCTCATCCTCTTTCGGGATCAGTACTTAAATTCTGATTCTCATCCTGTTCAATCGACACTTAAACTCTGATTCTCACTCTGAGACTGGTACCTAAATTCTAGTTTTTCTTTGCAATCCCGAGGTTGGAACCTAGGTTTCAATTCTCATTTCAAATCCAAATTTCAAATTCAAGATTTCATCGAATTAATCTTAAATTAAACCTCAATGTAAATTAAAACTCCAAATCTATACTCACACATCAAAACTTGAACATAAAATGAAATGAAATCTAAATCAAAATTCTCTAGATCTTGTGATTTGGAATTCACCACCTTTTCCTTTCCCCAGCGAGAGTTTAGGAACCTCCAGTCTTGGAAATATACCTGATACTCCCGATGCGGAAATTCTTCTACTCTATCCTAAGTGTGTCACTTGGACATCTGTGTTGGTTTTGTCGATCTCTTTGGTCAACACCAATACGCACGGTGTGCTTGGTTAGCACACCACACCTATTGGGGGTCCATTTGTTGACCTCATTTTTGATGAGGTCTTCTCTTCTCCTTTTATTACTTAGGATCTAGCCTTAGGCTTTTCCTTTGACTATCCTAGAGGACTAGAAATGGAATCCACCAGAAATTCAAACTACTTCTTAACTCCCTACAAACCCCACAAGTTGATTGTAGACCCCTAATCACCTAGAGGGTTGAAATCAAACGTGGAGGTTTAAAGGATGAGTTCCCTATAGGACTTTTTGGCCTTAGGAATACCCTGCGTGGCCTGGTCTGGTGAGGGTTGACTTGCGCATACACTACACTCTCACACACATTCCAAGTCCTAAAACAACACTCTCACCCAACTTGACCTCCTGACTCATGTAGGTAATTCATATGGATGGTCCTTAACCCCTAAGCCCCTAGCTAAGAGGGTTAGGAACAACATAGTGAATGCCTCAAATGAGTACTCTCATGGCTTATATGAGCTTAACATGGCTTCATGGCTCAACCACAGTGATTCCATTTCACTCAAATTTGATCAATTTTCATTTTTCCAAAATTTCAATTTTTGACCCCCGGGGCCTCAGACCCACCAAACCTACCAAATGCCCTTGGAACTACCCAAAATTTACAAAATCACCTAAATTACCCAAAATTCCTCAAAATCAGCCCTAAACATTTCCCCTCCACTCAAATTGATCATCCATAGCTAAAAATACCAAAAATTCCAAAAGTACCCCCCAATAACCTCCAAATACCCAAAATGCCCTTCTTAGCCCAAAAATTCAAAAATTCCAAAAATTCCCAGAAAATTCCAAAAAATCCCAAGTATTCTCAATTTCATTTTATTAAACTACACCATGGGCCAATTTTGTCAATTTACCCCACTTTTGCCAAAACCCCCAATTTGCCCAAAAGTCAAACCCAAATGAACCCAATGTCAAACCAAACCTTTCCAATTGACCTCAATTTTGGTCCAATTCAATTCTAAACTTCAATTCAATATCATCAATATTAATCTAGAACAAATTCAAGACCAATTTGATTGACATTTGAATCCAATTTCATTTTTAAACTTAAAGCCCAATTTTGACCCATAACCCAAACTTAGCCCAAACCAACCCAATTCAACTCCAATTAACCCCAAACCTTTTCTAAATCTTCCCTAACATCTCCACAAACAAAACACTAACATAGTTTGCCCAAAATTTGGACCCAAACCTTACTCAAATTCAACCCAAACCCAAAATTCCCCAAATTGGCCTAAATCCACCATGAACCCATATAGGCCCAAATCCCAAAATTAAAGCCCAACCAAGGTTCAAAACACTTTGTTACACTCCCATAAACATTTCTCAACATTGACTTTACAACAATTTCAACATTAGCCCAACCTTAGCCCAAGTAAGTCCATTTTGACCTATTTTGACCCTATCACCAAGGGGACCCAAATTAAACTCAATTCAATTCCAAATCACCTCAAATTTATCTCAAATCACTCATGACACATCCCTAAACCAAACCCAACATTTATTTAGCATGGCCCTTTGCAAAATTTTCATCTAAAAGCCCATTTTGAAACATAAAAGCCCATTCCTTTAAACCATTTTAAAAGCCCACCTTTACCAAATTTTAAAAGCCCAAACCCATCCTAAAGCCCACATTACAATCTCATCTCATCCTCACTCAATTAATATCACTCCCTAAGTGATAAATCCATCATGAAAATCAAACCAAAATGGTATTATGCCAAATCCCATCAAATAACCCCAAAATTTCCAAAAAATCCTAAAACCCTTTTCCATGAAAATTGACCAAACTCTTGCCAAGCCAAATGTGAGCCATGAAGCCATGTATAAGCCACATGAAGCCAAGGATGGTTTGACTTTTCACCAAGCTATTAATGGCAAGGGGAGGGGGACCTTTTCTATGCTCTCACGAAACCTTTTTAACCCTTTTAATGTCTCACCCTAACCCAAAATTAACTTAAATAAAATTGATGTGGACTTCACCACACATGTGAGCCTGACCCACCTAACCTCCTCAGCCCAAAATCAGGCCATGGGGAGATGAACCAAACCCAAAACCATGGCTTGGACCAAATCAAGCCAAAATGGACACTCCTCCATGCCACTTTGATCCAGCCCCTTTACACTTGGCAAAACTCAATTGAACCTACAGGAATCAAGCCCTGACTTCCCTGAGCCTGAGGTTGACCTGAACCTGGATGGCCAGCCACCACAGTCGCCGGAAAGTGCCATGGCTGAAACCTTGGGATGAGCCAAAGTTTGGAATTCCCACCTGTTGAGCTGCCCCATGCTCAATGGCCATTGTAGCAGTTCTTCCCTTGCCCTGAGCAGTTGATCCAAGCCCCTAACTCCCTCTAGAAAGCCATGGCCATGGCTATTTAAGCCAGCCAATCCCTCTCGGCCAAAAGGTTGGCTTAACCAACCCTTCATAGAATCCCTCCAAACTCCTCACAAAGCTTCCCCTAGCCAAGTGCAATCCATCCCCACTGTTCTCCTGCCCTAACTCCCACTGATTGAGCTCAATTTTGGAGCTCAATTCGCAGGCTAGAACAGGACACTCTCAAATCCTCCACCAAAATCAAATTAAACTCACCCACACCTGCACACGACCAAGATAAGGAGTTCCCCAGTGAAAGCCCCCTCTCCAGGCCACCCATTTGTTCTAGCCTCCAAAGGTTGAAATCGGGTCCAGTGGAAATCGGGTCTAGGCAATTCCCGGGGCCGGAGACTTCATCCGGAGCTTGCTTAGATTCAATCGAATGCGACACAACTCTCAGATCGAAGCCACACTTCTCTGAGCAAAGGTATGAGCTCTCTCTTCTTCCCGAGCTTCTGGACATTCTCTATTTTGATTGGGTTAATTTCATGCCACATAAACCATATGGATGTGTTCATCTCTTCAAGACAAATCCATAGAGTATAAGAATGTAGAAATCGGTTAAGAATCGAGAGAGGTATCAAGCCAGGAAGATGGACGGCTCTCGGGTGAACTCGATCGGGGACAATGAATGGATGTCGTCTATTCGCGCGTGTATTGGACGGACGGCTCAGATGGCGTCGGTCCGGGAGATAATACATGAATGGCGGGCCCCCGCAGCGCTGACTCAGATGGCGGCGCTGAATCAGAGCGCGCCGCGTGGCCTTTCGGAGCTGCCAAGGATGGCGTGGCGCCGCGTGGATAAGTAGGAAATTAGGGCTATTTTCTATTTATTTAATTACCAGACATCAAAAATCCATATCTTTGCATATTAAAATTACAAAAATAAAATAAAAATACCCTCTTGCTTAGTGAACAGAGGAGAATAATGTGGAAAAGAAATCAAGTCATTTCATCAAGTATTTTATTTTTAATGATGTATTTACTCTCTGCATTGTTTTAATTCTTCATTTGCATAGGAAATTCACCGAGGCATGAAACCATAGGGCTTTTGAAGCCTCTGAACTTGGGAACATTCCCTAAATTTTCCAAGGTGAGAGGCCATCCCTATGAGAAGTTATTGATTTTCCAAATTCATGTTACTATTTTGATTATTTTAATTCCAATAATTAGCATGTTGAGAAATAAATTCTAGGAAAATTTGGTGATGTTTCTTATGAGCAGAGAAACCTAGGAAAAATAGGTTTTGAGTTAATTCACATGGAACAACTCTAATTGGCCTAAACACCCAATATTGAACTTTAATTAATTTGGGTTAACTATAAATCAAATTAACTTGACAACAATTCTTCACTGATCTTTAGGATTAGAGGAACATCACATAAAAATTTGAAATCAATTGGAAATGTTTAACCCCACTAAATGGATTAATTAAGTCACATAACCAAAATTAAACTTTAAAAATTCATAACTCACAAAATACTTTTTAAAAATTCATAAAAATGGTTTTGGGGCTTCTCCGATATCAGAGAAATTTAGGAAAATTAAATTTGTAATTTTATAAAAAAGTTGATTTTTATCATTATTTTAATATTTTTAATAATTTAAAAAATAATAAAAATCATAAAAATATTAAAAATCACCAAAATGTCACATTTTGAATTCTAATCACCTAGGAACAAACCAAATATTTTTCCTAAGTCTCTAGGGCAAGATATTGAATTTTAAAGGCTTAAAACAATTTTTGAATTAAAAAAAATGATTTTCTTTAACATTTTCACTAAAATAATTCTAACAAATCAAAGAAAAATCAGAAAAATATAAAAATTGATTCTCTGATTTCCCTCAGGTCAGAGAGATTTTTGAAAAATATAAAATCCATTTTTCAACTTTTATTTCTTTTTTAAATTAATTAATACTTTAAAACTCAAAGTAATTCTAATAAATAAAATATAATTCAAAAAATCACCAAAATTGGTCTAAATGGTCCTCCAGTCATTAAGAACATCCCATAATTTTCTTAAGGATAGAAACATTTCCTTGGTCATGTTATTGAATTTTCCTTAAAAACCCCTATTTTCCATTAAAAATAATTACATAAATAAATTAAATACAGAAAAATCACATTTTCTTTTCTAATGTCTTAATTGACAAGTGAGTGAGGTTACATAAAAATTTCAAGTTCATTTGAGCTAAGTTTAGTGAGTTATAGAATTATTAAGCTTGAAGGGCAAAGGGGTAATTAAAAATTTCATCCCTTAATTAAAATTTTAGGATTAATCAAAAAGGGTAGGGTGAAATATTTGATTTTAAACTGATTTTGGATGATTGAAACTTAAATGATTGAGGGTAGAAACCTACTAACCATTTCAAATATAATTAAAATAAAACTTTAATTAATTAATTAATTAAAATTTTGGAAGAATAATAGAAATTGGAATTATTAAAGTAGGGATATTATTAAGAGGATATTTATGCTTTAATTTATGAATCCCTGAATTAATCACTTCAATGATATTTAATTCTTAACTAAAAGGATAATCCTATCTTAAAATTTAAAATGCTAAACAATTTAACAAATAAATTAAATTAAATTTAAGATGTTGAGATTAAATTAAATCAAAATCTAAACCAAGTTAACACCTTAACGATTAAATTAAATCAAATTTAATATATTAAGATAAAAATTAAAATTAAATCAAAATAAATTAAATCAAATTAAGTTGAATTAAAATTAAATTAAATTAAATTAAACCAAATTAAATTAAAATTAAATTAAATTAAATTAAATTAAATTAAATTAAATTAAATTAAATTAAATCAAGTTAAATTAAATTAAATTAAATTAAACTTAAATTAAATTAAAATTAAATTGAGTTAAAATCATTTAACAACACACCTAAATGAAATCATTAAGAGTTAAACCAAACACTTAAAGTAAACTTAAAACATAAAGGTTAAATCTAAGATATAACATCACTTAAAACGTAAAGATTTAAATTAAATAAATAAAAAAAAGACTTGAACACTATTTCAAACTTACACTAATTTTTTTAATTAAGTCAAAACTAAAATTAAATCATTAAGTTTAAATCATTAAAAATACTTAATAAGTTGATTTGCCCTTTTAAAGCTCTTATTATTATGACTCTTAAATGAAGTATCAAGTGAAGTGTTACTTCACTTACAGGATATTCAAATGTCCTAGTTCACTGAGCAAGGGAACAAAACTTAAACCCCTGGATGATTGATTCACGTGTGCAACTAAATTTAGTTGGACTCAAAACAATCCCAGAAATATTGAAAAGATGTTTAGGACTCGTCCTAAGTACTTTCTCAATATGACGGGATGTTTTAGAAGAACAATTGAATCTATTTGTTCTTTGATGAAGAAAATCATCCTTAAACCGAACCAAGAACCTAGACGTCATAGGAGATTACTAATTATAGGATTAGGAACTTGGTAGACAACCAAAACCCTTTCCCTTAGCTTTACCTAGGTATTTCTTGCAAAATATTTAAATGCCTTAACATGTGTTTCAAGTGCAGCTTGGGATGACGGGAAGACCCTCCAGGTACGCTTTTATTTTATTGCAATTTACTTACATGCACTGTACTTTACTTTTTCTTGCATGATAAACAAGATTGTTGCATGAAAACCAAAATCTTTAGGATAGTCCCTGAACTGAAACCAAAACTAAAATAAAAGTCATTGCAAGATAAAATTTACCGCCACAACATTCCAAAATATAAAATAACTCAAGATTTAATCACAAACAGAACAACAAAACTACAATTGTAACTAAATTAAAATGTCTTATTGAATGATCGGGAATACCTCGGATGATGTAACCCACGTGTTGCTAACAGGATTTCCCACGGTCTAAATGAAAGTGTGGAACTCATTCACTTGAGTTTAGCAAATTCATCTGGACTAAGTGAATTCAATGAAAATAACGGTGCTGGGATGACGGAACCGTGGGATCTTAATCGGTTCTGTTTAAACAACTTTAAGACTTGTTTTAATTAAATCTTAAAAACGCTTGGATTTTAAGATTTTCTCTAAACCAAAACACTTCTCTCATCTCCTGATTTATGACTTCTAAAACTAAACCTCTACAACAACAAGGAGCTCGGAGCATGGTGGGCAGCACGGCCATCGTCATCAGCAAAACTGGAATCTACATCAGCGAAACCTTTCTTAGGGTTAAATAACAAAGCCATAAGACTTCGAGGTAGTTTGCCTAGTGCAACATAAATCCTCAACTTTTTTGTTAGGAATTTGCGTAATCATGTTATGCAAATTAAGCCCTAACCGGTCTTTGGACTCCGAGGTGGTCGTGTGGTACGACATAAACCCTCACATCTTCGAGGCCATTTGTATGATTATGTCAAACTAATATAAGTCCTAATTAATTAAAATTGACAGGATTGTAACATAAAATAAACTCTCGAATTGAAGCCAAATAATATGATAGTTTGGGAAGTTTCCAAGATTCTTCTTGGATCCTCAGCTTCTCCTACTTCTCTTCCTTTGGATCCTTGAAATAAACTGTTCCAAATTTGATCCATTCCCTATTGAAATCTCCAAAATTCAATCCTTTGAAAACCTTAAACTTTGAAATTCTTGAGAGCAAAACCACTGATCATTATCGAGAGTTTTCTTAAATGATTCCTGTCTTTAAGATGTAATTAACTATAAGGGCTTGCCCTTATAGGGAACTTTAAGAACCCAGGTAATATAAACCCTGCTTAATTCATTTATATTAAACAGGGGAACTTTTCGGCTTATAAAATTGGTTCACAGACCAAACGGATGTCACAAATCTTCTAGTTTATTTAACCGAGCCCCAACATCAAACAGTGTGTCTATCCTTCAGGATAGATATACGGTTTGTGGTGCGGTGCTCGTTTATATAAACTATTTGGGATGTGAGATCGGTTTGATTTCATATCTTAAAATTTTCAAACTTAAAATTACTTTCAAAATCAAATGCTACTTTCTAAATTATATATATATATATATTTAAATTAAATTTAAAATCTAAAATTTGCCGACAACTTTTGTAGGCGACTCCCTTTTTAAAATACAACACAAACCTAAAAATTTGCCGACATCATACAGTATTAAACTTACGCATAGTGCGTGGAGTGGTTCAGGCAATAAGCCTGCAAATTGGCTTGCTCGGGTGGGGATGTTCTCTTCATTCGTTGAAGTGGCCGCTACACCTCCTCCCCCAATCCTTCCTACTGAGGGGTGATCTGCTTGATGCCCCTCACTTAAGGTGTTGTGGGGTTCTTTCTTGAGTCTTCCCTCCTTGCTTTTGGTTCTGAGGATGGAATTTTAGCTGTGTTGTACATGTTGTTTTGAGTATACTTTCACTTTCTGCTGGTATACTGGTTAGCATGTAAACCTTTAGGATTTTTCACTGCTTTTGCTTTATCTTTGTATGGAGTTGTAGTGTGGAGGGGGGGTTCCTCTTGGTTTGGTGGAGGACCCCCTTATCCTCCTTTTTTGTACTCCATTGTTATTAACATATAGGGAGCTGTTTGGAGCTCTTTTATAATATATTTACATATACATATACATACATACATATATATATATATATATATATATATATATATATATATATATATATATATATATATATATATATATATATATATATATATATTTGGAAAAGGAGCAAACAGTGGCTCCTTACATGTTATAATAAGAGTGTAGTACAGAAGAGGTAAGTGAACCACCTAGAACCCCTATGGTTCTCTCCTAGGAACAAAAGGACTCATTCAAAAAGATACAAAAGAGGAAATACAAAATACAGGGAAGAGTAGGGTGTGGAAATGCTTCCTCCAAGAGCAGCAGAAGGCCAAACAAACAAATAGCTGTCAGTCCATCCAATGGGCTAAAGAGAATTGGCATTAAGCAGTCTAAGATGTTGAAGGCTCAGCATATCTCCAGCAATGATCAACTTTAACTCGAAGTGGGGGTAGTAGATACCCTCACTGCCGAGAAGTTGCACCCTTACTTGCCAACCGAGTGTGCGGCTTTATTACCTTCTCTAAAAATTGAGGAGAAAATAGTCCGGGGGATGTGATCCGATGAATCCGGCGAGTCCAATAATTGTGCCTCCAAGAGGAAGCACTCACCTGGTGTAAGCTGTGGACAAGAGCAGTAGAATCAACTTCAATCCAGAGGTTTGACCAATGAGCAGAATGGGCAAGCTGCAGTGCATAAAGGACTGCAATGTATTCAGCTTCCAGAGCATCCATAGCTAGAACTGGATCATGAAAATAGAGAAGGCATTGACCAAGGGAGTTCCTGAAGATACCACCAACACCTGCTCTCTCATTTGAGAAGCTGCCATCAGTGTTAATTTTGATGATTGGTCTAGTGGGGGGAAGCCATCTGACCAACATGACCTTGGGGGTAGGGGTAGCAGTAGTAGGAAGATCAATATTTAAAAGGTTGGTGAATCTTTTATAACTAATGATCTTATATAAGTAAGCTTTGCAGTTTTTCACCACCTTGGTAGTAGTGGCAGCAATGCCATTGAACTTAGCATTATTCCTAGCCATCCACAGAAACCAGATGACAATGAGATGGATGACTTGAATTTTCTGGCTATTCCCCTCCAACCGTAAACTACTAAACACTTCCCAGTGGCAATTCTTAATTTGCTCGTCGACGGATAGTCGTCGCCAAACAGATATAGAGAAAGGGCAATTGAAGTACAGATGTGGAATGGATTCTTCATTAGAGTTGCATAAGACACATTTGGAAGGGCCTCTGAGTCCTTTAAGCTTCAAAATGTCATCAGTGGGGATTAATTTATGTAGGGTTCTCCAACAAAGGAAGGCCATGGAGGGGGACAGAAACTGATTCCATACAGCAAGGTGCCAAGGCACAGGGGTCCACTGGTATAGGGTATTATAAAAAACTTTGGAGATACTCTGATGTTGATGTATGGGCCTGCAGATAGAGTCAGGAACTGCTCTATTAAATTTGATGGTAGAAATCAGTGAAGCAGATTGATCATGGAGAATTGCTTTGAGGTGGGGAATAGACCAATTGTGCCCATCCCAGAAATCAGAGACTTTGGAGGAGTGCTCAATGTGTGGGCCTTTAGCAGCCAACCAATCTTTGGGACACCAATTGTCAAGCCAGAAGTTGATTTCACCCCTACCCAAGTTCCAGATATATAAATCTTCTGCAGTCTTTCTAACATTAAGAAGTTTGACCCAAGTTCTGAAATCCCCCAGCTTTCTTTCCACCTGGGAGGGGTGTACAGATCTGCAGTATTTCCCCATCATGTACATTGCCCATAATGAGGTTTGGGCTCCGAAATGTATCCGGAGTTTACAAAAGTTCACTTGCTTGGATGTGTGGGAGGCCTTTCAATCCCAAGCCACTGCGAGCAGTTGGTTTGGCAACAGTTTGCCAAGAGGTCCAATGGGGTTGCTTAGTCTGGCCAGCCCAAAGAAACCTGTTAAATGCCCTCTCCATCTGTAGTTGGGTGCTTTTCTTCATGGTGACCATTTGGAGTAGGTAAGAAGGGAAGGTGGTCAGGATACTCTTGAGTAAAGTGATCCTACCTCCATTGGATAAGAAAGAGCTAGTCCAGCTGCTGAGTTGGGAGTTAATTTTGACTATAATATCATCAAAATGTATCTGTTTGGATCTGCCCAGAGTGAGGTATGCTCCAAGGTATTTAAGAGGGGGAGAAGCACTTTGGAAGCCAGTGTAGTTCAAAATCCAATGCTTGATTGGGCTAGCTGTCAAATTTGAGAAAATCAGTTGACATTTATCAATGTTAAACACCATACCTGATTGTTGTTGAAAGGAGTCCAGACACTGTTTGACTTTCTTAACAGCAGATTTGTGAGCACTGGAAAACACCATGATATCATCAGCATACATCAGGTGAGAAATGGAGATATTAGATCTGTGGTGGAACCTTGCATAGGATTTGTTCAGCAACTCATGATCAATCATCCTGGAGAAATAGTCCACTGCAAGGATAAAGACAGTGGGAGATAGAGGATCTCCTTGCTGTAGTCCTCTAGTGGCTTTGAACTTGCCTCTAGCAGAACCATTAATTAGAATAGAATGTTCATTGGAATTAAGCCACCTTGAAATAAAATTACAGAAGTGATGGTTGAAACCCCTAGCAGTCATTACTTCAATGATGAAGTCCCAATTTATAGTGTCATAAGCTTTTTGAATGTCAAGCTTATAAATCAGGTTACCCCCCCTATGAGCTTTGTTTAGATCCAATAAGAGTTCTTGGGCAAGCAAAACATTATCAGTAATCAGTCTGCCTTTAACAAATGCGGATTGATTCAAGTCGATAATCTTATCCAAGTGAGGTTGGAGTCTCCCCACCATAATTTTACTGATTACTTTGCTGATCACAGAAGTAAGACTGATGGGTCTATAATGTTCCCACCTTTGCAAAATAGAGGTTTTTGGAATCAACACCATGCTAGAGGCACAGAAATAGCTAGTCAGAAGTTGGCCCTGGAAGAACCTTTGGACTGCAGCTACAACATCATCCCCCACCAGATTCCACACCTTCTTATAGAAGTCAGCAGTGTACCCATCAGGGCCTGCAGTTTTAGAGGAGTCAATAGAATTTACAGCCATCCAGATCTCCTGAGCTGAGGGAATATCTGTGAGGTGTAGATTGCTGGTGTATTGGAAATTCTCTTGAAACAAAGAGCTATCAATAGGTTTTCTGCACAAGGGGTTGTGGTTAAGAAGTATCCAGACCAATCTCATTATCATCAAGAAGCTTTCTGCCCTCAGAGGATAAAATGGAGTGAATGGTGTTGCATTTTCTTCTATATTTGATACAGGCATGATAAAATTGGGTATTTCTATCCCCATGGAGGAAATGGTTAAAGGCAGCTTTCTGTATAAGATATTGATCCGGTTTTTACGTGGCTGTGAGGAGATTCAATTGTGCGGCATAGAAAAGTTCTTCGAGTTCAAGTCCAGCTTCAACGACGAGCTTCCACTCGGTCGGTTCCTTCTCGGCTTCCTTAACGACGAATGAAAAATCCCCAATAGAAGTCCAGCTCCATTTTCTAAGGGCTTTGCTTAAATTGTTCTGCAGCATGCTTAGTTTTAATAAGGGATCAGACTGGTCCTCACAAATCCAATTATCCTTCACCACATTATGAAACCCCTCATAAGTGGACCAAACATTTAGGTATCTGAATGGAGGAGGAGTATTGGAGCAGCTGGAGAAGTTATAGAGATAAGGAGGGGCCTGTGATCAGATCCAGAGAAATTTAGATGGGTAACATATGTTTGAAGCCAATTTGCAAGCCATTCATTATTCACCGAGACCTCGTCAAGTCTCTCCCGCATTTTTCCCTCTTCCAAGTGAACTCGTAGCCTCTAAAACCAATATCAAAGAGATTGGCAGCGGTGATGTTATCAATGAACCTAGTCATATCCGACGACTCGGAGGCCTGCCACCTTTCTTCTCACTGGTAGACCCAATGCTGTTAAAATCCCCTCCCACTAACCAAGGTGAATGTAAGTTGACACTGATCTCTTGAATCTGGTCCCAAAGCAGTTTTTTATCATCCCTATTGCAGCCACCATAGATAAAAGTTGCAGTGCCTGCTCTCCCATTAATCTGAAATGAAGAATGAATGAATTGGCTATTGTCAATGAGAACAGTCCAGGAAACCTCTTTTCTGCAGAATACCCAAATTTTATTATTGCAATTAGCATAGTGAGTGAAGCCATGTAATTTACTAATAATCTTCTGGGGAAACTTGTGAACCAAGGGTTCCAAAATTGAGATACACCAAAATTTATATTTTTTATTAAGATACAAAAGCCTTTTGAAAGTTAGGGGATTGGCAATCCCTCTAATGTTCCAAATTAGGAAATTAATCATATGTTAGGTAAGGGGGTGAGTGAAGACTGAGAACTAGATCTGGATCTGCCCCTAGTAACAGAGTTGCCGCCCGGTTCCCCATCGATGAGGAGTACCCGGCTCCGTACTTCAGAGAGAGCCTTTTTTTTCTGTTTCTTGGAGATCTGGGTAAGCCATTTTCCTTCCACCTCTGATTGCATCTGGTTAACTTCAAGTTGATTTGGGACCTGTGGGTCATTAATCTGCTCAAAAGATGGAGTGGGTGTAATTATTCTAACTTCCAAGTCCTCCCTTCTGCACCAGTCAGAAGAAGATCTGACAGCAGTAGGGGAAACAGACTCATCCTCAGACAAGGAGGGTGAAGCAGATCTAATTGGGATATAACCTACATCAGTATTAGGAGAGGGGATTGGGGCCTGTGGAGGGGGAAGGCCAGTAGAAGCTGGGGGTAAAACAACAGGCCTGGAGACCCCCAGGACTTGTTGTGCAAGGGGTGGGGTAGTGTCAGCTGTGGCTTTTCCAGAGTTCTGAACCTTCCTACTTGGAGGGTGGAGTCTAAAACATCTCTCATTGGTATGTCCAAACATTCTGCAATGAGAGCAGAAGTAAGGTTTTTGTTGCATGATAACTTCTTGCCATTGTCCTTCACTAGCTGACCCAATCCAAATCTTGTGGATCTCAGGCAAAGTAATATCTCTTTCAACCCGGATTCTAGTCGCTTCGGGTTTAGCCTTATTTAGAGTTTCAGCATCAAGTCTTAGGGGTGTGCCAAGGGATCTCCCAATTTGGAATAGTGCTGTTTGATTAAAATATCTATATGGAAGTTTTGGTAATTTGAACCAAATAGGAACAATAGGTGGGTCTTTGCTAGGATCAAAAGTGGGGGTCCACTTTATGATTTTCATTTCCACCCCAGCTATACTAACCACTTTCTTAGCAAACAAGAGTGCATAATCCTCTTCAATGGAAAAATTGATTAGCAAATGCCTCCCATCTAATAGCCCAATTTTCCAATTGCCTTTGAAATTGAGGGATGCAAAGAAATTTCTAACAGATTCCATTTTAGGGTGTCCCAAGCATGAATTTGCCAATCAATGTGAGTTTCACCTCATCATCCAAAGCGGATAATTCTTCATCGGTGAAGATTACAGCGGGACATCCTTCTTTTACCTCAAGAGGGTGGATGAAAGGGCGGGAGAGTTTCCAACAGCTGAACTCTCATGAAGATTTTGGGGGAAAATAAGTTTAGAGGGATCGAAGTAGAAGGAGCATTTCCTACCACTCCGACGATAGGTGGCTTTGGCCCAATTTATGTTGGTTTCCAGATCTATAGGGCAGGCCAATAGGGAGAACCCAGTCAGAAGAGTCCCAACCAGCTGAAACAGAAATTGACTCCAGGTAGTAAAGACCAGAAAACTAGTAAAACAAGATGGCCTCAGCAGCTAAGGGAACCTGATGCTTAGCCGCCGGCTGGGTCATGGCTGGAACCCTAGCAGAGCAAAAAAAAAAACAATATATATATATATATATATATATATATATATATATATATATATATATATATAAATGGCGGCTGGAATTGCTCTGCTAAGGTTTCAATGGAGCTAGTGGACAGAGTTGGCGGTCATGCTTGTCCAAGGTGGTGGAAGGTGGTCGGAAGATAGCAGGAAGTCTCCTTTTTTCATTTTGGTTCTTTGTTTGGGTTGGGGGTAGTATTTTCTCCTTTCCCGGGTTCTTTCTAGTTCGAATTTTATTGGGTTACTGTTACATTGAGGAATGGCCCAGGACCTCACTCGAGCTGATCCTCACTTCATTGGAAGGGGCACTTTTACCGAAGTCATTCCGAGGAAAGAAGGTGGCACTACCCTTGGTGATAAATTAGTGTTCCCACATACTGTTTCATGATGCCATGGAGGGGAGAGCCGAGTGTGAATTCATCGGGAAATGCACAAGGAAGGCAGGAAAACCGGCACTAATCTTCACCGAGGAGGAACTTCAAAACCGTCCGAACCATACGAGGTTCACATTGGTTGGGAAGTTCCAATTTGGACATCCCAAGCTTGATGTTTTAAGGAAAGCGATTGATGATTTTAAATCGGTGGGCAAGTTGGAAAATAGGGGTTTTTGACGAGCAGACATATAATGTTGCGGCTTGCTTTGGAGGAGGATTATGCCCAAATTTTCTCTAAAAAAGTGATTATGATAGATGGGAAACCAATGAAGTTACTAAAGTGGACATTAGATTTTGATCCTACTAAAGAACCACCTATTGTTCTGTTTGGTTCAGCCTTCCCAATTTAAAACTCCCCTTCAACAATCATAGAATCATCTATGATATTGTCGATTCCATGGGGAGACCACTTAAGCTTGACATCCCATCAGCTAATGCTACAAGGATCTCTAATGCCAGATTTCTAGTAGAAAGGGATATCACTCAACCCTATATTGATGGGGTTTGGTTGGGGACTGCCAATAATGGGTACTGGCAGCCCATTGTTATGGAATATCAGCCAATGTATTGCAAACACTGCCACCTATTTGGACATACCATGGAACAATGCTTTAAACTAAACCCTGAATTAAGACCTTATAATGTGAACAATTCCGCTAAGAAGAAGGAGCTCAACACTTTACCTCCAAGTTATTCCATTAGTTCCTGTCCCTGGTGGCCAGGAATTGAACTCTGAACACATTGAGGTCATGGCTCCCAATACTGATGGGCAACCTCCTCCACTTCAAACTGATCTAGTTGTGCAGACAGGCTGTTTTGCTATTGGACAGTACACTGACCCCCCAATAGAACTCAGAAATCCTGATAATAACCCCAACATGGTGGAAACAGACTCTACTGCAGATGTCCCTATAAGCTCTGAAGCAGGTGCCACATTTATCTCCCCTACTGAACCTGTTACTGGGGCAGCAGCTCTAACTGTTCTTGAAAATCTTGCCACAACAGCAGAAGGGGTTTGGTCTCAACAGAAGAGTAGGAGAAGGAGAAAAGACATTATGGAGCTACAGGATCTATCTAAATCAAACATTATAGGTTTGGATACTTCAGCTGTCACCCCCCCTAGGATCACTAGGGCTGGTAAGGCTATCCACCATGATTAATCTACTTTGTTGGAATGTTAGGGGTATTGCTAGTCCTAACACCCTTAACAAAATTTTGCACTTGAATAGGACTCATAAACTTTGGATTATAGCATTACTTGAACCAATGGTGCATACCAATATATCTAAAGTCACTAAAAAATTTCCTGGATTTCACTTCCACTCTAACTGTAATAACAAAATATGGGTATTTACCAGAAAGGAGTTGAACTGTACCATCAAAGTTGATAATTATCAATTTTTGCACTTACATTTTAGTTTGGATCAGTTTCAAGGTAGTGCCACTTTCATTTATGCTGGATGTAATCAATTGGATAGGGAATTGCTTTGGACAGAATTGTGCCAGATCAGTCTCAATAACCCTTCCAATTGGATTGTGAGTGGGGACTTTAACCGCATTAAAGAACCAAGTGAAAAGAAAGGGGCGAACACTCGATTTAAACTCCATGTTGCAATTTTCTCAAAACATTACTCAAGTTGGGCTATTTGATATTGGATACATTGGTTCCCCTTTCACATGGCAAAGAGGTAAACCGTTAGAGAGTCTGGATAGAGTATTAACCAATGATGCTTGGTCGCAAATGTTTCCAATCACACGAGTACAGCATTTACATAGAACTACCTCGCGATCACTCACCACTATTGATTCGGATCTCTTACGGTTCTTATAAGGGTTGTTCACGATTCGGAGTTCCTAAATGTATGGTGTACTCATAACAATTTCCTAAGTTCGTGGTGAAAAGAGCTCGGGTTTTACTCGATTATCTTATTTGTAACCCCCTTGTGAAATTATGGAGACTGCATAAGAATGTAGCATATCAATTAAGAATGTGGAACAAACAGCAATTTGGTGATGTTTTCCAAAAGGTCAAAGATGCTGAAGCTAAAGTACTGTTAATGGAAGCTATTAATGATTCTGGAGGGAACCAGGCACAAGATTTATGGTCTGCCCAATCACAATACTTACAAGCACTGGAAAGGGAGGAACTTTTCCTCCAACAAAAAGCTGCTGTTGATAAATTTCTCTATGGGGATAGGAATTCTAAGTACTTCCATGCAATCATTAAACATAGAAGGAAACTCAATGCTATACTTAAAATCAGGGATGATGTCGGTAATTGGATCACCGATCAAATTAAGATTTCCCAAAGTGTCTGTCCAGTATTTTCGAATTTGTTTATCGCTTCTCCAATATCATCTCGCTTCCTTTGTTGCTCGATATTTTTCCGATAATTCGACTATGTGCAGCAACTTAACTTAACCTTTCTACCAGATGAACAAGAAATATTGCAGGCTTTAAAAAGTATTGATGGTAACAGGACTGCTGGCCCAGATGGTTTCACATCCTTTTTCTATATTAAGACTTGGGAAGTTGTGGGAGTTGATCTTGTTCAAGCTATACAATCATTCTTCTTAGGGACTGAACTTCCTAAATTTTTTGCTGCTGCAAGTATTGTACTTATCCCTAAAGAGAACCAAAAATCTCATTGGACTGATTTCAGACCTATAAGTCTCACTACTACCTTCTCTAAGATCATTAGCAAGATTCTTGTGGGGAGACTACGACCACACCTTAATCATTTGATTAGCTCTAACCAATCTGCTTTTGTGCGAGGTAGAACCATAATCGATAACTGTTTGTTGGCTCAAGAATTATTACTTGGACCTTGACAAAAGATGTAGAGGGCATAATTTAATTCTCAAGTTGGATCTTAAGAAAGCTTATGATACTCTCAGCTGGCAGTTCATTGATCTTGTGCTTAAGGCACAAGGGTTTCACCCATCCTTTTGTGCTTTAATCCAGAGATGGCTTTCTAATGCTTACTATAGTGTCCTAGTTAATGGTAGCAGCTGTGGATTCTTCAAAGCTGGTAGGGGTCTGAAGCAAGGAGACCCACTCTCTCCTACCATTTTCATATTAGCCTTTGATTATTTCTCCGTACTTTTGAATGCTGCACATAATCACTATCCTTACCTCCATTATAAGCATGGCTCTTCTCAGCTCATCAGCCATTTGGCCTATGCTGATGATGTTATCGTTTTCACTAATGGCAGCAAACTTGCTGTAAGAAAGACTTTACAATTAACAGATCATTTGGCTATGGTTGCAGGCCTGGAACTAAATCAAAAGAAATGTCAATTTCTTGCTGGAAAAGGTTTTCATTTTCAGCGAGTGGATGAAAGAGTTTACTTGGATTTAATACTGCGAGACCTCCCTCTAAGATATTTAGGGGTACAGACTTACCAAAGGTAGAAGGAAACAGTCCCAATATGATGAAGTGGTTAGAAAGATAACAACAGCTATAAATTGCTGGACCACTGTTTTTCTATCAAATGGTGGTAGAGTTGCTCTACTGAAGAGTATCCTCTCAACTTTCCCCCTTTACCATTTGCAAATGGTTAGAATGAAGAAGAGCACTCAGAAATTGATTGAAACCATGTTTAACAAATTCTTGTGGGAGGGTCAAACAAAACAGTACCATTGGGCAGCATGGAACAAAGTGTGCAAACCACTCAAAGCTGGTGGGTTAGGTATGAAAAGCTTCCAACAGATGAGCTATTTGTTTTATTGCAAGCAGTGGATCAAATTTAGAAGACAAGATACAATGTGGGCTAAATTTCTGAATGATAAGTATTGCTGGAAGGTACATCCTAACTCGTAAGGCCAAAACAAGGGGATTCCAAGCATTGGAAATATCTCGTCGAAAGTTAGAGAATTGGCTAATCAATTTTTCTGTTGGGAGGTTGGCAAGGGATCGTTAATTTCTACCATGATAATCGGCTAGGAGAAGGAACTTTAAAGTACACTCGTCGAGATTAATCACCAACTCACTCGTTTCGATTTTTGGGTGGAGGATAAATGGAATGTCAACATGCTAAGGGAGATTTTGGTCGAGGACGAGTGTTCAACAAATTCTACAAATCCCAATTAAATCGATAAACCCGATAGACTTCTACTCGAAAAAGTCGAATCGAAATCATTAAATAGCATGATACATAACACGATATGTTCTTGGCTCGACACTACTTGGGAGACAAAATCCGGAATAGGCTATTATCTCCCTCAATGTCTTTCTTCTGCTGGAGACTCGTTCCATAATTATCTCGCCAGTGGATGATTTACCGAAACTTAAAGGATTAAGATCCGCATCCGGATGCTCGGTTATGTCACCGCCAAGAGGAATCCATTTCTCATCTTTTTTCCGAGTGTTTTGTCACTAAACGGAGTTTGGAATATAATTTTACAGCACTTCAAGTTGAGCCATCTCAACTATAATTGGTCTCATTTGGGGGCTTGCTGGGATGACTGGAAGAAGGAAACATGGTTCCATATACCCTTAGTAATTTGCTGGTTTGTATGGATGGCAAGAAATCTTGCTAAATATGAAGACAAAACCTGTACCATTCATCAGATTGTGGCAAATTGCTGCAGTTTCCTATGCAAACACTCACTGCTGGACTCATCTCCAAGGAAAAAGCCTGTTTTGCTGAAATGGTCTCTTCCCCTCCACCATGGGTTAAAATTAATATTGATGGCAGTTATACACCTTCTGCTGCAGGTATTGGAGCTATTTGCAGAAATTCATTGGGGCAGACTTTATGGTTCTTTCATGCACCTACTATCTCCACATCAACCATTGACTCTGAGCTGCAAGCTGCACATTGGGCTTTGATTACTGCCAAGGCTTTAAATTATCAATTTGTATGGATTGAATCTGACTCACAACGACTAGTTAACATCCCGCAAGGTTTATCTCCCCCTCCACGGAACTTGGTTTATCTTCACAGAACTTTGATCTCCACTTTTGGCTCCCTCGATCTTAAATGGACACATATCTACAGAGAGGGCAATCAACTGACCAACCTGGTTGGCAAAGCATGCTAATACTTCCCAAACTATAGCTTTTTCTACTACTCCTGTTGAGAAATTAAGGCATTTACTTTTTGGGGACTTGACTGATATTCCATATATCAGATGTATGTAATTTTGGATTGAATGAATTTTTTTGCTTTTTGCTAAAAAAAATATATATATATATATATATATATATATATATATATATATATATATATATATATATACATATATATATATATATACATGTATATATATACATATATATATATATATATATATATATATATATATATATATATATATATATATATCTATCGAAGTCGTTTGGAGCTCTTTTATAATATATTTACCTATATATATATATATATATATATATATATATATATATATATATATATATATATATATATATATATATATCTATATCTGAGGAAAGCTTAAATCATCTGTTGCTGCATTGTGGGATTACCAGGAGTGTATGGTCTTTATCTTTGTGTGGAGTTGTAGTGTGGAGGGGGGTTCCTCTTGGTTTGGTGGAGGACCCCCTTATCCTCCTTTTTTGTGCTCCATTGTTATTAACATATAGGGAGCTGTTTGGAACTCTTTTATAACATATTTACCTATACATATATATCTGCTGAGGAAAGCTTAAATCATCTGTTGCTGCATTGTGGGATTACCAGGAGTGTAAGGTCTGCTGTATTAGCAGGTGAATAGCTGCAGGATCTTCTATCCAACTAGTCTGATCTCAATGCCTGTTTAGATACCTGGAAACATCAATAAAAAAACACATTCCTCTCATTATTTTCTGGTTTATCTGGGTAGCCAGAAATGCTGCCGTGTATTAAAACCTTTCAACCAGCCTTAACAAGATAAGCATACATTGCCAATCCTTTATTAGAAAGTTGAATGGATCATCCGCTATTTCCTCTAGGAGGGAAGCTTCACCTGCTATCCAATTGGTTCTATGGAGGTCCCCTTCTCAACATTGGGTGAAACTAAATTCTGATGGAAGTTACACAAGAAGCAGGGCTAGTATCGGAGGACTTTGCAGAAACTATAAAGGGCATTGCTTATGGTACTTTGCTGCTCCTATTGAGGCTCTAAATGCTCTTGAATGTGAAACCATTGCTGTCTTTTGGGGGCTGAAATTGGCCTTGGCATTAAAACTGAAAAATCTACATGTGGAAGTTGATTGCTTACAACTCTTACTGATACTTCAACTGAAGACCTCCCCCCCATGGTACCTGCTCTATTGGCTGAAAAATATTCAACATCTGGCTGCATCTATTCAGATAATTTTGTCTCATGTCCCTAGAGAAGGAAACAAACCGGCTCACCATCTTGCCTATGAGGCATCTTCCTCACAGTTACTTGTCACAATATTCCATCCTCCTTTTTTGTCTTTTTTCCTGAATGGGGATTGTATGGACATACCCCATCTTAGATATAATTTTCCTTTATGATTAATGAATTTCTGCCATTTGCAATATATATATATATATATATATATATTCAGCAAAAGGAAAGATCTATTAATGCCCAAAAGTTAGATACATCTGAGGAAGGGGAGGTTAAAAGAGTCCCCCAAAAGTAAATGCCTTAATGGCTCAAAAGGTGAGAAAGAGAAAATTACATTAGAATTGGAAGCTGAAGCTTTAGCCAACCAGTTGGCAGGTTGGTTACCTACTCTGTGAATATGAGACCATTGGAGTTGAATGTGCAAAGTGAAAGATAAAATTTTGCTATACAAGTAAATCAAAATCCAAGGAGGAGATGAGAGACCCTGCATAATCTTGATTACCTGCTAAGAATCAGATTTAATCCAAATTTGTAGAAGATTAAATGACACGGCAGTTTTCAAGGCCCATAGTACAGCAATAAGTTCAGATTCCATAGCAGATGAAGAAATGATTGGTGCCTAAAAATACCACAATAGCTGTCCTTGATGATTCCTGCAAACACTTTCAATACCAGCAGAAGAGGAAGTGAAACTACCATCAATGTTCATTTTAACTCAGGGCTGAGTAGGTAACAACCAATGCAATAATAATACTTTCCTTCTATTGGGAAAAGGTAATGCATAAGTTCTATTGATATAGCTGCAGCACTTAACAACAACTGTCCTAGCCATACAAGGTATACTATAATATTTAGCCTAATTTCTGGTTATCCAGATAAACCAACTGATTATCAAAGGAATACAAAACAATTTCTGCTCTTTTCAGTCATCCCAACAATCATCAAAGGTGAGCCAATTGTGTCTACATTGAGAGAGTTGCAACTGATGTAAAACATCAATCCAAACCTGTTGAGTAATAGGGCAATGTAGGAAAAGATGGGAGTAAGTTTCCTCACTGGAGTGGTACATTCAACATCTAGAAGCAGTTCTTAAGCCTTTCAGTTTCAGAATATCATTCAAAGGAAGAAACTTGTTAAATAGCCTCCAGTTAAAAAAAGACATTTAAGGAGACAATTTACTATCCCAGATGTGTTTACCCCATTTGGCAGTAGGCCATTGAGTAAAGGATTTATGAATAAAATTATTCACAGATTGATTAGTAGGATGCTTTATCAGTACTTTATCAGGTCTGGTAGGCTCAATAGGTATGGGTATGATTTGCTGCACAACATCCTCATTCACCACAGCTCTAAGGGAGTCCACATCCCAGTGATTCTGATTCCAGAATTGAGAAATAGTAAGTTGAGGTTATAACCATGCAATGAAAAATCCATGACTTGCACCATTCACTAAAGAACTGTAATGAGTACTGGACATCCATCTCTTAATTAAGTGACAGAAAGAAGGGTTAAACCCTCCAGGTTTTAGTGCCAACTCTATAAATTGCCAGCTGATTGAATCATATGCTTTCTTAAGGTCCAATTTGAAGATGATGTTCTGCCTTGTACAAGTTTTATCAATATCTAGAAGCAGTCCTGAGCTAATAAGCAATTATCAGTAATTTTTCTGCCTTACACAAAAGTAGATTGGTTAGGACTAATAAGTTTATGTAAATGAGGTTGTAACCTCCTAACAACTATCTTGCTGATTATTTTGGTTAGTGTTGGTAAGGCTAATTAATCTAAAATCTACCCAATTGGACTTTTGATTTTCTTTTGGGATAAGAGCAATACTGGTGGCAGCAAAGTACTTTGGGAGATCATTGCCAGAGAAAAAAGATTAAATAGCAGCAACGAGATCAGTGCCAACAATGTCCCATGCTTTAGAGTAAAAAGTTGCAGTGAAACCATCAGGTCCTGTAGTTTTGTTCCCATAAATACACTTTAAGGTTTGGAGAATTTCAGTTTCATCTGGCAGAAGAGTTAAGTTAAGCTGTTGAACATATTCATACTCAGCATTAAACACTTCAGGAAGAAAAAGGAAGGGGAAATAGGATGAGCTGCTAGTTGGGATTGAAAATGTTGCACTGCACTATGAGAAATTAGATGGGGTTCTGAAATCCAACTTCCACTAGGTTCTTTGATTCTGAGAATAGCCTTAAATTGCCTCCTATATTTGATAACAACATGGAAAAATTTTGTATTCCTTTAACCAAATATATGTTTGTTGATAGAAGCTTTTTGTTTCAGAAAAAGCTCTTCCTTGTCCAAAACTTGTAAAAGTTGGGTCTGGGCATGAACAAATTCCTAAGTGTTAGCCCCTCCCAGATCCTGATAAGCTTCAAGAGTTTGGACTTTATGGTCAGCATCTTTCCCCTGTTGAAAAACATTACCAAAGCTATTTTTGTTCCATTGCCTTAACTGAAAGGCCACATTTTTTGTAATCTCCAAAATTTAACAAGTGGATTCATATCAGTAAAGGCTGTAGCAGTCCAACCTTTTTTCACCACATCAAAAAAAATAGGATGCTCAGTCCAAACATTCAAGAATCTAAAAGGTGAAGAACTTGCACTGAGCGAAAAAGAGATTTGAATTAAAAGAGGAGAGTGATCAGTAGTAGTTCTACGAAGATGATGTATTTGAGTAATTGGAAAAGTATTCATCCAAGAATCATTAGCAAGAAATCTATAAATTCTCTCCGGCAGTTTACCCCTTTGTCAAGTGAAAGGTGTACCAATATAACCCATATCAAATAAACCTGCATTTGTGATATTCTGTGAGAAATGGAGCATTGATTGCAGATTTGGAGTTCTACCTCCCAAATTCTCACTAGGATCCCTAATGCATTTAAAATATCCTCCTACTATCCAGTTGGTTTGGATATGAGAACTGATGTGGTGCAATTCAGCCCATAAAGCTATTCTATCAATGTTAGTACAACCAGCATAAATAAAAGCATTAAAACCAGTAAAATGCTCAATACCAAAATGAAGATGTAGAAACTGATAATCATCAATTAAAATGTTGCAGTTTAGCTCCTTCCGCCTGAAAACCAAAATCTTATTGTTGCAGTTAGAATGAAATTGAAATCTGAAAAATTTCCTAGTGATTTTGGAGATATTCTGATGCACCATAGGTTCCAATAAAGTAAATAACCATAATTTATGAGTACTTTTTAAATGTAGGAGTCTATTAAGTGTGCCAGGACTAGCCACACCCCTAACATTCCAGCATAACATTTAATCATGGTGTATAGCCTTACCATCCCTAGTTAATCTATGGGGAGGGGCTAAAGATTTTTCAACACCAATTATGTTGGACTGAGATAGATTTTTGAGTTATAGAGCATCTTTTCTCCTTCTTCTGCTTTTTTGTTGAGACCATTCTTCCTCAATTTTATTTGTTAAATCTGTCAATACTAGGTGATGTGAAGCTCTGTCAGTTGGATCTTGTGGAGTAATAAAGGTATCTCCAGTTTCAAAACTGTAAGGCAAGCCTTCCCCCTCTGGTGATTCTCTGATAGCTAATTGTGGCTGCTGTATCAGTTCTTCCTCACCTAGAGGGTCTCTAATTTCAATCGCAGTGTCAGCGAAATTCCCAACAGTAGCTTTGGGTTTTACCGAGCTTTGTAAATTGTTTATCTGAGGTAAATATAGAGCTTCCTGAGTAGGTGCAGCATGAGATGCTATTTGGTGAGAAACAATACTTGGAGCAACCTGAGCAGGGATTGGAACTTGTGGAGGAACATAAGGGATATGTTGATCAATCTGTGCAGAAGGTTTAGTACAGTTTTTAGCTAAATTATAAGGCCTGAGTTCAGGATGCATTTTGAAGCATTGTTCCATAGTGTGGCTAAAATGTGACAATTCTTACAATATAAGAGTTGATACTCCATCACTATAGGCTGCCAATACCCATTATTGGTAGTCCCTAACCAAACACCATCAAGATATGGGAGGGTAATATCCCTCTCCACTAAAAAACAAGCTTTAGAGATTCCAGTAACATTAGCAGAAGTCATCCAGCTTTAGTGTCCTGCCCATAGAATCAGAAATATCATAAATAATCTTATTATTGATATAAGGGAGATTCAAATTGGGTAGACTAACCACACAGGAACCATAGCTGGTTCTTTGGATAGATCAAAGTCAGTCCATTTCAGTAGTTTCGTTGGTATCCCATCTATCATAATAACCTTCTTAGAAAAAATTTGAGCATAGTCTTCCTCCCTGGATAACTGCAAAATTATATGTCTGCTATAAAAAACTCCAATTTTCCAACTCCCCATCAGCTTAAAATCATCCACAGCTTTTCTCAAGATGTCTAGTTTAGGGTGAAGAAATTCAAATTTCCCCACCAATCTGAATCTATAAGGTTCAGATAACTTGGCAAGCTCCTCTTCAGTAAAAATCAAGGCTAATTTGCCTGCTTTCTTTGTGCAACGCTTTATAAATTCACATTCCATTCGATAGCATCATGATACAGCTAAGGGAAAACTAGTTTATCTCCCAAAGTAGCCCCACCTTCGTTTCTAACGGTAACTTTAGCAAAAGCTCCTCTACCCACAAAGTTTGGGTCAGTATTTGTTAAGTCACAAGCCATACCGCCAATGGAACAGTAAACTAACCAAAAAAATTCAAAAAGATCAAAAAAGCAAAGGACCCGGGAAGGCCCAAACACTCTTGCCAATTCAGGACAAACCACCCTGAAGAAAGAAACTTCTTCTCTCCACCACTCTTGAATCTTTGCCACCATCAGAATGGTCACCATCTTGATGGAAACCCTAGCAGAGCCCGAGGACTTCTTGCCACCATTATATATATATATATATATATATATATATATATATATATATATATATATATATATATATATATCGCGTGTGTGTGTGTGTGTGTGTGTGTGTGTGTACGGGATGAAGGCGGGATTTGCTCTGCTAGAGTTTCCGGATGGTCGGTGACGGCGACCGCAGGAGTGGTGGTAGGAGCTGGGTCATTGGGTACCTAGTAACCTAGTATTGTGGTGTTCTTGCTGATTTTAAGGTCTTTTTGCCCTTCCCAGGCAACTTCTCTTTTTAATTTTACTGTTATATTGAAGTCTCCTGTACTCTCTCTGGTTATTCTGCTGCTTGTCTAGCTCCTATCTTTTTATCCATCTTGCTGGGGTTAAGGATGGGGAACCTGCAACCTTGTTCACTGATCAGGAATTAGACACCCTCTATAATGAAGTTAACTCTGATAGGGAAATTTGCTTTGGGGCATCCCAAAATGGATCTTGTGAGGAGCTACTTTGAATCATTCCAATTTATTGTTGCATGGAAATTGGGATTACTTGATGGTAGGCACCTGCTAATACATCTTTTAACTTATGAAGATTATGCAAGGTTGTTCGGGAAACAGGCCATTAGAAGTGTTGGAGCTGAAATGAAATTAATCAAGTGGACACCTAACTTTGACCCAAGGAAGGAGCCACCTATGGTCCCCATCTGTTTTAAATTCCCATGTCTCCTTTTCTAATACTACAACAAAAATTCTCTCTTTAATATTGCAAAAGTCCTTGGTACTCCCCTGTAAATTGACCCCCCAACACAGTACAAGTCAAGACCTGCTGCTGCTAGAGTCCTTGTTGAGAGGGATATAAACCTTCCTGAAGTCCACAGAATTTAGGTTGGTTCTGCTTCCGAGGCAACATGGAAACCAGTAGTAATGGAGCAAAAGCCCTACTATTACAGCCACTGCAGAATGTTTGGGCACACAAAGGAGAGATGCTATAGACTCCACCCTCCTGTTGACCTCATTTTTTATGAGGTCTTTTCTCATCTCTCTCCTTAGTACTTAGGATCTAGCCTTAGGCTTTCCCTTTGACTATCTTAGAGGAGTACAATTGGAACCCACCACTTAGAGATTTAAACACCTCTTAACTCCTTGCAAACCCCATAAGTTTGATTGTAAACTCCCAAGTCACTTGGAGGGTTAAGATCAAATGTGGAGGTTTAAAGGATGAGTTCCATATAGGACTCTTTGGCCTTAGGACTATCCTGGGTGGCCTGGTATAGTGAGGGTTGACCTGCACACATTACACTTTCACACATATTCCAAATCCTAAAACCATTCATGCCTAGCTTGACTTCCTGACTCATGTAAGTAATTCATATGGATGGACCTTAACCCCTAGACCCTTGGCTAAGAGGGTTAGGAACAACATAGTGAATGCCTCAAAGGAGTCCTCTCATGGCTCTTATGGGCTTAATGTGGCTTCATGGCTTAACCAAAGTGATTCCATTCTACTCAAACTTGATCAATCTTCATTTTTCCAAAATTTCAATTTTTGACCCCCGGGGCCCTACACCCTCCAAACCTACCAAATGCCCTTGAAACTACCCAAAATTTGCAAAATTGCCTAAATTATCCAAAATTCCTCAAAACCAATCCTAAAAATTTCCCACCATTCAAATTGATCATCCTTAGCCAAATATACCAAAATTTCCAAAAGTACTCCCCAATACCCTCCAAATACCCAAAATGCCCTTTTTAACCAAAAATCCATAAATTCCAAAAATTCCCAAAAAATTTCAGAAAATCCCAAATATTCCTAATTTCATTTTATTCAACTAAACTATAAGCCAATTTTACCAATTTAACCCACTTTTACAAAAACCCCCAATTTGACCCATTTTTAACCCAAGTGAACACAATGTCAAACCAAACCACTCCAATTAACCTCAATGTTGATCCAATCCATTTCTAAACTTCAATTCAATATCCCCAATATCAATTTAGACCAAATCCAAGCCCAAATTGATTAACATTTGGATCCAATTCAAATTTGAAGCTTAAAGCCCAATTTTGGCCCATGACCTAAACTTAGCCCAAACCAACCCAATTCAACTCCAATTAGCCACAAATATTTTCCTAAACCTTCCTAATATCCCCACAAACAAAACACTAACAATATTTTCCCCAAATTTGAACCTAAACTCCACCCAAACCTAACCCAAAGTTAAAATCCCCTAAATTGGCCTAAACCCAAACCTAACCCAAATAGGCCCAAATCCCAAAATTAAGGCCCAACCAAAATTGAAAACTCTTTGTTACACCCCATAAACATTTCTCAATATTAATTTTACATCAAATCCAACATTAGCCCAACCTTAAATCAAGTTTGCCCAATTTGACCCACTTTGGCCCCTTTACTAAAAAGATCCAAATTAAACCCAATTCAATTCAAAATCACTTTGAATTTGTTCCAAATCACTCATGACACGTCCTTAAACAAAACCTAACATTTTTTTTACCAAATCTTTTACAAAATTTCCATCTACCAATTTGTTTTCAAACCTAAAAGCCCACCTCCTTAAACCTTTTTAAAAGCCCACTTCCAACAAATTCAAAAGCCCAAATTTCATTCCAAAGCCCACATGAAATTTTCCCTCATCATTCCCTATGATTTAAATCACACCTAAGTGCAAAACCCATCATTTTGATTAAACCAAAATAGCATCATGACAAAACTAATCAAAAAACCCAAAGTTTTCAAAAAATTCCAAATAACCTTTTTTCATGAAAATTGACCAAGCCATGGACAAGCCATAGGCTAGCCATGAAGTCATCCTTAAGCCCCATGCAAGCCATGTGAGTGGTGTTCATGTAACCATACCATATTGGGCAAGAGGAGGAGTCTCTTTCTTGATTCTCTTAAAGTAATTAAGCACTCCCATGTCTCCCCTAACCCATGCTTAAGCCTAATTGTACTTGGATTGTGACTTCTCCCCACTAATCAAGCTGAATCAAGGGAGCTTTTCTCAGCCCAAATCAGACCATGGAAAGGAGAACCAAGCCCAACCACATGCTTTGAACAATTTGAACCTAAACTCCTCTTATTAAGCTCCATTCATGGCCAAAGAAAAGAGATGCAAAAGATTACCTTGGGGAAACTCTACCAAATTGTTCCCAAAGCTTCTCCAAGCAGTCCTAAGCTCAATCCAACCATTTCCAATTGAGGCCTCACCTCTTGGAAAAAGGTATCAAATTTTTTCTCCTCCAACCGAGCTTATTTTAAATTTCTGTAAATATTCAAATGCTTTAAGTATATCATCACCATATAGATGTGTGCTACTCGATTAGAAGATCATTTTAAAAAAAATTTCACTCAATTTCGTTGAGAAACGAGTGAGATATCAAGGTTTGAAGGTAGAAGGTTTAGGGTGAATAGAACTAGGAGAGAGGAGCAGCAGCCGTCCGATCACATGTGTATCGCACGGACGGCCAAGATGCAGTCGGACAGGAGCTTCATCCATAAGCAGAAACGCGTCAGCCAATCACGGAGCGACACGTGGCCCCCCTTGATAGCGATATTTTGAGAGGGAAATTGGATTTTTGATTTATTTTTGAACATAAACATCAAAAAATCATAACTTTTCATAGAAAAATCACAAAAATAAAATAAAAATACCCACTTGCTCAGTGAATAGAGGAGAACAATGTGGAAAAAGAATTGGGTTAATTTGATAAGTATTTTATTTTTAATTAATTATTTACTGTTTTGAGTATTTTGATTCTCCATTTGCATACACAATTCACCATGGCATGAGACCATAGGTATTTTGAAGCCTCTAAACTTGGAAACATTCCCTGAATTTTTCAAAGTCAGAGGCTATCTCTATGGCAAGTTATGTATTTTTCAAGTTTATGTCACTGTTTTGGTATTTTAATTCCAATAATTAGCATATTGCTCAATAAATTCTAGAAAAATTTGGGGAAGTTTCTTAGGACCAGAGAACCCTAGGATAATTATTGATAAGCTAAATTCATTAAGAATAACCCTAATTGGCCTAATTACTCAAAACGGAACTTTAATTAATTAGGGTTAACCACACATCAAAAGAACTTGAAAATAATTCTTCACTGATCTTTACGATTAGAGGGACCTCACATAAAAATCTGGAATCAATTGGGAATGTTTAACCCCACTAAATGGATTAATTAAGTCACATGATCAAAATTAAACTTTAAAAATTCATAACTCCAAAAATACATTTAAAAAATTCACCAAATTATTTTTGTGGGCTCTCTAATATTAGAGGAGTCTATAAAAATTAAAATTTGAATTTTCTAAAATTTTTCATTTTTAATGATATTTTTGATATTTAAATAATTAAAAAATAATAAAAATCATAAAAATGTTATATTTCGACTCCTAATCACTTAGAAACTAACGAAATATTTTTCCTAAGTCTCTATGTTAAGATATTGAATTTTAAAGGCTCAAAATAATTTTTAATATTAAAAAATGTATTTTCCAACCTTTTCACTAAATTAATTCCAATAAATCAAAGAAAAATCAAAAAATTTTAAAATTTTTTGATCTGAACTCCTTGAGGTAGAGAGATTTAAGAAAAATATAAAATCCATTTTTCAACTTTAATTTTATTTTATAATTAATTAACACTCCAAAATTCAAAATAATTATAATAAATAAAATATAATTTTAAAAAATCACCAAAATTGGTCCAAGTGGTCCTCTGGTCATTAGGAACATCCCATAATTTTCTTAAGGACAGAAACCTTTCTTTGGTCATGTTGTCGAATTTTCCTTGAAATCCCTTATTTTTCACTAAAAATAATTATATAAATAAATTAAATTCAGAAAAATCACATTTTCTCCTCTAATGTCTTAACTGACATGTGAGTGAGGTGAAATAAAAATTTCAATTTCATTTGAACTCAATTTAGTGAGTTATGAAATAAATAAGCCTAAAAGGGCATAAAGGTAATTAAAGAATTTAAACCCATTTATTAAAGTTTTAGGTTTAATTAAAATGGAGGGTAAAATATTTGATTTTATCATTCTTCGATGATTTAAACTTTGGGAAATTAAAAGGGTAGGAACCCATTAATCACTTTTAATAAACCAAAAATGAAACTTTAATTATTTAAACAATTTAAATTTTGGAAGATTAATGAAAATTTGAATTATTAAAAATAGGGATATAACTCTAGAGGATATTAATTCTTTAATAAAAAAACCCCTAAATAAATCACTTCAATAATATTTAACTCTTAATTATGATTAAAATGACAATCCAAACTAAGTAAATTAAAAATAAAAAAAAAACCCTTAAATTAAAGGAAAGCTCAAAATATTAAGTGCTTTAACAATTAAATTAAATTAAATTAAATTAAGTAAAAATTAAAATTAAATTAAATTAACATTTTAACAATTAAACTAAATTAAATTTAAAATACTGAAATTAAATTAAATTAAATTAAGTTAAATTCAATTAAATTAAATTTAAATTATATTAAATTAACATCACTCAATAATAAAAGTAAAACAAATTTGAAATATTAAGACAATTCACAATTAAGAATATAAAAAATCAAACTAATCAAGATTAACATAAAATATCATTATTAACCTAAACCAAATCATTAAGATATATGAATAATCTAAGTGAATTTGAAACACCAAAGTTTAATTTAAAATATTAAGATCACGTAAAGTATAAAGATTTAAACCAAAAATAATTTGAACAGTATTCCAAACTTAAACTTATTAATTAAAACCTCATATTTAAACCAAATCACTTTAAACCATAAACTCAAACTTCAAATTAAGAATGATTAAAATTCTCAACAAACCAACTTGCCCCTAAAGGCTTTAATTATTATAACTCTTAAATCAAGTATTAAGTGAGATGTCACTTCATTCATCGGGTAATCAAATGCCCAAGTTCACTGAGCAAGAGACAAAGCTTAACTAAACTCATGGATGATTAATTCACCTGTGCAACTAAATTTACTTGGACTCAAAATAATCTCGGAAGTATTGAAAAGATGTTTAGGACTCGTCTTAAGCACTTTCTCAATATGATGAGATGTTTTAGAAGAACAATTGAAATTAATTGTTCTTTGGTGAAGAAAATCATCCATAAACAAAACACAATAACCTAGACGTCATAGGAAATGACTAGTTATAGGATTATGATCTTGGTAGACAACCAGAACCTTCCCTTAGCTTTACCTAGGTACTTGTTGAAATATTTAAATGCCTTAACATGTGTTTTAAGTGCAGCTTGGGATGACAGGAAGACCCTCCAGGTACGCTTTTATTTTATTACAATTTACTTTATTGCAATTTACTTACATGCACTGCACTTTACTTTTTCTTGCATGTTAAACAAGATTGTTGCATGAAAAATGAAACCTTTAGGATAGTCACAAAATTGAAACCCAAAACTAAATTAAAAGTCACCACAAGATAAAATTCACCACCACAACATTCCAAAATATAAAACAACTCAAAATTTAATCACAAACAGAACAACAAAACTACAATTGCAACTAAATTAAAACATCTCGTTGAATGATCACGAATACCTCGGTTGATGTAACCCACGTGTTGCTAACGGGATTTCCCACGGTCTAAATGAAAGTTTGGAACTCATTCAGTTGAGTTTAGCAAGTTCATTTGGACTAAGTGAATTCGATGAAAATAACGGTGCCAAGATGATGGAACCGTAGGATCTTAATCGATTCTGTTTAAACAACTTTAAGATTTTTTTAATTAAAATATTAAAATATTTAGACTTTAAGATTTTTAAACCAAAACATTTCTCTCATCTCCTGATTTTCACCTTCTAAAACTAAACCTCTACAACAATAAGGAGCTCGGAGCATAGTGGGCAGCACGGCCATCTACGTCAGCAATACTTGGAATCTACATCAACAAAACCATTCTTAGAATTAAACAACCAAACCATAGGATTTCGAGGTAGTTTGCCTAGTGCAACATAAATCCTCAACTCTTTGTTAGGCATTTGCATAATCATGTTATGTAAATAAAGCCCTAACCAGTTTTAGGATTCTGAGGCAGTCGTTTGGTACGACATAAACCCTCGAATCTTAGAGGCTGTTTGTATGATAATGTCATATAAATATAAGTCCTAATTAATTAAAATTGGCAGGATTGAAAAATTAAACATACTCTTAAATTGAAGCCAAACAATAGGATAGTTTGGGAAGTTGCCAAGATTTTTCTTGGATCCTCAGCTTCTCCTACTTCTCTTCCTTTGGACTCCTAAAATTAACTGTTACAAATTTGATCCATTCCCTATTGAAATCTCCAAAATTCAATCCTTTGAAAACCTTAAACTTTGAAATTCTTGAGAGCAAAACCACTGATCATTATCGAGAGTATTCTTAAGTGATTTCCGTCATTTAAGATGTAATTAACTATAGGGGCTTGCTCTTATAGGGAACTTTAAGAACCCAGGTAATATAAACCCTGCTTAATTCCTTTATATTAAGCAGGGAAACTTGTCGGCTTATAAAATTGGTTCGCAGACCAAACAAATGTCACAAATCTTCTAGTTTATTTAATCATGCCCCATCATCAAGCAGTGTGTCTATTCTTAGGGATAGATACACGGTTTGTGGTGTGGTTCTCATTTATATAAACTATTTGGGATGTGAGATCGGTTTCATTCATATCATAAAATTTTCAAACTTAAAATTATTTTTAAACTCAAATGCTACTTTCCAAATTATATATATATTTAAATTAAATTTAAAAATCTAAAATTCGCCGACAATTTATGTTAGGCGACCCCTTTTCAAAATACAACACTCAACCTAAAAATATGTCGACACCTCCCTCAAGAAAACCTCCTACCAAGGTCAATGTTTCAGCTAATCCACCACCTACCTCTGGACAGCTCCCCCCTCCACAGACTTCCACTGCTAAGACAGTTCCTGAGAATTATTTAAACCCTTCGAAGGCATCTGTACCTGTTGAACATCCAATTGTCTCTGGATAGCCCCCATCTCCACCTTGTATCATTGCTAAGGCAGCTTCAGATAAGCTACATAGAACATTTCTACACCTGAGGCACCTGTTGTTGAGGATTTCCCAATTGAGGGGTCTCTTTCCAATACACCTGCTCTATTGGGCTCCCTTACTGGTTTAAACAAAGAAGCTACCACACACTGGTATAGAAGGTGACCACAGAAAAATATATTAAGAATTTCATACCAATTTTATATGAAATTACACTTTAAAGAAATGTATTTTCTTTGTTTTATTACAGGAATAAAGATTTATAAGTACTGAAAGCAAAAAAGCACAAAAGAAGCAGATTTAATGCAAAAAAGGACTCAAATAGATGAAAATTGAACTATCCCGCCGACGGTGAGGAAAAGGCCGCCGACGGCGAGTTTTTCCCGAAAGTTTTGAATATATTATAAGGAGCTTGCTGACGGTGAGATCGAGCCCGCCGACAGCGAGATCGGCGCAGTTAGCCCATCTTCTAGAAGCCCGCCGACGGCAAGATCAAGCCGCCGACGGCGAGACAGTTGAAAAGAGCCAAAATACATTGAACCTGGATACTTTTTGAAGAGGTGTTTAATCAACCTTTAAAGATTTGACCCCTTCAATAAATAGAGACAAATTCTAGTCAGTTGTGTGTCTGTTTTGTGTCATTTGTGTGGAAGTTAAGTGTAATTAAGAGTCTTCTTAGTGAGTAGATAAAGTGTTTAGCATTTTGGTGTGCTGTACTGGAAGGAAGAGTCAAAGGAACTTCAAGGAGTCTGCTTGGCGAGAAGAATTGAGATAAGTATAATTGTTATTTGTTTAATTACTTTAATGAAATCCATGCTTTGTGTTACTTTTCTGATGCATTCTGAGTAGTTTCCTTAGTCTTTCTCCTTGTTATTGAGATTTTGTGAAGTGATGAATTAAAGTAGTTTTGCCTTAAAAATATAGAAATTGTGCTAATCTTTTACTTAAATCTTAATTTACTTTCAATCTGGCCAATTGATTTGTTAACATATGTTGAATTATCAACTATAGTAAAGATTACATCCAAGATTTAGGGAAGTCAAAAGCCTTGGAAGGAGGGTGAAAATAAATAGGGAAATATTAACTATCGGGCTTAGAATTGGGCATTTTTGTGTGACAGACAAAAATATTCAATTCGGTCTTAATGTTTGGGAGCCGAAGTGTAGATGTTAGCCCTCGGGCGAGGGGAACGTGGGAGCTCGAAGTGGCGATCCGTATCCTACCGACCTAGCCGCGAGATTCGGTAATCAAACATAAGACTAGTCAATGTTCTTTGCACCTGGACCAAAGGGTAAAGAATAGGAATGCTCCTATTTGGCACAATACAATTAAAAACTCATTTAATTCTTCATTCACTTAAATTCTCTAAAAACAAGGAGAAAGATACTTTTTCTGAAATCTTATATTAAACCTTTAAAAGCATTAGTTTATTTTAATCTAAATGTTCTTAATTTTTGTATATTATATTATTAAGTAAGTTTACTTTAATTTGTCTTTGAAATTCTCTAACTTCCATGTGAGATCGATATCTAGAACTCCATTAGAGCCCTATATTACTTGATAACGATACATATACTTGCGTAGTATCCATAATATAAATCATAAATCCATAACATAATCATCAGTATCTATATATATTCAGCGCTGGATCAAGTTTTTGGTACCGTTGCTAACTTTGAATATCATAGTTGTAAGTATAAATATCGAAAAGTGGATCAAGTTTTTGGCGCCGTTGCCGGGGAAGTAAAGTAAAGTAATTATTAAGATAATTAATAGAATTATTAAAATAATTACTAGAGTAACGGATTATTTTAAATATTATTTAAAAATTGTATGTGAAGATTTAGAAACGAAAATTTAATACCTTACGATTCAAAATTAAAGCGCACAATTAAAAGAATTAGAAAACAAAAAAAGAGAGATTATAAATTTAACACAAATGGCTAATAATCCAGAAATTGAAAATATAAACCAACAAAGACCATTAAGAGATTATGTCAACCCAACATTAGATGAAATTCACCTAACTATTCAAAACCCTGATGTAGCTATTAACTCATTTGAACTTAAACCTGCAATTATCCAAATGGTACAAAATAATCAATTTAGTGGTTCACCTAATGAAAATCCTAATTTACGTCTTGCTAGTTTTTTGGAACTATGTGTTATTTTTAAATATGAAGGAGTATCTAATGATGCTATTAGACTTAGGCTTTTTCCTTTTTCTTTAAGGGATAAGGCTAAGATGTGGTTAAATTCATTAGCACCTAGATCTATTAAAACTTGGAGAGAATTATCACAAAAATTTCTATCCAAATATTTTCCTCCTTCGAAAACTGCAAAACTTAGAAATGATATAAAATCTTTTAGTCAGTTTGATGGAGAATCCATATATGATGCTTGGGAGAGATTTAATGAACTTCTTAGGAAATGCCTACATCATGCATTACCAGATTGGTTAATTATACAAACTTTTTACAATGGATTAGTAGGATCTCTTAGATATATCATTGATGGTGCTGCTGGAGGTTCATTAATGTCAAAACCATTTGATGAAGCCTACGAATTAATTGAAGAAATGGCTACTAACAATTTTCAATGGCCTGCTGAAAGAATAAATCCTAAAAAAATAGCTAGTGTTCATGAAAATGATGCAATATCTATGTTAGCTTCTCAAATTGCTGCTATATCAAAGAAATTATATCATTTTGGAATGAATTACTCTCCTACTATATTAGAAGAAAACTCATCTGGACAAAATATAGATTCTCAATCTCCTTATGAAACTATAAATGCTATTAATGATAGACTCAATAATCCTTATGCGAATTATTATAATCCTAGTTGGAAGAATCATCCAAATTTTAATTGGAATAACAATACAGCTAATCAACAATGGATGAATAACTTTATAGGAAATCCACCTAATCAAGGAAATACAAATTATAAACCTTCTTATCCACCTGGATTTAATAACAATCAATTTAAAGAAAAGAAGTTATCTATAAAAGAATTACTATTAAGTATGGGTCAGCACTTGCAAAATCAAGGAATCAATTACAAATTCAAGAAAATCAATTACAAAATCAAGGAACAACAATTAAAAATATTGAAACTCAAATTGGACATATCGATACCGCACTTAACAATAGAATTCCTGGAACTTTTATTAGTAATGTGGAAATAAATCCTAAAGACGAAGGAAAAGAATAATTTAAAGTGATACAATTACGAAGTGGAAAAGAGTTAGAAACTAAAATTCAGAAAGAAACAAAAAGTAAAAATGAGGAAGTGGAAATCGAAAAAGAAAAAGATCAACAAGATCAAAACTTAGAATATCCATTGATCCCTATGAAAATATCTATAGAAAAACCACCACCACCATTTCCTCAACGACTAAAACAACATAAAAAAGATAAGCAATTTGCAAAATTCTTTAAAATTTTAAAAAAATTAATAGTAAATATTCCTTTTGTAGAAGCATTAGAATAAATGCCTAATTATGTAAAATTTATGAAATATATTTTAAATAAAAAAAGAAAATTTACAGATAATGAAACAGTTGCACTTAGCGAAGAATGTAGTGCAATTATTCAGAAAAAGCTTCCTAAAAAAATAAAAGATCCTGGTAGTTTCACTATACCTTGCGCTTTTGGAGAAAAATTTTATGGAAAAGCTTTGTGTGACTTAGGACCAAGCATAAATCTAATGCCTCTATCAATTTTTAAAAGATTAGAACTAGGAAAAATTTCACCTACTTCAGTAACTCTTCAGTTAGCTGATTGTTCTGTGACTTATCCTAAGGGAGTTATTGAAGATGTGTTAGTAAAAGTGGATAAATTTATCTTCCCAGTAGATTTTATTGTTCTAGATATGGAAGAAGATAAAGAAATTCCCATAATATTAGGAAGACCCTTTTTAGCCACTTGAAAAGCTATGATTGATGTTCGAAAGGAGAATTGACTATGAGAGTAAACGATCAAAAAGTAACTTTTAACATAGCAAAATCAATGAAATATCCTGCTTTAGAAAAAGATGATGAATGTTTTCGAATGGAAATTCTTGAACATTTAAAAAATGAACAATTTAAAGAATATTATGAAGAAATTTTAGAAAAAGAAAATATTGAATTAATTGATGAAGTAGATAATGAAAAACTAGATTATATACAGGAAAAATTTGAAATGTTGGATAATACTGAAAACGCTGAAAAGAATATAGTTCCATCAATTATTAGACCTCCTGAACTCGAATTAAAAATTTTACCTAATCATTTAAAATATGCTTACTTAGGTAACCACTCAACCCTACCAGTTATTATATCAACTGAATTGAATGAATCACAAGAACAAAAACCGTTAGATGTATTAAAAAATATAAGAAAACTTTTGGTTGGACTTTAGCAGATATTAAAGAAATTAGTCCTTCAATCTGTATGCACAGAATTATTTTAGATAATGAACATAAGCTAAGAGTAGATCCTCAAAGGAGATTAAACCCAATATTGAAAGAAGTAGTCAAGAAAGAAATATCTAAATGGTTAGATAATGGTATTATATATCCTATTTCGGACAGTGCTTGGGTAAGCCCAATTCACTGTGTTCCTAAGAAAGGAGGAGTGACAGTTAATGCTAATGAAAATAATGATTTAATACCTATAAGACAAAGTTACTGGATGACGTATTTGTATTGACTATAGAAAATTAAATGCAGACACCAGAAAAGATCACTTCCCATTACCATTTCTAGACCAAATGTTGGATAGATTAGCCGGACATAATTATTTTTATTTTTTAGATGGATATATCGGTTATCATCAGATACATATTGCTCCTGAGGATCAAGAGAAAACTACATTTACTAGTCCTTATGGAACATTTGCTTTTCAAAGAATGCCTTTAGGATTATGTAATGCACCTGCAATATTTCAGAGATGTATGATGTCTATATTTAGTAAATTAATTGATGATGGAATAGAAGTACTTATGGATGATTTCTCTGTATTTAGAATGTCATTTGACGCATGCATGAATCATCTTGAAAAAGTATTAGAGGTATGCGAGAAAACTAACTTAGTTCTAAATTGGGAGAAATGTCAATTTATGGTTGCAGGAGGAATTGTATTATGGCATATAATTTCGAAAAATGGCATGGAAGTAGACCCTGCAAAAATTCAAGTTATAGCTAAATTACCACCTCCAAATACAGTAGAAGGGGTAAGATGTTTTCTTGGACATGCTGGATTCTACAGACGCTACATAAAAGATTTTTCAAAAATTAATAAACCTCTATGCCAACTTTTAGAAAAGGACAAGAAATTTGAATTCACAACTGAATGCCTAAATGCTTTTAAATTATTAAAAGATAAATTAATCACATCACCTATAATAGTTTCACCTGATTGGGAGAAACCATTTGAACTTATGTGTGATGCTAGTGATTATGCTATAGGAGCAGTACTTGGACAGAGATATGATAAAATTTTCAAATTTATATACTATACTAGTAAAACTCTTAATAATGCTGAATTGAATTATATAGTTACTGAAAAAGAGCTATTAGCAATTGTTTATGCTTTTGATAAATTTAGGCCTTATTTAATTGGAAATAAATGTATTATACATACTGATCACTCTGCTATTAAATATCTAATGCAAAAGAAAGATTCCAAACCAAGATTAATTAGATGGATATTACTAATGCATGAATTTGATTTTGAAATCATTAACAAAAAAGGAACTGAAAATCAAATTGCAGATCATTTATCAAGACAAAAATATAATGAATTATCTGACACTGATAATGAAATTACTGATAGTTTTCTTGATGAACAACTATATAATATAAATGAGTGGAAAATACCATGGTATGCTGACATAGTAAATTATATTGTAAGTGATATTTTACCACCTATGTTAACTTTGCAACTTCATTCATGATGCTAAAACATATTTTTGGGATGAACCATATTTATATAAGCAATGTAAGGATTTTATAATTAGAAGATGCGTGTCTTATGAAGAAACAGAACAAATCATTCGAAATGTCATGATTCTGATTTTGGAGGACATTTTGGAATAGATAAAACTGCTTATAAAATTTTACAATCTGGATTTTATTGGCCTACTCTTTTTAGAGATGTTTATAGATATATCAGAACTTGCGATAGATGCCAAAGAGTAGGTAATATATCTAGAAGAAATGAAATGCCTCTAAATTTTATATTAGAAGTTGAGATTTTTGATGTGTGGGGATTAGATTTCATGGGACCATTTGTTCCTTCATTTGGAAACTCATATATATTAGTTGCTGTTGATTATGTTTCTAAATGGATTGAAGCACAAGCTTTACCTTGATGTGATGCTAAGAGTGTTTCAAAGTTTCTAATGAAAAATATTTTTACTAGTTTTGGAATGCCGAGAGTGATTATCACTGACGGAGGATCTCATTTTAGAAATAAATATATTTACAAACTAGTAGAAAAATTTAACATTATTCATAAGATATGAACTGCCTATCATCCACAAACTAGTGGATTAGCTGAAGTTTCTAATCGAGAAATTAAACGTATTTTAGAAAGGACTGTAAACCCTAATAGATTGGATTGGTCTATAAGACTAGACAATGCATTATGGGCATACAGAACTGCTTATAAAACTCCGATTGGAATGACTCCTTACAGGCTATTTATGGAAAGACTTGCCACTTACCAGTTGAATTAGAACATAAAGCTTATTGGGCAATTAAAGAATTTAATTATAATCTGAAAGAAGCTGGTGAGAAGAGATTATTGCAATTAAATGAATTAGATGAATTAAGAAATGAATCTTATCATAATGACAGAATTTATAAAGAAAAAATGAAATTATGGCATGATCGGAAGATTAACCTGAAGAATTTTGAGCCAGGACAAGAAGTTTTACTTTATAATACAAGATTGAAATTATTTCCTGGGAGATTGAAATTATTTCCTGGGAAATTGAGATCTCGATGGTTAGGGCCTTTCATTATAACTCAAATATTTTCTTACGGAACTATAGAAATTGAAGATAAAAAAACTATCATAGATTTAAAGAAAACGAACACAGATTAAAACCTTATTTTGAAGGGAGAAGACCAAATTTTAAAGAGGTTTTAATGCTCATTCAACCTGATTACTAACTAAATTAAGTCGAGTTGACGACGTTAAACCAAGCGCTTTATGGGAGGCAACCCATAGTAGTTAATTATAATCTATTTATTACATTTATTGAAAATTAAAATATAGAATAAATTCTACTACTCAATTTTACTTTTTAGAATCATCACAAATTTGAAACCATACGAAGAAATCAGCAAATATTCAGACCGAAACAAAAATTGGGCAAATTACCTAATCTCGCCGACGGCGAGATCGATCCCGCCGACAGCGAGATCGGCGCGCCAAAATTCAGTTTAAATATATTAACTATCCGCCGATGGTGAGATCATTACCGCCGACGGCGAGATAGTTAAAATGTGGTTTTTGTGAGTTATTTTGTGGTTTGGACGGTTCTAAGGCCATTTCTCTATAAAAAACGTTTAGAACTTCATTTTTACATTATCTTCATCATTAAAAACGATTAGAGTCCCTCCAAAACAATCTATTATGGCCTCTAAACCACTAGAAACCACGAAATTCGGAGTTTTTAACCGATGAAAGTTCGTCAGTTCTGAGGCTCAGTGACTATTCAACAAAGTTCTAATGAAGAAGCGCCTTCGTAAACAGAGGAGCTGACAATTCCACAACAACAATTGAAGAAATGATTGTTCAGTGACTTTGGGAGGTATTCGCACTATACCACATCTGCTGTAGTCATTCCAGTAGACAAAGAATTCTACTCTAATCTGCAAGCGATCCATAACGGAAGTGTTTACGTAAGAGGCAGATGGGTAACTTTCACTCCTTCTTGAATCAATAAATTATACTTGATTGAAAATACCCCTGTTTGCCACTATTCGAATTTCGTTCCTACAAGATAAAACATGAATGAGATATACAGATATCTGACCGACGAACTTGATGATTAGGAATTACGAGAAGACGGGTACGTTAGTTTTTCTGCGTCACTTCATCACCCCGTCTCAAAGCATTTTAAATTACTGTATTCAATCTGGATTGCCTATTGATGTTGGATCTATTATTGTGAAGTCTGCATTAGGATTAATTGTGCATGGGTCAATTCATGGACTTGGACACCCATCAACTATATTTGCTTTATGTAGTCAATACCAAGTTTCCTACGAAGCCTGGGAAAAAGTGCTATTGCCTTGGAAACCACTAGATCCGAAAGATATGTTTCCTACATTGGATAATAATGATGAAACAATAATTATATCTGATCAAGCATCACTAAACAATCCTTTAGTTAAGCCCCTGACTGATAGAACAAACCTCATTTTACGAAAACTTAAAGGATTGGAGAAAGAACTACAGAATGTGATGAATTCCATTGATAATATCTCTGATTTATTCGATCACATCGATTGGAGAATGAAGGAGAACTTTGACCATACGAGACATCCGGAGGCAAGTTTTATACGACTATTGAGACAGAAAGGGTGGATTGAAGAAGATTCTACTACAGAATTCCCTTTCAGGCCTTTCTATAATTTGTTTGTGCACCTGCGTTCTATTGGAAACATCAGAGAAGAGATCAATTGACAGTCTGATGAGTAGCAGAAATTTCTATTCATATTTTATGTATGTGTGTTGATTTAAATTTAGTTTTTGATTTAGTTTGAACTTTACGTAACTAATCTCAGTTTAGATGACATTGTATGTTGTTTGTTTAGTCTCAGTATTTTAGAGTACCGTGGTGTGGATTGCAATGCTGAGTTAGATGTGTTTGGGTTAATTTGATAAGTAAATTGTAGTTTTGTGATATTTGAAGTTTGTAAGTTCATGGATTTCATTTATAAAGTTATAATGTTTGTGTTGTGTGAATTTATGTGTTAATATAGAATCTAATCTTAAATAAATATATCAAATTAAGTGACCGGAACAATGAACAAGGCTTAATCTATGTAGAATTTAATTGAAAAATAAAAAAATATTAAATTTTCGGAAACCTCGCTGACAGCGAAAGCAATCCCGCCGAAGGCGAGATTTTCTCGAAAATTTGGCCTTGGTGAATTAATTAGCTCGCCGACGGCGAGAAATTTCTCGTCGACAGCGAGATCGTGAAATGTACTATATTTTGACCGGTCAACCGACACTATTCATCGTCCTCTTCCTCAAAACTTCAAAAAACCGACCTAGGGCTTGTGGAATCTTTGATTTGAAGCGATTTCAACACATTTTGACGCCGAAATTCATCTTCCCTTGGTAAGAGATTCACTACTATGTAAAAATTTTTTAGTTTTACCATGATTTCTTCTACATTGAGAATTTTGGAAAATTTTGAAATGTGAAGAAAAGACTTGGAAGAAATTCATGAAACATGATTTAGATTGATTTTAGTAACTATTGGAAGCCATCCTAGTAATATTTAGAAGTTTAGTTAAGATTTTTTGTGAATTTCACAGATCGAAAAATGGCTCCACGACAAAAGAGAAGAATGAATTATGACGAAACCCTCTTTGTGAATGCAAGGGCACAATCAAGATATTTTCATAATATTCAAGCTAGAAAATGCATTCAGGTTCGAGTTTTCAAAAATACAGGAGGTGAAGTAGAGCGAATAATTAAAGAAAGAGGATGTGAAAACTTTTGTTGCATAACCAACAGAGCCGCTGTGGAAGTGGTAAAAGAATTCTATGCCAACCTAACTGCTATCGAAGATGCACCAATCAAGGTGAGAGGATTTTTGGTAGATTTTAGTGCTGCAAGGATTAATTCATTTTATGAAGTACGAGATGTATACACCAGTGAGTACGATACCTCTGGAACTATGGAAGGACCACTAGAAGAAGTGATCAACTTTCTCATTGACCGGAAAGGAGTTTGGAAGCTTAAGCAGCGTGAAAGGGTAAACTTTCCTCTTTCAATGTTGAATGCATCATCTAAAGCCTGACACTATTTTATTTGTTCTACCTTGTTACCCACTTACTACCATAGTGAGGTAACAAGAGATAGAGCAGTTCTAAATTTTTGTATTCAAAACCAAAGAAGTATTAATGTGGGAAGTATAATTTATAAGAATATATTAGCCACCACAAGAAGTGAAAGTGGAGGAGGTCTAGGACACCCTGTTGTGATTTATGCACTCTGCCAATCATTTGGGGTAGAGGCAAAAGATGATGAGGAATGGGTGGAGCCTATGAAACCCATTACTCCTGCTAATATTAAGAAATATGGATCCCACGAAGGATGGAGATCTGGGACTAGGAGCTATGTACCTTCTTCAAGTAGAGATATTCCCTCTACCAGTTATGACCCTCCTCCCTATAGTACTCCTACCCTTCAGGATTTGATGAATGAGATGACTCTACAGTGGAAAAGTTTTGAGAAAATA